>JARJLE010000063.1:0-654451 GCA_029289555.1 Mycena latifolia | reverse complement strand
TTGAAGTCAAGTGGGTCCGGCTTCGCAAAGAAATTCTCAAATTCTACGATGCAGAACGAGCCACACAGAAGTATAAGCCATCAGATGTAGGGACTTATACTCTTAAATCCAAAACCGACCTTGTTATAATCTCACACAATGGAGGAAATACTATGTCAAGTACAACTCCATTGCAGGAGGGCCATACCGTCGAGGGCACCTCAGTAAGGAGAATTACTTGGGGTATTTCTGGTTGGGGATTCATGGAAATTTACGATTAATTCTGGAAAATAGAATTCTCCAGCAAAGAAATCAACACGATAATTCCCAATATGCAATGTCGGAAATTAACGGGGCGGCTGAATGGTATTTCAGAAGAAATAAGTTTGAGTCACTGCTAGTGAATGCGGCAGAATATGGTATAAACGTGGAAGAAGAAATATTCTGGGGAAGAGTCAGAGGGAGAGTATTAGCAGTACAGACAGTGATTCAGATTATGAAGAATATCAGAGAAAAAGGAAGTTGCGAGAGAAAAAGAAGCAGAAAGAGGTCAAACAGAAGCTTGCTGCTTGAGATGCAGGAAATGAAGATGAAATTGCAAGCATGATTCGAAAACTCAATTCAATGAATATTAACGATCCAGAGTATGTGCCAGTTTACTACAAGGTAATGGTATTGGACAAAACAGGAACTGCCGAAAAGTGCGTCAAAGCCCCAGGGTTTGAAAAGGAGGAGTCACGCGGAAGCTCATATAACCAGAGGCTTCCAGGAGGCTATGCAGGAGGAAGTTCCTCTGGAACGGAAAATGCCTCCCAAAAAGTCGCCAGCTACTTACCCCAATAACATACCCTTAGGAGAAGAAGAATGGATCCAGCAAGTCAGGGATGTTTTGGATGCGGGGAAAGCGGACACAGGATTTTTGAATGTGCCCACATCAATGAGTTGATTCAGAAGAACGTGGTAGTATTCAATCAGGAAAGCAGGAGACTTGAGATGAAGAATGGCGGACAAATACAGTGGGGGCCGAATGAAACATTAGTTCAGGCGGCTAAGCGGATAGCCGGTGCCTCTGAGTCACCCCGTGTCATGTTGAATTATATTGACTCAAAGACCCCAATTATGAAAGCAGTACATGGTTTCTACCAGAAGAATCATGTAGAGCCAAAATTGTCGAAGTGTACAGTGAAGGTCATGAGACCGAAAGCGGTGAAGACAAGTCAGAAGAAGAGGATCCAAATTACAAACAACGGGTTTACCTAACGGTCCCAAGGATGCAGCGGAAAGGGAAAGTCCCGACAGTACAGGCCGCCGACAGAACCATTCTGAGCACCAGGACAGCAAGGAAAGAGGTTCTGGATGGGGTTTATCCGCTGCCAAGAGAAAAGAGTCGGCAGGCCCCAGTAAAGGATTTGCAAGCCCCACAAGGAGTCACAAGGACTGATCCGCCGGAATCCGCCCCGAAGGCAGCCACGCCAAAAGTAAATATCCCCGAAGTGACTCCGATAGATGCTCAGAAAGTAAGGTTTGAGTTACCGGAGCTCGAGGACGTGGAGATGGAGGATCCACGAGGTGATCGGCCTCCAAGCAAGGCACCTCAGAAAGAAATGGACCTAACTAAGAAGAGTATTAGTCAACGTGCCAAAGAAGACATAGCCCAGGGCATTGGTCGACAGTCAGCAATATCTGCAACGGTTGATAAGCATGATATTGTTCAGCAGATTCTTAGCTTACCCATATCCATGACTGTTAGAGAAGTTATGGAAACGTCAAAGGAGGTACGCACGGAATTCCAAGACCTAATTCGAGTAAGAATGTCAAAGCAGTTATGCTAGGACATTCGGCGAATCACCCGCTTCTCGTAAATCTCGGGTGGCCTCGGACTGTCGGCATTTTAAACAAAGTCAAAATGGAGACAGCAGGGACCTCCGTCTGTGCAATAATAGACACAGGATCACAGCTAAATGTAGCACGTTCAGACATAGCCGCTTTAAAAATTAAGAAAACTGTGGATATGTCCGACAGTACATTACCAATATGAATGACGCCAATGGAGGGCGCGGCCAGTTGCAAGGTTGGATAGAGAGTGTTGAATTTAATTGCGGAGGTGCCAAAACTAGTGCGGATTTATGGGTTTCACAGCAGGCTCCTTTTGAGCTGCTCCTCGGACGACCTTGGCAAAGAGGAAATTTAGTTAGCATAGATGAAAGGGACGAGGGAACTTATTTGGTCTTCAAGGATCATGAGACGCGCCGCCCCCGATATGAGCTTCTTGCAATACCATATGACGAGAGGACCCCGGAATTCATTCTGGAAATCACTCTCATTATCAATCTTTTGTATACGGAACCAGTTCCGCAGCAAATGAGGCGCTGAGTATTAAGCAAGAAGCAGGGTCCACAGAATCAAATAAACTCACGAAGGACAGAGATTACCAAAGTTCGGTGTCGAGAAGCTATAGGTCAGACTACCAAAAAGGGGAAACTCGTGTTTTGATTCAGGAAATGCTCGGGTTAATAATTGCAGGACTGCGGCTTATCCGAGTGTTCCTCGGGGTCATAATCATGACTATGGGTTGGAGCATCGCCCATATGGAAAGACGAGTACTGGAAGGCCTGTGGAAAGAGGATAAAAGTCAGCAGGTAGAGGACGAACTCAGCTAGAATTCGGCGCATATCCCTGCCCAAGAAATGGGGTCCTTGTCTTCTTCGGAAACTAACCCGCCACATTTATCATCCAACTCTCACATGACGTACGAACAAATCCAGTATTTGTCACGCGACCGTTCCCATTATCCCAGGCCACCTGATGCAGAATTAGGACTTGACTCACCCGATATTGCCATACAGCGCACGGTGACGATGCAGTGGGATAATTATATGCATCACAGGCCATTGGACGTATGACCATCGTTCTCTGCCTCCCCACAATCCATTTATTTGGGAAGTCATCAACAGGAGGATGGCCAGACCGTTCACGATATCATGAACCTTGATTCTATGCAGATGTTATATAACCGGACAGATGGACAGCCTTGCATCCTCACCGGACACCTCTACTCTCATCTCGTTCAGACCCCATCATCTGCCTCTGCGATTTGGCCTCTTGAAGCTCCTTACCCTGCTGATGTGCGTATCCGGGAGGCGATGGGCAACCCTCCGCCTCTTGGACAAACTGCTCACCTACCCGCTCGCTATGACCCTACAATTCCAATGTTACCAGCGACTACGGCGGATCATGCGGCGTTGGCGACAGAAGAAAACTTTGTAAGTCAATGGCCGCCAAGAATGGAACAAACTCACATATTCAGACAGACATGTCCGGAAGTTCCATCTATTTCCGCGGCACTATTATCGACAGTGGGCCAGCACTCACCTGGAATTTTAGTGCATGCCGCATCAGCACTCCCCGACTCAATTCACTTGACCGACCGTAACGACACCAATTCACAACGCTCTTCAACCCCGAGCAGTCTTCCAGATCTGGAGTCTGTTCCAAGCTCGGCGCCTTCCAACAGTGGCGCTGGGTGCAGCTGCACACTTGACAAACCGTGCCCCGGGTGTCTGGAACCAACCCGTGCAAACATGAACAAAGAGCCGCTTGGTACGTTCGTCCCTATAAAAGGGAAAACCATACTTACCGCCGGCATAGACGAGAACAAGGCGGGTGCGGGTGACATGGCCACAAACTCTACCGACACCACACCTCGACTAGCGCAGTTACAGCTTGGGTATACGCCGGTTATCGACTCCTCTGCCACACTATTCGCAAACTTGCTGATGCATCATTTTCAAATTCTGTGCAACCAAGTGGTCGTTCACAATTTACAACAGATTCTAGGACTTGACCCTTCTCAGCCAGAGAACCTTGTCAAGTTGCGCGATATCGCGCATCTTGCAGAGATGCAGGCCCACGAGGCTTATGAGTCGTTCAGCCAACACCTAGCAGAGCTTTCAGAGAGGTTCTTGCACGATCCGCAGAGGGGTAGCCACTCGCCCTCGTATGTTGATCAATCTAACTTCACATGGATGATGATGGAGAGCCTCTTGTTGCACAGACCAGCGTTCAGCCTGGGCATGGGGATTCAGCGAGCGGAGGAAGAAAATCAAAATGAAAGGTCGGAGCCACATACAGCCACTGCGGATCTGCCAACTACTCTCACGCTTGATTCTGGGGCCCCAATCCGGCCACGTGCGCAACCTGAATTATCCATTCGTGACAACTCCAATTTGCTTCCTTCCCCTACGGCTTCCACGCTCGACCATAACACACCGCTCACATCTATATTCTCCTCGCCTTATGGAAGTCCAATCACCGAACGGTCAGCTGACTTCAATTATGACATTTACGACCCGCAAGAAATCATTAACGATGTGATTTCCAGTGTCATTGCGCAAACTCCGGGATCATTCTAACACATTCACCTTCGTCACCGTCGTCCAGCTGACCCATTACGCCTCCTCCTGCCTCCGACTCCGACGCTGATTCCATCGGCACTGCCGAGTTCATTGCTACAGTATCAGCCGCGACTGGATGCCCGCCCGAATTCCAGTATCACGACAGCTCAGATCGCCAGCTGGGCGAGGATATCTACCGCTGGGTAGAGCATCAAATGGAGCGACAGGATCAGACACGCCGGTGGGACATGGATTTTGGAGGGGAGCCCTGGCAAGACGCATGTGCCACTGCATATGGCCCTCTACATTCCTACCTCGACATTCCGCGCATGGCTGCTGACAACCTACGTGAACTCACGCGTGACGTTGCAGCGTACACTGACCGATATGGGATCCTGCCCTCTAACCATACACGTCCTATCACGCCCATCTCTGATACCGACCCAAATCCGACACAGTCCCCTACTTCCTTGGATTTTTCCCTGCTGCATGACGATCAAGTGCCGTCCCCTCTTCCTTCATCGAGCGCCCCCATTAACAGCGACGCCGCAGGG
Source organism: Mycena latifolia (assembly GCA_029289555.1). Taxonomy (NCBI): domain Eukaryota; kingdom Fungi; phylum Basidiomycota; class Agaricomycetes; order Agaricales; family Mycenaceae; genus Mycena; species Mycena latifolia. The sequence continues at coordinate 649,524 of JARJLE010000063.1, read as the reverse complement.
GTCGAAACTAGTAATGAACGGACCGAGAAGCGGAAGTCAGCCACCAGCGGGATGTCTGCAGCTGAGAAACCGCGTAAGCAATTTCGTTCCCCTTCGTAGAATTGCTATTCACGCTGCTGCTCTTCAAGCCACTCAACTCGCGCATCCTGGCGTCATTGAAAAACTTGCAGCAGTTCGTCGAGGCTTACTTGAGGGGCGTCGTGTCGAGGACATCCTCGTCCGAGAAAAGTCCGACTTTCAAGAGGCTCGTCACAAATTTTATCAAGAAAACGAATGGGTCTATGATTCTAGCTTGGACATTCAGCCACATGCCGTTTGCCGACGACTTCATCACGCCCTCCTCTTTGATTTTGAAGCCGCTAAGCTGCAAGTCCTTCTCATCACACTCCGCCAGTGGCACTACACTAAGCTCGTGTGGGTCCTTAACGATCTCCTTCGGCTCCGATTTCGAGACGAGTACACTATCGCGAATCTGTTGGGGGCAAACTTCCTCGACCTTTTTGCCCCTGCCAGTCCCGACTTTTGGGGTGATCTTAGCTCAGGCCTCAGCACTGATTCCAGCCCTTCCATGGAGGGTGTCGATTCCGGACCTATTAGTTTTTATCCGACAACAAGCAGGCCAGCGTCGCCATCAGAAGAAGAAGCATCTGCAGTCTCTAACAGCGAGGGATCGCCCATTCTTCCAACCACAGCTCTTACAATCGCTCACCATGACACCGATCCGACACCCGCCCCCAGTGAGGTCTTCTCCGTTTTTCACAATGACGCAGACTCGGTTTACCCTTCCGACGATGCCGAGAGCATGGACGCCAACACCGACCCCAGGTCACCCCAACACGTCCTCTTTAATGTACGCCCTGGTTTCCTTGAGACCTGCCGACACTCCCGGTCTGACGTGGCTTCGGCCAACTAAGACCCTTGGTGGGTCTTTTTTTATTCTGTCTGCCGCGGACAAACTAATGCAAAAAATAGATGCCTGAAATGGCAATTAACACACGATAACCCCCACTCAATTCCTTGTCAAAACAACCCCCACTCCATTTCAACCCAGTTCCTAGCGAGATATGCGACAGATGAGAGTTTCGTGTTTTGTTTCCACGGCGATTATATTTCATCATTCAGGGACAAACAATACAAATTCACCCCCACTCAATCCATTCATGCATCCACCCCCACTCTGTCTTTTCAGTCACGGGAGGCCCAATACATCACATCTATTCCTAGCGGCAATAACACACTTTGGACAATACGACCTGGCAAATCGGTTTTCACTCCATTTTCCTTGAATTCAACCCCAACTCCGTCATCCTTATCATTGTCTTTCAAATCGTTCCCAATAGCCGCGCTGGCGACGGCGCCCAATCAAATCCGGATTAGGCAGTTCCATATATTGAGTTCATCCTCTGTAAACCACTTGCGACATGCAGTACGAGCGTTTCAACACGCTATTCTCCTCTTACTCGTATCTCTCCGGTTGTACTTAGAATTAGCTTTGCAATTCACCTTGATACAACTGGAACCAGTGGTACAGGAATCTGAGGAAATGACCAATCGCTCGTATCAGGGCTACATGTTTCAAATCGAGGAGCATTTTCGACAAGTTGAAACAGACGCAATGCTGCCAGCGACTTTAACACCAGCCGCAGACTGGGAAATTCTCGAATACGATGATGAATTTATATTTTATCCGATAGAAATGACAGACGAGGAAGGAAAGGAATTCCAGGCATTCACCATGTATAAACGGGTGGATAAGAAAGTGCACCTGGTTTCGACGACTTTCTCCCCTGAGTATGAGGTCAAGCGACGAATACCGGAAGATCCAATTAAAACCTTACCTCCACTTCCTGAAAAGCCACCAGTTTTTAAACCTTCAGCACGAATAACTCAAGAATGACTGGAATTACTAGAAATTAATAAGGACGGGTTCTTAAGCGCAGAAGAAGAGAAATTATTTACCCACCATGCAACTAAATGAGGCCGCATTAGCATTTGAAGATTCAGAGCGTGGTACGTTCAAAGACGAATATTTCACGCCCTATAAGATTGCCACTGTTCCGCACATCCCATGGGAATATAAAAATATTCCTATACCACCCGGCATCCTACAAAAGGTAATTGATGTTCTAAAGTTAAAAATTGAAGCCGGCGTGTATGAATTATGTCAATCATCATATAGGTCATGATGGTTCTGCATACTTAAGAAGAACGGAAAATTGCGGATAGTTCACAATTTGCAACCTCTAAACAAGGTGTCTATTCGAGATGCCGGAATGTTACCAATTGTAGACGACTTTGTTGAGGGATTTGCGGGAAGACAGTGCTACACAGTATTTGACTTATATTGGGGCTTCGATGCCAGAAAAATGGAGCCCGAAAGCAGGGATATGACTGCTTTTATGACGCCCCTTGGACTGGTACGGATCACATCAATGCCTACTGGATACACAAATTCACCCGCTGAATTTCAAAAATGCATGGTCTTCATCCTGCATGACGAAATACCACACATCGTGAATGTATTCATTGACGATTGCCTATCAAAGGACCGAAATCTCAGTATTTGGATAAGAATGGGAAGCCCGAAACTATACCAGGAAACCCGGGGATTAGGCAGTTCATCTGGGAACACGCGATAGATGTACATCGAATAATGCATCGAACAAAGTGTGCTGGAGCAACCTTCTCCGCAACGAAAGTCCAAGCTTGCCGGTCCCAAGCCCTGATTGTGGGGCAACTATGCACTGCAGATGGGAGAATTCCAGACAGAAAGAAAGTCTCTGCAATCCTAGATTGGCCAGCATTAACATCTCCACAAGAGGTTCAGCGTTTCCTAGGATTATGCGGGACTGTTAGGATATGGATTCAATGGAATATACGCTGAATTGATGCGTTCCAGTGCATCAAACGCTTCGTGGCCTCTGCACCTGCTCTACAACCAATTGATTATGAATCGGTCTTCGCGGTAGTCCTTTCTGTGGACTCCTGTAGAGAAGCGACAGGCATGATTTTGGCTCAAATGGATGAGCTAGGAAGGAAGCGCCCAGCAAGATATGGATCACTACTAATGAGCGACCGAGAGTCTCGTTACTCGCAGCCTAAGCTGGAATTATTTGGGTTATATCGGGCCCTTCGACATTGGAGACTATACATAATTGGGGTTAAAAACTTGCAGGTCGAGGTTGATGCGAAATTTATTCAGGGACTGCTAAATAACCCCGATTTGCAACCAGATGCCGCTGTAAATCAATGGATCCAAGGAATCCTTATGTTCCACTTTGCGCTTATTCACGTCCCAGCCACAAAATTTCAAGGGCTGGACGCGTTGTCACAAAGAGGGCAGGCTGATGGGGAAGAGGTAATCAGCGACGATGATTCATGGCTAGACGAAATAGTGTTATATGTGGATGTGGGGAGAGCAATCCATCTACCATATGACGTAAATTCCTTGCCCTCCTGCAACTTGTTGCGCCAAGCCCAAGAATCTGATTTACGAAAAATTGAACATTTCCTGCGCACCTTAGAAAGCCCTGAATTTCTTTCTCCCCAAAAACACCGACGGTTCATCAGTCAGGCCACCAGGTACATGATTCAAGATGCGAAGTTAGTACGGAGAAACCCAAAGGACCTCCCCTGATAGTTGTGATGCAGCCGAAGTCACAGCTAGCAATTCTCACCCAGGCCCATGACGAGTTGGGGCATAAGGGGATAAACACTATGTGGGAAATGCTCAAAATACGATTTTTTTGGCCGAGACTGCGCAATGACATACAGCATCATGTTGCGTCCTGCCATACATGCCAAACACGGAATACAAAGAAAATCGAAATTTCACTCACAGTCTCCGTGCCAGCGGCACTCTTTCAGAAAGTATATATAGATATAATGTGAATGCCCAAAGCAGGGCATTACAGCATGATAGTTGCTGCAAGAGATGACTTATCAGGAGTATGCGAAGCCCGATCTCTTGAATCAGCAACCGCAAATAGCCTCAGATTCATATCAAGTATTTTAAAAAGGTGGCAAAATTCTTCTGGACCCAAATTTATTGTCAGTATGGATGTCCAAGAAGAGTTATCACTGACAATGGTTCCGAGGTCCAAGCTGGCTTTGAAGAGCTTATGAAGACACTGAACATACCACATGTGAAAATATCGGCATATAATAAACATGTGAGTGGGGTAGTAGAAAGAGGTCACTATATACTGAGGGAAGCACTTGTGCGGTCTTGTGGCGGGCAAATGAGTAAGTGGCTGGAGAAACTTCCGTTAACAGTATTCGTCAATTGAATCACTGTCAGTCGCATCACGGGATTTTCGCCTTATCAATTGCTTCACGGCACAGATCCGATCCTGCCCTTTGATTTAGCGGAAGCTACCTTTTTAGTAAGTGGATTCCGAACAGGAATGACCACTGAAGAACTATTAACACTAAGGATCCGACAACTGGCCAGACATGACCGTGACATCCAGTGGGCTGCCGAAGCATTGAAACAAGCCAGATTCTATTCAAAAGAACAATTTGAGAAAAAGTTCATGAAGAAATTGCAGAAGGAGGATTACAGAAAAGGAGAATTAGTGCTTGTCCGCAATGTAGCCCTTGAGACCGAGGTAAGCACTCGAAAGAAGACTGATGACCGATACTTTGGACCATACAAAGTAGTACGTAAGAATAAAGGTGGAGCTTATGTTTTGAAGGAGTTAGATAGATCCCCGAATCGTCGGAATCCGGTAGCCGCCTTTTGACTACTGCCCTACATAACCAGAGATCACTGGTTTATGCACACAGGGTGGATGGCCGAGGAGGAAGAAGCTGATGAAAACTCGTCTGATAAATCAGACGAAGGGTTGAGAAGCTCAACTGACCAATATTAAAGAAGCGGAGACAAATATAGCCACAGAAGAAATGGAAATCAATGAGGAGAATTTGGCACTATATAATTAACAAACTGGTCTCTCTCACGCACCAAGCTACTGCGGCTTTGATATATAATCCCCATACCCACGCACTCCATTCTTCGCCTTCTTTCAGTCTGCCAATTTGTACACCTCTATTCACGCTTCCAATCAAACTCCCAGCAAATTTCGACTACCATATAATGGATGAGCCTCCAGCTGATTGCGATTGAATACTGACCTGAGCTGTACAAAGGAAATGTGCAATATTGGGACAAATGCAAAAAGCGATTCAATGAGGGCAAGGTGAGTCTATGCATCCTTCATTTCCTTCGTTTGGCCTGAATCCGATCTTAGGCTATCGTGAAGTACTGGCAGAAGCTCTCCGGCACCAAGGAAGAAAAGACCGAGTTATTTTGGGCCGAGTTCCAGAGGCAGGGGAAGCTCCAGAGCCTGCCTGCCATTGTCAGTATTCTTTGTGAACGGCGTAAGGTGTGATGAATTGGTGGCTAAGGCCAAGGCAGAATACGGGGACAGATTCCTGGATCTTTTCTCCTACGGCAGAAAGGTGTTGGAGAATCCCTCTGCGATTGCGAAGAGGTACCTGAGCTTCAGGGCTGGGGTAGAAGGCGTAGAAAGCGATTGATCAGTTGTAACTACTGCCATTTCTTACTACAAAAATAATCATAGTCTGGATGCAAGGGCTTTTCTGCTGCTTGATTGTCATCACAAGCACATCGGGCACAAGCATGGCAATCCACGCCCGAATGCCCTTGAAGATCAGGGACACCAGTGCAAACACAATTTCGGAGTAGTACACGCCGAGCAGCACGCTGAGCCGCTCACGCATGTGCGCATGCCCTCAAGGTTACGGACAGACAGCGATGCCGAGCCCTCTTTGCAGAAGATAATGTCGCTCTCGACGAGCAACCGCTAGCCAAATATGAGGCAAAGTAGCGGAAGGAGTCCGGGAGGGCCTGGACCACCTGCGCCAACGAGAACAGTCACAGCAATAGCGATGGCGGTCTCTGCAGCGCAGTCCTCCGTCTCTGAAGAAGATTGGACAAACAACATTCAGCAGACCTAGACAGGAAATCAGCATGGCTACGAGGAAGGTAAGCACATCACATACCAGTTGAACCTACGGTGACATCAAGAATCCACGCCAAAAGTTTGTGAAGAGCTTCTCTTTGGACGTCGACTTGGTAGAGATCGCCCGTCTCGTCGCGGTAGCTATACTCGCTGCTCTGAGTCATCCGAATAGTTTCTGCGACTCCATGGTCTCCAAGTCCGCAAGTAGCTGCAGCAGATCTGACGCAAGCACATCCTTTGTGCTGCCAACATACAGAACAAGAGGAGGACCAGCTCCCGCCGTCGAGGATATCCGGGGACGTAAAGTGGTTCCGGCCGCTGCTTTCAGTGGCCAGCAACGTGACGAAGCTGCACAACGGTGGAGATTTCTGCCCAAGTCATGCACCGGCTCCGCAACTTCATGCCGGTCTACTGCGTCAGAGACCACAAATGGAGTCATAGTTTATTCTGAATTGGTTGGAGAGACACTGCTTAGACCACTTATACATGGACGTAGAAGCAGGTTCATTCTCCTCACACATGTCCTATATTGTTGGAATATGTGTTTGGACTATGACATTCTCGCTTACTTAGTTGTAGTTACTATAATCAGTCATGCTGACTGATATGCTTATTGAGCATTCCCCATTTGATTATCATGCTTACTGATCTACTTACTCATGCTTATTCATGCTTAGTGATCACCTTACTCATGATTACTCATCTACCTATCTAAGGTATCCCCCATCCATCCTCGACAAACGTCACGTGTTATCTCCTTATCCGGCGAACCAGAGAAAAAGAATTATTATTGGAACCACTAGGGACATTAGAGCAAATCGCTTCGACCAGATTACGGGGATACATACAAGGCATCCATAGAATTAAATCTGGGTCTCCTCGGCGCTCGTATGCTGAGGAGTTACACCGTTAAGCAAGCCATGTCAACTCCCATCAACCGCGATCAATTTATGATCTGAACCAATGCTGCTGCCCAAATCGCTAACTCCTCGACACATGAGGACTGGACAAAGCTGAATATTATTTCATAGGTTCTTTGCCTCTATCTCTGCAATCTGGTCGAAGCGATTTGCTCTAATATCACTAGTGGTTCCAGTAATAATTCTTTTTCTCTGTTTCGCCGGATAACACGTGACGTTTGTCGAGGATGGATGGGGGATACCTTACTGTATATATAAGTAGCCTAGCTTAGACTGGAGTCCTCAGTTTCTCACTGTTGACTGCACATTGCTCAATAACAGAGTTTCTCACTGTTGACTTCAGACCACTGTGCTTGCCTGTTCTAACAGGTTATGGGCCCCGGGCTTTACATCTAAGTCTATCATCTGGGATTCTCATCCTTTGCATCATCACATTTCTGTGATTGCCTTTTGTGTGTGTGTGTGTTCCTCTTTGTAGATAGGAACACCAACTGTTGGGACAAATCCTCTTTGAGAGGTAGTCTTTGAATCCACCAGAAAACATCCAGGTAGTCAATCCTGTGATTCTGGGGTTAGGGCCTAAGTGCCTTACAACTGGGTGTTCATTAGCATTAGCTTTTTGATACCTACTTTTTGCTACACCACGGACTCTTGCATTTAGCTACATCTTCTTCACACACACACTGCAGGCATGTCTGATGACCAGTCATCTGGACGAATCCTTGAAAAGGACACACCTTATGTGACCTGGAAAAGTGATGCTAAAGCCTTCATGCGAGGCAAGGAGGTGTATGGTGTCATTCTTGGTACATCAGTAAAGGCAGCAGAGAGAGAGAAGTGTGCTGGAGTTCTGTGGGGCTTATTGTCCCCAGAGGTCAAGCCCCTTGTCATGCAGCATGAGGACGATCCTAAAGCCCTTTGGGAGGCCTTGGATGTCATCTTTGCACCAAGGAAGGCTGGAGCTCGCTTCAATGCCTACAGAACACTCACTTCCATTCAACTCAGGGAGGAAGAGTCACTTCTGTCTCTCACTGGTCGTGTCTCTGCTGCAATGTGTCTTCTCAAAGGCTCTAGACCTGCTGAGTTTACCCTTGAGAACGCAGATGAGGAACTACAAGCTGTGGTTCTTCTCATGGCCCATCCTGATGACGGACAGTTTGCTGTTCTAAAGGCACCATTTGAGCAGTCTCCAAAGAGTCTCCAAGTGTCAGTCATTGAGTAGGCCTATGCCAATCATCAGGCATTCAGGACTGCTCACCAGGAAGGAGACCAAGGCCAGAGCAACCCACTTTCTGGAATTGCAATGGCTGCCTCTGCACCACCACCTCCTGTCTCCTCTACTCCACCCTCATCATCTGCTGCTCTTGCAGCTGCACCCCCTGCCCAGGCCGCACCTCTCATGTGCTATGGCTGTGGTGAATCTGGCCACACTCTCTTGTACTGCTTCAAGTTCCAAAAGATGTATGGACTTGAACCTGTTGGAAACAACAACAAGAATAAAAAGGGCAAGAAGGGTAGTGCAGCAGCAACGTCCGAAGTGGCATCTAATGCACGTGTTCTCTCTGCCTCAGAATCTTCCCTTGCTGATGAGAGATGGAACCCAGATTCAGGATGCACATCGCACATGACACACCGTCGCAATTGCCTGATAAACACTCGTCCATACAGGGTTCCTATTCAAGTCGCAAATGGAGTCATAGTTTATTCTGAATTGGTTGGAGAGACACTGCTTAGACCACTTATACACGGATGTAGAAGCAGGTTCATTCTCCTCACACATGTCCTATATGTTCCAAATCTATTTCACAATCTCATCTCTACCACCTATCTGTCTCGCATTCACAACTACTCTATTCTGATGGAAGGGAGTACTGTCTTCTTCAGACAGAACAGAGTGTTGCTTTTTGAAGCAGAGATTGATGAGAGGAACCAGGCATTTGTGAGAGAGCATTCTGACTCAGCTATGGCCACAACCTTGCCTCTTGATCTGGAACTGCTGCATCGTCGGCTGGGCCATCATTCTGACACTCAGAAGATCTTGAGCAAGAATCTGGTTACTAGTGGGAGCACGGGAGACATTTGAGGTTTTGACCGACCATCAGAATCTGGAATATTTCAAAAAGCCTCAGAAGCTCAACTGAAGACAGGCCCAATGGATCATGGAGTTAGCAGAATATGACTTCACTTTACATCATTGGGCCGGAGCATTGAACAAGAAGGCAGATCTCTTATCTCAGAGATCAGATCATGACCAGGGGAAAAACAATAATGAAAATGTCGTCATGCTGAAGCCTGAGCATTTCCGAGCACAAGATATAGTGTTGGAAGGGCCAGAGACAGAGATCCTGGAAGCGATCAGAAAGAAGAGAAGGGTTGACAAGAGCGTCAAGCTAGCGCTTGAGAAGAAATTACCTGGCTGGGAGAAGCCGGAGGACATTATTTATTACAACGGATTAATCTATGTTCCTCGGAATGAGGAACTTTGAGATAAAATTATTGGGTTGCATCATGACTCGCCCCTGCTCGGCCACCCTGGAGAGAACCGCACGCAGGAAATGATCGAAAGGAACTATTGGTGGCCCCGGTTAGGCACCCAAGTTTCTAAATATATAAAAGCCTGCGAGGCTTGCCAGCGGACTCGGGTGCATCGGTACCAACAGGGAAAACTGAATCCACACCGAATTGCAGAAGGGCCCTGGCAGATCATATCTATGGATCTCATCGGCCCATTGCCAGTCAGCAATGGCTTTAATGCCATTCAGGTCTGGGCTGACACATTCACGAAGATGATCCATGCTGAGCCGACCAACATGGAACTCGCAAGCGAGGGAGTAGCCCGGTTGACCCGGGATCGTGTGATTAGATATCACGGTGTGCCATGGAAGATTATCTCGGATCGGGACCCGAGATATGTCTCTGGATTCATGAAGGAGCTAAACCGGCTTCTGGGGTAGAAATGAACCCAAGCACTGCCTTCCATCCGATCACTGATGGACAGACGGAGCGGATGAATCAGGAGATCGAAAAATATCTCCATGTGTTTGTAAATTATTGTCAGTCTGATTGGGCAGAGTGGCTCGCCTTGGCCGAGTTTACCCATAATGACAAATCAAGCTCATCGACGAGCATGTCGCTGTTTTATGTAAACACGGGATACCACCCCTGGAAGGGGATAGAAAATGCAGTTGAATCGCGCAATGAGGCCGCGAATGATTTTGCAGGAAAAATGAAAAAGATCCGCGACGAGGCGGCAGCTGCGCTGGAAAAAACTCAGAAAACTATGAAAAAATACTATGATGTACACAGGCGTGAGGCACCGGTATTTAAAATCGGCAATAAGGTGTGGCTGGAGGCCAAGGACATTACCACCGATCGGCCAACGAAGAAGTTTGATGACAGAAGGCTAGGGCCTTACAAAATCCTAGAGAGAGTCGGCGCATCAGCTTACAAATTGAGGTTGCCTGAAACGGACCTGTCACATCCGGTTTTCAACGAGGCACTTCTCACGCCGTATGTGGAGCCACCAATACATCGAAGGGAGGAGCGGCCTGCACCCCAGATCATCGAGGAGCACGAGGAGTACGAGGTGGAGGAGATCTTAAAACACAGAAAACGCGGCCGAGGTTATCAATACCTCGTAAAATGGAAAAACTACCCAATGGGGGAAAGGACGTGGGAACCACGGAGGCACCTGACACATGCGACAGAGCTCTTGGACAGATATAATGTCGAGCACAATATCGCAGTCAGATCTCTGCCCATCTTTCCGAAGGGATATTGGGACAGGAATATCCGCCGATACAAGGCAAAGGAGGAGTCCCGAGAATACTCGACGAAGAAATTATTTATTCATGAGACGGGGGAATACATCCCTATCAAGACCTTAGGGATAAATCCTAAGTCAACGAGGATGTCGACCCTAGAAGGGGGGTAATGTCACGATTCGATCGTTATGACAGGTGTAGTGACAGGCACTGCCACACATGCATCTACGGGTTATTGTAGTAGTTATTTATACTGTAGTTCACACGGTTCGTTAAAACACTATAAGAAGAGTAGTTATTCATCTGTAGTAGTTAACCTTTTATTCCATCGTCTTTCAAGACTCACATTCGCACTACCCAATCCCTCTCATCTTACTGAGAGTGGATGCGAGAGCCTTGACTGTGACACAGCAAGTTACATGTTCTTCATCTGGATTGGACTTGCTGTTGCCTTTCAGAGGGCATTTAGCGACCCAGGTGAGTGCATATTCATTATCTCGATGTTTGTCGATCTGAAAGTTGCTTCCAGATGAGTCGTTCTACATTGACCATCAAGCGGAGAGCTATGCTGCCTTCTACCGGCGGTTCTATATTTTATGAATGAGTGCACCCCTGGAATGTTCATTCTTGCCTACCTGCTGGACCCGAGTGCGTGCTGCCCTCTCTTTATATCATGAGCAAATTTTTCACCGGTTCCCAGTTTACTATTCGGACTTTGCACTGAGGTTAAACCTACCTCCCTGGGCGCAGTTCTCGCAGGAAATGGCGCCGAAACTTGCCCGGGACCTGATTAAATTCGTGAGGAGCATCCTTGCCAATGAGCAACAGCATTGCGGGCGATGATGTGCGCTTTGCTGCTCAAAGCCTTCAGCCTTGGCATAGTCTCGATCAATGCATGTGGCTGTGCATCCATTATCAAGAAGAGCCTTGACTGTATGCATCTTCCCAGTGTCCAATGTTGTTAATGTCACGGGTACAAGCATCTCGTGATGCTTCTGCTGCCTCCGGAATTCCTTCAACTCCTGGGCCAGCCGGTCCGGTTTCAGCCCCTTTTGCCAAGCAGCCACTTCCCGCATGTGCACAGCATTGGGGGTTTTTGTATGTTTGGGCGCTTCCTCCCGATTCTGGGATGGAGCCCTCACGGCCTCGTCGTCCTTTTTCATCTCGCTATTTTTATCACTGGTTTGGGTTCCAGGGGCCTTTTTGAATGCGCTCCACCTCTTATTTACTTCATCCATTCGTCGATTCTTTAAATTACGTTTCCGATTCTGGTTCTCCATAATACATATTTTTTTGCCTTTTTCTACACTAGCTACTAAGAAGTTGTGTATGCTCTTTCATAAACTAGCATTTTCATCTGTATAAATATCGTCCTCCTCAGGTACAGTGTCCGTAACTACATTACTTAAGTCCGTGAAGCGTCCATATTTAGTGTTCAGGGGCACCGCTTTGGCCAAAAGCAGGGGCCCCTTTAAAAACCCCACTTGCGCATTCGGGCCACGAGTGCCTGCAGGTCTTCCTGCGAATAGTCCTCCTTTGACATCGCCCAGATATTGAAATTTCTTTTGGGAGGCTCCGGGCACTCCTGCTTCATGTGACCTTCCTTGCCACAATTATAGCATTTGAAGGGTGTCACCCTCTGGCGTGCCCTGTCAACATCCATGGCATCCAGGTCTTGTGCCGGAGCCACTGCTGGTGCCGTCCCTTGTTTATAGACGGGCGGTGCCGTCTGTCCCTGTGCTGGGGCCTGCTTCTGGCCCCATGCAACTGCCCTCCGGTGCTTCCAGAGTTTCTCCCTCTCAAGGTTGCCACTGATGACCATCAGCCGGGCCTTGAAATCCTTGTATGTACTGGGGACTTGAACCCCGCCGGCGTACACCTGGCTACTGATCTCGCTGTTTACGAGATCCTCCAGCAACTCCACTAGGAGTGCGTTGTACCCAGTGGTTGCTGAGTTTGGGCTATAGCCCGCAAGCTCAGCGTCGAGCTCAAACTGCTACAGGAATGCCTGCAGACTTCTGGTTCCCTGCCTCATAGAGGTGAGGCGGACGTGGGCAGACTGTGCAAGGTTTTGGTCCTTGAATGCAGCGTCAAGATGTATCCTGTTGTTGGGAATAAGATCCCATTGGTCAGGGTCCAGGCCTTCCAGTTGCGGACCCAGTCCGCAGCCAGGCAAGGCTCTCCATCTTCCGTTCAAAGATAGGAAATGGTGAAGAAGACCAATTTCTTGTCGGTGTCTAATTCATCACTGTAAGCTCCCAGGTACGTCAGGAGCTGGTCCTGGAAGTTATTCCATCGGGACTTTGTGCCATCAAAGCATGGGGGGGGGGGGGGGGGGGGGGGGGGTTTGGCGAGGGAGACCTTAGACAACATTGTCTTGGGTCGGGGTGAGGGAAGTGGCAGTGTGGGTGGTTGGACAGGCGGTGGGGTTGGTGCCCTTGGTAGGAGGAGGGGTAGGGGATAAGGTTCGGCGCTTTCAGGGTAAGAGGCAGCCGACTGATAAAGTTCAGACTCCATTTCGGAGTCGGATTCGGTGGGGGCTCGGAAAGACACATTTATTGTCTCGGCTGGTCAAGCTGGGCTGGGGTGGTGAATCGGCACTAAGCCGGTGGTGGAATTGAAGCGGTCTTTTGCTAACAGAACTATCCCAGGTCTTCTACAACCCTCCTGGCGATAGTGAGGTAGTCCTCCCTGAAGGTTGGGCTAGCACTCCTGCGACTGCTGTTGTGCTTGGGACAGACTCAACGTTTCCCGTGGCACAGCGTCTGTCTGTTCGAGTGAACCGCGCACAATAGGTGCTGCAATTGTTTAGACTCGCTGTGGACGAGGTAGATGTTGGTGGGTGGGGAAATGGATCTTCAGATACGAGAATCCAAGTAGAGGTAAGAAAGACGACCACAAGGTGTGGTGTTGAGAGGATGGGGTGAAGGGGAGAAAGGGAAAGGAGGTTGGATGTAGCAGTACGAGCGGTAAGAAGGTCAACCTTTTATTATGTCACAGTCAAGGCTCTCGCATCCACTCTCAGTAAGATGAGAGGGATTGGGTAGTGCGAATGTGAGTCTTGAAAGACGATGGAATAAAAGGTTAACTACTACAGATGAATAACTACTCTTCTTATAGTGTTTTAACGAACCGTGTGAACTACAGTATAAATAACTACTACAATAACCCGTAGATGCATGTGTGGCAGTGCCTGTCACTACACCTGTCATAATTAAAGTCTTTGGTAACCTAATTGTGAACGTCCCATAGCAACATATCCTATTGTCTCAATCTGTCCGTGTTTCAGAATAAATATATCCCCCTGACGTCATGTCCCGTTCCGGCTTAGGTGTTGGAATGATAAGATTGCAATCGAATCGTGACATGCTGACCCTCAAGGGTCTTCAGACCGCGTGCAATCGGGGTGAGCAGTTGTCCTACTTGTTTGAGCTGCCGATGAAACATGTTATAGTCGTCTGAGTCCTCTTCCAAGTATTTTCGAAGATGACGGGTCTGACAATAATTAGCATGCAGCCCATCGGGCTCATAGGAATGAAGAACAAACACCCTGGGTATCGAACTTGATAGTTCCGCTCTGGTAGCATTTCTGCATAAACAGCAGACATCGTAGTATGCTGCTTGCATGAGTCTCAAATGTGGAGACACAGGTAGCACCACCCGCTGCAATTCCACGCTGATCGTCTGCACCCTTCATCGCCTTCTTCAGGTGATACTTTCCATAATTGCTGTGGGAGAAGTAGTTTGTGAGACCGTTCACAATGGTCATAGCCTGTGAATGAGAGTATAAGATTGTGGAAAGTGAGAGAAAACTAAAGATGCACCTGGCCGAATGCCTTGATCTTCGGAAATGTTTTAGACCCGAGAACAAGATCTTTGGAGAGCAGGTTCAATTGATGACATGGGTCCGGGCAATTAAATATCCAAGGGAACTTAGTGCAAATCAGAGCTCGGCACTTCTTGATGTTCTTTGTGGTATATGACACAACAAGAGAAAAATTGAGTGCAACATAAAGCCTGACGACCTATGGTTTTTCATTGAGTATTAGTCAAAGGACATTATTAATAATTCACTAACCTCAAGTAGCCGCGTAAACAGACTACTCTGCATCTGTCAAAAATCCGGTCATCACCAGTCCCGCAACGAGGAACAACATGTGAGTTGGCATAGTCACATGAACCGTGTAGATCTTGTCCCCAGCCTTGCTTGACCAACCATCAAAGGACAGCGTGAGATGGATAAACTGAGCAAGGAAAATTTTAAGCTGGTTGATCACATACTCCAACTCAGCGGCGATATGTTTGGTGAAGAAGGAGGAATGATCGGGAACAGCATAAGTTGGACAGCTAGAGTAAAACCATCAGAAATGAATATTAAGGGACAAAGCGACGTACAGAGCAAGGCAGAAGTCAATAAAGAACCCATTATCGAGCAAGCTAAAGGCGAGGGCACAGCAGATGATCATAAGGAGCAGAAAGTAGTCAATTGTGGTCTGACGGACGCTGGTCATCTTGGTCTGGCCCCAGTTCCCTTCAACAGTGGTCTGAAGCATGGGTGCAGTGGCTGCACTAGGGGTAGGGCTTGGCTCCGGGCCGTCGATAGGCATGGACAAAGTACTGGACGATGATAAAGATGTGGGGAGTGGCATGCCAAGTGCGGGGGTTCGTTTATGGTAAGGGTCAGCAGCCTTCCATGCCTGTGGGTTTGCACGGAGATGGGCAGCACCCTGTCCATTATTTGCAAGAACGTTCACAGTCGCCTTGCTCTGCAAAGCAGCGCTGACCTCACTGGCCTCCGTCAGAAAATAATGCTGCAGCGCCTAACAGGAGAACTATGGTGTAAGAACGGGTTGAATTGCTCAAGGAATGACACACCTTGCACGAGTTTGCATGTCCATGTACACGATCCGCTGCCTTGCTCGTGGACTTCCAAGCCAGACAGCCAACACAGTAGTAGGTCACTTTCCCATTTGCATGGTGTTCGATAAGGAGACAATTATTCAAATCATTCAGTGTCTGGCCCCGCTGCTGATTCGCACGAGCAGGGACATTATTGAGTAGTCACTGTGCCCGTTCTTGTTTGATGCTGAGAGTCGTGGCTTGTAGAAGGGAGCTAGAGAGCTGGGGTGTGGGCTCTGGCGTGCTGTCAAGCTCCATTGCTCCACTGCTATTCCCACTATCGTCCGAGGTACCATCAAATTGAGGAGGCTGTAACCGTTGAGGGGTGCAAAAATCAGAGATAAAACGACGCACAACCGGAGCAGTAGATTGTTTCCCTTCGCGAATATTTTCTTCATGAGTATGAAGCTCATTGAAGTATGCTTGAAATGTGCTCGCTGCCGGATTTGTGTAGTATGCATTACCAAATATGTTGATAACTGCTTCTGAGATCTCGACACCGCTAATGGACTGTGCAGGGTCGAGGACGTCTTGGACGATTCCCAGGAGGGAGTCATACTGTTCTCTGTCCATGAGCCCCGTTTGCATGGTGCTTGCAGGAGAGAGAGAGAGACAAATTTTGAAATTTTTGCTCAGTCCCATCAGCAATAGCCAACTATCGCTGATGCACCAGAAGAAAGTTTGATCCAGTCGGAAAGGGGGTCATTTAAAAGTGATTTGAGGGTGGGCTGCATAGCCAGAAAGGTTGGAACAGCACCAGTGCTGTAGCTAGGGGTGCTGGGTGAATTTTACCATTGTTTACAGTGGGATTGGGTGGTCCCATGTAAAAAATGTATTTTACATGTACTTTACATGTAAATTTTGACCATGTAATTTACAAATTCATTTCTAACCCTGCACTACTGGTGTGATGTGGACTGTGGTTCTTGTAGACGCCAAGTGGGGTGGATGCCTTGGGTAGTCTTCAAATTAGATGGCTTGTCCTCTAGAGGGAAATTAATTCTGTTGCTGGGAGTCTCCTGGCAATTGCAGCAAAATGTATTTAGGAAGGAAGATAGGTAACTCTAGCGGAAAGTCCATTAGAGGGCGCTACTACTATTGATAGAAGTCAGAGGTAGTTAGCCTTCCAGGTTTATGCAGAGGGATCTTGCTCTACAGTCGGAAGGGGTCAGGAGAAAATGATGTGGTGACATGGCATTGACACAGCACTGACGCGCATTGACGTGCAATTTCCCACGGTTCGTCTAGGCTATAGTTTACTGCTGAATTCCTCCTTTTGATAGTGTCTTACACATCAAAAACAATGGTTGGAGCTCAGTTTCTGGTCTGTTTGGGTCCAAACTCGGTTAAAATAGGAGTTCGGACCTTGCAAGGCTAGTGGAGGAGAAATAGCATTTAGTTGATGGCCTCCTGGCTTATTTATACCTGAATTGTGTGAGGAACATTTGGCATCTAGGCCATGTCAAAGCACACCGCTGCTGTGCCAGTACATGTTGTGGACTGGAAAAGATGAGATGTTCCCGATGGGAGCTAGAAAATATCTTTATTTGTAGCTACTCCCAATTGTCCGTCTTCCTGGACAGAAAATATCCTTTCAGGGAATTTAGTGGTGAGTTCCAAAAGTAGGATGATTGCTTAGTAAGCAAGGTCAGCTACTCAAGGGAGAAACTATTAGCTTTCTTAGGTTGCTCAGAAATAGCAGGCATGAGAACAATGACTGATGTGCACTGTGATGAGGACTGCTGCGCTACCATGTGCAGGAATGGGCTCCACAGGGGTAGCTGTGTTCAGCCTCTAGGGGGGAATACGAGGTGGGCACTGTCAGCCTCCCATTGAAAAGGGAGTCAGAACATAAGCAAACGGGCAATAGTTGATATGGGTCACCAGACCAGGAAGTTCTGACTTTAGCTAATCATGCTTATGTCTGGATCAGACGAGCAGGGCACATCCAGTTCAAGAACCCCAATTAGGCAAATCGACATGAGGCTATCGCACGGTCAGAAGAAGCATCAAAACATGATTTACCAGCCGGGCGGAAGGATGGAATCAGATCAGACATAGCCCTAAATCAATTGCGGCTGAAACGATGCCATCGCCAGGTCAAAAGAAGCATCAAACCGTGACTTACTAGCAAGGCGAAGGAGCCAGAGACAGCCCAATCGACTGTGGCTACCCTGAAACAATTGATCCTGGTACCTAAAATAGGATGTAGAAACTAGTATATAAGGAAAGACTTCCCATCAATAAAATCACTTTCCCCTTTGCATTTATTACAGCCATTGACAACTTTTATTGTCACAGCCCTCTAAGTGCACTCTAAGCAGATTGATTGGTCATCACTGAGCACTGATCTAACTTCATTTGACCCTGAAACTCTGTATACCAGCCGTATAACCTGATTTACAGACTGCTGCTTACTTAAGCAACCCAAGAAACTACCGAAGAACAACCTGGACTATTGCCACTACAGGTGAGCATAGTAACTGAAGCCGTAACTGAAGAATACACTGACCACAGAAGACACTAACCGCAGGAGATACTTACTGCAGAAGATACTGATTAATTGTTCTCCAACAGAACCACAGCCAACACCCTTAACTAAATCCGTTAGTTATCCCAGAGCTTTTACAGGTTTAAAACTAGTAGTTATTTCTACAGAAAATATGAACCACAAGAAAGTACTTGGATAACAATATTCCAGTTAAACTTTCTTACTACATAAACTTTTGTAGTTGACAGCACTGATTAGAGCGGAAGCTCGGCCTGCGCATGTGTGACGAAATTGAATGGGCATGGACTCCTCGTGGAGCGCACAGTAACGAGTGTGTTAGAACAGGCAAGCACAGTGGTCTGAAGTCAACAGTGAGAAACTCTGTTATTGAGCAATGTGCAGTAAGTACTAACCTGAAGTCAACAGTGAGAAACTGAGGACTCCAGTCTAAGCTAGGCTACTTATATATACAGTAGATAGGTAGATGAGTAATCATGAGTAAGGTGATCACTAAGCATGAGTAAGCATAATAATCAAATGGGGAATGCTCAATAAGCATATCAGTCAGCATGACTGATCAGTCAGGTGAGCAGTAACTATAGTAACTACAACTAAGTAAGCAAGAATGTCATAGTCCAAGCACATATTCCAACATGAGGCCCAAGGCTGACACCTGAGTGATCTGAGAATCTGAGGCATCAAAATGACCAAAGGCTCTGAAAGGAAGAAGGGGCTGAGGCCGAGGACTCCGAAAGGAGGAAGAGGCCAATGCCGAGGTCCAAGTGATCCAAGAAATCTGGAAAATAGTCCGAGTCGGCTCAGAGATCGGAAATCAAGGGAATTTGGTGAGGCGAATACCGGTGATGTTGAAATAGCAAATCCCGAGGAGGGATGATTGGCCCAGATTGGCCGAGAATGCGGAAAGTCGGAATCATTGTATCATCGGAGGGTGTAGGAGAGAAGCAAAGTCGAAATATGAAAGGACGTCTGGAGATCTAAATATAGATCCGGAGTCGAGGCGAAGATGAAGACGAAGGAGGACTCAGTCCATGAGTGGAAGCATGGAACAACCTTAAATTTTCCAGATAGAAGTGTACGGAATATTTATACGAAGTAATAATTATGTATGCCCGTAAAGTCCGAATTCCTCATCAGGTAATCCTGAACGGTTGAAGCAAGGATATGGAATGTGGAGCGGTGAAGGCCACAGATGAGTAAAATAAGATAAAGTAAAAGATGAATAAACGGGAAATGCTCAGTAAGCCTTCATTGCATAAAAACCTGGAAGCTGAAATCTCGGAAACCTCAGAAACCTTGGAAGCTCGGAATAGCTCGGAAAGGCTTGGAAGCTGCACGGATATAACAGTGGGCTCAAAGATGTTACTGAAGAACCCTAAAAAGAACTCATGGTGTCACGATTCGATCGCAATCTTATTGTTCCAACACCTGATTTGGGACATGACATCAGGGGGATATATTTATTTTGAAACACAGACAGATCCTGGGAGACAATAGGATATGTTGCTATGGGACATTCACAATTAGGTTACCAACAGACTTTAATTATGACAGGCATAGTAATTATGACAGGCGCAGTAACAGGCACTGCCACACATGCATCTACAGGTTATTGTAGTTATTTATACTGTAGTTCACACGGTTTGTTAAAACACTATAAGTAGAGTAGTTATTCATCTGTAGTAGTTAACCTTTTATTCCATCGTCTTTCGAGACTCACATTCACACTACCTAATCCCTCTCTTCTTACCAAGAGTGGATGTGAGAGCCTTGACTGTGACACATGGGCCCATGTGCAGCAATGTTGGCAACATCAGTTGATGAGAAAGGTGTAGGTGGGAGTACCAGAGGTTCTTACTTGGCTGCTGAGCTGTCATTTGATGAGAACAGAGCTGCTCAATCCCTGTTGCTATATTTACTAACCCTTGCCTGAGAGAAGAAGAGCCTGAAAACCTATCTCTCAGGATATGAAGCTGAGAGGGGGGAGTGTGGGTGGGGAGTTTGAACCCACACCAGAAAAGTGTAATGTCATGTGTCACACACATCACACTTTTCTAGTGTCACCCTGGGGGAATGGCTTCCCCTAGACCCCTCTGTCTCCCTGGTGCTGCCTTTTCTGCTGGTGCAGGGCAGTTTTACTGGCACTGCCTCTTTGCTGATGCTGGCCTTTTCCTGCTGGTGCAGGGGCCTTTTTTTGTGTAACTTTATGAACAATTTATTTCACTGCCATTATGATTCTTTTGGGTGCCAGCCCAGATGGCTAGGGTTTCAAAAAATCATTCACTGGCTGCACAATTTGAACTGGTGATTAGTGGAGAACAGAACAAAATTTGGACTAAAGGATGTTTGTCCTACTATTTAAAGCCTTGTAGTTTATATAATCGGGGACAAATCCCTTTATATGTACTTTATACTATGTGGTCAATACATCCTAGACGTGCTGGCTTATCTGGTGTGAACCCCAGAAACCAATTCGTCACAGATGGCTAGTCTCTGCATGCAGGGTTGCTGCCAAACACAAGATAACAAAGCTAACTCTCAAGACTCTCTACCTGAGATCAGATACCAAAGATTTCTAGGGATGAGCTGCTATGTGCAATAGCACACAGGTAACAGTATTTAATGGGTCTCCATCAATTTGCTAAACAAATGGCATGCTCAAGGGCATCTGGATTATCCCTGGAAGCAGCTGAGCAACATAGATGCCATTCTTGAGTACCGGATCTATGTCAGGGGGGTTTATTGTGCACAGCAGCCATTGCTGAAGGAGCAATTTGTCAGAGATAAAGAAGTTGCTAACATAGATGAGTCCACAGCGATAGCCCTTGTCATCTATTAGAGTGATGTGGGCACTTATGGGTAAAAATACCCAGTGGGTGGGGAGGGCAGGGAGGAGAGGATGGATGGAGGACTATTCTTCAGGTTCTCCAACAGTTTCTATGTTATATAAACCTGAGTTTTTTTTGCTAAATTTTGCATAGACAGGGGACACACCAGGCCTACCTGTATTTTGAGAATCTCCAGAAAGTATGTCAGCCGTTTGGCTAGAGACTAGGGCTATCATGATAGTTAATAGTCTCTCATGTCTGGTAAAGTCATGTTATGCACCCTATGTTTCCTCATCAAAAATCCCAGCTTGTTGTTCCTCACTAGTGAGCTGAATCATTTGGGCTTCAATTCCATCACATAGTGGCTGGAATTGCCCATCATCCAGCCCTAGGAAGTGTAAATCATCTAGATTCTGATTCAAAGCTGCCACGATAGCCATTGTGATAAGGACCGCGGTGCTACCGTGTGTAGGAAGGTAGTTCCCAGGGGGTAGCTTCATTTGTCCTTTAGGAGGTGTTATGGGGTGGAATACCAATTTAGAGCAGAGACTCATGTGGTGCACTTATTGGTGAGGGGTGGGCTCCATGTAGGTGCACAAAAGAGTATGTGTATGTGTCAGTTGGTCAATGTGCTCAGGCAGGACTTCCTATGTGAAGTACTGGTCCTTTCTGAACTCCCAAAGCTCTCTAGACAGTCTGAGTAGGGATGCAGATGTGGCTCTATGAGAACGTCAACATCTACAGGAGTTGGAGTCCGACAATAGGTGTGTTGAACATAGGTGATTGCTAGGTGGGCTTTCACTGGGCTCCCACAACTACAAGACTGCAAAGTCTGTGCTGGAAGGTGTACTGTGGTGAAGAGAAGCTACAAGGAAGGTGGACAGTCAAATCTGGCTTATTGGTTGGCACAAGCACACTCTAGACAAGTGGGGGAAACTTGTATCAAAAGGAGCTAGACACTCTAACCTGGCTCAAGAAAGAGGTTGCCACAAGCATAGCAAGGGTGTCCACTGGCCCCTCATCATTGTTATAGACTTTACGGTCCATGTATGATTTATGGTGATTTTACCTACTGATTTCTCAGACACTTTCAGTGCCTAGGACTGGAGGTACATGTTCATGCATAGCCCTTCTGGGATGGATTTGGCATTGTTGCTCACTGCTTTTAGGAATAGGATCTCATCTGCAGGTTAGCAGGGGCATAGATCATCTCTTTGTTGGTGGTTATGCTGTTCTTCTCTGCCCATAGGAACTTTCAGATCTGCTTTTCCAGTCTCTGCTCTACCGACTTTAGCATTCCCTGCATGGTTGCAAGGTATTGGGTCATGCTTCCTACCAGTATGAGGAGGATTAGGTGGCAACCTTCTATGGTCAGGTGCCCCATTTCCCACCAGTCAAGCACATTATCAAATTTCTCCAGGGTGCATGTCCATGTGTCCAACTGTACTACTTTACTGCTGACCCAGGGTTTGGATTGGGTCACCATTCTTGGCTATCTTGATGTTCTCTGGGATTGCCATTCCATTTATGTTGTTATTTAGTGCCAGCTGCCATGCAGTTTCCCACATGCATAGGACCTTGCCCCCAGTGTGATCAAGTACCTTGCAGAGTGCTCCCCAGTTGTCCCTGGTGTTGAGGTAAACCATGGTGTCATCAGCAAACAGGGTAGCAATTAGTTTATCTTTTTGACCCTTGAGGCTGAGTCCTTTCAGGCCCAATTGTCTCAAGGACTCTGCAAGTCTGGAATGGGTAGTGGTGCTAGAAACCTTCAAAGCCCTTAGAGGCGAGATAAAAATCTTTCTATTTAGGACACAGGCATAGTACCTTTCTTTAGAAATAAATATCAACAAATATTGTGATCACACTGATCCTGCCTTGTACTAGGCCATCTGGGGGCCCAAATAATATTGAATAAATGCATATAAATTTTATACATCAGTGGGAATGTCTGGCATAGTAATATAACACTGAAAGCCCTGACAAACCATGGGTTTTTTACCAACCCACAGTTATTTTACCACACCCATGGGTATAGGTACATTGTCAATGGGTCACAGGAGCTGTTCTGTGGGCTCCCCATGCTCCTGACTAGTTCTGACTAATGAGGCTCTCCCCTTCCCCTGCCTCCAATATTGCCTCATTGCTGAAAACAGCCATACTGCTGTGTGCATAACCCTTTTTGTGGTTCCAATACTCCCACGAGAGCCCTTAGAGGCTCAGTTCCCCTTCCACCTTCTATTTGCCCCAGTCCTCCAGTTCCCTTGTCCTTCTGGTCACATTCCTGTTCTTCCTTCAGCATTCTCTGGGATTTTGAACTTCCGAGAATTGGTGGTTCCATTGTTCCTCCCAGTGTCTTTCTCTGATACCAGGAAGCTCCTTACTTGGCTGACCATTTCTTCACTTGGGGTGAGGCTGTGGTGCAGCCCAGCAAAACTCGTACTTATGTACTTTTTTATTTCAGAAAGACCAACTCATGCCCACAATTTAGGTTGTACTGCATCTGTGAGATTAACAAGAGTGTTGAACATGTAATCCTTGGGTCAGTCAGCCAAGTCTTAACAGTAGACTAATTGGTGACTCACACAGGCAGCTATACCCAAAGCACTCAGTATATGGTACAAGAGTCCTGCCCTCACAATACGCTCTGCATACTCACGATTTCAGCCTGATCATATTTATGTGCACAGCTGGATGCTATTGACAGGATTCAATGTCCCTCAGCTTGTCAAAGTACCTGCTTTGAGTAATGGTGATGAACTGTTACTCACTGGAATACTTGCTCACTGGTGCTTCTTCCTATCCAGCCACCTCTCAGCGGTCCATCATCTTTTTCAAATTGTCTATGTGGCGGGGTGAAATTATTGTTGTCAAGTCGATTGGTTGTTCT
The DNA here is from genome assembly GCA_029289555.1 of Mycena latifolia. NCBI lineage: Eukaryota > Fungi > Basidiomycota > Agaricomycetes > Agaricales > Mycenaceae > Mycena > Mycena latifolia. The sequence continues at coordinate 625,730 of JARJLE010000063.1, read as the reverse complement.
GGGCGCTACATAGACTGTGTGTGATTGGACCTTGGTCTTGTTCTGTGGTGCATCACAAGGTAAATTCTTTGTCCTTCACCACAAAACATCAACTCATTTTTTTTAGAGCCACGTTGCATGATCGCACTTTTCAAATCTTGGGCCCAACTGGAGTAGATGGTGCCATAGGACATTCAATACAGTTGATGCTGTAGGGCCAGTTGTTATTAGCTCATGCATGGGGAAACCTAATGGTGCTACCACATATTTGTTATATTTCAAAACCCTAGGCACAATGTCACCTGTTCTAATATTGATCCAGTCCTTCAAGTTTGTGTTGTGCACCGTTTCACCCAACTTTGTCAACTATCATGTAAAAGGAGGTAATGACACCAGTACAATTTTCTTCCATCTCACCTTATAAAGAACCATTGAGTGCTGGCTACCCGAGCATGGATCTTGATATTGAGCCACAAGTTGCCTCCCCTCATAGTGCCAAAGTAGTTGGAGCCATCCTCGCTGACCTTGCCAGTCATGGTGTTTGTGGATGGTGGGACAAGCTCCTCACAGACACGACTGAAGCGGAGACCTGTTTTTTTTGGATACATTATCAGCAAGGTAGGTGACTAATCAATCAGCTTCTCTTTCTTATTTTTTTCATACAGTGCAAGGGCTTAATTTACAAGTATTGGGAGATTGGGACTCTCAAATACACTGTATGCTCTGCAGGAACCGATCATATCCATCAGCTATTCAATCGTCAAATGTTGAACATGAGGACTCTGGGTTATATAACATTGGTTTGTATTCCATCAAGACCTGACAGTAAGCAATAGCTCATTTTTTTCTCAAGGGTTGTCCTTGAGTCTGACTTGATCCTCATAGGGGCAAAGTCCTCCAGGTAGGGGTCTATGCTGACAGAACTGAAAGCATGCTCAGCCACACTGTCAATTTGGAACTAACCACGCATGGAATACCTGGATCATCCTTGAAAAAGCTTGTTGTGGACAGTGTCAAATTAATATTTTGAATGATATTTATTATACACTCATTCGTTCGCTTGTTGCAGAGTCAGTACCGGAGCACCACAATGCTTCATTAAAGTGATGCCAGTATCCGAGTTTGTCCCTGTTTGGATGATCTCGGCATGTACAAATGTCAGTTGACCATTTGTCCACCATTGTCAAATCATTCTTGCAGTATCCCACTTTGTCTGAGCTTCTCCTGCAGTATGCTATATGTGTACTTGAGTATAGCACAAGCAGGAAAAACTCAAATTCCGTTAATTTGATCAGTTCAACTGCATGCTCATCACCAGCCTGAGTATAATTTAGTGATGTGTGAGTAGGTACATCTTGTATCATTGGACACTTCAAATCTTGGGTTCAACTGGAGTAGGTGGCTTCATAGGACACTCAATACAGTTGACACTGTAGGACCAATTATTAGTAGCTAGTGTATTTAGGAGTGCTTGGAGATTTCAGGAGAGGCAAACTGAGTATAAGTTGTTCATTTCACTGGTATCCTATACCTCCTACAATGCTTCGAAACTAAATCTGGCCTCAGAGAACAAAGGGTCCCATCATGGGGCTCTCCAACATTTATTTGGTTCATATTTGGTTCATGTTTGGCACTGATATGAAGATGAAGTCTATATACCGGAATAAGTTCTCCTAGGGTAAAGTAGCTTATTTTGCTTGTATTTTACACCTCCTACAATGCCTGGGAAATAAATTTGGCCACAGGGAACCAAGGGTCCCATCACAGGGGGGCATTGAAAACTGTTTGAGTAGATTTCATGGATTTGTAGATAGCAGTGAAATCATTGTTGCGGATGTACATTGGTGCCATGATTCAAGAGCTGAGAGAGTAGCCTTGGGCTCTTGGCTGTAAACCAGACCATGAGTGCAACTCCATAAATCTGGCCAAATATGATAAAGAAATGAACACAGGTAACATCAAGTAAACGTGAAGTATACCGAAGAGCCTGGAGGAATATCAGCTGGAACAAACATTTATGAAACCTGCATGAGATGGAATTGAATGATGATGCTGTGATCAGTGAAAACAAGTGTCCAAATGGGCCAGATGAATGCAGCCTGTATTGATATGACGTACTCCCCAGCTGGGGTGTTGATATACTCCTCAGGGATAATAAAGGCATAGCTCTTCTCCCCCATGTGGACCGGAGGTTGAGAGACAATTTGCCTCTACCAAGCTGTCGGCATCCAGAAACAGTGTGCTTTGGGACCAAAATTAATGCGGAATACAAACTGCATTCATGTGTGAAGGGCTTAGAATTTTGAGGTTGACTATATCAAATAAAATACTTATGTTTCTCTGGCTTTGACTGTTCCAAATAGCAATGATGAGTTCCTTGCCTCGGGCCTTGGGAAATATGCGCCCAGTTATAGATTGTTCATTCACGAAAACGGCAGGATGCTTAACACCAACAAGGGCAGACTGTAATCAGTAATATAAATTTCGCATCATGGAGCGTAAGAGCAAACTCACAGCGTTTGAAGTGGAACATGATGAAACAGCATTCACAGAATGGGATGAGTAATGTGGCCAGAGTGCAGAATCCAGACCATGACAAGGCTTGCAATAGTAGGGAGGAAATTTCTTTGCCTTTTTCTAGCTCTTTGAAGGATTCAGAGAAGAGACTGGCAGAGGAATGAAGTCTGGATTGGACAGGTCAGAGACATGCACTGTGAAAGTTTAGTGAACACCATCGACTTGGACACAGCACTCTGGGTGAGTAACAAAAGTCCCTGTAATACCAGGAGAATCAGATAATGAGGCCGATGCAAAAATGCAAGACACTCACCAAAAAAGTCTTCTTCTTTATTAGATGTGGTGTGCTACATGAAAAATGTTTGGCATAAAAGTGCAGTCACTCTAAATTCTTGACCACGATACCAAGGGAGTTGTTTCTCACAAAAAGAAAGAGGGAAGGCAAAATTTAGGGAGGAGTCAAATCGACTCAAACCAATGGTCCTGGAAGTAAGTCAGTGTGAGTCATAACTTCTGACTCACATCCAGTTGGAGTCATACCCAATACATATATAAGGAAGATTAGTTGTAGAATTAGCTGCTTTTTAGCACCCCATCAAGTAATCACTTGTATTTTTTTTGAACAGCAAATATTAAACTTTTACGTTTACTCGTGCATCTCCTTGAGTTCTTGAATGTTCTAAAAGACCTCTACTGCACATCACGTACATTAGTCATCGTTCTCACGCCTGCTCAATTCCGAGCGACCTAAGAAGAGTTACTAGTTTTTCTTCCTTGTATAGCTGGTCTCGATTACTAAGCACTCTTTCCAATTTTGGAACTCACCACTAAATTCCCTGAAAGGATATTTTCTGCCTGGGAAGACAGACAATTTGGTTTAGCTACAAATAAAGATATTTTCTAGCTCCCATCGGGAACATCTTTTCCGGTCCACAGCGGGTGCATAACATGCCTCCCAAGTGACCTCCTGTTCAAATAGATGCAGGACACCCTTTTCAGGCATAGTGCTGAAGCAGATTGGTGGTAGATGCCCAGTGGTTGCAAGAAGTGGCCAGAGATGATGAGAGCAGGTGATCAAAACAAACCTGATATAATCATATTTGGCATTGTATACACAACATGTGATGACATCCTGCAGGAAGCTATGTTTGTACTTCAAGCTTGAGCATTGTGCAAGCAGGAAAAATTTGGGCTGCTCAACACAATCGATTGCAGGCCATGTATCTTCAGGAGAGGTGTCCTCCAAAAAAACATTGTGTTTCATCACCACCAGCATGTTCCCCAGCCACTGCTTTCTCAAATGGTGATATATTGTGATGTTAGAAGGCAAGACCTGCACAATATCTTGTCGTAGATAAAACACAAGACTTCGAAGGAGAGTGCAGTGCCTATTGGGGTTGTGAATTTTCAGTTCCATGCATTCCTGCATATCAGGCAGGACAGGAATGCTACCCAAGAGCAAGTCCACCATGCCACGAGAGTCAGTGCTGATGATTATGTCATATTTAACTTTTATAGTCTTTATGGTTTGACAGTGCACAGAGAACAATAGGCACTTCATATAGTTCTGCAAACTGTTAGTTCCATCACTGAAGGATATTTGGACTTACCCTGTCTTGCAGATCTTTAGGAGGTGCCAAGACTTCTGCTGACCAGCACTGGAATAAATGTGAGTTTGTGTAGGGAAGCATATTATGCAACAGCAGACTTGAGCGTAAGTCCATGTATGTCAGGAATGAAGAACAGTGTGAATGGTAAGCTGTGAGTTGTGCAAGGGGTTAAATCAGTTGATGTTTTTTTTTTTTTTTTTTTTTTTTTTTCCCCCCTGGGGCTGTGGAAGGTTGTGCCATATAGGAGCAGGGACAGTGGCTTCTCAATTGATACATATCTCCTATATATATATATAGGGTCTGACAAGTCTCATGGCTCAGGATAAATTATACCCTACATGGAGCAACCACGAGCTCGTTGTCTCCAATGGCTGAAAGCAGCGAGGTATATAGGGCTAAGCTCAGGACATGTTACACTGCTAGTAGGCACATCTGGAGTGGTGGATATCCAGGGTATCTGAAATAATGTAGGTGTTGGTGTTAATCAAAGCACTGTCCATAACACGTAAATGGAACAATTCATTGTATAGCAGGCATTTCACAGGCCTTCTACAGAGCACTGTTGGATAGTAGACTCACCATACGAAGCACTGGGCAAGCCAGAGATCACCATAGAGAATGTGTGGGAGGTCTTTCGTGCAATGGTCGGGAAATTGCAGGAAGGGTAAATGATTGATTCTCCATCGCGAATGGTATCTAGAATGTAGCAAGTCAAGTGTTCTGTTGTTGTACATTCAAACACCATAAGAACTACGAGTCCATAAGGTAACTATTGTTGCGACACAAAAAATTCAAGAATGCGACCAAGAAAGGATGGATATAGAACACGTAAGTCTAGAAGGGATGCAGGGTGAATTTTTTGCAGATGGTGTTACACTTGTGGGCCATCCAGAACTTCTTGATGGCCTCCGGTCCATCGTCATTGAGTCCTGAAGCACCCGAAAGACTGTATTGGAAGAACTCAGCACTGGCAGCGGATATGAATCAAATAATGAACTTTACCTGTGGGTTACCAGTGCAAAGATAGCGAATGATCCATCGTCACTGGTGGCAACTAAGGAGTCTTAGTTAATATTGTTTATGACAATCCTTGAGGAGGCACAAACCTTTGAAATCCGCGAAAATTTGGGTGTGCTTGCTTTCAACGAATGAATAGTGCGAAATCACATTCCACCTTGGATTTTTTATTGGAGTGTCATTGTGAATGCATTTGAGTCCAAGGAACACATTCCACCTATCTGCAGACACATGTGAGCTGCTGTGTCACGTACCGTTGTCGAGTGGAATTTTAGTTTTCCAATGGAGGCTACTGGAAGTGACTTTGTTCGAGTAAACCTACGTTAAGTTTGAGAAGGTTTGGAGTGGTAGTTTTTACAGAAAAATAATTGACTTGGAGTGGCTCGTTAACAACCGCTATGTGCTACAGTGGTGGGGCTTGTTCAACGAAAGGCGTAAATCTGTCTCTTAGTTCTCTCAGGTACTGGGGCGCTTCGTTCAAGGCTGTATGAACAGTATGCGTGAAATATTGTTTCAGAGGATCAGCAGCTTGTTGTATGCTCCTAAGGGTGCTTAGGAACTGAAGTGTGCGTATAAGAAATGCTCTGAGATTTATGGTGACTAAATACAATTTTTCTAGATAGTAGGTAGTGGGGAAATTATCTGTTCTACAGCCCTCCTTATATACCTTTCGCCCATGGGAATTATTTCCCTATTTGAACTTACTTTCGCTGATTAATTCTTCAGTCAGCATTATTCGGTGTTATTCAGCAGCTCACCAAGCATTATTCAGTGCATTACTGAGCGTTACTCAGCTTCTCGGTCAGCGTCGACTCATATTGACTCTAGCTGACTATTTTGCTGAATAATTTCCAGCAGAATCTCCTGGAGCCGCCCGGGCCATCGGTCCATTCCGGCCCTTCGGTCCGATCACGTGATATTGCCTCGTATTAGTCAGATATTTGTGAATAAAGTTCTTGAGCCGTCTTCCTCATTTTCATATAAACAATTTTGATACACGACACTGCATTTCCCAAGTCCATTTCGGAGTTCCATCGGATTCCGAATAAACCCGAACACAGCCTTACTGCAATACCCTTACTTCTATTGGTTCGTACCGCCTTGACTCATACCTATGCCTATGCTATGTTTTGACTCATCTCATCACGGGAGTCTCGGACGACCGATGATATCTGACTTATCCTGACTTGACTATATTCAGTATGACTCGATACATCACGGAAGTCTCGGAATACCGATTATTCCGACTCTTACATTATATCTCCTTTAATTATTATACTTCGTATAAATACCGTCCATGTCTGTAGTTAGACTTCAGTGTGAATATCGACTAAGACTTGCCCTACTCCTCTCTCTCTCTCGGATTACCGTCTATTTCCGAAATCGGGCCTTGGGCGTAGAGAAGGGCGCAGCGCACGAGCTGAAGCCAAGCCCCCTCCAACTATCGTTACGGGTTCGGTCTTTCGTTCAGATTCCGACTTCCTTTCCGCATTCTTGATCACTCTGTCTTGCTCATTCGCACTTCGTCAATAGCAGGTGCTAAATCGGATTTCCATCGGAATCCCGGTCGGGGACCGGTACTTGACAGCCAGCAGGCTCTGAATTCAAAATCCGCTTAAACTGTCAAAATGGCTGTTCCAGCAGGTATTCAATCTCCGCTGGGAGCAATCCAAGTTGGATTTTTGATTTGAATGTCATTGTGAATGTATTTGAGTCCAGTGACCACCTTCAGCCCACTTGCGGAACCATGCACGCCGCCACCATGCTCTCAATTAAAAATCCACTTAAGCTGCCACAATGGCAGTTTGAGCAAGTATTCAATCTCTGCCATGGGCAATTCAAGTTGGATTTTTGAGTTGAGTGTCATTGTGAGTGCATTTGAGTCTTGGGACACTCTCAGCCCACTTGCGGAGCCATTCACGGTCCCGCCACGCTCTCAATTAAAAATCCACCCAGGAAATGTGCCACAATGGCAGTCCGAGTGAGTATTCATTCTCTGCTGTGGGCAATCCAAGTTGGATTTTTTATTTCAGTGTCATTGTAAGTGCATTTGAGTCCAGGGGACACCTTCACCCCACTTGCGGGGCCATTCAAGGCGCCGCCATGCTCTCAATTAAAAATCCACTTAAACTGCCCAAATGGCTGTTCGAGCGAGTATCCAATCTCTGCTGTGGGCAATCCAAGTTGGATTTTTTATTTGAGTGGCATTGTGAATGCATTTGAGTCCAGGGAACACATTCTGCCCACTTGTGGAGCCATGTGAGCCCTTGCCACATGCCAGCCCTCAAACGTAAGTTCTGTGCCTGTCTTTTTTCTCTTGTTCTTTTTTGTCAATTTCTTTCTTTGCGATCGGTAGCTCTCTATGCTGTATTTCCTGCCTTGACACGTTGCTAGACATACATGTACATCCTCCCCCCCTGCAGCTGTTATATCCGTGCAGCCTCTGAGCTATTCCGAGCTATTCTGAGCTTTTCCGAGGCTCTGAGGTTTCCGGGATCTTCTGAGATTTCGGGCTTCCAGGTTTTTACGCAATGAAGGCTTACTGAGCGTTTCCCGTTTTAAACTTACTTTATTCTCATCGTACTTCTCGAGCGGTCTTCACCGCTCCGCACATCTCACTTGCGGCTTCTTCCGTTTCTGATTACTTAATATGGAAATCGGACTTTACGGCCGTACGTAATTATTACTTCATATAAATATTCCGTACACTTGTACTGTATGCTATTTGGAAAATTAAACATTGTTCCATGCTTCCACTCATGGACTGAGTCCTCCTTCGTCTTCATCTTCGCCTCGACTCCGGATCTATATTTAGATCTCCGGACGTCCTTTCATATTTCGACTTCGTTTCTCTCCCTACGCCCTACGCCCTCCGACGATTCCGACTTGCCACATTCGCGGCCAATCCGGGCCGATCATCCCTCCTCGGGATTTGCTATTTCAACATCACTGGCATTCACCTCACCATTTCCCTTGGATTCCGATCTCCGATCCGACTCGGACTGTTTTTGGATTTCTCAGATCACTCGGACCTCGGCATTGGCCTCTTCCTCCTTTCGGAGTCCTCGGCCTCGGCCCCTTCTTCCTTTTGGACCCTTTGGTCATTTCAATGCCTCGGATTCTCGGATCACTCGGGTGTCGGCCTCGGGCCTCTGGCCTCGGCCTTGGCCTCTTCTCCTTTCGGAGTCTTCGGCCACCACCTCCTTGCTCCTCGGCACTTTCCACTTCTCAGGTCATTCCGTCGGCCCTTCTGGGAATTCCTCGGAACCTTTCCTTTGCTTCTCTTTTCGTTCGGTATTCTTTCCTAGCCTTTCGCATTCTCCTTCCGGTCGCCCTTCTATTCCGGAGGCTTCCGTATTTCATCCTTGATCTATTTTTAGATCTTCTTCTGGCCCTTTGGGCTATTCTTACCTATTCTTTCCTTATCGCCCTTTGGCATTCTTCTTCGCTTTGCGACTGTCATTGCCTTCGGGTGGGACATGGCATCAATCCTGTTGCCATTTCCGGACTAGCACCATTTCGGGCTAGCCTTCCGTGTCACATCACACTTCCGTCTCGTCCCGGCTTGACAGCCAGACAGTCGCACACCCTGCTGAGTGTCACATCACACTTCCGTCTCGTCCCGGCTTGACAGCCAGACAGTCGCACACCCTGCTGAGTGTGGTGCTTGCGAGAACAAGCCAACCCCGGGACTTCTGGTCCTGCCCGGGTTTTCGGAACCTTCCGGTTTCGGACCTCATCAGGGCCTGTTGATCCTTCTTCGGCTCAGGATATAACAGCAGCCTGCCACCCTGTGTGCTACTCGCATCGCAAGGCAAGCTTTTGAATCAACTGTCATCAGACGAGGAGGGTAGGTCACAGCTGCAGCTGATCAAGATGGGTGCAAAATTGAAACAATACATATTGCCATAGCTTTGTGTCATATACACATGAGGTGATGGATACAACTGCTCTGATCATCACAGAAATGAGTCCCCAGTGGAATCTGAGAAATCCTGCCATTTTGGCAGTTTAAGCGGATTTTGAATTGAGCACCTGGCAGCGGCTCGCATGGGTTTGCAAGTAGGTGGCATGGATTCCCTGGACTCAAATGCATTAAAAATCACACTCACAGCCAAAATCTACCTTGGATTGCTTACAGCAGAAACTGAATACTTGCTGGAACAGCCATTTTGGCATATTTCCTAGACAGATCTCAAATTCAGAGTGTTGTAGTGGGTGGCATGGGTCCGCAAGTAGGTGGCATGTATTCACTGGACCCAAATTCCAGCAAAATGATACCCACATCCAAAATCCACCCTCGATTGCTCACAGTGGAAATTCAATACTAGCTCAAACACCTATTTTTATACATTTTCTGACAGGATTTTTAATTCAGAGCCTTGCAGTAGGTGGCATGCATCTGCAAGTGAAAATCACACCCACACAGCAAATCCATCCTAGATTGCTCATAGCGGAAATTGAATACTTGCTCAAAGAGCCATTTGGCAGGTTAAGCGGATTTTGAATCCAGAGCCTTGTAGTGGACTGAATGTGTTTCCCATCATTTGGGATGCATCACGGCACAAAACTCAAAGATGATCTTTGAGTTTTCCTAGGCCTGTCCCTCCCCAGAGAGATTCACATTTTCTGATGCTATTGCTTCTTCAACATTTCAAGTTTTTCAGTGAAAAACACCAGCAAAAACTTTCAAGTTTTTCACACCTCTTTCAGCAAAAAAACATGTGTCAAATTTTCAGCATTCTTCATCAATTTTTCACCGAAAAACTCGAAATGTGTCACTAATCTATTCTCCTGAAAAAGTTGTAAACCTTCAGGTGAGAAAGGTTTTAAACTTCCCGCAAAAACAATTGGAAACACCTCACCTGTATAACTTGAAACATATCTGAACCAACTTAATTCAAGTTTTGCACCTAATTTTTCTCCACACAACCAGCCTACAAACTGCTGAATATCTCTTTGAAAAAGTTTCTCATTTTTCAGTGAAAAACTTGAAAGATAATCTGTTAGTTTTTTCCTGCATCTACCAGAAGAAAATTCGGGAACCATATTTCAGATTTTTCACTCTGATTTTGAGTGGCAAATGTTTGGAAAATGCTTTGACTTTTTCATCACCGTTGTGCTGAAAACTTGAAAAAAAAAAAGTTATATATATACTGTACGACCCTGTAGGGGAGCAACACCTCGATAACCGTGACAAGGCTGTTGCCTCTTTTCCAGGCAACGGGCCCCACCGTGAGCATGACTGTTGCTCAAAGAAGCAACATGTTGAATAATCAATATATTTATTTTGCCATTATCAACTGTGTTTTTGGCATTCAGAGGTAATATCTGCTGTTTAATACACTCCAGCGGTGGATTTCTGTGATTCAAAGTAATTTCTGAGGCCTAAACATGTTCCGATTTTTTTTTCGAACCATGTCACGATTTCTTTGAAGCAACGACTCGCACCGTGACAGTGACCTGAAAGAAAAAAGGCAACGCAACGGCCCTCCAGTGACCGTGACCGTTGCTCCCCTACAGGGTCGTACAGTATTCACCATGTTTATAAGTTAGAAATGTGAAATAAATCACTGGCAAAAATGTTGAGAAACTTGTAACCTGTATTTCAAGTTTCTCATCACTTTTCACACATCTTTTTCACACACTTAATTGTCTCTTTATCAATGCAAAATGTGATGAAATTTTTGAAGAAGGAAGTTTCAAGTTTTTCACCTTGGGTTTCACCCACAAATATGTATGAATTAGTAGGTGAAAATCTTTCAAAAGAAACCATCAATTTTGTTTCACATTTTTCACCTTCTTTCCACGTGAAAAAAACTTTCAAGTTTTTCACCTACTTTTTTGGTGAGAAAACTTCTGAAAAATCTAAAACATTTTCATCAAATTTCTCACGGAAAAACTTCCAAAGAAATATCAATTTTGTTTCACATTTTTCACCATCTTTCTGAGTGAAAAATTGCTGAAAAACTTTTAAGTTTTTCACCTATTTTTTCAGCAAAAAACTTCTGAGAAATTCAAAACATTTCTCACCAAATTTCTCACTGATAAACTTGAATTGTTCAACCAGTGTTGCCAAAAATAATTCCTATATTGAGCGGATCGTAGATACGAAGCATGAGTATCTACGATACATGTTTTCTGGCTGAGAGCCGGCACGAGCGTGCTGAAGGCACAACAACAGAGCCAAAGCTCGTTGGTGTTTGCCTTCGACCAGCGCGACTCGCTCGCGACAAGACACGCTGAGCGACGTGCTCCAAGAGCAGCCTCTGTCTTCGCTCCACGCCATCTCGCTCAAGTCTCGCCATGGCCGACGAGCCCGCAAAGCGACCCCGTGGCTGCCCACCAGGCCTCGCCAAACCCAAGGTCGCCGACAAGGACTCCTCGAGTGAACAACCTGCCCGACGTGTGCCCAAGGACCTCGCCTACAAAGCAACAAAATCCCGTGCGCCTCACACGTCACCGCCTGAGAACCAGAGCCAAGTCGAGAGGGTTGATGGAAGAGGAAGCAGAGCAGGAGGAGGAGCAACAGGCGGAGGAAGAAGAAGGGGGCGAACCGGAGGAAGAAGGAGAGGAGGAACCGGACAAGGAGGAAGACGCCCTCGGCCACCTACTCAAGCCCATCACCCACTGGGCCCACAAGTTCATCCTCGACGGAGAAGGAGAAGAGGACGAAGAGGACGACGATGAAGAAAACACGTCCCACGGTGAGAAACCAAGCTCTCCGCTACGCGACTACTCCCCTCTGCAGTACCCTTCGTCCCCAATCGAGCAGAGGTGCGGGAGGACAGACGCAAGGACCCTGCCAGAATGCCGCGCGCGTTCTGAACGCGCTGTCGCTAAGGTACAGATGCCCTCCAAGACGCCATCCCGCGAGCGAACACAGCCTCGTGGTGGTCCAACCAAGGTGACCCGCGGGAGACCCCGCAGCAAGGCGGCAAACACGCCTGCAGCAAAGGCAGGGACTCGCCGACGCGCAGCATCCGCCGACACGCCCGGAAACACCCCAGCGACCACACCTAGGGCGCCCCCGAAGAAGAAGGCGAAGAAAGCACAGGCGGTGGTCCTCACCCTGGACGACGCCGACCAGGAAATGGAGTCAGTGGTCCCCCCGCCCAAGGGGAAGAAGAAGAACAAGAGGCACGTCTCGTTCTCCGAGCCTGAGCCCGAGCCGGTCTCCCCAGAACTCGGTACTCCCGCCTCGCCCTATGACCGCCATTTCCCGTTCCTCTCCCCAGCCTCGAATCGACACCGTAGACCGCCGCAACGCTCACCAGAGGACATGGAGGGATGGGATTATGACCCCGACAACGACAAGATCACCCTTACGCGCAAGCAGCTCGCGCAACTCATCGCGTCGGGACCGATGGCCAAGATGGCGGAATTTTCAAAGAGCGACAACGGGGGTAAAACAGGTGAGTCTTCCCCCACCGTCCTGCCTTACTGTTTTCCCCCTCCCAGTGCAACACGGCGCCCAGCGAGGCGCCGCGCTGCCGCGGCCAAGCGGGTTGCGGCGGCAATAGAGTTGGGAATGGGTCAGCGTGCCCATTCCCAGGCCAGCGTGCCAAAAAAACTCTAGGCCAGCGTGCCGTAGAGCAGAGCCAGCACGCTCTCACTCAGCCCTAGGGCACACCAGCGGAGGGCTAGCAGGCCCGAAGCTCGGAACCAGCCAGCGTGCCTGTTACGCGTAGAGGGGGAGACAGGCCAGTGAGCCGTCCCCACAACCTCGCTAATTTGCGAAATTAAACAGACTACTCGGCAGTGCTCCGCATGCCAGGTGCGCCGAGTCCAAAGGCGAAGAGAATCGTCTCCCTCAAGCCGGGGAAGATCATCGACCCGCACCGGCTCGCCATCCCAGAACACGTCAAAGAGAGCCTCCGCGGAGGGATGAAGACATACTTCCCACTTAGCGACCTCACCGCCGCCAACTGCACGGCAGGCAACCAGCGCGGTCCACGGAAGAGACAGCTCGTCGTTGCGGGGCTCGAGTTCACCACGGATGGCAGCGAGCGACCCGGAAATAACGATGATTACATCACGAAGTCGGATTGGATCACGGCGGGAGACCGCCTGTTAGACGCCATCAAGGAGCATTTCGTTCCCCGAGCCCTCGCAGAACAGTTCGCGCAGCAGATGAAGGTCCATCTGGAGCGCATCCGCAAGAGCACCGACTTCGACACAAACTTCTGGCGATACCAAACCTATCACACCGCCATCATGAAGACGTTCGTCGATGAGCCAAACTTCGACGTCAGCGAGTGACAGGAGCCGCTGTTCCAAGTCATCACGTGCTCGGACTACGACCGCCAGATGATCAGAGCAGTCTAAGGGTGCGAGCAGCGTGAGCGCTCCCCGGCTTACGGACGCCAGCAACTGCAGTATCAGCAGAAGCAGGGCTCCTTTCGGGGCGAATCCTTTCGGAACGAAACGAAAATCGACAACGGTGCGGAGCCAAAGCAGAAGTCCAAAGCGAAGGGCCAGCGCTGCATGTACTGCACCAGCTGCGAATGCACCGCGAAGAAAGGAAAGTGGTGCATCCACCGCGAAAGCGACAGCATGTTCGTCCCACCTATCCCGTCGGTCCGCATCTGTTGGGTGTACAACGAACACGACGACTGCTCCTCGTGCAGGTTTGCACACGTCTGCTCCCTATGCGGCGCCGGTCCCAAAGGGAAAGGCGGCACTGCGCACTCCGCGCAGCGCTGCCCTACCTACTAACCTATTCCCCATCATAACCCCCCTCAATGCGGACCGGTGGGAACACTGGATCGCCAAGGCGGGGCTGCAGGAGGGTTTCGGGGAGGTGCCGGAGGGTATTCGACGAGGTTTCGCACACGGCTTGGATAGAAAACTTGCAGCACAGACGACCTTTATTCCAAAGAACCTACCATCAGCTTTAGACCATCCGGATGTCATTGACGCGTATCTTGCAAAGGAACAGGCACTTGGCCGTATTTCCGCCCCCCTCGACCCCGTCCTTCTTGAGCACCAAATCGGCCCTTTCCGCTGCTCGCCCGTCGGCCGCGTCCAGAAAGACCCGCCCACAGGCAAGTGGCGCATGTACAACCATCACAGCTATCCGTAAGACGACCCGAACATGCCGTCCATCAACTCTCAGATCGACAAGGACGAATTCCCGTGCGAATGGGGGACCTTCGCACAATGTTTCCTAATAATAGCGAAGGCGCCTACAGGCACTCAGGTGAGCGCAAGGGCGGATAACGATTCAAGCGTTAACAAGCGCCCAGGCCGCAGTTTTTGACGTGAAGAGCGCGTTCAGGAACATTCCGTCACTCCCAGAAGACCGCAAACAGCTTATGATATCTTGGAAAGGCCACGTCCACATCGACAACACTTTTTCCTTTGGCGCAACAAGTGCCCTGGGCATATTCGGCAAACTCGCCGACCTTTTTGTACTCCTCTGCAAATTTATGTCTGTCGAAGACGCCCTCAAATGGGTCGACAACTTTGTTTTCTTCCGCTACCCAGCAGGCGGCTCCTGCGGTCAATTCGTCTACAAGTACGACAAATCCGTCTTGTTCGACCTCACCAACGACCTCGGCTGGCCGTGGGAGCTCGACAAGCATACTCCCTTCCATCAAGCATTCCGCTACATCGGCTTCGACTGGGACGCCGAGGAGAAAACGGTCGCGCTCCCACAGGCGAAGAAGGCGAAATATCTGGTGAAGCTCAAGAAATGGGTACGCAATGCTAAAGTCTTGCGCGACGACGTGGACAACCTCATCGGCACGCTCAACCATTGCGCGCTCGTCCTCCTGAAGGGCCGATCCCAGCTTGTGAACCTTTACCGCCTCTCCGCGTCGTTCCACAAGGCCACGAAAAAGTTCGTGAAGTTCACCGTTGCCACCAAGGTGGCCGATGACCTCGCGTGGTGGTGCACTGAGTTGCAGCGGCCGCGGGTCGAACTACGCATCAAACTGCCGCCACCGGCGCACGACGATGAGATCTACATCGACGCTTCAACCAAATGGGGTATTGGTTTTGTGTTCCGAGGCCGGTGGCTCGCGTGGGAGTACAAGGATAGATGGTTTAGCGAAGGAAGGTGCATCGGGTGGGGAGAAATGGTCGTGATCGAGCTGGCGCTGCGCACCATGATCGCCGCCGGGTACCACGACGCACATTTCGTCCTCCGCTCGGACAACCAAGGGGTCATAGGGGCCCTCGCAGCCGGACGCTCGTACAACGCACAAGAGAACACCGTTCTCCAGCACATACTACGACTGTTCTACGAACATAGGATATGGTTCACGATCAGGTGGATCCCATCGAAAGAAAACACGGCGGACGCGCCCTCCCGCGCGAAGTTCCCTCCGCGATCCCAGCTCTACCCGACACCACCGAGGGTGCCGGCTCACCTCAGACCGTTCTTAAACCACTCCGTCTCACATAAAAACATGTAAATATCTTGGTAGCTAATAGAGTGTAATTGAATTTTTCCCCGAAATGCGTGAGTCCGAAGGACAGGTCACAAACGTGACAACTCCTACTCTCGCCCTCACTGCCATGTCCATCCATGCTGTGAAGGCGTTTGTCGACTACACCATCCGGCGACAGCAACAGCGCATCGCTGCCAAACCGTACGGACATTTCTCGGCCCGAGGGAGGCGCTGCCACGCCGAGACGCCCAAGCTCTCCAGAGAAGCGGAGGAGAAGATCCAGCTGGCGATACAAAATGCCTGGGCCGAATCCACCCTACTGAAGTATGGCGCCTCGCTTGACGCCTTCTTCCAGTTCTGCAACAGGGAGAATGTTCCGCGCCACCAGAGGCTGCTGGCGGACGAATTCCTGCTCTGCGCATTCGCAGCGTCAAGGGCCGGCGAGGTTGCGGGCAGCACGGCGCGAGGAGCGGTAGCGGCGGTCAAGGCTTGGCATGTCATCCACGGTGAGCAGTGGAATGGCGGCATACGACTGCGGTACACGCTTCGAGGGGTCGAAAACCTCGCCCCATCCTCGTCGAAACGGGACGAAAGGCCGCCGGTCACTGCAGCGATGCTCGACGTGCTCGAAGCCACCCTCGACCACAACGACCCGAAGGACGCGGCGGTATTCGCGACGGCCTGCTGCACCTTCTGGGGCCAAGCCAGGCTCGGCGAGCTCTTGTCTACCACGCAAGGCAGCTACAAGCAAGGATGCATCCCGCTAGGCAGCTGATCTCAAGCCACCGTCGTCACGAGCGGGTTCACGAATACTCCGGCTACCATATACGAAAACGAAGAGAGCGCGCGGCGAAGACGCCATGCTCTGCCGCCAGCGGGGCCCATCAGACCCGATTGACGCCATCGAGAACCACCTGGTCGTCAACGACATCCAAGCAGACCTACCGCTATTCACGCATCGCAACAAGAAAGGCGACCTCATCTGCCTCACGCGCAAGAGGTTTCTCGACCGGTGCAACGAGGTCTGGGCAATGCACGGATTCCCAATGCGCACCGGCCATTCGTTCAGAATAGGCGGCACGACGGAATTGCTCATCGCAGGAGTTAACCCGGACGTTGTCCAGGTGATGGGGAGGTGGAAATCAGAGGCGTTCAAGGTTTATTGGCGGCGTCTAGACTTGCTCGCGCCTCTGCATGCGGAGTTCATCAGCATTTAGTTTTTCATCTTATATTTATTTGTAGCACCGGGAGAATACATTAAAAATTTTCAGCCGCAGAAGGCCCGTGTTGGGTTGGCGTAGCCCCCCAGGGTGCTTGCGTCCGGGGACGCGCCTTCAGCATGGTTGGGTTTCCCAGCCGCACGCACGCACCCGAGTTGGTCCCGATTCGGCCAGAAAGCGGCCGCCTCAGCCAACTCTCACCCAAACACGGGCCGAGCTACACGGAGCAGAGTGAAGTTTAGCGAGGCCTCTCACGGAGAGGCACAGGCCAGAAACTGGGAACTTGATCCGAAAAGTGCACATGTCTGCTGAACTATTCAAACTTGGAGCATTGCATTGGTTAACCATAACCGTTATTTGCCATGTTTCTCTCTGCCCGTTTTCTAAGTTTTTTTTGTGAGATATCTAGTTGCAATCACTGATGTGGCTAGGTTACCACAGCGATCCGGCCGTTGATGACTGTAGCGTACATTCAGGACGCGATGTACGTAGGTACAGAACTATGGCGGTCAGAACCCGACTTTAATATTTCTGTATAAAAAGAGGTGTTTTGGTTATAAAAACAGCCATTTTGGGATGTAAACATAATTTCAACCAGCTGGGACTTCCTGCATAATATTGGCAGGATCCTTGTTGAGAAACTTTCAACTTCTGTGAGTTGGGGGGAAAAAAAATGGCCCGAGTTCAAGAAAAATTTCCAAAACCATGTTTCAAAAATTATTTCTTGATGTCCTTGAAACATTTTGTTCAACCTATGAATAAAAAAGTTGGCGTTGAGCCCACATATAATCCAGGGGAAGGCTGTGCTAACCCTAATGATTGCCGCGTGCGGGCCGACCTCCGCACCACTGCGTTCCGGGTGCCCGTCGGCACAGCGGACGATTGCCGTTGACGTCTGCCGAGCAGGTTCCACAAACCCTGCCAACATACAGCTGTGTTGACTTGAGCTGATCCCTCCACCGACATCTGTGTGCACGGGGTCGCCCAAGCCTGCCGAGTTCTGCCCCCCGCTCACCACTCCTCAAGCAATGGAGGTTGGCACATAGTTGCCACCACAGGTCTCACGTATGTACAAATTTAGAATAGATGCCGAGTTGGTGAGACCCTCCATAAATAGCTGACCTTGCCGAGACCGTCTCACAACTCCTCTTCAGCCACTCGCTGCCAGCTTCACTGTCTCTGTGCTCCTGCATCCATCCAGTTTCCAAATAAAATAGATGCCCTTTGCAATTTGCTTGCAAGGTGCTTACCACTGCGATTAATCCAGGTGACATCAGCCAGCGGCTACTTCTGTGGCCAGGGCATCAACAGTGATGACGGCAGTCATGCCGCTCACAGCCAGGGCAAAATTCAATCAATATTTGAGACTGAGTGCAGGAGAGGCAGACGTCGGTGGAGCATGTTCCAGGTCTGCCGATGTTGGCCGATGGCGCCTCAGCAGACCCTGTGCCAATGGACCCCGGGAACGCAGTGCACGTCCATATGCAATCTCTGCAAGGGTACGGGAGGTCGGCCCACACACGGCAATCATTAGGGTTAGCACAGCCTTCCCATGGATTTTATGTGGGCTCAACACCAACTTTTTTATTCATGTGTTGAACAAAATGTTTCAAGGACCTGCAGAAATAATTTGCAAGATAGGATTTTGCCCCAAAAAAAGTCCTGACTTAGCCCGCACGAAAAGTCCTGACCGAGCCTGCCACGAAAAGTCCTAACTGAGCCTGACTATCCACCTTTGACCAAGCCCAGACTCAACCACTGACCTAGCCCAATTCAAGGCCTGACCGAGCCCGACTTCCAGATCTGACCAAACCCGACTTTCATATTTTTCAACTCCTGACCTAACCCAACTTTTATGCTTTTCCAACTCCTGACTTGGCCCAACTTTAAATTTTTTTCAACTCCTAACTTAGCCCGACTTTTATACCTTTCAACTCCCAACCTAGCCTGACTTTATGCTTTTTCAACTCCCGACCTAGCCTGACTCGTAGACTAATTCCGTAAGACATTGGCAAACGATACATGTATTAGACACAGTAGACACCAGTAAAATCATAGTTCATGCTACTGAAACCAATACATACTGAGTCAGTTCTCCCAATACGTTAAGGTTTGTTGTTGCGCTCGCTTCGACGAAGCGGCGCCACGGGAGGTGCTGGGTCCAAAGGCAAAATCGGAGTCAATGGCGACTCAGATCTGTTCCCTGCGTCCATCCTGATGTCTGAATCACCTTCAGATGTCAGACTCTCATCCCTGTTCCGATACGTTGTAAGATGATCTTCTGTTCGTGCTTTGAATTGTACTCACTCAAAGATTTTACAGTCCGAGTCTGAGTCTCGCAGGCCCTCCTCGTTCTCTCCTTCCGAAATTGGCTTCTGCTCCAACTTCATCATGTGTGCGAACAGTTTGAACCGGAATTTCTGGACATTGTCGGCAGTGATGATCGAATTGAGTTGATGCATGTCTTTAGATTGTCGATTGCATAGACAGCTCATAAGGAAGCATGTATGTGGACCACAAGTGTACCCATTAGCTTGATAAGGTTGGTTCTGAATGAATCCATCAGCTTAGAATCCGAAAATGCAGCACAGTGAATAGTGCACATACTTCTGGGCAAGGGTCCATCGTCCATTCAGCCCACTCGATTGTGCCATCCCAACTAAGGAACACACACTGAAGCCATTCTTGAATCATCTAACGCTCTGAATTTAGAAACACCGGTGACCCCTGATAATGAGAGGAAATACCTTGAATATTTCTGCATGCTTGCTTCGCTTCCAATCTTTGCCGGGACAATGCGACTTCAAGGAATCGAATATAGCAAGATAAGCATGCTCGAAATCGATGAAAGCGCAGATCCAATGAGACGGGACATGAATCGGCATAATTATTGGGTGCTTGTCGTCTTCTATGAACCACTGGAATATCGGTCAGTAATCTGAAATAACCATGACTGGCGAGCAATTCTTTACTTTTCATGTCCCACGTATAAGTCTTTTCCATCCTGCTTCCCGTTTTCGAAATCTGACAGTCGGTAGATTCCCCTGATCTGATTGAAGAAACCATTTTGCATAACCTTTGTATCTGGAGTCGTATCATCAAGATACTGCGCCCATTCGCTGATGATATCACAGTTTATCCACCCATCCGTTTCAGAAATCCGATAGAGATGCTCTAAAAAGAGCGGCCCAGATCGGCCTACCAGCTTGTGCCGGCTTCCAGCCAGTCTGATGCAAAACGCCTCGGCCTTGGACGTGTATCGTCAAAACAAGACCCAAGATTAGGAATCCACTCACCGCTTGCTTTAACTCCTTCATTGTTTCGTGGTGTGACAATAGTTCATCGTCATTGCCATTTTCAAAAGGTGGAGAGAGCGGCTCCTGAGTCTTCCGGTGAAACGGTGCACCTAAGTATAGGCTGAAATGCAGTAGGGTCCTCAGATAGATGCTAACGAACAGCACCACACTAAATCACTAACACACACTACACACACAACACACAACCAATACGAAGTGCGAGATAATTGAGTTCGGGTCACCCTGCAGTATACAGGTAAGATGGAACTTCGTGGGACGGGATCAACTCAAAGAAGGATCAATCAGAACCTCTAGGAGCCTACAGTAGCTTGAAAACCACTAAAAGTGCACAGCTCTGACACAAGGTATCGGAGTTTAGGTAGATGAAAGCTTGCTCTGGGAACCACAGTAGGTTCGCGAACTGTGCACAGCTACGACCAGCCTACTAAACGTGGCTGATTCCAATAGCGGACACGACTACGACCGTTCTACTAAGGCGGGAACGATTCCAATAGCCCAACTAATGAACTACGACCGGCCTACTAAGCGTGGACGATTCCAATAGAACACTAGCCTGCCTCGTGCAACTTAACAGAGGACTTCGCGAACTCGCCATGACCCTCCACAAGACGAGGTTGAAGTGATTGGCTTAGATGATCCTTTAAAGCTTATGGAGCCAACAAAATCAAAGCTTCTGTATTAATGAATCTACACAAGAGAAATGTTTTATATCACAAATCTCCGCACAGATACAGAGGACACCAACGCCTTTGACAGGTGGCTTCAACTTCCGTCTAAGCGCAACCAAGGGGGCAAGGATGAACTAGAAATCCATCTAGAAACACCGAGGGTGAGCTTCTGTAAGGCGGGTTCTACGTGGTCTTTTATATGTTTTCGATAAATACATGACAGATGACTATGAATAAGAAAGAATAAGAGAAAATGAGTAAACTGAGAGCTTCGGAACGGAATAGGAATAGTGACACGGCCTTCTGGTGGTGGTACCGGCATCTGACAGTCATCAGAAATGACTTCGCGAACCGTTTCAGGTATATTTGAAATGTTTCAGTACAGGCCAAAGGGTTTCGCGACCCGGCCTGCCGCCTTGGCGTACACGTCCCACATCGGCATGGTTGATAATCCACTGCTATGTGTCTGCCCTGCTCTCGTAAGAGCAGTAAATAGTCCGTTCAGCCGTTCGCGAACGCGAGGCCCTTCGGCTTCGGCTCAAGAATACTCCAATCACCAATATGCTTCCGCTTTTGGCAGTATTTGGTCCTCACGACCGCATCGCGATCATCACATGTGGTCCCCTAGACCCAGGGCTGACTACTGCTTGAACCAACTCTGGCCAGGCACCAATAGTCAGAGGTTCGCGAATGTCAATGTTCGTCCGCGAACCTGTTCCTTTGCCCTTTCAGTCATAAGTCCACTGAAAGTGAGGTTCGCGAATATTAATGTTCATTCGCGAACTCGTTCTGAAGCCCTTCCACATGGAAGTGGGGTTCGCGAACTGTTCCCTGCCCTTGTCTGGTGCAGTACAATCCACGAAGGGTGTCAAGGCTTTTGTTATATCTCCTGGGTATGGTATCTAGCCTGCAGGGCAAGCCACTTCCCGGATCACAGGAAACAACTCTGTCTGACAGAGTTCGCGAACACTTCTAGGATCATGAAGCAGATCCCCCATGTTTATAAGGACCATGCTTCTATGTCTCCCCAGTGCGTGCTAACTCCTCTAGCATCATTAATACGCAGTCGGCAGTTCGGAGCTCACTCCGGCTCTAATTGTATACCACCGAACAGAGGTTCTTAGAATAGTACTAAGAATCGTGAAAATGCGTGATTACACGGGTGGTTCAAAACCAGTCGTATCACCGGTTCGGTTAAGCAGTTACTTGAATACGGATAAGCGTACTTCAATTTTTTCTGGAACATGTTCCTCAGCACGAGAGATCCAGGGCGGATGTGAAGCCACCTGCATACAGACGGGTCAGATCAATCTATCGTCATTAATGTAAACATACACAAGAGTCCCCAAGCCCGTGGTGTTCAGTCTTGAACTCCCTCAAAAGGGCATTAAGGGCCTCTTCTTCGAGGCCCTCTTCACCGATTCGCCACGACGTCCACATCTGCTTCAAATATTGTTTGACCTTGTCAACCTTCAGCTTCCTAAGTTGGTCTTTCGTCGTATCAGAGGTAATGTCAATGCCAGCCACCTCCAAAAGGCAGAGCATAGTAGACCAAAAGCCACATGCTGAGCCGTCCTGCTGCAAATCAAGTTCTTGCACGAGGTACTTAGATGTAATTGGCAGTGTCGGGCACTATACTCGAAATGAGTAGCCGTAAGTTAAAAAAGAATATAGCTTACCTCTCCTCCTTGAAAATATGCAGCCACAGTATGCATGGCGCTGACAATCGCCCTCCTATTACAGATCTTCTTGTGGGTGGCTAGCAGCTCAAAACATATGAGCTCCTTCCCGGAATGACGGAACAAGAGCCAGTGCTCTAGATTATCCTCGTCCTCATCTCGGTGTAGAAAAAGGATGTTGGTGAATTCGGTTTGTGCCGAGTAATACATCAGATGCTGGAAGAGCGAACCATCACTAAATGGACCCTGGTCAAATAATGTGAGCTAAGTAATTGACAATGTCAATCACGCACATCTCGTCCTTCCGCGTTACCCCTCTTTATGATCTCGTTAACTGAAACTGACCAGTCGAAGCTACACAAGTTGGTGGCTAGCTGTAGGAAGTAACTCGGCAGGATGAGGGTAGCCGACCCGAGGCATACACTCAAAGCTGTAGTGATGTCGCAGAAACCTTGCGCCTCATCTTCACACAGCTGGCCATCCTCGCTCTCCCAACGCTTGAGATCGTCGACCCCACTGAACATGTGCAACTCATCAGCTTGATCCTCGGCTTCCTGCTCCCTCAAGCTGTTATGTGACGAGAGATAATTCTGGTGTAACTGAACGAGCACTGTAAAATCAGTATTTAATCGGATGGAAATATGAGTTTACCGGAGTTCAAAAATATCCAGAAATGTTTCGAGAGGATGAGTTAAGTGGGTTAAGAAGCTTCTCGTAAACGAATCGTTTGAATGTACTGAGATTGCCGAAAGCTAGAGCGAGTCAGTAGCTAACGCGTCTGCTAGCACAAGGCAATGGCAAACTTAGGACAACAAGAATTAATATAGCGCAAAGCGTATAGCAATTCCTCAAGTGCGAATAGAGCGAGTCAGTATTCAGTTTGGCCTACTTAATCAGACGATTGAGTGGGCAAGATGATAGTATTGGTGAGAGATAGAATGCCCTAAAAGGGGGAGTATGCCCGTGTAAGGAATGGTTTTCCTATTTTGGACTCTTTAGCTACAAGTCGTCATGTACTCAGTATCACCTGATCAATTATCACTCTTATCAACAAACACTCAGTCGCCTCAGTGCCCTAAAGCCTATATTCTAGCCTTACTCGTCGAGACTCTCCGAGAAGAGGCCTGTGGGCACTTAGGCATTAGGCGACTACCCATATTCTCACACTATTCATTCCGCTGAGTGTTATTTACACTCCCTCCGGTCTATTGGAAATACCCATAGACTGAGAGCTCGCATTCACTAGAGCTCATAGAATCCTATCGGGATACCTTTTGTCTAGGTTTCTCTTTTGGAGATTTGACCCGTTGCCAGCAGGCAACCACTCAGTAACCCTTATCTCCCCACCAGGGTACGCGTACGACGAGTCCCCATTGTAGGCTTCAAATAAGTCTTACAGCCCGCCTTTTATGCATTTTACATGTGTGTATTTAATTGTACATATAGAATATTCTGCTATGTTCTGTGTGACTCTGTCTGAGTTGAACTGACTGTGGCTGAGTCAGACTGATATGCAATGAGTCAGAGGCTAGGTTCCTAAAGTCCTCTGAGTCATCCGCACTCAACAGGAGTTGATTTCCGGATCTGGATTGCTATACACGTGCGTGTCATGGTCACATGAACTACATAATTCAGCGCGCACAAGCCAGGATCTCAAGTCAGAGAAACAATATATAGTAACCTAGAGTAGCTACAGCTCTGGGTCTACACGGAGATGTAGCTAATCGTTTTCAGTTAAGCAAATAAGGCAAGAAAAAATAGAAAATGTCCGAAAATGTCCCCTATCCCTAACACAAGCGCTTCTACAATGCATAACAATATCAGACATAAAGAAAGCAGGCAAAATCACCACGAACCTGGCGTTCTTTTGCAATCTTTGCATCCTTTTTATGCTGTCTTTCCAACCGCTTTTTATGCTGTCTTTCCAACCACTTTTTTTCTTTCTCGTCCTTACGCTTCTCCTCTTCCGCGGCCAACCTCTGTAGACGAAATTCCAGACATGAGCAGGGTTCTGGGCCAGGACGAGACAGCGTACCTCCTTTTCTCTCTTGTCCACTTCCCTCTTCTGAGGACTAGAGCCTGGCAGAACACTGCTTGGATGGCCACGTTTAGGTCCAGGCGGATTTGAGAACTTGACTGGTCCTTTGCCTTTTGGATCGGGGGTATCCTCAGACTCCTTTTTGCCTTTGGATTTGGAACCCGACGGGCGTCCCGGATGCAGCGGGCTGGTTGCGGGTGCACGGCCTTTGCTGACTACACAAGGCGCAAGATTAGGCAAGGCTAGTGATTTGAGCTCCACTTACGCTGGCTGCCAGTTCTGCTGAGTGGATCATCGACATCTACTCCATCCGCATTACCATCGCTGTCATCAGTCGTACTTCCCTCGTCGTCGGAGTGGTCGCCACTCAACTGCCATGGGCTAAAGTTGCTGTCGACCTGATCTAAGAATCAGTCCATCTCTCTCCCAACGGTACGGTCTGTGCGCCTCTGTTGCTGACGACCCGCTTTCTTTATGGGCGGATTATTCTTTTGTCCTTTGGTGTTATATCCGTACGTCCTGAACTCCCGGTGTGCTCCGCCACTCCCGGGATGTTCCGTACCATCAGGAAGTTCCGGCATCCGGATCTTCGGACGCCGCCCGAATTGGGTTTTTACGCAATGAAGGATTACTGAGCGTTTCCCATTTTTAACTTCCTTATTTTATCGCACTTAACTCAAGCGGACTTCACCGCTCCGCATACCTCACTTGCGGCTTCTTCCGTTTCTGATTACCTTATATAGAAATGGACTTTACGGCTGTACATAATTATGACTTGGTATAAATATTCCATATGCCTGTATGCAACTTCAGTTTGATTATTAACGTTCTTGACTACTTGTCTTGTCCTGAACTCTTCCTTAACTTCCGTCCTCTGGAGTTCCGACTTTCACCAGAACAACTCTACTCTCGCCAGTCCAGGTAGTACGCACACCCTTACCTCACTGTGGTGTTTGCTATTGATCCGTAACTTCCGCTCCGCCATTTGATCTCCGGCACCGGAACCTTCTGATCAGCGGATCATTCCTCCGACTTCGACTTCGGGATTTAACATTTGGCCGCCTTCCCCCAGACTTTTCGTATAGTTTCCAAATCTATTTATGTAAAATCAAGTCAGACTGCCCATCTTGGATTGCCTGGAAGCACTCACCATTGTAGCAGTCGACATTACCATATTTGACCTCCAAATTCACCGCCGAAGTGTGTTCACACCTCTTGCCGGTTTGTCGGTATCCAGGGCACTTGCAGGACAAAACACCGTCCTTCTCCTCCGTAACAACCCAGTAGTCCGGTTCCTTTGGCATCGCAATGCAGAGGAGAGGGGTAGCTCGAGATGGCGTAGATCAACAAGTGCCAACAACGCAGAAATTGCCCAAAATGATTTAACAATACCAGCAGCACATACTCAACTCCCTACCGCACATCAAATTTCGAAGGAAATCGATGGCCGTCGCAGAGAGTAAAGTTCAGACTGCTGTCATGCTAGGATCGCAGACCATCAGCCAGAATCTGTACCGAAAATCAGTCTAGTCAGCCCCCAAGCCATCAAAGGATTTTAAATTCTTCATACTCAAGGCCAGGGGATTAAAGTCTGTCCAGTTTTCATGGCCAAGGTTCAGGCAGTGAGCGAGTTCGGTGTGATGCCACATAAATAGTCCCGCAGAAGCAAATGCAGTGATGGAAGCTTCCAGTGGGGTACTCTCCGATGTATAAGGGGATATTCCAAGAAACAAAGCAGCAGAAACTAGATTGTTTGTCTGGTACAGCTTCAGCGTAGTCCAGTTGGCTGCTTGCAATTGTGTCAACTTGGATGTGTTGTCAGATGCTCCAGTACCGGCAATAAAGCAAACTGGTGCAGCAGGACGAAGGTTGTGTAACCTGAGCAGTAAATTCGGACTGACCCAGGCCAGATTTCGAGTACAGCAAACAAAGAGTCCAAGTCAGTGTTGTCATGCAGGTGAGACTCACATGGTCACACTACTGTCACCCGGACCCAATTACATGTAATCGGGCTTGTAACACCTCAGCTATCTCTGCCGTTTAAGACATCAAGGTAGATAGTTGTCTTCTAGAGATAATAATGACCATAAATTTTCCTATATTTTTCTTGAGTCTCCCCCGCTCGCATTTGCCTGTCAGAACGATGGCTTGGCCAAGGTGTCAAAAAAGGTGGCTGTGAAGTGGCTGTGAAGTGGACCCACAACTTTGGCCCGTCAGCTCCACCGAGTCGCGACTCGTCACACAGGCGCATAGTTAATGTTCCTACACACTATTGGAAGGTACCAAAGCCCGGGCGTTTGCAACCCGCCAGGTGCATCGTCCGGCTTCATCCTGAGGCATCGGGATAATGGATCCCCCAGAATTCCATAATCTGTGGCCGCGCTGGGCTATCTTGAATGCCTGCTGATCCACCTTTTTACTGCCAATCTGCCAGTTCTCGTAGTAAGAAAACCACTCGTTTGCGATGATCATGACGAGACGATAAGCTCTGCATTTATTTTATTTTATTTCTCAGTTACTAGCAGACCCAAGATTGTCGTGGTGGACTCACGATTTATTCGCACGATTCTCAAGGAAAATCTGGTCGAAAGTTTTGAAGGCGCGTTGATACGACTGGTCTTGAACCACCCGTGTAATCACGCATTTTCGCGATTCTTAGCACTATTCTAAGAACCTCTGTTCGGTGGTATACAATTAGAGCCGGAGTGAGCTCCGAACTGCCGACTGTGTATTAATGATGCTAGAGGGGTTAGTGAGCACTGAGGAGACATAGCAGCGTGGTCCTTATAAACATGGGGGATCCGCTTCATGATCCTAGAAGTATTCGCGAACTCCGTCAGACAGAGTTGTTTCCTGTGATCCGGGAAGCAGCTTGCCCTGCAGGCTAGATACCATACCCAGGAGATATAACAAAAGCCTTGACACCCTTCGTGGATTGTACTGCACCAGACAAGGGCAGGGAACAGTTCGCGAACCCCACTTCCATGTGGAAGGGCTTCAGAACGAGTTCGCGAATGAACATTAATATTCGCGAACCTCACTTTCAGTGGACTTATGACTGAAAGGGCAAAGGAACAGGTTCGCGGACGAACATTGACATTCGCGAACCTCTGACTATTGGTGCCTGGCCAGAGTTGGTTCAAGCAGTAGTCAGCCCTGGGTCTAGGGGACCACATGTGATGATCGCGATGCGGTCGTGAGGACCAAATACTGCCAAAAGCGGAAGCATATTGGTGATTGGAGTATTCTTGAGCCGAAGCCGAAGGGCCTCGCGTTCGCGAACGGCTGAACGGACTATTTACTGCTCTTACGAGAGCAGGGCAGACACATAGCAGTGGATTATCAACCATGCCGATGTGGGACGTGTACGCCAAGGCGGCAGGCCGGGTCGCGAAACCCTTTGGCCTGTACTGAAACATTTCAAATATACCTGAAACGGTTCGCGAAGTCATTTCTGATGACTGTCAGATGCCGGTACCACCACCAGAAGGCCGTGTCACTATTCCTATTCCGTTCCGAAGCTCTCAGTTTACTCATTTTCTCTTATTCTTTCTTATTCATAGTCATCTGTCATGTATTTATCGAAAACATATAAAAGACCACGTAGAACCCGCCTTACAGAAGCTCACCCTCGGTGTTTCTAGATGGATTTCTAGTTCATCCTTGCCCCCTTGGTTGCGCTTAGACGGAAGTTGAAGCCACCTGTCAAAGGCGTTGGTGTCCTCTGTATCTGTGCGGAGATTTGTGATATAAAACATTTCTCTTGTGTAGATTCATTAATACAGAAGCTTTGATTTTGTTGGCTCCATAAGCTTTAAAGGATCATCTAAGCCAATTACTTCAACCTCGTCTCGTGGAGGGTCACGGCGAGTTCGCGAAAGTCCTCTGTTAAGTTGCACGAGGCAGGCTAGTGTTCTATTGGAATCGTCCACGCATAGTAGGCCGGTCGTAGTTCGTTAGTTGGGCTATTGGAATCGTTCCCGCCTTAGTAGAACGGTCGTAGTCGTGTCCGCTATTGGAATCAGCCCCGTTTAGTAGGCTGGTCGTAGCTGCGCACAGTTCGCGAACCTACTGTGGTTCCCAGAGCAAGCTTTCATCTACCTAAACTCCGATACCTTGTGTCAGAGCTGTGCACTTTTAGTGGTTTTCAAACTACTGTAGGCTCCTAGAGGTTCTGATTGATCCTTCTTTGAGTTGATCCCGTCCCACGAAGTTCCATCTTACCTGTATACTGCAGGGTGACCCGAACTCAATTATCTCGCACTTCGTATTGGTTGTGTGTTGTGTGTGTAGTGTGTGTTAGTGATTTAGTGTGTTGCTGTTTAGTTGGCATCTATCTGAGGACCTTACTGCATTTCAGCCTATACTTAGGTGCACCGTTTCAGCGTTCGGTCCAATTATTGGTTGAGATACTGTCTCTGTTGTGGCCATGCGGTAAACCGATGTCAGTCCAGGAGTCTGAAATCGTGAATAGTTGTGCAAGCCCACAGGAGAAAATCACACACCTCTCCAAGAAGCGATGAACCAATTTCTCTTGAAGTATTGCATGATTATGCTGGTAGTGCTTGCATCTGCGAAAGATGCAATACCAGTTTTGAAATTTTCGACTTCAGTTGCCCAGTCATCAGCTGATCGGCAGCGCTGAAGCTTGTGTACAGCGTGCAGAAGCTTGTCCTTGGAAGGTCGGGATAGTTTGGGGCAAGCAGTGTTTGTGTCTTGATCCCATCGTATGATAGCCTTCAGCAATGCGTTAAGTATGACATACTCGGGCCAAAAAAAACGACTCACCTGAATGACGTGAAACTGACAAACACGTACAGTTACACCAGGCCAAACTGTTACGTAACGTGCCCAGGAGCTAGCGTCATTACCAACTGAGCCAAAAGGTCGCTATGACAGGTTAATCCTGTCATAGGCTCCCGGACTATATATACATGATTACACACATTTGCATGCATGTAACACAAACTTCAAATTGATAAGCTATAGAATAAAATGTATAACAACACATGACATACCCATTGAAATAGCATTCAATTCTGCCGTGGATTTGTCAATCATCACATACAGTGGGACCCAGTTCCATTTATTGTCTCTGACATGCTTGGCTGCTTGCATGAGTTCGGGTGCAAACTGAGCATGCGAGGGGTGGACCTCGACATCCTCTAAGGCGGAGACGGTTAGAGATTTCCTAACATGGAGTGTGTAGGAGCCTACCGTTGAGCAAATCTCGAGCCATTTGTTCAATGAGGCCCTTGACTTCTTGCAGAAACACTTGCAGCGTCTCCGCAGTAATGTTGGCAGAGATATACACAGGACCTTGAATGCAATCAGGGAGAATGCCTCCGCTGGAAGGTCCAATAAATACCTGGAAGCATGCGCTTATTTTGATCAACTGTGGTGATGAACGTAACCGGGGCGCAATTCTCGTTCTTGTGGCGCCAACAAGAATCAAGCCCGATCCCATTAACGAAGGCCCAGAGCAGAAGTGATTGTAAAGCATGAATACTTTTGATTCCAGTCGCAAACTTCGACAGTGGGTTGGTAGACATATCCACAGGGCGAAAACTGGGAGAATTTAGTGAATGTCGAGCTCTCCGACTAAGGTATGGACTGACCCAAATGTTCAGTCAGGATGCTCGGCCGCAAATATCCTGATTGACTTTAGAGGATCCATATTGAGTCGCTCATTGCGTCGGATGTTGGTTACAATATTATCTACTTGCATAGCGCTTGGATGTCTGAAAAGCGGTGTTTTCTTCTCTTTATACACAACCAGCAGTCCTAGCAAAAAAGCAGTCAATTGAAATGTCGAAGTGATGAAAGCAAGCTCACACTGTTTGATACGGCCTGCCGTCATGTTTGCCAGACTTGCATACTCCATGATACACTGGCGAATGTGCTGCGACATTGTCAGATGTTCCTCCGCAGTCTCCCAGTGTGTCTTTTGCCGGTAAATGATGGCCTTCGACAGATTGTTTGAGTAAACTTCAATCTGATCAAAGATTCAGAAAGGCTCCACTCGGGAATGGGCGAAGAACATACGTGGAGTATAACCTTCTGAGGACAGGTGCGTCGTGTTCCTTTCTTCCCATCGCTGTCGTCCGAGTCCGAGTCTGATTGAACAGGTTTTTTCTTGGATTTTTCTGGCTTGGATTTGTCGGGGAGCGGAGGTGTATCCGAGTCCTCTGACTGATCATCGTCCAAGGGTGGGAGATCGCTGCAGTTGCCAAGACATTTAAAGTATGCCCGGTACACTGGACGAGGATTGTTAGATAAGGCTTCGGGAGCCTCACAGTCCGGTGTAATCCATCGTAGAATGAATGGTTGAGCTCGGATGTCCATCGGCCGATCGACAGGATGACCAAAATGTTTCACCTCGACGAGTTCTTCTGCCGTCTCATATCCGTGCGGACCGTAATCATTGTGCTGAAATAAAAATGATGAGAGAGAGGACCACAGATATGGGGGAAATAGAAGCAGATGAACCCATTGCTCGAAAGTCTGATAAATCTCGGTCGTATCGCTGGAACCCACACGCTTCCAGCCCTTCTCTTTGTTGTGTGCGATTTTGTTCAGTGGTCTCGCCTTGCGTTTGCGTTGCTTCGATGGCCTTTCGGAGTCGCTTGCTTCATCACTTTCGCCATCAGACTTCGCACTAGGCAGATGTGAGCGAAGCAAAATGCAGCAATGCGTGCGGTCCACGGTGAGAATTTTGGGACTTTTTTTGGACGTGAGGACTTGGCTTTGCCGTCTTTATTCTTCACAGGTGTAGCTGGGATTTCATGAAGTGTAGATGGAGGGCTGGAGGCTCTCTCCGGATCCGGGGTTCCATCGTCACGTTGCTTTCAGCTAGAGTGCACAGTCCGCCCACCGGTGGATCGAACGGGCTACAATAGACGGTTTAGGGACCAAGCCCAAGCTCAACAGAAAGAAGAAGAAACAGACCGCTTTCAGTTTCTGTTTGTGCGGAGGGCCTTCATTGTCCTCGTCCTCGGCATCGTCCTCATCCGTATATACTGTTTTGCTCTGGGTCATAGCAGAATAAGACTGGCAAATTAAACAATTTTCAACTGAGATAGCACCTTGGATTTTTTTTTTGCAGGCGGCGACGGCGACGAGGATGGGGAACGTTTCTCCCCACGAGCGCCTCCAGGCACGATGAGCTTTAAAAATAAATGAGAGACAGGGCCAATGCCCAAGGATTCCATTGTATCTATCCATGCAATCTTTCGGCCGTTATGAGTGAAATAGAACTGGTCTTGTCCATTGGCTGAGACCAGACCCAAGTCGGCCAGTATCTCGAAGATGTGGTGAACCATGGTATTCTTCATTACCACTGAATGGGAAATATGAGTAAATACAGTGCAAAGAAGGCTACAAGAGCTATGTTTGACTTACCGACAGGTAGAGACCGAGAAAGTACACCCATAATAAACACTGTGTAGGACTGTGTACTGCAAGCTGCAGCCATTCGGCGTTGCGACATGAATGAGAAATGAGATCGGTGCCGGCGGCGACCAAGAAGCAATGTCACCACCTGGTGGTGACAAAAGAATTTTGGGAAGGCGAGGCCGGCTGAAATTAGAGGATGATATCAGCCACCATACATGCAAAAGAGTCTGGCTTCATTTCACTGACCCAGAAACACTGTCATCAATCCTGCAGACATGCATAGAAAAGCCAGAACGTAGGCAAGCTCTGGAGGGGATTGTTGGCCAAACAAGCCTAGACTGGAGCCGAAGAAGAAACCAGCGAGACCAC
This sequence comes from Mycena latifolia, assembly GCA_029289555.1. NCBI lineage: Eukaryota > Fungi > Basidiomycota > Agaricomycetes > Agaricales > Mycenaceae > Mycena > Mycena latifolia. Next base: position 593,524 of record JARJLE010000063.1, on the reverse strand, counting down.
AGGAGACCGCCAAAGGCAAGAGAAAGAGGAATATTTGGGCAAAGATCCATTTCGGCCAATAATAAAGCAAGGCCTCCGGGCTTGAGTCAAAAAGGGTACCACGGCCTAGATCGGACAGCGCAAGTAAGTGCGAAGACTCATTGCGAAGATGAGAAAGGATACTTGGAAGGTCTTTACTACGGGGATGATTGTCCCCGTAGCACACGAGTTCTTCTAGATCTCCCATGGTGGGTTATGCCAGGAGCGAAGAAGGCAATGAAGATTTTGCAATTGTATGACTGATTTGGAGAAAGCACATGAAACGTGGCTGGCCGACGGCAGTACAATTTGAAAAAAGACCTAGATTACATGCTGCTGCCTCTTGAATTGAGACTCTCGACATAGCTATGCATGCACAAATAATACAAAGAGATGGTGGAAGCACTTGGAAAGCTGGGTCCGGGCAAGGATTGAAAGTATAAAAGTCAGGCTAGGTCAGGAGTTGGAAGGCAAAAAAGTCGGGCTCCATCAGGAGTTGAAGAATATAAAAGTTAGGCTAAGTTCAGGGTTGAAAGTCGGGCTCGGTCAAGAGTATGAAGTACTAGAAAGGCGGGCTCGGTCAAAACTTGAAAGTTGGGCTCAGTCAGGTCTTGAATTGGGCTAGGTCAGTGGTTGAGTCTGGGCTTGGTTCGGGGCTGAAACTCGGGCTCAGTTAGGACTTTTCGTGGGGTTAAGTCAGGACTTTTTTTGGGGCGAAAACATATTTTGGAAATAATTTCAGGACATGGTTTCAGAAAATTTTCTGGAGCTCAGCCAACTTTTTTTTTTTCAACTCACAGAAGTTGAAAGTTTTTCAACCAGCTCCCACCAATATTATGCAGGTTGGTAAAATTTATGTTTATACACCCCAAACGGCTGGTTTCTATGGCGGTCGTTCTGCACATTTATTATTTCGGCATATTTTCATGTATTTCCGGGTTTTTTTTGTCAGATTTCACCTCTGAGCGACTTTTTGCAGAGAACATACAAATTTGTCTTACAGAACGATATATTTTGTCATTGACCAAGAAAACTTTCTTTCCTGACCTCTGCAAACATTTTTTTCGCTGTCAGAGGTTGTCGCTCTCAGATCATGTGATATGTACATTACCGTTCCGATTCGGAATACTCTGAGTGTCAGTCTGTAAGGTGCTTAGACAATGTTCTAAGGGAGAATTGACTTTAAGATGAACCAGAATCATTGGCTCTTGGGATAGCTGAATACCAGCAGCAGTCAGTAGAATTTTCACCAGGTTTATGGGTATCAGCCTCTTTTCGAGCTGTGGGGACATATCATTGTGGAAGTCACTTGTTTATGTGGATCCAGAGGGACAGATACCTCTTTGAAGAGTTCCCAGGCATGTTCTGGCTCCATCTGAGTTACAGGACACCAGGGAGCACAGAGGAATATTGTTATTTGTTGGTGTATCTTGATCCCGATGGTCGTGTTTCATCACGTGATCTACTCCAGTATCCACCAAACCAAACATTTTTTCTGAATGACAGCTTTATGCTCGAGGAACATGTTTGCAGGCACCTGAAAAAAAACCTCAGTTCTTTTTGACATCTGAAAAAGATCCAGGTATGGTCAAATAGATTGAATATACACCGGAAATGCACAAATATATACCGAAATAATAAATGTGCAGAACGACCACCATAGGTTTCATGGCCAAAACCCCTCTTTTTATACAAGAATATTAAAGTTGGGTTCTGACTGCCATACAGAACCTGCTTGTTCCTTATAGGGACTTCTGCAGTATGGCGGTCAGAACCCGACTTTATTATTTCTGTATAAAAAGAGATGTTTTGACCATAAAAACAGCCGTTTTGGGTGTAAATATAAATTTGACCAACCTGTATATAGGAGCTGGTTGAAACCTTTCAACTTGTGCAAGTTGGAAGAAAAAAAAGTTGGCCAAGCTCCAGAAAATTTTGTGAAACCATGTCCCAAAAAATATTTCTGGAGGTTCTTACAATTCAACCCATGAATAAAAAAAAGTTGGTGTCGAGCTTTGTGTTGAGGCATATATAATCCATGGGAAGGCTGTGCTAACCCTAATGATTGCCATGAGCGGGCCGATCTCCCATACCCACCAATCTGAGCAACTTCCTGTATATAGGAATTATGTTCGGCAGTGCGGCATCCCATCCAAGTGATCAAATTGCTCATCAAATAAGCAGACCCCTCTCTGTTGCCTCTCCCTGGTCCCAGACAAACCACAGCTACCCATGCATATGTCACTCTCCATGTATCAAGGGCTTTGGGCAGCACTTCATGCGGGGCACATGTGCTTGATCGCGTGGAACTTGCCACATGTCAAATTGGATCAGTGGCAGTGCCATCAGTATATTTGCCTTGGCCAGTTGCCTGCACTTGAGTCTTGTAGGTTTCCTGTGGACTAGGATGTACAGAACGGGCACACATTCCCATGAGATGGCATGTTCATGAGACAAGTTCGGACAGCAGTGTGGGCATTACCGCAACTTCCCGCTTGCTTTGATGCCTGCCGAACTTGCCGAAGATAATTCCCATATACGGGAAGTTGATTGGAGGTGGAAAGTGTACAAGTCCATATCGTGTGAAGGTCGGCCCGCATGCGGCAATCATTAGGGTTAGCACAGCCTTCCCCTGGATTATATGTCGGCTCGATGTCAACTTTTTTTATTTGTGGGTTGAACAAAATGTTTCAAGAACCTCCAGAAATAATTTTTGAAACATGGTTTTGTAAAATTTTCTTGAACTCGGGCAACTTTTTTTTTTCAACTCACAGAAGTTGAAAGTTTTTCAACCAGCTCTCACCGATATTATATACAGGTTGGTCAAATTTATATTTACACCCAAAACAGCTGTTTTTATGGTCAAAACACCTCTTTTTATACAGAAATAATAAAGTCGGGTTCTGACCGCCATACTGCAGTAATACACTCCTCCTCCTCCTCCTCCTGAGACTGTGAGCCTCGGAACCGTGGCTGGGTAGGAACCTGCTGCAAAACCTGTCGATAGACAGACCAGTCTAGTTGGCCGTACATAATCACGTTGCCCCCAAATATATGAAGCCATACGGCAAGCTAAAAATTACAAAATATTTGTATCCTAGTACAAGACAAGCAAAGCAGTAACAGCGGGAAGGGAAAGGACACAAATTATCGTCCGGAATTTATAATCCTGGAATGCGTTCACTTTTTGGTTGCTGGGGAGGAAGTGGTGGTGGAGGTGGACCTAGCATAGGAGGTGGGGAGGGCGCTCTGCTCGACATCTTCTCGCCCTTCAGATCCTTTTCCGACTCGAGCGAGTTTACGCCCTTCAAGGGGTGCAGAGTTGAGAGCGGGGCCTTGCTGGGATATGGAGGTGGGGCGGGGTTGGCCATATTAGAGAACGGCCCGACGAACGGCGAGTCATTCCGGAGGGCCGCGCCTTTTTCATCCCCAGACGAAGTGACAGTAGGGGTCGCCGTCCGGCGTGGTGAGCTTGCATACGCAGATTGGGGTGGCGGGCCGTTCATCATTGCACCGACCATCATTTTGTTGGGCGGCGGTGGCGGCGGCGGCGACGGTAACCGTTCTCGCTCAGCCCGATGCAACACAGGCGACCGGCTCGGTGTTGGGGCGCGCGCCCCTCCGCCGAGCCCGCCACTTCCCGAGCCCAAACCAGTTCCACCGGTCATCATACTCGGCCCCGTCAAGATTGGCGTGTTGGTGCCATACCGCGGCCCGCCTCCTCCTCCGCCGAACGTCGATGGGCTTGGTGGCGGCAACGTACGATGCATCGGGGGCGAAAGACCGGAAAGCCCACTGGGTCGCGACGGAGCACGCGAAGATGATGAGGCGGGTGGTGGCGGGGCCTGTGAGCTCTGGGAGTAGCGCCGTGGCGATGATGGGTGCGATGCAGGGCGGTGACCCTGCCCAGCGTCACCAAGATAGCCAACGGATGTAGACGACGATGGAGGCATACGGAACGCATCTTCGAGCGTGCGTGACCCACGCGGGGCAGACGGAGGGTTCCCGGGCGGTGGCGTGTGCATGCTGCGTGCGCCCCCCGCGCCGCCGCTGTTAAACGAACTACTCATTACGAATGGCGTCGCAAGTGGGCGTTCGCGGTCGTCCATCTGCACAGGGGGCGGGATAGGCGGCCGCTTGCGGTAATCCGGGTGCTGTTCGCGGTCATCGCCTTTCCAGCGCGACGGCGGGTCATTGGGATTCGGCTTGGAAGATCCCAGGTTGATCATCTCTGCCTGGTGCTGCGACCGATTGTCCCCGTGCGCAGAACGACTATCTCCGTGCACCCGACCATCAATGTGAGACCGATTGTCGAACTCGCGCGACGCCCGCGGGCTGAGCGACGGCCTTGCGGGCGCTGAACCTGCATGCACATGCGGCGGTTGCGCGTGGGAAGCAGATTGAGAATGCGCTGGGGGCGCACCGGGTTGCGCGTGGTGGTGGTGCACAACATGGTGGTGGTGGTGGTGATGGTGTGGAACGACTCCGTGGTGGTGCGGTGGGGGCGGCGGCCCGCGGTGTGGCTGCTGCATCTGCTGCATCATGTAGCTCTCGCGGCGGTCAATCTCGAGCATGTCGCGGTCCCGCTCTCTCTCCCGCTCCCGCTCTCGCTCTCTATCACGGTCGCGAACTCGATCGCGATCACGGTCCCTCTCGCGCTCGCGCTCCCTCTTGTCCCGCTCCCGCATGATACGATCTCGCTCTCTATCCTCCTCCTCCGGACCTGGGGGTCCCTGCCCCCCTGGCCTTACCATCGGCATACCCATCCCAATCACCCTTCCCTCCCCAATCCGCCCATCGACAACACGCACATCCCCAATAACGCGAGCCTCCCCACCCTGCCACTCCCCGGGCTTCCCCCATCTCCCCGGCCCCGCGGGGCTCTCCGCACGCCTAACACCCCCTGGCCCAAACGATGCGTACCCCATATCGAACGCCTGTTGCTGGGGCTGCCCCGGGTGCCCGAGGTGCCCGTGGTGGGGCGGCGGCGGATGGTGGTGATGCGGACGGTTGAAGTTTGGCGGTGGGAAGCCCGGCTGCATCTGTTGTTGCTGCTGGAACTGCTGTTGCGGGGGCGCTGCGTGTGACGGGGCGGGCGGCGCGCGCGGGAATGCGGGCTCGTACATCGGTTGGCCAGGCCCCTGCTGCTGGTGTTGTTGTTGTTGAGGCGGCGGCATGCCTATACCCATACTCATCCCGGTCATGCGTTGCGGCTGCTGTTGCACGCCGCCAGTCCTGTTCGGGATCTGTTGCTGCTGCTGCTGGGGTGGGGGTTGGAGGACGTGGTGTGGGGGCTGCGGTGGCGGGTGTTGGTGCTGAAGCATAAAGTCGAGGTCGCTCTGGATGTCATTGGCACTCAACGGCGTGAGGTCGGGGAATACGAGACGCTGTGGGGCGGCGTTTTCGTTGGCTCGCGGATCGGCATGTCGTTGGCCACGGGTACGAGTGCGACGAGAGTCCTCCGAGCGCCGGAAGGGAAGAGCGGCTTTGACGATTCGGCGTAGGCTTGGTGGAGGTGGTGGTACGCTATGCGCAGATGGTGGTGGTGGGATCCGGCGCACTGGGGAATACACGTCAGTATATATATATAACGAGACAGTGTATTGTCAGAAGACGCACTCGGCTGAGGGCGTTCGATCCCCCTTCTTTCGCGCTCCAGCCTTCTGCGCTTGCGGTTCGTCTCTGCGATCATGTCCGTCTGCAAGTCGTCGCGCGCCAGCTAGAAGACGGGAATTAGGATATGCCTGAACCTCGTGACTAGACCGCACCTTCCACCAAGCCCATACACCGCTCTCTCCGACGCGTCTTTTGCGTTCCGCGTCCGCATGCTCGAAGGAGCGCTTGCGCGTGGCGAGCTCGATGCGGCGGTCGCGACGCGCAGCAAGCTCCCGCTGGATATGCAGCAGCTCTGGGTGGGTGCCACCAATGACGAGGGCCTCCTCCCACCCTAATCCCTCCATGCGTTCGAGGTACACCGCCTCGCGTAACAGCGCGTACTTGAGCTCGATGTTGGCGAGCACGTCGAGAGCCTCGGCGCGGTGTGCGGGCTGCACCTCCAGCTCGACGTCCGCGTCCATCTCTTCATCACTCTTGTCTGCCTCGGACTTTATGTCCTCTTCGATGTCGCTTTTCGCGTCGTCAGCATCGCTCTTATCCGCGTCAGCCTCGAGGTCAGCGTCCTCCTCGCTTTTGTTGTCCGCGTCATCCGCCTCGATGTCGCTCTTATTGTCAGCATCGTCCGCTTCATTTTCCTCGTTTTCTTCGGCGTCCTCGTCGGGCCCATCCTCGTCTGCGTCGGCGCTGCGCTCCGAGACGGGGGACACGTCGCGGCTGCCACCCTCACCCTCGGCGTCGTCTGCGTCCTGAGAAATAGGCGAGATGGGCCTGTCTTCCGCGACGTTGCGCGCACCCGAGCCCCTGCGGGCGCTCCGTTTGGAATTCGCGGGCACCTTCGGGTCGCTTGCGGCGGCGAGTTCACGTCTGCGTTCCTCGACAGCGGCGTCGAGCACTAGCTCGTCTTCGGCGTCCTCCCCCTCGTCCGCGTCCGATGCGGGCTCGCCTTCGGACTCGGTATTGTCCGCATCTGGGTCGTCGGGATCAGCACCGTTGGATTGGCCCTTGATGTGGGAGAGAGAGGGAAGCGCAGGGGCAAGTGCCATCGGAGGAGACGACGCGACGGCAAAGAGGTCGAGGAGCGTGGCGGCGGCGGCGGCGGTGCTCGCCGACGCAATCGGGGCACTGGCCGGTGTCGGTATCCCCTCGTCAACATCCATTTCCATCTGGTCATTTGCCAAGCGCTGGGGATAGTCCGAGTCAATGTATAGCCGCGTAGAATACGAGACTGACTAGCGCACCTCGTCGGGATCGGTGTCGTCGCCCTTTTCCCTCGCGTCCTGGAATGGAGAATGCGCAAAACGATAGAATAAAGAGAATATGGAATGGTACCTCATTCGGGTCCATGTCATCGTCGACGTCGGGCTCGCTGTCGCCCGATTCTTCCTCCATTGCGCGTGGTTTTCCGGGCTGCTCTTCCTCCTCCTCCTCCTCCTCGACGGCGGGGGCGCTGCCTGGAGCAGCCCAACCCCACATTGGGGCTGGCACGATGCTGCTTCGTTTTCGTCTCCCGCTGCCATTTCCCCCACTGCCGCTGGTGCTCACGCTCGCGGAGCTAGCAGCCGCGCGACCTTTGGCGGGGCGTCCCCGGCCCCGGCCACGCGGCTTGCTCTTACCCTTCGCGTCGTCTTGGCCCGACTCGTCGTCGTCGTCGCCACCCTCCTCTTCCTCTGTGAGTTCCGAGAGCTCCGAGCCCGAGTCCATGCCCGCATCGAGGTTCGCCGGGGGCGCCTTTGGCCGGGGCTCTGCACCGGGGGGCTTCTTGGAGGCCCTGGGGGCGGGGGCAGGTGCCTTTTTGGGTGCTTTTTTGGGGCGACCTGGTTTGCGCGGCACGGGTGCTGGGGGCGGGGGCGGGGAGGGAGATGGGGACGTGAGGTCCTCGGAGAGGGAGGCGGTAGACATACGAACGAGAAAAGCCGCCCTGTTGTTTGTCTCATCAACAACACGCCCACATCTTATCTTATCGCGGCTGAAGGGAGCAAAAAAAAAAACGGCAACTCGCACTGATCTGCATGCATTCACTGGGCGTATAATCCAACGGCGATATGTATGGTTATTAACTATGGATTCTGTATACACATGTCCAGGTTTTTTTTATGCGTTCGTGAAACAGACGCGTCTCCAGACAAGTCAAGACAAAACCCGCGTTCGTGTGCATGCATAACGTGGATTCGGCATAGCAAAGATACATGACATGGAGCGATAAAGAAAAGAGGGCGACATCTACTCGGTCGCAGCCTTCTTGACCCGCTTCACCGCCGTCGTGTTTTCTCTACAGACCTGTGTCAGTACATAGTCCGGGAAAACGCAGTACAGCAAGACGGACCTGAACCCGTTCTTGAACCGCCTGGAGACGCCTTTCAGGTAGCGCATCCTGCCGGTACCGGTGGTCTTTCTGCGCTTTGCCTTCAGGCCCCACTCATACGAGCGGAGCTTGGCCGCAGGGTATCCGCACTGGGCGCATGCTGGACATAGTTAGCTTTGTGCGCAGCGAGAAGACGGCGGAGGGTGCGCACTTTTGTGCTGCCTGTGGAAGGCACGGTTCCCGCAACGCCGGCAGAGGGTGTGGGTCTTGGTGTGTTGCTTACTGTAGGCGATTCGTTAATAGACTGCACGACAACGAGCGGGACGCTGCGGTCGACGTACCCGAACGACGGAGTTCCTTTTCCCTGCGGAGAGGGTCAGCAAAACGTCTAGACGAGTACCGAGAAAACGCGGAAAAGCGGAAAAAAGGCGAGAGCGTCATCCAGGACAAGTGGCTGCATCCACCCGTTCCTGGCTCTCGGTTGGTGTCAAACGAGAGCAGGGCATGCAGAATAGCCTGGGACGGTATGGGAGACTGTCGTACGCACCATGGCGGCTTGCTGGCGCTAGTAATGAGCAAGTCGTCGTTGTCGTTTTTTTGGTGGGTAGTGTGTGACTTTTTTGTGACCTTTGATGTGACTTGTTCGCGCTTGTGTATCAAAAAGGAAGTTCCTGGATCCGGAGGATGCCAGGTCTAGAATCAGTAATTGTCTGTCTTACCGCCGATCATCAGCTTTTTTCCCACGACTTGTTTGTACTTGCTATTGCTCTGTTGAGTCCTACCGCTTGCCTACCGCTACCTGAAATAGACAGATCATTTTTAATGCACTTGCGCTACACTCTGTATTTCTCAGATAAGGCTATTGTTTCAAATGGTTTGTGGGAGCTCAAGTTATATGATGCCGTGGCCACCGAGTCCGGCGGCAAGGCTTACCAATGTACGCCGACATGACTAGCGCATTCGGTTATGGATTGCCGGAGCGGGCCCCAGCAGCTGCCGAGATCGGCTCGGACCTCGGCACACATCAGCCCGGGGCAGCACAGTGTACCGTTTCCGCGCAGGGAAAAGATAGAAGCTCGGGCAAAGGTCGGGTACAGAAACTAGCAGCATCAGCATAATTCCTGTAATTTTTGAGGAATTACCACTGCATGTCGCAGACTTGCATCAATGAGATCCCGCCACACAAAAAAAAACGTAAAAGAAAGTCCAAACAAACCTGGGCCCGGAGGATCCAAGTCTGCCCGGAGGGCATTACTATGGGAGGTCGATACATTTATGCAGTACAGAAAAGCGAAATAAACTTCAGTGAACGTGGAGTCTGTGGTAGTACAAAACCCTGTGTAAAACGAGGACCGGTGCCGTCCGCTACTATACAAAAATGCCCAACGCTCAACGCTGTCTCGTTCAGCAGCATCAACGAGCTTTATGACAACTTTATGAGGGCCGGATTTTTTTGGGTGTACAGTTTTTCGTTTGCCAGAATCGGATCAGTCAAATAAAATCACAATAAATCGCATTAGGGTGCGTCTAGTATTCTAGTACGTCTAGCGTCCGCCATTTCGTGCGACAGCCAGACAGGGCGAAGCGCGGACAATGGACAATGACAAATAACCAACTGTGCGTGCGTGCAATTACCACCGGTCTCCGCCGCCGCCACCACCGCGCCCTGAATACCCGTTGTCGCCGCCGCCGTATCCGCCGCCACCACCACCACCTCCCCATCGGCCACCACCACCTCCGCCTCCACGGCGACCACCGCCACCTCCTCCATAACGACCTTCAAAACGTCAGTCTTTGCAAATGAATGGCATAAAGCAGCAAGGCTTACCACGCCCGCCCCCGCCTCCGCCGTACATCGCCATCTCCTCCAGTTGCGGCGGGATAACAGCCTTGGCCTCCTTCAAGATGCCGACGAGCTCCCGCGCAGACTTGGCGTTGTCCGTGGTGAAGTAGGTGTATGATGTGCCCGTCATACCCGCGCGCTGCATCGGAATATCAGTATCATCATGCAAACTGTCTGTCAGAAAACGCACCCCAGTACGCCCGATGCGGTGGATGTAGTCCTCGCAGTTGTTCGGGAAATCATAGTTCTGCACCATCGGTCAGCGAAATGCAAACAAGAGTCGAGTTGAACAACGCACAATGACATAGCCGACGTCCTTGACGTCTGCGGGTGTGGAAATCGACAGCAAAGATATACATGCAATGCGGAGCGAGCGACACACACAACACCACAAAAGATGAGAGAAAAAAAGACAAAAAGATAAGTCAATAACATGCAACGAGAACGGACAAAAAAGGACAAGCGCTCGAAACAACAGCCAAGAGTCCGGGAACACAGACAGATCAAGAGTTGCAGGGGTGTCGACGAGAGGAGGATAGATCAATTTGAGTTGCGTGTCCAAGTCCATAACCGCTCGCTACCATGTACCAACAACAGTTTTGATAAAAAAATGTTCGTTGGGGGTAACCTAACCCGCTTACGCTTCGTTGAAGAGAGCGTATTTGGGCCATTCTGGGAGAGGTCAGAGGGATAATGAACGAATTGTCTGTCTTGATCCAAATAGGTTCCTCTCGACGTGCCGCACGTGCTAGTCTCAAAAGTCTGTCTGTTCTCATTCCACAAAGACCTTGTCGCGGGGCTGGGAGCTGTATAGTCCGGTTCGTGATCTCTCCAGTTACCGTGGAGGGAAGGAAAACGATCAGGATACCGCACCATACAAGCTGGGAACCGAGAGTGGCCGAAGCCCCTCTCAATTACCATGCGCCTTGTCCGCATCGTAGCGCTTGTTAAAAGATAAAAGAACGCACCAAGACCACGCGACGCTACGTCAGTGGCAATCAAAATCGGCGACCGGCTGGCTTTGAATTCGCCCAGGACCCAATCACGTTCCCGCCTGACATAGGAAATTAGCAAAATTATAAACAAAGATACAACTCAAATATGCTCACTGTTCCTTGTCGCCGTGGATAGCGAGAGCCGGCCACCCGTCTTGGCGGAGGTATTTCGTGATGTCGTCCGCAACACGTTTCGTGCCAACGAAGATGAGAACCTTCGCGTTCTCGGCGCCAATCTGGTCCAGGTGCTTCGCCAGTTTACCGCGCTTCTCAAAGTCGCTGCAAACTTCAACAATTTGCGCAATATTGTGGTTGGCGGTGAGCTCCATGGATCCAATGTTGACTTGGATCATGTCCTTGAGGAAGTCCTAAGGAGATAGGGTCAGCACAACCACATCAAGACGCGGTGCAGTCGGAAAGTTACGTTAGCGAGCTTTTGGACATCCTTGGGCCATGTAGCACTGAACATGAGGGTCTGACGATCGGGCCGAATTTGGCCAACAATCTTGCGGATCTGGGGCTCGAAACCCATGTCTAGCATGCGGTCCGCCTCGTCCATGACGAGGTATGTGACTCGGCGAAGGTTCGTCTTCTGAGTCTCAAGCATGTCAATGAGGCGACCGGGGGTGGCGATGACAATTTCGACCCCACGCTGCAAGTCGCGGATTTGAGGACCTTTGGGGGCTCCACCATAGATGGCGGTGTTGCGAATTCTGGAATTGGAGCTGTCCGGGCACGGTCAGCGAAAACTCCGATGATGACAAATACAACATGCCCAAATTTGGTGCACTCCTGCTGGATCTGAACAGCGAGCTCACGGGTGGGGGCAAGAACGAGAGCGATAGGCCCGTCTCCAGGCGACAACAGAGGTTGCCTATAAGCGCATGTGAGATACTTCAATGCAAAGAGTGAAAATAACGGACGCATTGATGTGGAGCATAGCCGGAAGAGCGAAGGCGATTGTCTTCCCACTGCCCGTCTGGGCAATAGCAACGACATCCCTGCCGCTGAGGGCCATAGGCCACGCCTGGCATTGGATGGGGGTCGGGGAAGCAAAGCCCTGAGCGCGGATAGAAGTCATGAGGTATTCAGGGAAACCACACTCGTCGAAGGAGGTGACAGGTCGGGGAACACCTCGGCCTTGAACCTGCGAATGCCATGGGGTCAGTTGCTGGACAGCTCGGATCGCCCACGGAAAAAAAGCACCTTTATTTCTTTTGTGCGCTTGAATTCTTCTATCTCTTTTTCACTGCGCTCCTTGACCCTCTTGTCTTCGATATAGAAGTTCTTTTCGAAATGCTCGATTTTTGTGGTGGACCAGTCGATTGTGCGCAGACTGCCCCCCAGGTTAGACATGCGGTCCTCGTAACCGCCGCCACCGCCATAGCCACCACCTCCGCCACCCCAGCCGCCTCCTCCACCGCCGCCATAGCCGCCATATCCACCGTAGCTCTGTGGGAGAGGGTGAGCGATGTTTTTCGGGGAGTCAGAGGGGAGACGGACCATTTTCAGTCGAAGAGGATGATGGTGGTTGGGAGCAAGAAAGATTTACAAACACGTCAAAGCAAACTTGCATCAAAACGTCCTAACAGCCAGCAGCCGTGCTAGCGTAGCGCATATCGTTACCTTCACGCTCGACACATACTTTCCTGGTTCGCGGACCCACGCCCCAAGCGGCGCGCCTCCCCCACGTAGCTCATGCGACCAACTGGCCCCGTCACTATCGACTTTGGCCCATCCGATCGCGAATCTCCGCCAAGGACTTCGGACGACTTTGAGCAGGTTCCATACCCCCCACCCAATTGGTCGGCTTCTCACCAGGAAGAGGAGCTCCCTTTATTCTCCATGAACGAGGAAAAGGCTCGACGGCGTGTCCCAAAAGCCGCCGCACCTTTCGCTTCGGACCACGACCGCGACGTTTACGATGACGAGGGCAAGGACGTCTACAACAAACCGCGTGCATTCAAAGCGTACCAGAGCAGTGGGCGCCCCCGCTACGCCCTGCAACCCCCTCCCACGTCCATTGTGAGTTTTGCCACGTAGCGCGCGGCGTGTCCGCAGTCCGATCACCGCCCACAGAAAGAATTCCTTCTCCAAAATGTCGAGCATATAGCGCCAGTAATATACACGCTACTCTCGTGCTGGACCCGCTTTCACAAGATCGGGCATTCAAACACGGTCGTATGGGACGAGGCCCATTTCGGCAAATTTGGGTCGCACTATCTCAAACGAGAGTTCTACTTTGATGTACATCCTCCCCTGGGAAAGATGCTCGTCGGACTCGTGGGTCTGCTTGCGGGATACGATGGCCAGTTCGAGTTTAAAAGCGGGGCTGAGTATCCCGACACAGTGCCGTATGTCGCGATGCGCGTGATGCTCGCGACCTTTGGTGTGGGGATGGTGCCGCTTGGCTGGTACACTGCGGTGGAACTCGGTATGAGCCAATGGGCATGCCATCTCGTCGCTCTCATGGTTCTTCTCGGTGAGTAATGTCTAGACGAGAGGCTTAAGCTGACCGTCTTCAAGATGTGGGCTGGTTAACCATATCTCGATTCATCCTTTTGGATGCAATGCTTCTATTTTTCACTTTCCTTACGGTGTTTTGCATGACCAAATTCCACAACCAACAATACCAGTGCGCCATTTGCTCAATTTAATACTTTAAGTGTCTCACAGCCCCGTAGATCATTCTCCTTCGATTGGTGGACATGGCTCGTTATGACCGGCATCTCTATTGGTTTAGTGACCAGGCAAGCGTTTACCCTCCGGCCAGCAGCTATGTATCTTCTGATCCTTTTCCAAGTGTTAAGATGGTCGGTCTGTTTGTTACGGCACTAGTTGGTTTATACACCATCGAAGATTTGTGGGAGAAATTCGGAGATCTAAAGATGCCCGTTGTAAGTCTTGACGCTTGAATTTTTCTAATCTGTTTTAACCAATTATGCAGCGCGACCAAGTTAAACACTGGACCGCAAGGGTGGTCTGTCTGATCATCATACCAATCCTCGTCTTTATGGCTTCCTTCAAAATCCACTTCATGGTCTTGAACCAAACCGGTCCCGGTGACGCCCAAATGAGCTCGCTATTCCAAGCTAATCTGGAAGGAAATGACTTCTCGAAGAATCCACTAGGCAGGATACCTGAAACCACTCCTCTATAATCCCCCTAACATTGCTGTGTAGAGGTCGCAATAGGCTCCAAGGTCACTTTCAAGAATGTTGGTTACGGCGGAGGGTTACTCCATTCGCATGTTCAGACCTACCCTGTGGGATCTGGGCAGCAGCAAGTAACCTGTTACCATTACAAAGACGAAAACAACGAGTGGAATATTCTCCCCCGATGGGATGAACCATCGTATGATCCAGAAACGCCTATCCGGTTCCTCAAACACAACGATGTCATCCGCCTGTCGCATAGTCCGACGACGCGTAACCTACACTCGCACACAATCCCCGCACCCGTGTCCAAACTTAACCATGAGGTGTCGTGCTACGGAAATGCGACCATTGGCGATATCCATGACCACTGGGTGGTGGAAGTAGTGGACGATATCAAGCGGGGAGGGAGAGAACACGTTGACAATATTCACTCTCTGACGACACGTTTGCGACTGAAGCATCAAGTGCTTGGTTGCTACTTACGCGCGGCGAACGCTATATTACCGCAATGGGGTTTCAAGCAGATCGAAGTCAGCTGTATACCGGAGAACAGCCCCAAGGATACACACACTTATTGGAACGTGGAGAGCCACTGGAACGATCGCTGTAGGTCCCTGTGTCTGTAGCAATTCCGATTACTGACACCAAACTGCAGTGCCTGCTGGTGACACCAAGTACTACAGGTCACCATTTTTACGCGACTTCTGGCATCTCAACGTTGCCATGATGACCTCGAACAATGCTCTCATCCCGGATCCCGATAAAGAAGATATTCTGGCGTCCAAGCCTTATGACTGGCCCTTTCTACATCTAGGATTGCGCATGTGTGGGTGGGGCGATAGTCAGGCCAAGTATTACCTGTTGGGGAACCCTGTCATCTGGTGGGGAGGGGCGACGAGTCTTATCGTGTCCTTGGGCGCCCTTGGGATCTATTTGCTCAGGTGGCAACGCAAATACGTCGACATGGATGCAAGTACGTTGCAAGTTTATCGTCTGGATAACATACATTCTGACAACGAGCCCAAGATGAATGGGACCACTTCCTGTACGTTGGGAAAGTAGCGTTCTTCGGGTGGGCGCTGCATTATGGTACTCCTCCCTCTGGTTGTTTGGTCGTCGCTGACGGCTTCATCCAGTCCCGTTCCTCATCATGGGGCGTGTTACCTATGTCCACCACTACGTGCGTATCGAGGACTTCGTCTATCCTATTCCCTGACCTTCGACATACAGCTTCCAACACTCTACTTCGCTGTGCTCATGTTGGCACACCTGTTGGACCACTTCATCTTTTCTTCGCGCCGCCTGGTCCTCAGAACAAAAGCCATCGCTTTCGGGGTATGCGCAGGTTCTATCGTATTTTGCTTCTGGTGGTTTAAAGGAGTGTCATTCGGCATTGACGGACCCATCGCCGACCACAAAGGCCTGCTATGGCGCAAAGTGGGTGCTCCAAATTCTGTTCCTCCGTAAAACTAATGGGTTTTTGTTATAGTCCTGGAATATATACACACAATAGGCGATCCCTCCTGTTAACACCTCTAATATCTTATTTGTCCTCATATTGTATCGACACAAGATCGGCCATAAACGCGTGAACTCTGATTCGTGTACCGTAATAAAAATCGGTAGGTATATACGTTTCACGTAAGGGTATGTGGTTCTGCGGACAGACGCAAGGTCAGGCGATTCCGTGTTATATCAAACGCAAAAGCAAAAAGCGTACCATTAGCTGGCGTTAGCAGGCGTCGCGAGATCACATAATGATGCATGGGCCCTTCTGTTGCTTCTTCTTTGGTTTCTTGGTCACATCTGGGGGGTATCGCACCCGCATTTGTCGTAGCAGGTCTTCAAAAACATCGTTAACATGCCAGTTGCGCTTCGCCGAGGTTTCATAGAACGGCAGGTTCCACCGACTGGCGAGGGACTCGATCGTGGTTGTTGGCACCTCTCGTTCGCTCACGAGATCACTCTTCGTCCCAACGACGACGATCGGAACCTAGATGAGAATTTGGCTTATGGAGTTACGGGAGAAGCAAAGGGCTAACTGATTCGGAGCCCTTAATCCGGAAAATTTGCTTCCGTAGACTCTCGACTTCCTTCAGGCTGACTTCTTGAGTCAAGCTGTACGGAGGCGTCACGACAGGTCGGAAAGAATGCCGCGCCTAGGAACTTGCCTGAAGACAAGCACGAATCCGCGCCCAGACTGCAAATGTGTCGGTCAGTCGCGCAATACGCGTCGCAAAGTTGTCGCAACCTTGATGTAGACCTCGTTCAACGACGTGAATTGTTCTGCGCCAGCCGTGTCGAGGACCTCGAGCTAAGGTGAACCGTATGAGATGGTTGAAAAACGCGACGACTGAAAAAAATGGAATGGAGTAGAGAGAATATAAGAAAAGCGACGGACACTCTATATGAATTTGAGGGCAAATAAATAGATATCAGGAAAGAACTGAAAGAATATTGCGCAATAACGGCATTGCAGCAGTGGACGCACCGAAGATAATTCGCCGTCGACCATCATGGGCCGATGGTATTGTTCTGCGAGACTGTGAAGTTACGATGTCCGGTCCCTTGTCGGACCCACAGACCTTCTATGGTGGGGTCATAATTCTCCACAAAGAGATCGCGGACGAAGCGGACTAGTGAGAGAGTCAAGCAGGTGCGATAGACCAAGGTCACACCTACCAGTGAGAGCCGATTTCCCGACCCCACCAGCTGAAACAGATGAGTCGTGGAGTGTGCATGGCTAGTGACACGGAAAAAATACCTCCGAGAACGACGACATTGAACTGCCGCTAAGTGTTTCAAGGATAAGGACACGGAAATGGCATGAAATACACCAGACAGACCATGGCCCTGCAAGTAGCAGCAAGTAGCGAACAAAAGCAAGACGTGAGAGACCGCACAGCACCCGCAAACCCATCAGCCCATGTCTCCTCGTACCCGCGTCTTCTTAGACTTTGCCGTCGCAAATGAGCCTCTGGGCAGGTCCGTTTCCTTCTTACTGCTGGGATAGCTCAACCAACCTCTCCACAGGGTAATATTTGAGCTATTCAACGATGAGGTGCCCAAAACTTGCGAGAACTTTCGCGCCCTGTGCACCGGCGAAAAGGGTCTTTCGCCCACCAGCGGGATCCCTCTCTTCTACAAGAACAGCATATCGCATAGAATAATCAAGGTGCGCCTTCTACCTGCTGCTTTGCTTACGTTGCGAACAACATTGTCCAGGACTTTATGATCCAAGCAGGAGGTACTTTCCTTCGCGCTGGCTCCACGCCCGCGCTCACGCGGTCTAGACTTCACAAAGCGCAACGGCCAAGGCGGCGAATCCATCTACGGTCCCCGTCCGTTCGCAGACGAAGATCTGAGCCGCCCGCTCGACACTAAAGGTTTGCTCTGCATGGCGAACAAAGGGCCAGACACGAACGGGTCGCAATTTTTCATCACTCTGCGCGAATGCCCGCACCTGAACGGGAAACACATCGTGTTTGGGAGGGTTATCCGCGGCTATGATGAAGTCGTGGAGAAGCTCGCGGACGTCCCCGTCGATGAAAAGTCGCGACCTTTATCCAACGTGTTGATTTCAAACTGTGGAGAGCTCGAGCTTCGTAAAGGTAAGTCTCGATCGTTCTCGAGATGGGCACTACATATCCCATGCAGCTGCTAAACCTGCCAAACGCGCGTCCCCGTCCGACGAGGAAGAGGACGAACCCCAACGCCGCCGCTCCAAGCGTTCTGCCAGCGCAGATTCCGATCGGCCCCGCCACCATCGGAAAAAGTCCAAACGAAAAAAGGAAGAAGAGCCTCCTGCGGAGCTCACGGCGCCTGTTGGGGAGACGGAAGAGGAATATGATGCTCGATTGGAGAGGGAAGAGCTCGAGCGGATTGAAGCGCAGAGAAAGAAAGACCTTGAACGTACGAAGGAACGCTACGAGCGTGAGGTTCAAACCAAGAACGGAGGGGTAAGGTTGAAAGGCCGCGGGAGGATGATGTTTATCGACCCTGGTGCGTCCGTCATCTTGACGGTCTGTTTTTTTTTTGCTGAACGAGTACGCAGAAATGAGCTCAAGATGACAAAGTCGGTGTATGAGTACTGGAGAAGCGCTTTTAACGAACGGGATAGTTATTATGCATTTGATACATTCGCGTTTCTCGTTCTGGTGCCAGTGTCGTAGTTGGGAACCCCTGCGGGACCCCATCGCCATGCAAGTAAAAAAAACTACACATAAAAGCTCAAAGCTCTCCTTCATCATCCTCGTCTCCAGATACCTCGGCATTTTCTTGGCCCACCTTGGCCATGAGTTGGGCGAGGTCCGCCTCGTCCGATTCGGAGACGGCTTTGGGCTGAATACACGAGTATTAATTTTCATCGGACTTGACTATAGAAGAAAAAAAAGCGAAACGCACCTTCATCTTTACGATGCAGCTCCCGCCCTCGTCTTCGATGCTGACTTGGATCCCTTCGATCGCACGCTCCAGGCGCTCCACAGCGGCGTACTTGTCCGTTGCATTAGTGCTGTAGGAGTGTTTTAGCGGGAAATCATAGAATCCTCACAAGCACATACCTCAGAACATATAAAGGCGGTGCGACGAGCTTGGCCTTTATGGGTACTGCGTCGGTGCTGGCCTTTTCACCTGCCCTCAATGCGCGCTTAATTGCATCAATGCCCGCAGGTGTGTAGCATGTAAGCTCGATGTCGGCGCGCAGCTTGATAGGCTGCGGCGTGAGCCGGCGCGCGATGGTGGCCGTAAGCAGGGCGTAGGTAGGGGCAGGAATGGGGGTGGTGAGCGTCGCAAAGACCGTGTCAGGTTCCCTGGCCAGCAAGTCAGAATAAAATCAGGGCACGAAGAGAGACGGGCAGACGTCAAGGCAAGCTTGAAGGCATCGTAGGGGTGGCCATACGTGCGGCCAAGCGGCCAGCCGATGGTCTCATAGAGCATCTCGAGGCGCTCCTCCTCGCCCGCGGCGGGCGGCGGGGCCTCCTCCACCGGGGCGTCCTCGGCGTCGGCAGCAGCGCCTCGTTTGCGCACGCGCTTCTCCTTCTCCCCGGGGACGTCGCCGCCCAGCTTGCTTGCGACGTGCCGCAGGATGCTCGCGACGCTCTTGCTCTTCATATACCGCTCTTCGCACCGCGTGATGTCCTCTGGCGACACCCGCCGCTTGGAGAGATCGATGTAGCCCTTCTCCTTGTCGACGCGCAGCACGACGACGACCTCGTTGCGGCCGACACGGATGAGTTTTTGCACAGACCGGATGCGGCGGCGGGAGAGCTCAGATAGCAGGATCATGCCCTCTGTGCCGTCGTACTCGAGCAGCTTGACGTATGCGCCCATCTCTGCAATTTGCCGCACCTGCACCATCACCAACTCGTCCACCTCGGGATACCTCTGCTGGTAGTAGCGCATTTTCCCTCGGCCAAGGAATTGGGGGAAAGCTTTTGGGGATGTTGAAATCTGCGAGCTCGTCGACTCACAACTGACGCGGTCTGAAGAGAGAAAGTGTGCACGTGTTTGCTTTCGAGTCAAAAACTTTATGTATTGCGTTTGAATAACGTCTACAGCATATTGAATTATTCTACACGACCACCTCTGTATGCCCATGGGATCCTGTGTATCAAAAGTCAGCGTCGTTGAAAAAAAAAACGGCAAAGGCGGAGGAAGAAAGGTCAGAAGGAAGGCAACGGAAGAATCCACATGGGGTTTATGCGCTCTCGGACAAGGAGTCGTTGACTCTACATCCGTATTGGGTTCATCAGGCGAGGGGGAGGAAGAGACCATTTACCTGAAGATGGTGGTACAGAAGAGAAAAAGTATGGGTTGCAAGTCGTCACGTGTGGGCTTAAATGGGAAACGACAGTGGGCTTGTTATGTAAACGAGCGGAATGACCTCTGGTCGGGTATTCAGAGCCTGGGGGCTACAGGGTCATCAATACTATATGTGTATGTAGGAAAGCGTCCGGGCTATGGAGGA
Source organism: Mycena latifolia (assembly GCA_029289555.1). Taxonomy (NCBI): domain Eukaryota; kingdom Fungi; phylum Basidiomycota; class Agaricomycetes; order Agaricales; family Mycenaceae; genus Mycena; species Mycena latifolia. The sequence continues at coordinate 573,624 of JARJLE010000063.1, read as the reverse complement.
GGAGCAGCGACACAGCGTTCATAGCAACACCGCGGACAACATCGCCAAGACTACCAGGCCCGCGACAGCACCCATGGGGCGCTGCATCTCAGGAGCCCCGCTGCGCTTCTTGCGCGACACAAGCGTCTCCGTGCTTATCAGCCCGTCGCTCGTGATCGTCACCACCGCCGCCGTCACGTTCCTCAGCGCCCTCTTCGGCAACATGTTGGGGTCCGGCGACACGCGGAACATCGGCGCAACGGGCGAGCCGTCGAACTGGAAGAGGTGCAGCTTGGGGCCGAAGGTCGGGTCCAAGAAGATGCGCCACGACTGCATGAGCTCGGTGAAGTTGTAGTTTTGTATAAAGTTGGAAGTTGCCGCGCAAGGGGCTTGGACCTGTTGGTAGCCGTCGCCGACGGGCGTCAAGACGATGGAGCCGTTTCCGAGGAGAGAGTAGTGTCCGTGCGCCCAAACGACGGTGCCAATGATGCAGTTGGGCTCGGAGCCTGGATCAAGTGTGAGGTGTGAAATGAAACACTGCGGAGGCCGAAAAAACGCACCGTTCGAGGCGAAGCGATACCTCGCAAGTTCGTACCAGCCATCGTCAGAGCTGTGCGCAAGAGCTGATCAACTGGTGTTCGTTCAAACGAGAGATATAGGGCGTACAAAGAGTACCCGACGCCCGTAGTGTTGGGGTAAGTGAAGGATTCCTGGGCGGGATTTGCGAAGCCCTAGACATCAAACATGAGCGACCAGGGCACCCGCGAACGACAAAGTAGACGAACCGCTCCGGGGATAACATGCTGGCTGCCAGAGCTCCATGTTCCGACGATGGGGGTTGCGTTGTGGATTGAGTCGTATTCGATGTCTTGTGCAGAAGCGGACGAGGCCGCGAGCACCAAAGCCATTAAAGAAGCGAGTAACATGGTGGGGACGAGAGGGAAGGAGGAGGGCGAGGAAGGCGCGGTGGACGCTGGAGGCGGCGACGAGGATGATGGGAGAAAGCAAGCAGAATTTGGTCTTGTTTATATCCGAAGTATATTACATCATGTGGAGCCAGTAGGGCGCACTTTTTTTATACAAGGCAGGCGGCGCTTTTTTTACACGGCGTTGAGCTAGGCTCTAGTCCCTCTCCCTCGACGGGCTGATGTCCCGACCGTGCGCTTGCTCGCGGTGCCGTCTCAGCAGTCGGTCCAGCGCCTCCTTCTGTCCCACCGCGAGCTCCCCGGACTGTATGCCAGAGTGGTAAATCCGCAGTAGCGAATCGACGTCGTCCATCGACTGCGTGCGGACGTCCGCCAGCTCCTTGATCTTGGCCGTCGCATCCTTGATCTCATCGTCCGTCAGGGTGAGCTTCAACTGCTCTACCCGTGACTTGACGGCATTCCAGCCCGTCAACCGGTGTCTGCGACCAGGTTAGCGCAAGCAACGCAAGAACAAACCCATACAGACCCAATGGACACGTATCGCGTCAGCCCAAAGTCCTCTGGCTTGAGGATCTCGTATGTGCTGGGGTTGTTGAGGATGGCCTTGGCGTGGATGCCGGCCTTGTGCGTGAATGCGCAGTACCCACTGCCAACGTGTTTAGGAAGGGTGCGAGAACCCGATGAGGCAGGCACCTACGTAATTGGGTTCATGAAGGGGATGTTGACCTCGACGGCCTCGGCGACCAAATTTTCAATTTCTCGCAGCATCGGGAGGTTGTACTTGCTCTTGACATATTCAGGGTTGGCGGCGTAGAGGCAGGCAATCAGTCCGCCAAGAGGAGTAATACCGACTCGCTCGCCGATCCCAAGCACCGCTGTCAAAAAAAAAGTGAGAAGATGGGTAGACCAAGAGCAGCACAAGTACGCACAGGTATCGATGTGGGTAGCACCGGCTTCGAGGGCAGTGTACGCATTTGCGATGGCTAAGGGCCGCGTAAGGGCGCAAATCCATGACATTGCGAACTAAATAATTACCCATTCCGGTATCATTGTGGAGGTGGACCTCGATATCGCAGCCGACAACGCCTCTCAGCGTCCGGATGAGGTCATAGACTTGTCTGGGGTTGGCGCAGCCGACAGTGTCGGCGATGCCCACGCGGTGGACACCGATCTTGTCGACAGTTTGGTAGATGGACAGGAGGTCGACGAGATCGGAGCGGAACGAGTCCTCGGAGGAGAAGCGGACCTCTATGTTCTTGGACTTGACAAAGTTGATGACCTCGATGGCGGTCTTGGTGATGTATGCCATGTCCTTGCCATGGGAGAATTCGCGCAGGAAGGACGAGGTGCCGATGACGACGTCCACACCGTCGACGCCTAGAGGCGCGTGAACCAGGGTGCTCCGGCGCAGAATGGGATTACAGACCGGTTTCTACTGCGATACGAGCATCGTCCATGTGGCAGCGGATGTGGGTGAGGATCTTGGACTTGAGGCCGAGCTTGCAGATGGCCTCGCAGTCTGCGCGGGACTGCTCCGACGCGGCAGGAGAGGTGAGCTCGATGTACTCGACACCAAAGGCATCAAGGGCCTTGGCGATGGCGATTTTGGTCTTGGTGTCGAAGAAGGCGTTGGCGAACTGCTCTCCCTCTGCAGAAAAAAGGTTGGAGCCTGGGGACAGGGGTGCGGCGCGACTGACCTCTGAGCGTGCTCTCGATGATATTGAAGTTTGATACGTTGGACAAAAAGTCGGAGGGGCGCGGTGCATATGGGTTGCGCGTCTGGGCTTGAGACTGATCTTGAGTGTGGCCATTGAAGCCATGGACTGGGGCGGATGTGCCGCGCTTTCCGTTCAGAGGCGTGCTACCGTTGAGGGGGACCTCGACCATCTCAGCCGGCGCGGAGGGCAGCGAGTCGCCTTGGGCATGCGGGCACATCGTTGGAGTAGAAAGGAAGAAGGTAAAGGTTGCTACTTTTTTTTTGACCGAGTCATTACAATTTATACAATCTTCGGCCTTTGTTCGCGATCGGCCTCTTCGGCCGTCACAAAATCGTCCCCGCTTGCGTAAATACGACATCTAGTATTCATTTGACCAAGAAGGTACATCTAATCCACTCTGTCAACCCGCTTCTCGTCCTCCTCCTTCCCCACCCGCACAGGGAGTCCCGCAAACTTGGCACGCAGGGCCTCGTACTTGCGCCGTTGCGCAACACTCACACTCGGGCCCACCTTCTCGAGCGCGTCCATGAAGTCGGGCAGAGTCACCGTCAGGTCAGTCTCTTTGTCCGCGCCCGTGTCCCCCTGCATTTCGTCCGGCTGCCCTAGAGTACGCCGCAGTGCGCTGACCCCCGCCTCCCGCAGGAGCGCCGCGAGATCCGCGCCGCTGTACCCCTCGCATCGCTCCTGCACAAGCTGCTCCACTGCACCCTCTTCGCCGCCAACTGGGACGCCGCGCATCAAAGTGCGCATGATCTCCCCGCGTTCTCGCGCCGCGGGAAGGTCCACATACAGCAGCTTGTCCAGTCGACCAGGACGTACCATCGCCGGGTCGATCATGTCCGGCCGGTTCGTCGCCGCGACCACGTACACGCTCTTGCGCGGGTCGAGGCCGTCGAGCTCCGTCAGGAGTGTATTCACCACACGCGCAGATGACTCGGACTACAGGTGGATTTATTACTGGATAGAAACATAGCAGACAGAGAGACTCACGAGGCTGTCGTCACGTCTCGGGACAAGCGCGTCGAGCTCGTCGAAGAATATGACACATGGTGAAGAGGCACGGGCGCGCGAAAATACCTGTCGAACTGCTCGTTCGCTCTCCCCGACATACTACAGGACCCAGAAGCTCAGCATAAATCAATAACACAATATGCAGACATACCTTATTCAGCAGCTCAGGACCCTTGACGCTGATAAAGTTGGCCTGGCTCTCGTTCGCAACCGCTTTCGCAAGGAGAGTCTTACCGCACCCGGGCGGACCCCAGAGTAACACTCCGCACGGCGCGGCAATGCCGACGCTGCGGAAAAGCAGGGGGCGGCGCAGAGGGAGGACGATTGCCATCTGCAGCGCGTCGCGTGTCCCGTGTAGTGCGCCGATGTCCGCCCAAGTGACGTCGGGGACTGTTGCAAAGCCCTCACGTTGTGCAGAGGGCTGCACTTGCTTCAGCGCGTGCATGAAATCGGCAGGCGTAATGAGGAGCGGAGCAAGCTGTTCAGGAGTGAGGGGTGCAGGGTGTGCATTGAGAAAGTGCGCGATGGAGCTGGCGGTAGGAGCGATAGGGAAGGAGAAGGAGAAAGCTGGAGCTAGGGCGGGAACGGGACTGGGTGCTGTGGACGATGAAGGGGGGTCGGCCATGAGCACGTCTTGTACCTGTCCTTGCTGCTGCTCTGGCCCCGAAGGAAGGACGAGGGTGCCGTCCGAGAGCTGTTTGAAGATACGCTTGACCGCAATTATCCCCGCGGCCCCAGTCAGGGCCGCCAGGTCCGCGCCGACGTATCCCGGAGTAGCCTTCGCCAAGGCAGTAAAATCGAAATCGCCATCGAGCCGCAGTTTAGTAGACAGTACCCGCAAGATTCTAGAGGAACGCGTGTTATCCACTATTCACGAGTCAGACAGGATTCCCTTACTGTGCTCGGGCTGCTTCGTCAGGAACACCCATGCTGATCTCATGGTCGAATCTACCAGCTCGACGGAGGGCCGCGTCGAGAGAGTCGGGTCGGTTAGTTGCGCCCATCACAATGACGGGCTTGTTGTCGGTTTTGTCCCAGGACATTTCTAGGGCAAGCGGGAAAAATGAAGCAATACCTAAGGCATGTGTGATAGCAGCCTACCGTCCATGCACGTAAGGAACTGAGCGACAATGCGCCGCTCCATCTCGCGCTGCGCACTTTCGCGTTTTGGTGTAATTGCATCAATTTCGTCGATAAACAGCAGACACGGTGCTACACGCTAGAAAGAATGAGTTTGAGGTTGGCCAATGAAAATAAAACCGACTTTTGCTTCTTCAAATGTATCCCGCAAGGTTTTTTCTGATTCTCCGGACATCCCTGAGACGATGGAGGGTGCCGAAATGCTGATGAATGGCACACCGAGTTCCTGACGGAAATCAATGATAGTTCAGACACAAAAAAAAATATAAAAAAAGATCCACGTACCCCGGCAATGGCATTCGCGAGGAGGGTTTTCCCGGAGCCGGGGGGACCATGAAGTAGCACCCCTCGGGGCGGTTGCACGCCCGTGTGGAGGTAAATCTCTGGATGGCATAGCGGCATCGCCACGAGCTCGAGCATTTTCTCGATGCATCCTTCAATACCACCAAGGTCTGCGAGACGGGCGGTTGGGGGCGTGTAGTCTTTGGATATGGCCCCCCCACCGGAAATTTTGGGCCGCTTGCTGACGCCGTTCTCGTCTGCGGCACGCGACGAGCGGACTTTGCGCTTGCCGTTAACAACGACCGAAGGGGTCGTCGGGGGATCCGCAGGCGCAGCCGAGTCCTCGGGGGTGTCGACTGCAGGTTCCTCAATGGGGGGTGTCGGGGGCGCATTAAGATTCATTCTGCCGCGGCGGTGGGTTGACCAAAGGCCTTGCATTTGCTTGTTCAGTACATTCGAACCCTATCTGCTTTCTGGTAAATAAGCCCGGGATGCGGCAGCAGCACGACGCACAGAGGCCTCCATGTCGACAGTCGAGAAACTGACAGTCGGCAGGCGAGAAAAAATGGGCTGTTAGCCTGTTTGGCCGATCCAAACAAGCGCTTATACAGAATTTTGCAGTCTGGTACTTTTTGCTCGCAATGCGTGAGTCCGCTTTCCTTGGTCCCTGGCCTCCCATTCACCCCATCCAGCTCCCAAGAAAGCAAAGAAAATATCCTTGAACGAGTTCCTCGGCGACAGCGGTGCGTAGCCCGATGCCCTCGATCTGTGCACGCACTGACTCCACATTCTGCCCAGCTCTAGGATCATGGGCGGACGAGATGGACTCCCTCCCCAATGCCCGTACGCTCTCGCCCCCCCTTTACCCCTCTTCGCTTTACCTGACCTTTTTTTCTCAGCCGCTATCAGGACAGACGAGGAACAAGCGCGCGGCAATGACCGATATGGGCGCCGGGACGACTTTTTGTCCACGCGACGTGCGTAAATTACACCCCCTCAGAACACCTTTCCAACTCTCATGCGTCCTTTTCTCAAGCGGATCGAATGGGCCCCCCTCGCGAAGATCTGCCGTTGCCGACCCAACCGCCCTACACTGCTTTCATTGGTAATTTGGCCTTTGATCTCACAGAGCAGGAGCTCGAGGAATTTTTCGGGTCCTCCAAGGTCCGTTTATTGCCGTAACTGATCCCCGGCTGCCGCTCAACCGGTAGCACCAGACGAAATCCATCAAAATAATCAAGGACAGAGAGGATAAACCAAAAGGATTTGGCTACGTCGAGTTCGACGACTTGGACAGTTTGAAGGAGGCCCTCGCGAAAAGTGGTGCTGTGGGTTGACAGCCAGCATCCTTGGTTTCTCTCTTTTGACCTGCATCCAGAACTTTTCAGGCCGAACTATCCGCGTCAGCGTCGCGGAACCTCGTTAGTCACGACTTCGGCGCTAGACATGCTGTGACTAATATCCCCTACTTAGCCAAGGAACGCGCTGGCTTTGGTGGATTCGAGGACGATTCCAAATTTGACAATCCTTGGAGACGCGACGGCCCTCTTCCCGCAAGTTCTGATTCCCGCGACTCTTCCCGCCGCCGATTCGATGGTCCATCAAGCGATCGTACCCTCCCTTCTCTGTCCGAAGGGCCCAGTGACTGGCGATCTAGCCGCCCAGCCCGGGCAGCACCTCTCGACACCGACACTTCATCCTACCGGCGGAAGGGGTCCGGGTTCTCAACACCTGATGGGCAACCAAGTCCCGCAGACCGGGAAGAGGCCTGGTCCATTGGTAGCAAATTTAAACCAGCGCCTCCGGCATCGGAAGATAGCGGTTCGGGTAGGTTCGGCAGCATTCGAGGTAGGGGCGATATGGGGCCCCCGAAAGAACCCGTAGTCGAGGAAAGCGATTGGCGCAGTGCCCGTCCGAAACCCGTCTCTCGTGGCAGCGTTTCGCGTACGTTGCTATTTGCGCTCAGAGAGCGAATGTCCTAATATCCACTCTCAGCAAATAGCTCTACCCCTCCGACCCCACAACTGAACCGACGTAAACTTGAACTCTTACCCCGTTCCGGCAATGTCTCCACCGCCCCGAGCCCCTTGTCCTCGCCCAAGATTGGTCCTACCCCACCTGCGAGCGCCGCCCCTCGCTCCAGCCCTTTCGGTGCGGCAAAGTGAGCTCGAGTCTCTTTTTTTTTTTTGTGTCTGCAATCTGACTCGCTTTGCAGGCCCGTCGATGTAACGTCCCGAGAGAAAGAGGTGGCGGAACGAGTCGAAAAAGAGCGCGAAATCGTCAAGGAGAAACTCACAATGTCGCGCACCAACTCTAGGGCTGCTTCGGAGAGAACTGCATTCAACCGCACCAGAACACCTCCGCCCGGTTCCGCCCCTCAGTCGCCCAAGTCGCCCAAGTCGCCGAAACTTGGGCCCACCGCTGCCCCGAAAACCGTGGCGCCTTCGACGGCACCTACTGTCCGGCCGACGCTTAGCTTTGCGAGCGCCGCCGCCAAAAAGGAAAACGTCCCCGAGAAAAGGGGAGAGGGTGACGGAGAATCCAAGGATGTGGACGCGGAAGTCGGACGTGCTGCAGACGCCGTCGCGGAGGTCACTATTTAATGTACGCTGTAGAAGTCAAATCTTTGTTGTTATATAATCTTTGATTATCTATCTCTTGGACATCTTTGCTACCTCAGAGCGCGTATTAGGTGCGGGGAAGATAGGAATGGATAAGTGCCCACCAAGTCTGCGTCGCGGTGGTTTGAGGAAGGTGCGCCAAACATCGATATCGGCTCGTTCTTTCCTCTTAATTGCTATCCAAGTATGGCCTCGCGCCTCAAAACGCGTCAACTATTTGCTAAACGGCCCTGGAACGATGTAATTTGTATGAATGTCGAACTCGGCGTCTTGAGCCTGCCGTAGACTGCACGAACTCTGTTGCAAAAGTTATACGTATCTGTGGAAACAAAATTTTCTGGACTTCTGGCGCCCCACGATAATACCGTGGCCTGGTGGAAGAGCGCTCAGTCTTCTTCGGTGTAACGACGTTCTCAAGATGAAGGTCATATACGGCCTAAATAATGGGCATCCATTATAATTAGTGAGGACATTCAAGCGCCATGATACATAACAAAAAGAAAGATACAACTACAGCAATCTTGATTCTCTGCGGGATAGTTCGGGTTTTCTTTCGCCCACTACGCATCAACGCCCTCCTCCCAGCCCTTCGCTCGTTCCACCGCACGCTGCCACCCCTCCCAGCCGGTCTTCCGCGCCTCTTCATCCATCTCAGGCGCGAACTCGCGGCTCCCCTTCGTATTCACCTCCTTCAGCGTCTCCGGCTTCGTCAAATCCCACCCAAACAGCCCAATCGCGCTCCCAGCGAGGAGCGCGCTCCCCAGCGCCGTGCTCTCGCGCATCTCGGGGCGGACGACCGTGAAGCCCCCCACGTCCGCGAGCACCTGCATCGCCAGGTCCCCGTTCGTCATCCCCCCGTCGACCTTGAGGTGGCGCAGCGGCGCGCCCGAGTCCTTGAGCATGCACTCGACGATCGCGCGCGTCTGGTACGCGTTCGCCTCGAGCGTCGCGCGCGCGATGTGCGCCGGCGTCGTGTACTGCGAGATACCGATGAGCGTCCCCGCGGCGCCCGGGTCCCAGTACGGCGCGAGTAGCCCGGAGAACGCGGTCACGAAATAGAGCCCGGCCGCCGTCGGCTCCGAGGCTGCGAGCGTGTTCACGTCGCCCGCAGACTCGATGAGGCCCAGCGAGTCGCGCAGCCACTTGATCGCGCTGCCCGCGACAGCGATCGAGCCCTCGAGCGCGTATATGGGCTTCGCATTCGGCCCGGCCTGGTAGGCGATCTAGGGAGGAGGGTGTCAGTGGGAACAGGGGAAGGACAAGAAACGGGGGGCGTACGGTGCTCAACAGCCCGTGGGTGCTCTTCACAATCTCGCCACCCGTGCAGAAGAGAAGGAACGCGCCGGTGCCATACGTGCACTTTGCTTCACCCGTCGTGAGGCACTTGTTGCCGACGAGCGCGCCCTGCTGGTCACCGACGAGCCCGCCAACGGGGACGCCTTTGAGCGGCCCCGCGGCGATGTGTCCGTAGACCTCGGACGTGGAAACCAGTTTCGGGAGAATGGAAGGGCGGAAGCCGAAAAAGTCGAGTAGCGACGGCTCCCACTGCAGCGTGGTGGTGTTGAGGAGCAGCGTGCGCGAGGCGTTGGTGACCTCGCTCAGATGGATGTTGGCCGCGACGCCACCGAGTAGGTTGTAGAGCACCCACGACTCGACGGTGCCGAAGAGCAGGTCGTCGGCCTCGTGAGCAGCAGCGACGTCGGGGTAGTTGTCGATCATCCATCGCAGCTTGATCGCGGAAAAGTAGGTGGAGAGGGGAAGGCCAGTGCTGCATTTCGGCGAGGTAAGTTTTTGAACCACGGCGGTACATCCCTTGCTCACATATTGCGCAGGGCCTCGACGCCATCCGCGCCCTTCTTCCACTCGCCCGGGGTGACCTGGATGCCAGGGTCGACGAGCTTGGCCTCAAAGTGAGCGACAGTGTTTTTCGTACGGGAGTCGGTCCAGACGATGGCCTTGCACAGCGGCTTGCCCGTCTTGCGGCTCCATGCGACGGCGGTCTCGCGCTGGTTGGTGATGCCTGGGACACATGATGCATATAAGTATCAGATGGAGAAGTCTATGACGGCGCGGTGGCGCCTAACACCCACCGATGACCTTGACGCTGTCTGCTGCCCACCCGTCCGCGACCATGGCCTTGATGGCCTCGGCAATGCACGCATCGGAGTGTTCCTGAATCTCGGTCGCATCATGGTCGTGCCAGCTGGGGGTTCTCGCTGTGAGCGCAAAGGTGTGGGGAATGACGAGCGGACTGACCCGGGGTGGGGATAGTATTGGGGAAACTCGAGCTGATGCTGGGCGATTATGTTGGCATACTTGTCGAAGATGATGAAGCGGACAGAGCTGAAGGGAGGTCAGAATGGGACCCGGGATGGATGGAATGGACTGACGTGGTTCCACAATCGAGGGAGCCGACGAATTCTCCTTGTTTAGACATCTTAGAAGCGGGGGCGGGGAGAAGACTGAAATCGTTTCGGCGCGGCTGCCCCTATTAACCAATTCTTATCGGCTATCGGCCCGGCGGATGGACCGGTTCCAACCGGTCCATCGCATTGCGGGCGTACGGCATCGTGTACGCGCTTCTGCTCATGTGTGCTCTCAATGTGCTCTCCAATCTTTTCCTTGACGTCTTCGCTGTCCCCTCCTTGTCACCTGCAGTTCGCGTCCATATGAAAACCGCGCCCACCATCCTGCGTGAATATTTTTGCCTTCGAATTTCGTACATTCCATTCATTTGCATATGTACAGTTCCGCCATTCACACAAGACCCAAATCCTTGAAGAAAATGTTCTAGTCGCATTTGACGGGACAGATGACACCGACTGACCTTGTCAATGAGTTTTCGAGCAATGGGGTGAAACCCATTCTTGTTCTTCTCCCATACCTCCTTCGCAAGCCCTTCGTCGACCTGGAACACACCCCGGAAAATTGGGCGGCAGAACTTCATGCGACCTTTGATGACGGCGCTCCCGTCGTCGCCCACCACCCATTTTGCGGCCTGGGGCGCGAAGAAGACGGCAGCCTCGGAGGTGGGAGGCGATAGGGCGAGATTATAGAAGCGGAGGCGGATCTCGGCGTTTGTGGTGCCTGCTACTCCGTATACGGTGCCAAGATGGGCTATGTGCGCAAAGGGGAGGGCTGCAAAGTTCTGGAGGCGCTCAAGAAATACCACTGGGTCAAAACATTAGGGAAAATGCAAAAATGCACAACGTTTGGACGGACCTATTTGGTTGGAGTTGAATGTGTCTAGATCCGATTTCTTGAAGTCAAGATCAGAGACTTCGGAGGTCGAACGTGAGGCATCCCAACGATCTGCAAGGGCGTAGGCCTCTTGCGCGAGTGTAAGATCGTATTCCATTTTAACTGGCAGTGTTAGGCCTTCGCCGTAGAACCAGGCCTGCAGACCTTTAGTGAGTTTAGCTCAAGGAGCAGGATGCAAATGATCGCACATCCCAGTCAATGGTGTCCAGAGCTTTGACTTTGTCGGATCCGCCGTTGGCGGTATAATACGCGTAGAGATGGGCCTTCCACTGCTCAGTAGTGATGCTTTTCCCGATAAAAGTGTTCACGTAGTCCTTGACGTAGGGGAGAAAAACGTCGAGGCCACCCAACGTCCGCTCTGGGATGTCTGTCACCCGGAGTGTAGTACCCATCACACCAATTGCACGCACCAAGATGGAGAATTAGGTTCGAGCCCTTCTCGTAGGGTATTTCAGAGTACGCATCGTCAGGATCCTGCCCGATCTCGAAGTCGATGACAAGCCGCTGGTATTGCGGCTTATCAGCGTACTGCTTCAGCGCGTCCGTGAGCCCTTTGGCGCCGATAACGTACGAAAACCCGCGCGCGGCGGGGGAGTCGTGCAAAACCTGGAGTAGGAGGCGCTCCATATACGTAGTCCAGCCCTCGTTGAGCCAGAAGTGGGTCGCGTGCGCGTGCCTGCAACTAAAGTGAGCGCTGACGTCGGAAAGAAAGGGGGGTACGCATACGTGACCCCGTTGCCAAAAAACGAGTGCGTGAGCTCGTGGACAACGACATCGACGAGAGTACGGTCGCCCGTGAGGAGACCTGGTCGTGTATCCAGTCAGAGGAATTCGAGAGGTAAAAGAAATGGGCATACTAGGCGTCAAGAACGACAGACAGGCGTTTTCCTGCATCGGCTCAGTAATGTGTGTGGCAGAAAACGCGGAATGTCAAATACCATGCCGCCATACGGGAACGAGGGCGGGAGGACGAGCAGATCGTATACGCCGAACTTGTAAGGGATCACAATCTTTTCCTCCGCCGCCAGGAACCTAGAACAGTGTTTAGCGAGGCTCGTTAGATGCTGTATTCAAGCGCAGACCTCGCAGTGTCGGCGCTGAATTCCCAATATGCAGCCTCGATCAGCTCGGGCTCAGCCCAGATACCGGTGCGCCATTGCTTGTCCTCGAATTGGGGAAAGGGCTTGTATACAACGTTGCCAGAGGCGATCGCGATCAGGTAAGACGGGATGGGGACCGGCTGGGCGTTTAGTTAGTCGTACGTTGCACGCCATTTAAAATTATGCCCACCTGGTTGTACGTATACACGACGGAATCCTTGCCCACGGTTTTCCCGTCGTGGGCGGGGCCCTCGGACGGAGGCGAGACGCGGATCGCAGACAATAGGACGGGTAGGACGGAGGTCACTGCTGCGGTGTACGTCTGCTCGATGTTCAGCGCGGTCGTAATAAATTCACGCGTGCACGCACGATCTTCACGGACGGGGTGTCTGAAGAAGGGATTAAACAGCACTTCGACGCGTCTATGAAACGTGTACCCACCCTGCAGTGGCGCCATCGCGCGCGCATAGATCGGCTGGCACTGGCTGAACAAGTACGGGAACGATTTGCCCTGCGTCTGTCTGGTGCTCATCAGACTCGAATCCACGCCTAAAGTTTGCAAAGGCTGCACTCTTTCTCGAGCCATTGCAGGGCCGTGCAGTCTTTCGTTGTCTTGTAAAATACCGCCACGGAGATGGATGTCCCCGATTTGAGGCCCTTGGGGAGCGGGATATGCAGCGCAGAGCCCATCACCTCATGCTTTGGCTTGACATCGTGCTGAGAGCAGAGCAGAGATCGTAAATCGCAGCCGACACGCGATCGATCCCGGAGACAGACCTGGACCACGGTTCCCTCGACCTCGACGCGCGAAATTTCGAGGCCGGCGGTGTCGAATCTGGGAACCGGTAATCAGCACACACGGAGGTGCCCCGCTGCAGCAGACTCGCATGACTTCGGGCACATCGTCGACGATGACACGGAGTTTGTGAATAGCGGACCCCGAGAGAATCTGGGCAGAGAAGTCAAGGGCCCAGTCGAAATGGATGCTCTGGGAGGCAATGTGGTCGTAGTTTGACTGGGTGGTGGGGTCGAGGTCTGCCATGACGGAAAAGCACGCGCTGAAGCGACTGAACTTGCAGTGTTCGCCCGAAGGGCTAAGCCTTAAAAGTTGAAGCCCTTAATTAAGGCCTTAAATAAGGCCTTAAGGATTTTTGGCCAAGTTTTAAGGCCTTGGTAAGGCCTTAAGCACTATATTATGTAATTTTCCCTCTGCCATCTGCGCGTCGTTTGACATGTCTCTGAAGGATTATTATTTCTGGCGTGAGGAGCAGCAAAACTCGACCGTGTATCACACCTACTGCTAATATTGCGTGTCCCACCAGCTGGACAGCATTGGAGCGACCACGACCGACGTCGCGGAAGGCTCTCAGGGCACTGGTGGAGGCTGTGGAGGACAATGGCACCATCGAGGTTGACTCTGACGAGGAGTTTCGGCCGTAGTTTACTGGGATTTCGGTGGTGCCTAGGGGCATGGGAAATTATATTTTTAAGGCCTTAAACGACCCTTATATTTAAGGCCTTACCCTTATTAAGGCCTTAAGGATTCTCAAACCTTGATTTAAGGCCTTATGGGCGGACACTGGACTGAAGCGATTATTATTTACGGAATACGCGTCAAGTAATCATCCGGCCCGGACCCCTTTTATATATACGCGTGAACGACTATCTTCACAAGAGTCACTAATCCGGTCCCAGGCTCTTGCTTCCGAACTATTATACTCGATGAACACCACCACTGTGATAGCTGGGCTGAACGTCCACACATACACTACCGAGTCGTTTGGGAGCTCGACGAAGCCGATTCTCGCGCTCTTCTTTCTGCACGGCCGTCTGGGATCTACCGAGTCTCCTTATGTGCAAAATCTCATAACTGCGCTGGTCAACGCGGCAGCTGCAGCGAACGAAAAGCAGAAAGACCTCATGATCGTTGCATTCGTGGGTCAATCACCGACTTGAGCGAGGTATAGCGCTTCAAGGATAATATGCAGGACCACCGCAACCACGGCACACGACTCCGCGCCCCGACCGCAAACCTCGATTTCAAGGAAAACCCAAACCATGTGTCGGTGGTATTTACCCGCGCACCACTGAGCAGGGCCGCTGACGAGACACAGGCATGACATGTATAGTATTCAAAGTAAGCGTTTGGTGCACTAGCACAGACAAATGACCGACTCGCGGCCAGCGGGGACGGCAAAGGACGTGTCGTTCGTGATGGACTTTCTGCCGGCGTATCTGTTCCCGGGTGGCGAGCGCACGATTTCCGAGTGGGGCGTCGCCGGGGTGAGCTTGGGCGGCCATTCGACGTGGATCGCGGGTGCGGCGGACCCACGACTCAAGCTTATGGTCCCCATCATCGGCTGCCCTGACTATCTTGGACTCATGGTGCCCCGGGCAGAGGCACAAGGGATTGCCATGGGTCCCCCGCACTTTCCCGAGAGCCTGCTGAAGGTAATCAGCGAGTCGACACTGACTGGACTGCCGTACACGAGCAAAGGAGATGAAAACCCGTTCCTGGGCAAGAAGGTGCTGGTTTTGTCGGGGGGCAGCGACCCTCTTGTGCCGTGGACGGCAAGCCAGAAGTTTGTGGAGGGCCTAGAGGTGGGCACGGGAAGCAAGGAGGTGGTTGTGCAAGAGGGTGCTGGCCACGAGGTGACGCCGGAGATGGTCAAGGCGATGGTCGCGTTTACTTTGCGTGCGCTGTAGGTTACTTAACAAGAACAGGTTGTATTAAAAATATTGCGATGCATGTTTGAGTGGAAATCAGAAGACAAGGAGCAGTATCGACCGGGAAAACACAGGTTACGGTAGTCACTTTGGAGGATGACAGAAGGATATGGCAATGGAACTGTCACTTTTTTAAAAGTTCGCAGAGGGCAGAGAGGGGGCATATATGCGACCATAAGACAGGGACATGCAGATCTAACACGGAAGCGGAAGGAGAGAGACAAAGCCGCAAGATAGAACAGAGGACGTGAACGGGCACAGGAGCCATTAGACGCAACAACATGGCCCAAATGCGCAAGCAGGCCGTGTCTAAGGTCAAATGACTGCTGGGGGCGGGGGCGTTTTTGTTTGGTCTGACAGCATGAACATATATTAAGTCTCCGCTTCCCCATCCGCGTCTCCGTCCGCGTCCGCGTCCGCCTCACCTTCCGCGTCTTTCGCCCCGCCCTCTGCGGCGGCCCCATCGGCCTTTTCTGCGTCCTGCTTGGGGGCGGCAGCAGGCGCGGCGGGAAGCATGGGCGGGGGGTACATCCCGAACGGCGGATACGGGTAGAAATAGGGCACGGGGGGCGCACCATCCTCGGCGCCTGGCGGGGGCGCGAGGAGAAAGCCCATGGGCGGATAGAACGGGTGCGGGTGGGTGTAGCCTTCGGGGGGCGGCGCGATGGGCGCAGGCGTGGCCGACTCGCCCGGTGACGGATTCGTGCTCGTGCTCACACCGTTGGTCTCAGAGGCGGTGGTGGTAGCAGGCGCAGCGGCGGTGAACGGCTCGGCGGGCGGACTGTCGCCGTCACGGGCGCGGCGTTTGTACGGGCCACGTTTGACGCCCTTCTTGCGCTCCTTGCGCTGGCCGTCGACACACGTCGCGTCCATATTGTACTTGATGCAGCGCGTGCACGGGCGCACGTCGTCGCAGCGCTTGCACGCCTGGGCGCAGTTGGTGCACGCCATCTTCACCTGGCTGCGCTTCGCGCGTGTGGAGGAGGTGGAGGAGGCGGGCGCGGCGGGCTGGGGCTGGGGCGGGGGCGCGAAGCCTGGGGGGAAGGGGTAGAAGATGCCAGGCGGGGGCGAGAACGGGAACATGTAGGGTGTCCCTGGGGGCGGGGCAGCATCCGGATTCGCGGAATCTGGGGGAGGCGGGTACGTGAAGAAGGGCGGGGGGTAGGTTCCCGGAGGCAATGGAAAAGGATACGGGTAGACGGGGTGCTCTGGCGCAGCGGCTTTGGGGGAGTCGTTTGCCATGGTATAGCAGGTCTACGGAGGTGCTGGAGAAAAGCTTGAAGGGGGATTGAATCCAGCTAGAAAGAATACAGGCTGCATAGTCAGAGAAGAGATGAAGATGGAGGCGGGAGGCAAGGGGTAGTACCGATTTTGGTCGCCGCTTGTAGTTACGAGTCCGCTTGCGAGTCCGCTGTCGGGCGTTGAAAATAAGAGGAACCACTAGACCAAATAAGGACAAATGTTGGCGTCAGCCTGCATTAAATACCTGGATATTCCTCTGGGCAAGAAGAGGCTCGCTGTTGGGCAGCAGAGGCTCGTGGAGGGTATATATGCAGGGTAGCAGGACCAAGGTGGTTGTAGCGGTTGCGATTGTATTATATTTCCGTATGTTTAAAATACAATTATTACTGCAATTCCTCAAAGTTGAATGCAGCATGGTGCATTGGATTCTGGATGGTCTTTTCGCTAGTTGAATACCAACTGCAGTTGAACTGCAGTCTCCACAGTCTTACAAATGTTTTGGGATAACTTTCTGTGATTACCTAACGCTCTCTCTCTGATCCTTGGTCTCGACAAACAACAACGGTGCTCTACCCGTTGTGCCCGCTGTGGCCTCACCGTATTTATCCTACGGCCGCCCGATTCATCCCGCTGCTCTTCGGCGTCTCTGCCACCCCCTTCTACCCGGACACCACTCCCGTTGTCCCCCCGCCTGCAGCCAAACACCGTGATGCCTCGTCGCGCCGCACCGCGTCCCGCAGATCTCCTCGACCCGGAAACCCACCAGGAATCCCCGATTCCCTCTTCCTCCGACCTCGTTGCTCAAAATATAGCCCGTCTCCGCACCCACTGGAAATGGGCAGCCTTCGGCCAGTTCTTCTATACCTTTTCTCATCTTTTTGCGATGGAGGATGTCTCGCTCAGCGTCAGTCCCCCCTTCTCGCGTCATAAAAAATCCTTTTCATCTAGCTGACTGCCCCGCCACGCGTGCAGGACATTGAAGACGATCTCGCCCGCGAATCCAACATTTTCCTACCACGCGTCATGGCCAGACTCCTGTTTGTGCTCTCCTACGACCGCAAAGTCTCGTAAGCCAGCCCGTCCCCATCCCATCCTCAAATTTCGCGTCCTGATCGCGTTTCAGTCTCGACAACTGGCAGTCCGCCCTTCGGAAGCAGCACAAGCGGCGCGACCCCGCATCCAATCCCATCGGCCCCGAACCGTCCACCGGGGACCCCGAGCCGCGCTATCGCTACGAGTCCGTCTCCGCCGACGGCCCCACCCCGGGTCCCGCCGATGATGCGGAGGACGCCGCTGACGTGGACATGGACGGAGACGAAAAGCGCGCGTCTGAGCTGCCCAGCGGTTCAAGAGCGAACACGGAAGAAAAGGACGCTCCTGCCCCGGAGCAGGACAATCCCGACGAGGAGCAGCACGAAGAACAGCAGGCGTCGACAGACTGGCGTGATCTCCCTATGCTAACAAAGCTCGACTCGATGCATCTCTTGACCGAATGGCAATTCCAGAACCCGACGCGTCTCCGCACATTGATGAAGAGCGACGACG
This sequence comes from Mycena latifolia, assembly GCA_029289555.1. NCBI lineage: Eukaryota > Fungi > Basidiomycota > Agaricomycetes > Agaricales > Mycenaceae > Mycena > Mycena latifolia. Next base: position 556,072 of record JARJLE010000063.1, on the reverse strand, counting down.
AGGACGCCACTTGGGTCCGTTTTTTATCCATCCTTTCTAACCTTTGCTTTAAATTTATTCTCCTTATAGCGTATCGAGCCAATCGGTTATGACGCCAAATCCAACGCCTATTGGCTCATTGGCGGTGCGCATGCTCATGTTCTGGTTCTTCCCATCTCATTCTCACTGTCGCGGTTAGCGGACCGTCTGTGGATCCAAAGAGCTCAGCCCAAGCCGCCGAGATACACCGCGACCACCTCACCACTGAAGCGCAAGAGACCCGAGAATGCAACGACGAAATCGAGCACGGCAAAATCAAAGCGGCCAGCGGCAAAGCGCCCTCGTCTCGCCAGCGAAAGTCCCAAGTTGACCATCACAGTCCCTGGCGGGGGGCGCGCCGCCAAAGCGCAGGCCAAACTCAAGTTGGACGCACAGGCCAAGGAGCTTGCGGAACTGAACCGTGCCGCAAGGGCCAAGCCTTCGCGCGGCAGAACCGCCGTTGCACCTGTGAGACCGCTCGGCACGCGCGTAAGCGCGCGACTGAGGGGCGCGGAGGAGGACGAGTGGCAGGCGGTCCCCCAGGATTGGCTGGACGAGGAAAAAGGACCGAGCAGGAAGACGAGAGCGAAAACGGGCTTGGAAAGTGACGACGAGAGCGTCAGTGATTTAACTGAGCTCAGTGAGGAGCCCATAGATGATGCGAAGGAAGAAGACGAGTCCAGTGCGGAGGTTCCGGCGGTTGAGGAAGCTGCGGAAAATAATAGAGACGATAGCCAACCAGATGGATTCGTCGAATGGGAGACGGTCAGTGCGCTCTGCTGATTTTACGACGAAGCCCTTATTCTCGCGCAGATCTGTGTGACCCTGTCGGACTGGGAACATATCGCAGAACGGTTCGAGAACGGCACGCACTACACGGAAAAGGCGCTGCATAAAGTACTGGTCAAGCAGATTGTGCCCGTCATCACCGAGGAGCTTCGTGTACGTTTTCGGGTGTTTTGTGGTTCCTGCTGCTCAATTTGGTCCATATGTCACAGGAGATTGAACGTAAACGCCGTTTAGAGGAGGCGATTGTACACCGCAAGCGGTCATCGCGCATTGCGAACAAGGAGAGCGAGAAGGAAGAGGCACGGCTCCTTGCCCAACAAAAGGCAGAGGTGGCGGAGAAGAAGAACCGAGCACAAAGACTTGAGGCGCGTTTGGCGAAGGAGGAGGCTGAGAGAGAGCGGAGAGAGGCCGCCAGGGAGCAGCGCAGACGAGATAAAGAGGCAGAGGAGGCTCAGTCTGCTGCCGCCGAACATGAAAGGTCTGTGTCGCCTCTTGTGTCTCCTGCGTCGCGTTTCGAATATCTTTTTTTCCGCTTCTTAGCGCGGATGTGGTCATCGATGTCGTGGGGAATGACCCGCCCCCGAAACAATCAACCTTCATCGCCTCAGATACGTCCCGGCGAAACGGAGCTGCTACTGCGAGTGCCTCGACGAGCGGCACTCGTACTCCCATGGGTGACGATTGGATCCTCAACTGCGAGATCTGCCATCGGTCTGGCGTAAATGCTGTAAGCTGCCGTCGTCTTTTCGCACAACTGAAAGATTGGTCGACTCAAAAAATCTTTGACGATTCAGGACGACGGCGTTCCCATGTTCTGCTGCGGTTTGTGCTCTCAATGGCAGCATATCGCCTGCCATGACCGTGCAGATATGCAGGCAGGCAGGCCCCGGCGCAATTGGGACCAGGTCGAGTTCGTGTGTCGCCAGTGCCAAGTTCGGCGAATCGCAGCAAAGAACTCAAGACAGCATCATGCACAACAACAGCACGCTGTTCCCAGTTCGTACCTGCCACAGATGACCATTGCCCCTCCGACCTCCTACACGCCTTATAACCATGCGCCGCCGCCCATTGCGGCCCACCCGCCACGGGAATACCCTGGCTCGTATCCGGTAGCTGTGAATGGCACGGCCGCATATGCACATGCACAACCTAACATGGGCACGTCCCGACAACTGCCGTATTCCACACCATCGCCCGCGAACTATCACCAGCTAATGCAGCCAGCCCCACCACGCCTTTCTGCTGGACCTCCATCGAATGCTCAACAGCAGTATCTAGGTGGTTATGACCGTTCCCCAGGGCAGTTCCAGCACATTGCTCCCAACGCCAACGGCCACAGAGCACCAGCTCCAGCTTATCAGGTACTGACTTGACACACATGCCGCCTTTCCATCGCTGAACTATCCCTACCAGCGTCCAGTTAATGGTGCGTCGGGTCGGATGCCGCAAACCGGATACAACGCGCCGTACCCGTCATCGAATGGTGTTTCTGGACGCGGTGACGGCGAGCGACACCAATACGGGGATGCCGCGCAATGGCACGCGGGAGGGTCACAGCAGGCAGCAGCTTCTGGGTACCGCCAATACTAGTTTTATTTACAATTTTTTTTGTATTAGAATTTGTGACTCGATCTTTCATCGATTAGTGTTTTTGGACACAATAGCTTTTTTACTTTCCCGTCGACCAGTGCTCCTGCGCACCGTATTCTGCAGGAAGATGGCCTACTCGTCTCCGGATCCGTCGATATGCGTTCTTGACGCGTTCAGGACCTCTATCGCCGAGCGCGTTGCCGCCGCGCTCCCTCCCCTTACTGTGGACCAAGTATATTCTGGCGTCGACTACGGCAAGAAGGGCGCCGATTTCACTATCGCACTTCCGCGATTCAAGCTTGGCAAGGTGGAGGACGTGGCGGCGAAAGTCGTTGCTCAGGTTTGTTCATTTCTCTCTGCATCTCGACGTTTTTCTCATCTTCTGCAGTTCCAACCCGACGAGTACATCGAGTCGATCACTCCCGACAAAGCCTTCTTGCACTTTCAATGCACAAGTACGACCCTTATTCGCGACATCCTCACACAAGTACACGCCCTCACCCATCTCACGCCGTCGAAGATCCCATGCTATGGCAATAACAACTCTGGAAACGGCAAAAAGGTCATCATAGAGTACTCTTCGCCCAATATCGCAAAGTCATTCCATGTCGGCCACTTGCGAAGTACCATCATCGGCGGGTTCTTGGCCAATTTGTATAAGGCCTGCGGATGGGAGGTAACATCTATGAACTATCTGGGTGACTGGGGAACCCAGGTGCGTACGATTTTGCTCCCCCCTCGACCTGTTGTTAACATGGTCGCAGTTTGGGTTGATTGCCACTGGGTTCGAGAAATACGGCTCCCAAGAGGAGCTAGAGAAAGATGCTATAAAGCATCTCTTCGAAGTATATGTCAAAGTCAACAAGGACGCAGAAGCAGACCCCGAGGTCAAGGCTGACGCAGCGAGGTGGTTCAAACGGATGGAAGACGGGGACGAGTCCGCCTTGAAGAATTGGCGCGTCTGGCGGGCTTTGAGCGTGAAAAAATACGCCGAAGAGTACGACCGCCTGAATATCGAATTCGACGTGTATACTGGAGAGAGTATGGTCGGGAAAGAGTGGCAAGATAAAGCACTCGCTCGGTTGGAGGAAATGGGATTAATTGAAGATGTCGACGGTGCCAAGATCGTGAATCTGGAACAATGGAAAATGGGGAAAGCAGTTCTCCGCAAGAAAGGTGCGACTCTCTTGTCTGAACCGTTTTCTTCCATCCCGCTGATGTTAATATTAGATGGCACCTCTATATACTTGACTCGCGATATCGGCGGAGCAATTGAACGATACGAAAAGTACAAATTCGACAAAATGATATACGTTGTGTCTTCACAACAAGATCTCCACCTCGCACAGTTCTTCAAAGTGTTGGAACTCATGCAATTCCCCTGGGCTCAGTCTCTGCAACATATCAACTACGGCCTGGTGCAGGGGATGAGCACTCGCAAGGGCACTGTTGTATTCCTGGATCAAATCATCAAGGAGGCGGCTCAGGTCATGCACGAGCAGATGCAGAAGAACGAGGAAAAGTACAATGCTGTCGTCGATCCTGAGACTGTCAGCCGGGAGATTGGTATCACCGGTGTAAAGATTCAGGACATGGCTGCAAAAAGGTGCGTGCTCTCGTCTGGGACATCCAGTCGTGTTATAGACGGCATACAGAATCAACAACTACACGTTCAATTGGGATCGCATGAAATCCTTCGAGGGGGACACGGGCCCCTACCTTCAATACGCTCATGTCCGGTTGTCTTCCATTGCTCGTAAAAACCCTCACCTCCTTCCACTGCCGCCGCCCTCGCAAATCGATACCTCCTCGCTCGCATCGTCTTCTCATGCGCGAGATATCGTGTTCCTATTGGGCACGTATCCGGATGTTGTCCGGGTCGCACTAAAAACGCAGGAACCCAGCGGAGTAGTCACCTACGCATTCAGACTCAGCCACGCCATTTCAAGCGCCTGGGAGGTGCTTGTGGTTAAAGGAGAGGAGGACATCGAGAAGGCGCGCGCCAGGATGTGGATGTACGAGTGTACGCGGGATGTTCTAGGCGCTGCCATGCGCCTGTTGAGCATTCGGCCACTAGATAGGATGTAGATGTCGTGTACAGTATACAACTACGGAGGAGATGGTGAAAAAAGAATTGTAATCAAACTCGACAACAGTACAACAAAACATCGAACGTTAAACATGTCCTCCTCAAACTTTCCGAGGTCTCTTCTTGACTTCTTCGTCTTTGCAGGCGTGTAGCATGAGCTTATTTGGATGTCCTGGGGTCATACCAGAGTGACCCTTGGACCAATCATATGATACAGCATACGCAAATATCGAGCCATTTCGGTTGAAAGCGGTGGCGGAGATGGGACCGGGAGCCGCGTCGAATGCTGAAAGGGGGGCGTGAGTAATTTTGCGATGAAGGCCATTGGAAACACACTCTTGAGTCGATTCCGGGCGTCCTTGTCCCAGAAGTGGATTGAACCATCAGCCCCGCAACTTGGCTGGATATCAGCCAACGAGAATCAAGGATGTAATAAGGGATCGTACGTCGAAAATGTTCCGTGGACTGGATGGAACGAAATATCATTTACGGCAAACACTACAGCAGCATCTTTGTTGCTTGGCGATGAATCGCGCCGGTGGCACTTGAAAGAGAAATTGTTCCTTTGAAGACGGAGAGATAAATAAACAGAGAGCGAATATAGATAGACTGAAGTCATACCCGCTATCCTTGTCTTCCACATATCTAGCAATCAAAGTCAGGTAAAGACAATAATGACATGGCGACACTTACTGGATAGCTACTCTGCCCTCTACGCTACCAACAGCAAATCCGCTGTTAGAGGAGGCGGTGAAACAAGAAACCACCCTGGTCTGCCATTTTAATGGAGAGAGCATAGTCTGAGAGCAAAGTTTAGGGGTAATAGAGACGAGTCGAATGGCAGCCAACCTTATAAGGTGTTGTAGGATTGGTGAGATTGAATATCTGGATGTGGCGCTCAGCCGTTCCGACGACCATTAATGGATACTGAACGTCAAAGCTGTAACAACGTTCAGGAAGTTGAACAGTCGCAACGGGGGCTGCAGCGCGAAGGTCCCAGTACTGAATGAAGATTTTAGGAAGTAAGAATATTAATGAGTCGGATACCATTAACACCACTGTACCTTGATAGTCTTATCCCAGCTACCAGTCGCCAAGATGCCGGCTTGTGGAGTATCCACCCATTTCACCACTTTTATTGGAGCATCATGCTGCGCTACCTGAGTTGCTTGCCCAGTTGCGATGTCAAACATGCGCCCCGCATTGTCCGCTCCACCCGAGAATACTTTGTTACCCTCCTGTCAACGGAATGAATAAGGTGCAAGGGCGATTAAAAGCAGCCTCCGCGACCTTGTTCCAGCAAACGCTCAGCACAGGGCCTTCGTGCTGATACATGGCCTTTCCTTGGCTTTGGCCACCGGCACCGACCTCATATATGCGAACCTAGCCCGAAACACGCGTCAGCAAACTAAGCCGATGCTGCAAGTGCCGCAACGCACGCTGTTATCCCAACTGCCAACGGCCAGGTAATCTGCTTGGCCAGAGAACGATAGCGAAGAAATGGAATCGGTGGGAGGATCTCCCATCTCGATATCCTTCTCCGCAGGTGCCGCGGCGCCTGTGCCTAAACTTGTCGAAGTGGAGGAGTTGAAGAATGCCATAATTCACAAGGGAATATGGCGGAGAGCTATCCAAATTGGAGGCAGACGCGATCGATGTCACGGTATGGCACTGGAGAACGGCCCTACGTCGCGTTTTTAGCTTCTACGACGCGGTACAGGATGGGAAAGACTTGAACAGGGACGAGAGTGGCCAGTCGATAGCTGTTTGGTCGTGTTGAATTGAGAGAGGACCGCACGAACAGTCATATCCATGCCATGGTCAACGTCCATCGAAGTACAGATATTTATATTTATAAAGCCTCAAGAAGACCCTTCTCCCAATCCATCAAGTTAGGCACGACCTCCAACAGAATCTCCTTCCAGGGAATATAATCTTCCTTTTTCAAACCCAGCACATTTTTGGTGTTCAAACCGTACTGTGACTGTATTCCGGCGGCCGAAATATCAGGGAGTCTCGCGACAATGTCGTGGCCGCGTTCTTTAAACTTGGCTACGGTTTCCGGCTCTTTGAGGAATTGGATGGCTTCCACCAGGTCATCGTTCCAAGTGAAATGATGAATCTTTTCTTCTCGCCCTTTGGCTGGACAGGTGCGGTGAGAGCGAGGACGTGCGCCTTCGCAACGTCTCGGTTGTGGGCAATGGTCGTAATGGGCCAAGTTGGGAAGCTGACGCCGTTCTGGATGAGTTCATAGACAAACTTGTTGCCGTTAAGCTCCGCTACGTTTTTCGGTATCGGGTAGTCCTTTACGAACCATCCATACAATGTGGGCGGGAAAACTGCGGATCTTATAATCAGCAATGCAGCCGCTGGTGGGATAGCATGGCGATTTTAACTCGTAGTAAAATCAATGTGAGGGTACTTCTCTGCGGTCCTCCAGAGCAACTTATCCGATATGGCTTTTGCATGCCACGTAAGTATAGGATGGGGCATGTTCCCTGGGATCTATGTCGTCAATTTCAGACCAAGCTGTCAGGATGAATTGTGAGCATTCAGCGAAGCTGGAACTTAGCCAACCCACTATTGTGATCATACACCGTGGTGTCCATGATGTTGCTGAAGTCCGCTACAAGCGCATTTCGCATTAGATGTAGATCTTAGGATGCGGGGTTAGACTTACGTTTGAAGAAAGCAGCGACGGAACTCGTCAGTACGAAACGATTGACTGAGCTTTGGGCGAGAGCATCCAAAAGCTTCCGAGTGCCTCCAATGGCGGCCTGAATAAAAAAATGAGCCATGTTAGCATTGCAAAGTGTACTGATCGTCCACATCGTATATTTCTTCCGAAGTTGTCCCAGGATGGTAAACTGTGACAGGACCAGCAATATGGATTACCGCATCCACACCTAGGGAAACATGAGGGTAAATTCTGGGGGCACAAGATCGACGATGCTCACCTTGGAGAATCTCGGGCCATTCAGGACGAGATCTGCCATCTCGACGACTTCGAGTTTTCCTTTCGCGTTGGGATACGTTTTCTTCAACGTCTCCACCTTTGGAGGGCGCGCAGTGCTGGAATCAAATTTCAAAGACGCGGGCAGACTCCGCTGGAGTACACTAGCGCGCGGACGGTATAACCCTCCTTGAGAAGTTGGTCGATAACCATTGCGCCTACGTAGCCGGTACCGCCCGTCACCTAGCGAGGATACAGGGCGACAATTCGAGTAAGACCTAGTAGGTGGATACCAAAATAAGATTCGGGCGAGTGACCGTGCTAAGTGGAGAGAAGACAAGAAGGCAGGACCCACAAAGCAAGAGGTGGTGATCGGAACAGGTTAAGCCGTGACCTTTCTCAGTCTTCAACGCCTCCAGGTCTTGTGTTTAGTCCTAGTAGACAGTGGGTAGCTCTGGATACTCTTCAAGTAGTTCTCGATGATGGTTGTGGACCCAATATGAGCGAATTAAAAGTCCCTGTAGAAATTTTTGAGAGTTGCTTGAAAGTCTGCGTAAAATTGCATGTCTTGGCAGAAATTGAAGGTCTTTGTCGAACTTGAAAGTCTTCGTACCAGCAAGTGTCCCAGAGAAATCCAGAGCACTTGATTTGCCCTCGATGATATGGTGGTTGAGCCCAGGCTGATCTAGAGTAAATCTCGGCTGCCTTATTGGTCAAAAATTGCAACTCCGACACCCTCCGACATTCCTTCCACTCCCGCCCGGCGATGCAGTCTTCCCGCCTCCTGCTGCGCCCCGCCCTCCAAGCCCGCCGCCGCTGTTTCGCGACTGCCACCGCCGGCCATGCCCACGCAGCTCACGCCCCAGCGGCAGAGCCCAAGCGCACCGTCGCCGCCATCCCGCTCTCCAACATCGAGGCACAGTGGGCCCTGCTCTCGCCAGACGAGAAGAGCTCTGTTGCCGACCAGCTCGAGGAGCTCCAGAAGCGCGACTGGAAGCTCTTGAGCGGCGACGAGAAGAAGGCCGGTGCGCGCGTCCACTTGTCGCTGCATTTCTGCTATCGCTCACACCCTGTAGCATACTTCGTTGCCTTCGGCCCCCATGGAAGGCGCAAACCGATCCACGAAAAGGGCGACGGCTTCAGGATCTTTGGGAGTACGCTCGCTCTTCTCGGTGTCTCTGGTCTGTTGTTCTTCGCGATCAGAGCTGCTTGTGAGTCGACGCGCCTCCGCCCGCCCCCCGCCCACCTACTCACTCGCACCCCACGCAGCACCGCCCCCGCCAAAGAGCATGTCGAAGGAATGGCAGGAGGCCATGAACGAGCGCGCCATCGAACAAAAGATGAATCCCATCACCGGTCCGTCTCTTTGCCTCCGCACCTTTCCCTGCGCTAGCTCACTCGCCTCCAGGTATCTCGTCGGAAGGATACAAGGGAAAGGGCTTCGTCACCTCCAAATAGAGTACCACCTAATGCAATACGACCGCTGGACCACCAAATATATATTTTGTGTCAAATCTATGGGATCGAGCCTAAAACCCACGGTGAGCGCTTGAGAGCGTGAGGATGCTGCCAGCTTCCAGGTCATTCCCCCGCTGTCTTATAGGCCGACCAGTCTCCGTACTTGGCGAGCCGGGCATGCGTATCTATCATTCAACATGTGCATCAATGCAGAGGCGCGTTTTGTACAAATTCTTGTTGGGTTATACAATCTATCTAGGTGCCAAAAATCTACTTGGTACGCTTGTATATCTTGTCGAGGAAGCTCGTGAAGATCTCGCGCTTTATAGTGCCGCGCTCCGGGCCCTCTGGGATGGCGGCAATGAGGTCCGTTAGCTGCTTGTACACCTCGCTCTCGTACTTGGCGTAGCGCTCCCGGATGCCAACCGCCTCAAACACCTCCTTGACACGCGCCTCTGCCGCTGCGTCTTTGCGGCCGTAGTTCTCGTCGAGAACTGCGCGCTGCGCGGGCGTCGCGACCGCGAGTGCGGTGTTGATGCACCACGAGCACTTGTTGTCGAGGATGTCCGTACCGATCTTGCCAAGCTGCTCCGGCGGCGCAGAGAAATCGAGGAAGTCGTCCTGGATCTGGAAGTACTCCCCGAGCGGGAGCAGAATGGAGAGTGCGGCCTTGTAGGGCTCGATGGTTTTGCCTTGGAGCGTATAGCTCGTGGGCACACCGGACATGTACATAGCGAGGGCCACGGGAAGGTAGAACGAGTAGTACGCTGTCTTGTAGATGACAATCAAGCTGTGTCTAGTTCCAACTTTTAAAAAAAATTGAATCAACGAAGAGAAAGAGAGACACACTTTTCGAGGGAGAAGCGGCTCAGATCGACATCGTCTTCGGGCGCGGTGATGAGGTCGATGAGTTGGCCCATCTCCGTCTGGTACGTCGTGTCGTGGAAGAGCTCGAGGAGGTCGACATAGTACGATGTCCCGCGGAAGTGCTTCTTGAGGAGGTAGTAGATGGCGCCCTCAAGCATGAACGAGTCGTTTATCGCGATCATCCCGATGCCTGGGGCTCGGTACCAGCAGGGCTGCCCGCGGCGCGTAATCGAGCTATCCATCATGTCGTCCGAGACCAGGAAGAAGGCTTGCAGCTGGAGGGACAGTCGTTACCAGACAGTACAAGATGAGCCAACTGAGACTCGCCAGCTCGACACCCCAGCCCAGAATGGCGGCCTTGTAGTACTCGTCGTCGTCAAGGGTCGCGCCCTTGAGGATCTCGGCGGTGTCGACGACGGAGATGCCGCGGTTGAGCTTGCCGCCAGGGACATTGTAGTCCAAGTTCTAAGACACGGTCAAACAAAATATGCGGAGAAAGAAACGCGTCGCACCTTCCCGAACCACTCGATGGCATCGGCGGGCATGCCCTCGCCGGCGATGTGCTCGATGAGCTCGCCCCGAATCCGCGCCCAAGCCCCCTCAAACTTGGCCCGTTTCACGTTGCTCATGGTGTAAGGAAAGACAAAAAAAAGTGAGCCCACATTGCAATGAGTTGATATATGATCACGCAGAGTTGTGTGCGGCCGTGCAGCGGCCGTAGCTTGCGGCGGCCACGCGCCGCCGTCGTCCTGGCCCTCAGTTGCCAGCAGGCCGGCCGCTGGTAAGGATCATCCACACGCTCAAAAAGTAAGTACATTCGTATTCTAACGGCGTACACGGGCTACTATCCCACCTATATTCTATGCCTGCTTTTTCTGCAGCCCCTTCGGCAGCTCCTTCACCCAGGGCAAAAAGTCGCGGCCCCGCATATATGGTCGCAGTACCTCTGGGATGATGAGTCCCTACCAGCCGCAGACGTCAGAACATGTCGTGGAGAATAATAAAATACACACATCTGGCGTTTGGTAGTTCTCGACAAGGCAGCAGAGCGCGCGCTCGGTTGCGCAGAGCGTCCCGTTCAGCATGTGGACGTAGACCTTGCGCGTCTGCTCCTTGGTCTTGATACCGCACCGCACCTCAAGCCGCCGGCTCTCTAGGACACGATCAACGAACGTTGCAATGTAATCAAACGGACGCCGCGACTCACGATAGTCTGTGCAATTGGAGCACGACACGAGTTCCTTGTAATTCCTCTGGAACGGGAACCACGCCTCGAGATCGAATTTCTGGGCCGCCGCGAGGTTCAGCGCGCCGGACACAATGCCGACAACGCGATAGCGCAGGCCGAGGCTCTGGTAGAACGCCTCGCTGTTCGCGATCATGGTGTCGAACATCTCCCAGCTCTTCGTCGGGTCCGTGATCAAGAACTGCTCGATCTTCTCGAACTGGTGCACGCGGAAGATGCCCCACATGTCGCGCCCAGCAGACCCCGCCTCCTTGCGGAAGCATGTCGAGTAGCCCGCGTACTTGATGGGCAGCTGCACATCGGGCTGCTCGAACCACTCGTCAGAGTGGAAGGCCGAGATGGGCTGTTCCGAGGTGGCAATGAGGTACTTCTCGTCGTCCGAGCCGATGACCTGGCGTCGATTTAACAAGAATTTTGGCGGGATAAAGATCGCGTGCGCACCTTATAGAGCTCCTCATCGAATTGATCTAGTTGCGCCGTCTTGGCCATCTGGTCTTTGTTCATGAAAAAAGGCGGCTGTATCTTCTTGTATCCTCGTTCTCGTAGGAATTCAAGCCCATATGCGATTAAAGCGTGATTGAGGTCAATTCCGTCGTTGGTTAGGAAGTATCCTCTGTGCCCAGCAATTTTGGCACCTGAGGATACAAGTCAGTCTTAGTCTAAGCGAAAAGCGTCGCAGCGCGCACCCCGATCGAGATCCATCGCGTCCAGCCGAAGGAGTACTTCGTGGTGGGGCATTATACCGGCTCTCACAGCCGGCTCGTCCGTTTCCTGTGGGGGGTACCACGTCCGTAGTGTCACATTATCGTCCTGCCGTAGTCCATAAGTACGGTTTGGCCAAAAAATAGAGAGGGACCGAGGGTACAGACCTCCGTCTGGCTGATTGGCGCGTCTTTACCGACAATGTTGCCCACCATGCTCGCCTTCTGTCGCATTTTGGCCTCGAATTCCTTTGCCTCCTTCCGGATCGCGTCGACTTTAACATCGAGCTCCTTCTTGGCTGCAACTAATTCGTCCGCCGGTTCCTTGGCCTTGAAACGATGTGTCGGTCGCAGGCAGCACGAGCAGCGTCACAAGCCTACCTTTTTCTTTGCCGAAATTTCCTTCTGTATCTCGTTGGCCTGCTTTTTCGTGGTAGCGGCATCGAAATCCACTGGCGCAGCGTCATGTCAGCAGCTGCTACAGACGAGCACTGGAACACAATGCACTCTTCACCCAATCGGCGTACATCTGGATAACCTCATCGACCAATTCGACCGAGTGGCCGCGTTTCCGCTGGGAGTCGCGGATTTCGGCCGAGTTCCCGCCCTTGCTGTCGATGAAATGGAGGATATCTAGCGTCATGTTGCAGAGCTGTTCGCGCGAGTGAAGGTAACTTTTATAGAGGCTATTACGTAAACACTAATCGAGTCAGTTTGTGCACTCAAGTCCAACTCAAGTCAATCCCACAACTTCAAGTCAATACGAGTCATTGGTGCGGTGCTTCGAGTCTAGAAGGACGGCCTCCAGTTTAGAATCCAATCCGACCTCCATGCTCGCTCGTCAAAGGCAGACGTCGACACGGATCCTCAAGTATCCTGTCTGACGACTAGTTCGAGCTTCTCGCAAACTAAGTATTTGCATTCCGTCGAGACTTTACAAGGATCTTCTCTCCCTTTCCAAGTCTTCAGCCTCTCGCACAATTTACCGCGCATGTGCCAATCCAGCTCCTACTAGTAATGATGTACTCCGCCTGGCACTGGCAGCTCTGGCCGCTTTTTCTTTCGTCCGCAACGTCTCGCTATTTCGACGTGTCCCGGGACTTTTACGATGGACGTCCGCCGACTATGCACCTATACCTGTGACTTGATCCCTTGACTCGGCCATGTAACAATCCTGATTCTACTGGATCATCTACGAGGAACTCTTCCATCGTTTTGGCGCTCGCCAGTCTTTCCCAAAACACAAATCACTGGGCGATCTGTGTGTGAAGTGCATTCCCGACGCTACCAGCTTCAATTCCACCCCCGCTCGCTACTTCAAGTTTGACAATGCTCCTCTTCTTGCCAAATTTCGAGCCCTATAAGTTACCTGCGTTAAGATGGCGCACAAGCGGTACCCAGGGCATGATCGGCCTGCTGACTCTCTAAATAGCGACTCGTATGGAGTATTTCAAGAGATGCCACAGAGTTTTTTTTATAGACGACGACCTGTCTATATAAATTGACAGAGTAGTACTTGACTAAAACAAAGCAACAAGAGGCCAGAGAGGAGACACCTCGCCCGTATCCAAGTCTCAGCTTTACTCATTGTGATTTGAAAATGTGCTGCTCTCGCAAGACTTCTGCAAACCCGACATTGGTCGTTGAACGGCATCCACCTATTTTGGGCCGCCACCTTCAACAGCTAGTTTCCGCATCGAAGGCAACCTTAGGGCGACCTACAGTCCCGATCCCGAAGCGAGTGACTTTCAAGCTCACAGAGTCAAACTAGGCTGACCAATTCTTGCATTGCGCTGAATATCTGGCTGGAGCTCGTTGTTGAAAATTCTGTAGCCGTACATAACCGCTCTATATTTATTTTTTATATGTTCTATAAAAATAAAAAGTGTCCCGGCTGACGGAACTCACGAGGCACATCAAAGCGGGACAAATCCTTCACACAGCTCCACCTCGACTGTGCACCATCATGCGACGTGCGGGACTGTTCCTCGCCCTCCTTCTGTCCTTCGCCGCCGCTCAGGACAACACCCTTACCACACAAGACGCGTGCGCTTTATTACTCATCCCCTCCCTTGTCCCTGTCCAATCAAGTCTGCTAGGAATGGCCAAACAATCGTCGAAGTGACCACCACCGACCTCAATGGACTCCCTTCGACGACTATCATGTTCGTTCAATACCTGTTTCACTTCTTTCTTCTGACCCTATTACGCTCGCTCAAGCTCCACCATACTCCCCACTGGAGTCACGACAACGTTAACAACCACCGACAAGTACGTTTGCCCATCTATTCCGACTCTGCGTCTTGCGAACCTCCTTTCTTTCCAGCTTGGGGGAGACAGTAGTGGAGATCGTCACCGGCGATGGTCTCGGTGACAGTTTTACCCAAGTAATGTCCGTCCATCCCTCAAGTCCCCGTCCGTCCTCTCCCGCTAATCATCCTCGACAGCCAAACGCTCACCACCACAACGCCCGTCACAACGCCCGTGGTGGGCCCAGTTGGACAGCCCGGGGCCACGCCGGACACTGCAGGAGCGTTGACGCCGTATACATACACAACGACCAATGCCAATGGCGACACAACCGCAGTCGTCGCGACCTTTACGCCTTCCTTCGCCACGACCATCATGCCCTCAGCAACCTTCAAAGCCACCGTCCTCGACTATTCCGTGTACACCGCCAGCTATGCGACCGCACAAGCGGCGGATACATCCAATAGCAATGGCGCGTTGCAACAGCGCGCGGGGTGGTGGGGCCTTGGCCTCAGCGCCATGATTGGCGTCGTTGGCGGGACGATCCTCCTTCTGGGAGCATGACAGGGCGCTGATACGGACACGCGTGGTGGACGATGTACACGAACATTTACCTAGCTATCTTTGCTTTCTGAACCCTCGAAGCGCATTAATATACATGGCAAGAATTAGACCTAATTTATAGACGAAATGTATGCATAGCTGCAGGGTCAGGATCCTTCTCCGCGTCGCAGCCTGTTGAACTTGGGGAGCATCTCCCGCAGATACTCTGCGTGCTTTCGCCGCAGATCCGCCTCTTGTACCTTGCCCCGCCCACTCCACGTCCGCCGTTCGGCAGCAGGCCCGTATATCACCGTGTAGTCGTCTAGAAACTCGTCGTCCGTGGGCACGACAAGACACCCCGCCCCGATGACACAGTACGACGCAATGCGGACCGTGTGGTGGACGCGCGCGCGCGTCGATACTGTGTTGAAGTCGCCCACAGTCGGGGACTCGACGCCTGCCCAGCATCTCGGTTAACGCGCGCGACGGTAAGACGAAGGAGGCGTACGACAGCCAATCTCGAACAGGTTGTCGTCCCCGATCCGCATCACTTCCTTTCGCCTGAGCAAAAGTCGAATGTCAATTGGACTAGCCACGGCCTGCGGCGTATATTCACCTATTCACGATTATGGCGCCCTCTTCGATGATGCAGCCCGAGCCAATTACGATGGGTCCAGCAATCGCAAAGATGGTGGCTTTCGGGTGGACTATAGTGCCTGCAGAGGCTTGAGCAGACGGACTAGAAGCGGGCGGAGAGCAGGACCTGAGCCGATTGTGATGTCGCCTTTCAGCTCTACATCCTGGCAGACGACGGCCTTGGAATGGATCGTGTATTTGTCGCGTCTAAAAGCAGTCGCATAGTATTTCAGTACCGCACAGAGGAGCTAAACAGAATTGAGTGACATTGGAGCCATGAGTGTCGGGAGCAAAGTGCCAAGCACTTTCAGGTCACGATAGCGTGATCTATAGTACGCGTACATATACAAAACCATAGAAATACAGCTAAATAGATAAGTTACCCTCCTTTACTTCTTTTTGGCACCTTTGGGAGGTTCAAGAACGGCTACCTTGGCCAGCCATTCATAATGCCAGTTCCAGCTCTGCAGGTCTGTCTGTACCAGCAGTCTGAGAGCCGCCAAGTCCACACTCTCGATGAATGGTGGCCAGGACTTGATAGCGCTGATGATATATGAACTGTTTTATGCATGAGGTTCACAGGGCGGTGATATGGGAGTCGGCAAAGCACACTGACATTACAGTGACGCGCTTGAGAGCCCCGCCCGTCTTCACAGGGAGTTCTTTGCACATGGTATCAATGTCCCGCTTGCCAAGGTGCCAGTAGCGGTACGCGCGGAGATGCTGGGAGGACATGCCCTTGTCCTCCATCTCAGCGGTGTAGTAAATCACCGGTACAGGAGGAAGGCTCTTTGGGTCCATGGGCGGAGGGGGAAGAGTCGAGGTGGAAGGGGAGAGGGACGGCGGGGGGGACAGAGACTCGTGATGTACCCGGCCGGTGTACTTTGTAGGATCAAGCTTTATTTCGTTTAATTTAGCCAGCCCGATAAGATGGTTGTAGACTTGGAGACCGGAATACACGTCGTTGGACGCGTCTGTAATGGAGAGCGTCAACAGCAGTCGGGAGGGGGAGGAACGCGACAGACATTCGAGCATCTCCTCCATCTGCTCTAATCTGGGGTGTTCCCAGTTACTTAGGCGAACATCATCTTCCTTGCGCAGCGTTTTGTGAAGGCAGCGCGCAACTAGCTGCCAAGAAAATGTTGGGGAAGCTTTGCACTAAGTCTGGAAGGAAGATACCTTGGCCAAGCTGACGATTCTCTTGCTGCCACCCCAAACGCTAGGATCGGTGCACGCAGGATCCGCTTGCCGCGCAAGGGCGCCGAGCTCAACAACGTTGGCCATCATGATACCGTAGTCTCTGAATAGTTTCTTTGCGTCGTCTGCGAGCCATCTCAACACAAAACAAGGCTGTAATCAGCGACTCACTCATTATGTTCGCGCCCATCTTCGGTATGTCGGGATTCTCCAAGAGGCGTTGAAGGTTGATTGGGAACCGAGCCATGGTAGTACCAGGAACAGTCGTCCGCAATTGGATCACAAGTATGTTTTTCTTGTCCGCCACTTGCACGAGAGAGACAGGCCGCATTCCACCTTTTCTATAGACGACGACCCACTCCAAGTCCATGGATATCGGACTGGCGCCATGAGCCGCGTAATTAGTTTGAGTGTGGCGCCACACACCCGGTCTGGTCAAGCTCTTGGACCCACTTGTCGGCCTCGGCCTCGTTTCGCGTAAAGCGCATCGTCGGGGCGGGTGAAAGAGATTTATAACTGTACACGGGGAGGACGAGGGGAGCGGCCGTCTCTTCTATGTTCGTCGGTGGAGAAACCCTGACGAGTGATTTCTTTGTTGTTGGAGGCGCGGAGCTTGCGGTCTTGAGCCGTGGCGCGTCGACGCGTGCTGAGGCAAGCGGGACTGTGGCGAGGCGAGGGAATGGGTGGGCGACGGGAGGCGCGGGTCTGCGAGATGGTCAGACAACTAGTAACTTGGTGTAAGTAGTGGAAACGCCGCACGGGTCGAGATCCATGCTAGCCAAGGCTGCGATGACCCTGCTCTGGGGCTTGTCGGTGGCCACGGTGGCCATGGTTGCTCTGCGCGGGGGAGAACTGGGAGGGCGGCAGCGGGAGACAAGAGTCAAGGACGGCCTGGACATGATGGTTGATTTGAGCGCCGAGGCGACGCGTTACAGCAGGTCACCTGGTCCTGTGAGGCGCCAATTTTTTCTGCTCGCTACCGCCATGGCCATCCCAGCCCTTCCCGCAAACTACACCTCCCCGGCGTCCACCTCAAAGCTCACCCCATTCATCACCCAGCCAAAGGGCAAGCTCATCGCAGCCGGCCCCGCGTTCCTCGCCCACACCAAGCTCATCCGCCACCACGACGGAGACTTCAAAAAGCTCGACGCAGCAACCGCCCTCGAGCGCGAAAAGGAGGCCGTGAACGGAAACGGCAAGAATGGCGAAGAGGACGACCTTGGCGTCGGCGACGAAAGCGAGGACGAGGCCCTGCTCTCACTCGATCCCAAAGAGTGGAAAAAACAGGACCACTATCGTGTCCTGGGTCTCAGCCACCTCCGCTGGACCGCCAACCCTGCCCAAATTAAAATCGCCCGTTCGTTATTCTTCTGGCCTGCGTGCATGATCTAGAACTTATTTCTTAAATTTTTTTCAAGACCGGAAAAAAGTGCTCCGCCATCATCCTGACAAGAAGGCGTCCGGTTTGTAGCTTTCGTTGACGCCCATGCTATTTAATTAAACCCTACCGCCTACAGATCCGACGGTCGCCGCTCTGGGGCTAAACCTGAACACGAACGACGATGCGTTCTTCAAATGCATCCAAAAGGCCCACGAAGTGCTCACCAATGCCGAGCGCCGTCGCCAGTTCGACTCTGTCGACCCCGCCTTCCTGGAAGTGGTCGACGACGTCCCGAGCGCCTCCGACTTCAAGGTATGCCCCCTTCTCTCGCTTTCACATCACATATTGATATCTGTAGTCGAACCCACCGCCTTTCCTCCCCACATTCGCCCCCATCTTCGAGCGCGAAGCGCGTTTCTCGCGGATCCAACCCGTTCCCACCCTCGCTATTCCTCGCGGTGCGTCCATTTTTTTTTTTTTTTTTTTGGGTGGGCCTCGTGCTCATCTCGAACAGAGGGCGACGCCGAGCCGTCCAACGACCCGAACGACATCAAGGGCCACGCCTTCCCGGCGCTCAAGGCGCACGTCGAGGCGTTCTACGACTTCTGGTACAACTTTGACAGCTGGCGGAGCTTCGAGTGGCTGGACAAGGAGGTCAACGAGGGCAGCGATAGGTGCGCCGCATTCTTCTCTCCCACGACGCGTCTCTGATTCCGCGCTGCAGCCGTGACGACAAGCGATACACGGAGAAGAAGAACAAGGCGGAGCGCGCGCGGAGAAAGAAAGACGATATTGCGCGCGTGCGCGGCATCGTCGATTTGTGCTTGAGGTATGCACACCTGGCTTCTATCTCAGCACATGTAAACATTCTATCTCAGCGTCGACCCGCGGATCAAACACATCAAGTTGCAGGAGAAGGAGGCGCGCGAGGCTAAAAAGGCTGCCGCCGGTAAGAAGAGTGGAGCGCCCGCTGCGCCCGCCGGCAAGAGCAAGAAGGAAGAGGAAGAGGAAAAGGCCAAGAAGGAGGAAGAGGAGAAGGTGCGTATTTCTACTTCCTGACGCCTTGGTCTTCACTGACGCTGATCGTGCAGGCCGCCAAGGCGGAGGCTAAGAAGGCTAAGGCCGCTGCGGCGAATGCGGCCAAGAAAGCGCGGAGGGCAGCGAGGGCTGAGGAGGGCGCGGCTTGATTCGATTCGGATCTTTTTTTTCATATACTAGATATTTGTGGCTGGATTGACGTAGAATGTCTGTTGATCGTCATCGGGATGCTGAGAGCTAGGCCTACGCAAACAACTTACATTCTTTGCATCTGAGCTTGTACTATGCAGCTTGCAGAACAGCTGTGCTGTGCCTTGTCGCACCGATTCGTGCACTGCGAGCAGATACAGCTAGTCATGAGACGGCTGATCGTGAAGAGCGAAGCGTTTGGATGCGAGACTTTGAGTTAACGAGGTTACGGTTGGTTCCCACTGGCACTACGTCCTGAATAAAAAATTATAAAAGAAGAAACAGTCTCGCCAAATGGACTAGGCGATGAAAAAATTCCGACTGAAAGGGCTTGCGATTATTGAAATTGACGTTCTGAGTGCTAACTTGAGTCACAGGCTTCCTCCATGTCAAGGCTCCTCTTCGTGAGCGTCGAGAGAAGAAGGCGCTCATCACAACCGATAGACGCCTCGGCGCCTATCAGCTCATCAGACTGGATATGGCCTTACCTCCACCTCGCAACTCAAAAAGGCAGAAACGGGCAACGCTCATATATTCATGCGGAAATTCGATCATGGTGGCCAGGAAGAGACCCGTCACATTGAATTCGGGTCACAATTATGGTAGCACGTCGCGTCGCGTCTGCTTTGCGCGATTTGGTTTGGCTCCACGCCGTCAGGCGATTGGACTGGAAAACATATATAAACGGCCTCATTTCTGGAATAAGAAGATGATGGAAGAAAAGATCCGTTGCAGGGTCAGTCCTAACAATAATGTGTTATTAGATAACGCGGCGAAGGGCGGATATTGACACATACAATCATCACGGGAATCCCTGTACCAAGCCACTGCACCCTCTCTGTAATACCCAGCTCCTTTTCAAATGGCTCAAGGCTAGCCGCAGCAGGGACTTCCTGGGTCTGGATTTCGCCGCCGTCGGTGTACGAAAACCACACAATGGCTTCAATTGGGCCCCTCTTTCTATCGATCGAGAGGTCGAGCCCGAACTGTTCGGCGATAGTGTAAACGGTATGGTTGTTGGGATTGGCGATATGATTACTGGGCCGAGCATCTGGATGGGCGGCCCAGTAGGTTTCTAGCAGCTGGTCGGTGATGAAGTAGCCGTAAAGACACTCTTGGCCGCGAAGGTGGGCGGGAATGGCAGGAACTTCCTCTTTGTCGATAGGTTGGCGGCGCCTGAGCGAGTGACATTAGCTCGACAGTGGGTCTGTGATAATCATTCACGCACGGAGCTTGCACTTGAGGGCTCGGCTTTGCAATTTTGGACCATATGTCGGGCAGATTCGCAGGGGGAGCTGTTTGGTAAACAGTTTTCATACTAGGATTCTGAGAAGAGATAAAGAACGCGGTGTGACACGTGACTCAACGCGACTGAAAGCGGAAGCAATACGTTCGCTCTAATAAAGGAAATGTATCGAATTGAAGTACATGCGAGTTGGATCCTTGGACCCGTTCCCCGCCTATTCATACGAGTTTCTTGGAGTTATCGAACTGGGCAGGATTGGGCACGGGCAGCTTAAAGCGCTCCAGATGCTGCGGCGGGGCTTGGGGGACGCGGCAGTCAACCTTCCAGTGCGCGCCGCCACAGTTCGGGCATGGATCCGGCGGTGGAGCCGACGGTGGGTACGATGGATCACTCGGCATTCTCCTCAGCTTCTCCCTGGTTTTGGCAACGGTTGACCCTGTGTCCTGCGCCATCTTGAGGACAGGGCAGTCGACGCGCCAGTGCGGCTTGTTGCAGATGGGGCATGGCGGGGCAGGAAGGGAATGGCGCGTAGGGCATTTACTTATGGCGTGAGGACCGGCGCACGCCGGGCATGTAGCGGGTTTTTCCGCTTTGCTGCGTGCTTGTTTAGATGTGGCAGAAGCTGAGGTGGGCGTGGACCAGGATCGGAGCATGGCAGAGAGTTCCGGCCAGGCGGGGCGCGAGGTGGACGGCTCAATTTGGTTGGATAGGTGGGCGGGGGAGGTAGGAAGGGACGAGACGAGTGCGGCGAAGCGGAGATCTCGCAGGGTAAGCCCTTCGAGCGCACAGCTGTCGGGTGTATCGGTGACGTCCCATGCAGGGCGCAGGGCGGAGTGCGTCGTGCTGCATATGTGCAGGCTGGAGCCCTTGGTGGAATGTGACAGATTGAGCCAGGACGGGTGATGCTGCGACTATAAACAAAAATGCAATCACAAAGTAGTCGACACTCACTTTCTCTGCTTCTATGACAGTGAAGATATCCGTAGCAAATGCAGCGGCCGGCGCGAAGCTCGGAAAATTGAAGCGACATGCCAACCCAGCTGTTCGTACTGGGTCATTGCGCACCGAGGTGATATACCACCCATACAAGTAGAGTGGAAAGAGGAAATTTGTAGCGTCGTCTTCTGTGATCCATGGAGTGGGCCAGCCCTTGGACTTGTCGGGTATTGAAATTGAAGCATCCGAGAGCAGCCTGCGGCCAATGGCGTGTTTTTGGACGCACGATCGTGCAAGTCGAAGAGAAAACATGGCACCAATATCACCGTGACGAAAAAATCCCAAAAGGATTTGTGACATAGAACACGTGAGCGTGATCTTTCGTTTCTCGCTTGAAGTTCAACCTTGGTTCAACCTCCACCGTTTCGTCCAGAGTGCACGCTCAATCCAGTGATCGACCTCGCCTTTCGCATTCCACTAACACTTTACTCTCGTCTGATAGCATCTTTTCCCAATGAAGCTGACACGACCTCTGCTTCCCGCAGAGCTTGTTAAAAGAATACAATCGGACGATATGATGTCCGGCTTCGAATCCGAAGTTTTCAGCCAAAGCTTCCATGAAAATCGCCTTTCGATGCGCAACTGGTCGACTCCCCATTCACCCGACTCTTTCTGTCAAGATACGCAGATTGGCTTCTTCCCCGAGTTGAAAAGAACCTTGAGTCATATGGCAGCATACGACGGAGATGTCCTTGCTCTTTATGAGATGCTCGGTCTCGGGGCCACTGCGGACCAGCCAGACACATCCGGCATCACTCCCATATGTCTCGCAGTTCGTCAGCTTGCGATGACCACATCGCCTCACGCTATAGGTATGCGCCCTGACGGTGGCATGATGACTGCTGTAGACTTCAGAAGAGAGGCATCACGCTTTAAATGTGTCATCCGGATTCTAGTCGAACAGCACGTAGTCCTCGATAGGACAATCGAGCCTGAGGGCGAGCCTCTGATAAATCTGCTGTGCCGCGCAAAAGCGTGGGATACCATTGAGCTCTTCCTTAAACATGGCGCCAAACCACCAAGCAATCCCGTTGCCCTATTTCCCACTGCATCGGACCGTTCCAAATTCACTTCTCTGCTCAAGTCATGTCTCCAACCCGGCGTTGGCCGGCCAGCGAGAATATGCCCGTGCTGGTCGGGAAAGATCGTGGAGGAATGCCATGCAAAAGCGACCCACCCTTATCCCCTTGCATATGTATGTGTCTGTGGATCGGGCAGGACCTACAAGTCATGTTGCCTGCCAAAAAACTGGCCCGTCCTGGAAAAATGGGACCCGAAACTGAAGCGCATCATGCACGACTATGATCGATTTGCTATGGTTCCGGGAATGAAAAAGATTCAGCAAGGGTTTCAGGAAGCGCGCAAGATTGCGCAAGCTCTTGGGATAGAGTATCCTGAGAAGACAGCTGCCAATCCTAAGGAGATTAAAGATAAGCTCAAAGGGACGTCAAAAGAATTGCTAGGGAAAGGCCTAATAGATCCAGCATTCGCCTATGCTTTATCCCGTGCCGACTTCTCTCCTCAGTCAGTTGTTTCTCTGTATGTTCATGTACACTTTATGCTGATTCCAATGCTGTTAGACCCCGGGGGAGGAATATCAGCCGGCCCATTGCTGAGAACTACCAGAAGCGGAATATGCTGATAGACGAGTACATTGCCACCCAAAAGGATCTACGCCCTAGGCAGAGCATAGAACGCGCCGCTAAGATTGGGCCATGGAACGGTGCCCTCATTCGAGCCTGCGAAGGCCCAGGCTGCGGAAACATTGAGGGCACTGATGTCCAGCGGCTGAAATTATGCAGCAAGTGTCAACTTGTAAGTCCGACTGCTGTACTATTATTAATGACTGATTCATCGACTTATCTGCCTGATAGTCGGTTTACTGTGGCTCAGATTGTCAACGGCGTGCTTGGAAAATGCACAAGACCCAGTGCAGCAAACCCGGGCAAAAAGAGCAGTCATTACCATCCCAGGATGTCGTTTCGACGTACATCGAGCGTACGCACCAAGAAACGTCCGCTGCTTTCATGACGCTGCTTACGAATGGGCCACCCCTGTAGTCGTGAAAATGTTTCGCTACAAATGTACTGTTACTGACATTGGATGAATAAAGAATCGAAAAGTTTCCTCGTCGTGTGTTTCTTATTCGTTTATAACCTCGCGTCCACAGTAATGAGCAGAGTATATAGATTTTTAAAGATATCTACACAGTTTTAACTACCAGCACAGATTATCACGTCCGTCCGTATGTAAATAGATAAATAAGACCAATAAAAGCAATTCAGGGAGCGTGGGGCAGCACGGCGATTAGCGCCAGAGTGCGGGGTGGGGGTGCAAAGGAGCGTGGGGGCAGCAATACAGCGCCGGTAAAATCCAAGGGGGTGCAGGAGAAAGTCGAATGGGGTAAGGAGTGTGGGTGGTATCAAGGAGCGTGGTATGCATGCGGCCGGGATATTAGGTTAATAATATAAGGTTAGATATAATGCGTTGCGGGGGGCGGGCGATGATGCAAGGGGGGACGGGCTACAAATACACGGAGGGTGATTGTACGATGGGTTGGATGCATGCGAGTCAGTCCGTGATGCGTGAGAAGAAGACAGCAAGAGGAGAGAGAGCGGAGACAGGCGGGGACTATTCGGCTTTGAACCGCTCACCGCCGCCCCCGCCGCGCATGATGGCCTTCATAAAGGCGAAGAACCGGTCGCCATACTCGCCCGGCTCTACCGGACTTATTTTGTGCTAGAAGAAAGAAAGAAACTCAATACCGGCAGCCGGGAAAGACAGACGGCTAAACACGCACCCGGTCAGCGCTCAGCCCCTTCCAAAAGTGTTCGAGCTTCTTCACGGTCGAGTAGGGCGTGAGGATGTCGATGACACCAAGATAGTATATCTTGTCCAGGGGCTCGTTCGCCTCGTCGGTTGCACGCAGGCCACCTTCGTCCTGGTAGAACAGAAAGTCGCGCCGGTCGCCGGTGTCCTCTTCGGGGAGCCGTATCGTGCCCTTGCCGTGCCCCAGTCGCTTCGGGTCCGACTCGCGCATGGCGCGCCGGATGGCAATCGCCTCGGGCGACGTGCCCCCCTTGGCCGCGGCCGCCGTCGTCCGCCGCGTGAGGGGGATATCCGGCGAGAACACCTTGAGCGTGTTGCGCCGAACATTGTCGCGGTTCCCGCGCTCCATCTTGTGGATGCCGATGAGAAGCGAGTAGTCCATGACGTGGATCTTGCGCAGGAGCTCCGCGTCGCGGCGCAGCTGCTCGGTGAGGAGCGCGCGCTTTTCGGGCCCGAGCTCGAGCATCTTACCGCGGTTGATCCAGTTGAGATCCTTGAGGACGGCGCGTGGGTTCGTGGCGGCTTTGTCCTCAGGGTACTCCCGGCCCACGGTGCTGCCCTTGAGGTCAAAGGTCTCGTGTATGTCGCGGTGCGGAGGGAAAAGGTTGTTCATAATGACGAAATGGATCTTGTGACCGCGGGGGAGCTTGACTCGATGCAGGCCATAGAATCGGGAGAGCAGGGTGTGCGGGTTGTTCTTTACGTGGTTGTGATAGTCTTTGAGGATGGAGAGCAGAAACTTGTGCTCGGAGTGACGAATGGTTTTGATGATAAAACGGTAGTCCCGGGAAAAGTAAAAGAAGGAGCCGGACTTTCCGGGGGAGCCGAGCTCGGACAGGATGTATTTAGAGGTGAGGGAGAGAAGATAGTCGGCTGGGTCGAGGTGAAAGTAGTCCTCTCGCAGCTCGCGGAAAACCCAAGGGGCATAATCCTTGAATTTAAAGTCATACTTTGCAGATGGCGTCAGCTCGTTCCCGACGCTGGGAAAGGATTAGCGGGGGTGGTGAAATGAAGAACCGCAGTACGTACATATCGAACGAGAACTTGTGCCGGGCGGTGAAATCCTCGTCGGTAAGGGGGCGCTTGATCTTGGCCTGACATCGGGAGACGCCGATGCGAATGCCGGTCAACATGTTGTACATGAGCACGTAGTTGACGTGGTCCTCGCCGATGAGGTTGCCTACGAGGACGACGTCGTCCTTGGTCGAGCCGTGGCGTGCGGGTGTGCGGGGAGGGGCGCGCTCGTTGCGGGTGAGGGCTGCCTCGGCCTCCTGCTGCTGCTTGGCGCGCTTGGACATGCGCTCTCGGCGGATCTGGTCGGCATGGAGCTGGATGTCGGAGGCGAGCTCGCCCTCGAGGTCGTCCCCTTCGCAGGTGTACGGCTGGGAGCCAAACTGAGTATGGAGGGAGGTGCGGAGGGAGTTGAGGGCCGGGCCGGACCAGGTGGACCCGGTCGTGTTTCTGCGGGTGGGCCGTGATGCGGATGCGGAGGGGTGGAGATATGCGTCCTGCGGCACGGGGGGGTTCTTCAAAGAGGTGTCGACGACGGACTCTAAGGGGGGCGGCGCGGGGACTGCGGGGGTGCGGAAGGAGATCTTTGCGTCGGTGGACGAGCGCACGAGGGGCTCGGAGCGCAGGCGGGAGGACGAGGACGTCGACGCGGCAGACGAGGAGACGTGTGGGCGGATCTGCTCTGGCTCATCAAAGATGACGGGGTGGGCGCTGGGGCCGAGGTCAAGGATGGGCGGGGGCTCGTCCTGGTCATCCCGAAGGTCCACGCTTGCGGGGGGCGAGGGCGGCGGGGGGCCGACCCTATGTCCGTCGTCGCTGGGCGGATTTTGGCGGGAAAAATACGAGTCTTGCGGGGCGGGGTCACCAGTGACCTTGGCTCGCGGGTGAAGCTCGGGGGGGCCCGAGGGATGGCGGGCGAGGGAGTGGAGGGCCGAGTCGGGCTGGGGGAGGGTGTGTGCGGAGGACGAGCGGGAGTCGGGGGCGGTGCGGTAGGACGCGGTGGACTCGAGCTGGGTGTGGGCGGAGCGGGAGACGAGGACCGGAGACCCCATCCCCGCGCCCATCGAGCTCGACGGCGGCGACGGCGAGCGGGTTGCGACAGACATGCTGGAAGGGTTACAGCCGCAGTGTTTGCCTTTGTGTCTTCTGCACCCCGTCGCTTTCTCTCCGTCCCCCATGTTCGAACCCATCCGCGGTGGCACCCGCGGCGGCCAGGCAGAGTTCAAGTGGGCAGATGTCTCCGCAGACAAGGACAGAGAGGTCAGCAGTCTCGTCTTCCTCCCATCTCGTTCTAATCACTTTCACAGAACTATCTTGGGCACAGCATAAATGCCCCCACCGGTCGATGGCAGAAGAACAAGGACGTCCATTGGTACAACCGCGACCTCAAGCAGGCCGAAGACGAGCGCGCAGAGGAGATTCGTAAAATAAAAGAGGCAGAGGCAGATGCGCTCGCCGTGGCACTCGGATTCGAGCCCGCACCCAAGACCCTCGGGGCACCCACTACTGCTGCTGCATCCTCTTCCGGATCCCCGAAACCCTCTGACGACCCCAGCCTTGCTTCCCTCGAGAAAGCGGAGCGCCGCCGCAAGAAGGCCGAGCGCAAGGAGGAGAAGCGCGCCAGGAAGGAGCAACGCAGGCTCGAGCGTGAGCCGCGCCGCGACCACTCCCGCTCGCGCTCTCCCCACCGTGATGACCGCAGAGACCGCGATGCATTGGATCGCAGGGACCGCGATGCACATGACCGCAAAGCTCCGGATCGCAGAGACCGCTCCCCCGCTCGCCGCAGCCGCTCTCCTCCTCGCCCAGACGCAGACTACGAGGCCGCAGATCGCGAGAGAGAGCGGGAACGCGACCGCCGCCGCTGGGACGCCAACCAGCGCAGGGAGCAGCCGGGCGCGGCCCAATGGGGCCGTAGATGAAGGCTCAGCTTCCGCTTTTCACCCTGCCGTCGATATGACAGTATCTTCTTCGTGTCTTGTATCCGCTCAGCCTCCATGCGCAGCACGCAGCTCCGTCGCAGACGACTGCAGCCTTCCACCAGGATCTGCGCATCGACCCTCTTGAAACTCCGAGGTACTGCACCCGAAGGCGACGAGGGAGCACGAAAATTAATGTACATCCAGTAACGTGGACTCTGTATAAATGCGAGGGCGCTCACTATCCCATAATATACTAGGCAGCTATTCCTTCATGAACTCGGCTTTAAGTAAAGTGATGCATGAACATTGATCTCTTCCTTCTATTTACGGACGATCCTCTGCCGCGACCTTCTTGATCATCGCGGCTGTTCAGTTCCTGAACTCAACCACCTGATTTTCCTTGTGTTGCCAGTGGTTGCCATGGGCGAGCATTCGGTACAGCGGATACTATGCTGTGGGCTCCGGGATATTCTGGCATCTGGAAACTCGAGAGCAGGCCATACGCACATCCTCAAGGCGCCACAAAGCTTCCAGTGTCCTGACGATATGGCAACGGCTGCATCGCACCCCCCAGACCTCAGTACACGTATGCTATGCTCTGATCATCTCGCCTTGTCTAACACTGGTGGCCCATCGCGCTGATTTTCGCAAGGCCGCGAGAAACGCGCGCCCAACTCAACTGCTCGAAGCCGATGCATCGCCCCTCCTTCCCTCGCCGTCCCACCATCGTCATCGCTAGTGATCTTCACGGCGCGACGGAGATCAATCACTGTCGCGCGCATCCGCGCATGTATACCCATACTGCAATGCTGCGTTCATCACTTGCCTTTTCTTCTACTTCCGTGCGCTAGCGCTCGCTTGGCCTCCGCTGGTCCACCCCCACTCGTTAAGTCTGACCTCCCGCCCTTCCTTTTCCCTTCTCCGCCGCGGAATGAACCCCAACTTGCTTGGAGGCATCGAGGTCGGTACGCTTGTGGCCGTTATCCTGCTGGGGATGGTCACTGTGCAGGTGCGCGCCGTCCCCCGCCTCTCGTCCTCACGCTAATATACCCAGATCTATGTATACTACATCAATTTCCCCCACGACTCCCGAATCATTAAAACACTGGTGCGTTCAATACCTTCCAGCACCCCTCTGCCTAGTCTCACCACGCCGGTCGCAGATCGCGCTCGTCTGGTCCGTCGTCCCTCTCGTTTCCCGTATCCCGTATCCTCACCTGCTCTGCCAGGGCAACCGAAGCCGCACACGTCGGGGGTATATGCTACGGGCTGTACAAAATGACCGTAACGCGGTACGGCCACCTCGACCTCCCCATCCCGCTCGAGCTGTGCACCGCCGCCATCCTGGGCAACGCGGTCCACCCCCTCGTGCAGGCAATATTCACCGCGCGAATCTGTGCGCGCTCCTCTCTCTTCTGTTTTCGCGGCGCACTTATTTTCTTTTCTTTCCGTTCCAGACCAGCTCGGAAATACCCCTCAGAACCGCATGTTAACCGCGGTATGCTGGGCCCTCTCGGGCTTCGTCCTGGGCGCGACGGTGCTCCTCTCCATAAAAGTGTTCGCCGCAACGTCGATCGAGCAGTTCGAGGACGAGTGGGCGTGGCTCATCCTCGCCCTGTTCGGTGCGACCGCCGCGACCGACCTGCTGATTGCGGCGTCTATGCTGTTCTATACGTTGAAGAACCGCGCCTTGCTGCGGCCAGAGTGCGTGTTGCGCTCGCTCGCTGCCCGCTTCCACTGACTGTGACTAGGAGCGTAAATAAAATCGACACGTTCATATCCTGGACTGCCCGTGGGTTTGTCGATTCGTTCGTCGGTAATTTTATTGAATCCTCTTCGCAGAAACGGGCGTGTTCACGACCATCGCCGCGATTACGATCGTCGTTTTCGTCAGTGTCGTTGACTCTATTCGTATTTTTATATCTGACGCCCTTGATATAATGTAGTTCGCAACGATGAAGCAGACCCGCAAGTCTCTTTCCCGACCTCGATATATCCCATCTCACGACTCATCCAGATATATGGCTCGCCCTACTCATCGTAACCACCGGTCGTGCGTTCACCTCCTGACACGTGCAAAACGCGAAAATAATATTTATTCTGTCCAGTCTACAGTAACTCTCTCCTCTCTCTGCTCAACGGCCGCCTCCATCTTGGGTACCAAACCGATGCCCCCTTCATGATGTCGCTCTCGACCTTCCAGCCAAGCAGCCACCACACCCGCAGCCACGCCCAGGTGAGCACCCCCCCTGCCTTCCTTATCGTATCGCAACAGCAGCTGATGCGATTCTATGTGCAGTATCCTCCCACAGCTCGCCTGAAGCCCCCCTCAGCAGCGTTCAATTCCAACCCCTCGAGTACGGTACGATGATGCGGTCCTTGCGCGATATGCCGCGATTCTGAATGAAATCTGCGCTTCGCCATAGGCTGGGTCCTCGCCCGCGAGGTCCTCGCACGCTGGGTCGACGGCGGTGCCCACGCTCGCGCAGGCGGCGCCACCCGGTGCCCCGCAGCCGCACTACACCCTGGCCCGCGAACACCCGGGTCGAATCCAACTAGATTGACCCTGCACTCATTCACTCCTGTATTTTATATATGTCATTGTAATAATAGCCTGCGCAGCGTTCGGATATCGATTTCGCTCTGCCACTCCAATTGGACTTGCATCCCTCAACAAACTCCCGATCCCCCGCATCACTGGTGCCATCCCCGTCCGCACTGGTGGGGAACCATGAAGTGGCGTTAAAGCGGATCGCCGTGTCCATTGCGATCACAACCCAAGGCCGGCTAGTCGCGCCTCCTTGTCGCGGATTGCACGGTGCCGCTCCTCGGCTCGATCCCACTGGACAACTTCCGCCCGAAGCGTCGGGAGAGACGCTGCGGAGGAGGCGAGTGGCGGTAGGGTGAGCGGGCACGGCGGCGGCAGCCTGCGTGGAGGTGCTCATGCTCGCGCCGGCGCCGGCTTGGGATAGGGCACCTGGTGGAAATGACGGCGCGGGGACGGGGTTCGCGGTGGGGCCCTGCGTGGTGGAGGCGGCTGCACTATATTCTTTATGTGTCCGGTTCAAGTCCGATAGTTCGAATAACTGAGCAACGCACCGTCAGTCGCTTGTCAAATGAACGGATCGAAGAACGAAGCAAGAGGAGGTGCAACCGAAGAATGAGGTTGCAGAACGAAGGATGAGGATGCGATACACCGTTTCAGGCCGCGAACCGGCACGAAACCGGCTCTGCCGAAGGCAGATCAACAGAGCCAAAGCTCGTGGATCTTGCCTTCGTGCACTCGCGCCGCCACAGCAAGCGACGTGCGCGGTGAAGTGCGCCGCAAGTTTCTGCCTTTCTACTTCTCCCTCTCTTTCTCGCCAGGCTCATCTCACCATGGCACCCGCATCAGCCGCCCCGGAAAGACCTTGGGCAGGCAGTTCCGCGAAAGCACGCCGCCAGCGACGAGCGGCTTCACGAGCGGCTTCAGGCCCCGAAAGCCTCAGGGATCGTTCAACCTAGTCCTCGCCACGCCTCGCCCTGTCTCAGCAGCAGCAGCACCACACCGGCGAGGTTGCCACGTCAGAACACTCAAGCCAGAGCCCGACACGGCGAACAAACTCCCGCCCTTGCGCGCGGTTGCAGTCAAAGCATACGACGCTGCGCTCAGCGAGGCGTCGACCCGTTGCGTAAGCACTTTCAGGCCTGGTCCCAAAGTCCCAGGTGAGCGCGAGGAGAGGGGAAAGAAGGCAGCACACATGACAACCCTGCACCACCCCCGACTGGGGCCAGCACGCCTAGGAGCGCGGGCCAGCGAGCCCGTGCTCCCCCCATAGTCCGTGCCAGCGCGCCGGTGGGGTCAACAGTACGGCCAGCGCGCCGAGGAGCGCGGGTCAGCGAGCCCGCGTTCCCCCCATAGTCCGTGCCAGCGCGCCGGTGGGGTCAGCAGTACGGCCAGCGTGCCGAGGAGCGTGGGTCAGCGTGCCCGCCTCCCTTTCCTAGTTCGTGCCAGCGCGCCGACGGGGGTCAGCAGTACGGCCAGCGCGCCGAGGGCGTTCTCCCCATAGCACGTGCCAGCGCGCCGTTGGGGTCAACAGTACAGCCAGCGCGCGCCCAGGGAACGCGGGCCAGCGAGCCGTATGTCCTCACGTCCATCCGAGCCAGCGCGCCGGGAGGAGAGAGTTCCGGCCAGTGCACCGTGCCATCCCATGCGAACTAGAAGCTAATGGGCTAGCGTACCAGAAGCTGACCGAGGATGCAGGGCACTACCGCGCGACGTTGTCAGCCCCGAGAAGCGACTGGAGAAAGCAACTGCGACTGAGCGGAGCAGGAGCGAGCGCATCGGGAGTCACTCCGGGTCAAACGAGAGCGTGGCTCCTGCGCGCGCAGCATCGCCTGCACCATCAACGCCCGCGGGCACGAGCGAGCAACTCCCCCACGGCGTCGACGTCCTTGAGTCCGCGCGGGTGCGCGCCGACGCAAGTTGAGCCGCGCCGATTTCCTTGATGAACGCGCATACGGAGGCTGCCCATCCGAAATTGCCTTCCGACTTCGAAGCAAGCGTACGACGGGCGCGGTCATTCCACCTGTCGACCTGTCGACCCCAGACAGCTCGCTCGAAAAGAAGGCGGAGATGTCATTCAAGGTGGCCTCTTTCAGCATCTCCATACAAGCGGAACACGTTGGAAATATTCGGCTCTTAGCATGTCGGGACGAGGATGCGGAAGGTGCTCGGGCCCTCCGTAGTCCGCGGGGAGAGCAGGGGGCTCGAGCTTGTGCTCGCGGCTAAAGACAAGAGCACCTTTTTCTTCCGCATTGGCAGTAAGAAGAACAAGTCAAAAAAGCGAGGGCATATCCATGTAAAGTTTGGCATCAATACTATCAGTAGTAGCAAATTGAAATTGCAGCAAGGGAAACAAAGCTAATCCCGCTGAAGGCCCGGGTTTGGGTTCCGTCGTGCATGCGTCCGGGGACGCGCCTCCAGCGGGTGTGGGTTTCCCCCGCCGCACGCACGCCTTCAGATCTGGCCGGTTCAGCCGAAAAGAGGCCGAACTGTCCAGCTCTCTCCCAAACACGGGCCGAGCTTAAGAGAAACGAAGTGAAAGAAAAGCGAGGACCTCTTCGGAGAGGTTCGCAAGGCCGGAAACTTAAACCTTCAAAAAGCAGGCTCAAACTGGTGGGCTCGATTTTACCTTGAGCTTTGTCGAGGAAGTAAGTAAAACACCATGAATGAAATAGTTTCGAACTCACTGAGGTGATAGTCCACCGAAGCATGGAGAAAGGGGCGGATGGTGTTTATATCCGACGTGTAAAGGGACAGCTGGCACCTCAGAGCAGCGCAGTCATCAGTAAAACAGCACGTTTGTCTTTGGCGTCTTTGGCGTCTTGGCCAAGATGTCAAAGATGTCCAAGACACATTTTTCCCAAAGACGGGCATCTTTGGCTAAGCAGATTCAAAATCTTAGCCAAGATGCACGTCTTGGACAAGACCGCTAAGATGTGATATGTCTTACCCAGGACTCTATCAAAGATGATTTGAAACCATGAAAGATGACTCAAGACCATTGAAAGACAGATAAAAGACATCTATATTTGGGGTCTACTACGTACAAACGAGCTATTAATTCGCATCGCGGATGACGAAGTTGGCGGCAAGTACATGTGGGGTGAGGCCGTTTCGCATACGGCTGAGTTGGGTAGATAGGTTGTGTAGCGGGAAGTATGTGGAGGGCCGAGGGAATCGTGGGGGGTTGGAATACTGTCGCAGATGATGAGTAGAAGGAATAAGGGTTATTGGACATACATACCTGTACCGCAGAAGAACTAGTGCATCCGACTCGGAAGGAGAATAAATGGTACGAGCTGAATATGAAAGATCAGCGAGCGAAGAGTATGGAGGCCAGTACATACCTGCGCCGGGAGGAAGCGTGCTATTCTGCCACACCGATTCAGGTTCGGGAGAAGACTTGGGGAAAGAAATTAGTATGGCCCCAAGCGGTTGTTAGACGCGTAAGACAGGACCAACACTGCAAGCGCAGCGTGGGAGAGAGCTAAAAGCAGTGAGATATGGGACACAGCTATAGAGAGGGTCTAGACGACGAGAGCAGAGGTAGGGAAGTAAGGAAACGAGAGTTCTTGAGGGCGGGAGCATGAAGTTTGAGGCTCCGCGGCTTGAGACTTGAGATTTGAGGTCTTGCAAGGCTTAACGCTTGAGACTGGCCTTGCGAGGTTTGAGGACGAGAGCTTGAGGAGGACGCGGGCACCGGGGTGATGGGGGAAAAGGAAAGAGAGCGACCAACCATTTGATGGCCTGGAATCACGCCATCCGTCACCCGTAGCAACGGATCATTGATTGGACTGATCAAGCGGAGTTTGAATGACTTCAATTGACTGGCATCACTCTGCCACTGAAGGCTCGAGCAGTGTTACACGCCGTTCCGCTCCAGGATGGGTGTTGTAGTATGAAGACTCGGGCCGCATTTCTGGCCCGACAGTTTTCTCTCCGGCTGGAGGCTCAATTCCGACCGAGATATTACTAGCAGTTTTTACTTCCAATTACTTGCGAAAACTATGCAATAACATGCCACAATGTGTGTTACAGTACTTGGATTTTTCAGTGCCCAATAAATATTTCCAG
The DNA here is from genome assembly GCA_029289555.1 of Mycena latifolia. Classification (NCBI taxonomy): domain Eukaryota; kingdom Fungi; phylum Basidiomycota; class Agaricomycetes; order Agaricales; family Mycenaceae; genus Mycena; species Mycena latifolia. Next base: position 522,504 of record JARJLE010000063.1, on the reverse strand, counting down.
GCCACAGATAGCAAGATGATGCCTAAAGACTAAGACACCACTCCCCAAGACTAAGATGTCTGTAAGACACTATCCAAAGACACAGATGCAATTTTTAAAGACAAAGATCCCCAAAGACGGGTTTCAAAGACAAAGATCTCAAAGACAAACATGCTCTTTTACTGATGGTCGCCACCAGCGAACGACGTGAATAGAGCGTGTTTCGTCATAGGGCTCAGATGGGACAGGGACGAGGATACTAATAGACTGGAAAAGATGGGAGGGTAGGATATATTGTGCTGAGAGATACGCGCGATACGCCCTCGCCGCCTTTAACAACATTTTCCGAGTTAGGGGTTAATGATCCGCAGAATTAATCACCTCTAAAGCCAGCAAGGCGACTACCGAGCCCCCCTCCGTCCCCACCGTCCCCACCGTCCCCACCGTCCCCGCTCTCCCCGCCTTTCCCGTCCTGTGGTGCGCCGACAACCCGTTCTCAACGGGCTTTGGCTCATCTTCGATCCTAGGTAGTCGCCCTCCCAGTTCTCGCCCGTCAACACTCTTGGTCGCTCTTACGCAGCATCCGCACCTCCCGCAAGCGGTCGAGCACCTGCTCATGACGTTGTTGACATCTGCAACTAATACGGAGTCGGGGCCCCAGGCGTTGAAGACGCTTGTGTCTTATAAAGATCAGCCAGTGCAGCCGCCTTTTATTTTATTTATCCCAGCCCGTCCGAAGAACGAGGAGGATCCATACGATCTCGTGCACCTCGCACCGGTTATTGCCCAACATATGGGACACAAAAGTCAAAGCAACAGCCAGTCAAAACGGCGACCACATTGTTACTTGGTGCATAGCATCAAAGACGAGGTGGCTATAGGATGGCCTGTCAGTTCGCAAGCTAAGCAAGTGACCTTTTGTCGAAAATACGGGAAAAGAATGCCAACTTGGCAGACTACATCCTCCCCCTTGATGAAGTTACTCGAACACTCAATAACCCTATCCTTATTTCCCAGCCGAGTCCTTATCATTTTCAAATCCTGTCAGTGTCCCCGGGCAAAAGAACCCTCTGGAAGGGTTTTTGGTCACACCGGCAGAGGCGAAGTTTCCTCTGGCTGACTTGGTAAGCCCCATATTTTATTTCTTTTTTTTGCTACGTTTCTAATCTAACTCTAGGAATACTACACGCCCCACTCTTTCCCTATCGATTTACCTTCAATTATGTTCATCAGAACATACCTTTCCACAATCCCATTCCATCAACAACTCAGCGCAGCTGGGGCGGGTGCAGCTGATGGAAATGGAGGGAGAGGGGATGATGGGGCGGGGGCGGGGGCGGGAGCAGGAGCAGGAGATGGAGCCGAATCCGGATCCAGATCCGGGAGGGACGACGAACCGTCACCACCCAATAACGGCGGAGGGGGAGGAGCGGACGGGGGAACGGGAGGGCACAGACGGGCCGGCTGGGAAGGGGAAGAATTTTCCGGTGAGTGTACAACCTTAAACGAAGATGCCATTATTTAACATATTATTCTATGATACAGATCAGGACTCAGATGCGCTCTCTGATGGAACTGCTGCGTTTATCTCGGAAGTAGCGTTCATCGCCGATATTGCTGGACAACATGCACCAGCCTTCCGAAAGGTAGCCACCAAAATCCAGGATGAGCACTCTCTCCTGGCTTACACCACCCTCCAAGAGCGTATTTCTAAATACAGACGGGTGCGTATACAGTCGCGGACAAGCAAACGTGACAAGCCATTTTCCAGCTGAACCGTTGATTCTAGAGTTAATCTGAGCTCGGAATCAGACTCAGCGTGAAAAAAGGTGATTTTTGAGCCCTCTTTGAAATTTTTCCCACGAGGGATAAGGAACGGCCAATATTTTGGATGACTTCAACGCAAATTGTGACTGGTAAAGTCGGAGGTCGGGAGGCACCGGGCTGTTAGGGGTGGTAAAAATTGATCCTTAGCACCATCTAACACTGTTGAGATGCTAAATCTGTTCCAAGTTGTTGATCCAACGTTGGTTGAACTTTTTTTTTGAGCTTTCCAATCACATGCCCTGATCACATGCACATTAGTCATCGTGATGTGGACAATTTATTTCACCACAATGGCTCGGTGGATTCTTGCACATTAATTGGTATCATGAAGTACTCATTAAAAGCAGTCGATTGCATATTTTTGCGTGATTTTTGCGTGAAATTTGGGGGTACGGCCAAAATTTTGGACCCCCCAACTCACTAAATGGCCATTTGCAGGCGGTTGGCTCGTGTAAAAAATCGAAATTGGGTACCGTTCGACACCTCTTGATGAGATCTCTCTATTCCGATGGTTTCCGGGGGTCATAAATGAGGTTGATCTTTTTTGTCATCTTTGCTTGTCCACGACTGTACTTCATTTGTTGTTCTAAAGGTGTGCTCAAGATCAGAATGAAGGAAGCGGCGAAGTTTGAAGGCAGATGGGCCGACCCCGAGAAGCCGTAGGCAAGTGCTCGCCTGTGCATCTCCCCGCGCTGGCTGTATTTGTAGGTTGTGGAAGGGTTCGAGGGCTCGGATGACGGCGAAGGGAACGTAAGTTGTCTGGCTGCATACTTTCTTACGCTGTCTCACGAGCTTAAGTCGGACGAGTTTCCCACCCTCGAGACTCCTGCCAATTCTCCACCACAGCGGTAACCCGATTGCCACCTGGCTTCAAAAGTGGCTACTCCTCTGACGCTACTCCTCTGACTACTCGGATCGCTTCTGGGCTCTTCCTATAGTGTACGTAAATATATGGTTACACTCGCTGCTACTCGGACGCTTTTCAATCTCACATCGGAGTTCTCATTGGAAACCCTGCATCACCGACTCTCTGGGATTTATTGTTTACTGACTTTCGGTCGTGTTTTGATCCTGACGACACGATGATATTGGGGCCCTGCTGATGACATGACACTCGTCTCTTACTTGTCTGGGTGTTACAACTTGGATACATTTTCTCGATGGTGCTGGCATAATCTGCTTGAAGTTAGCACATCGAAGTCTTAGGATATAATATTCGGGCTTGGGACCGCTACCAACTAAATTCTCTCGGGAGCGGATGCCGTTTTTGGTGCCTGACCGCCATGAACGACCTTGAGGAGGTCGGATTCGTCAAGGGAGGTACTGGAACTCGCATCACCAAGTGCATCCAACAAGTACACAACATGTACGGAAACGCATGGGTTCCATTTCCCCTGATCCAGGGAACTTTCTATTGAACCAGGTAGGGAGAAATTGCACAGATAAATAAATAAAAAACCTCCAACTGATGAGTCTGTCTCTTTTTCTAGCTCAAGCGGCGATCAAGCCGCCAAGTCCACAGCTGCATCATGATTCCTGCTGTATCTTATTGTTCTGTACTTAGCTGAAAACGACTAGCTACACTGTAGCACTCAGGCTATTTTATTTATGTTCTCGTCAATGAATTCCGCTTTTGGTTTGTACTTACACCTGCACGTGGATATCAATCCAAATAAGGAAATTAGACTTCGTCTCCAGGGCACTGCCCAAACTTCTGCCATTCAAATATCAGGTCATTCCGAGATAATGGAACTGGCACTGAAGCGTTTCTTTTCTTTTCATAACAACCTATTTCACAATCTCTATCGCACGATGGGCTTTCCATCATCATTTTTTCCGCTTTCAAATAGTTGTATCCATGTCACGTCCTATATACAATCAATCGTCTATGTACGAGCATTGAGATCCTCCAACGTTGCAAACAAGATTGGAATTGTTTCTTCGCACGGCCCGTTGAAAGCGAAATCTGCATTTGTGTGGGCCTCCGTTGTACCCAAATTGAACACCGCAACAGTACCCTCATTCATTTTTACTGTTGCAGCATATCCGGCAGCTGGGTACACCTTTGGTTCGACTTCATTTAGTACCAAAATGAAACCGAAGTCCAAATCATTTTCTCACTAGAGCCGATGTGCCGACCACGAGCAGAAGGTCGACATGTGTAAGAATTCGCACGATTTCCCCTTGCCCCTCAGGGACTTCGCCGAACCAAACTACCTAGTAGCTCAGTCAGTCCCTACATATTGCTGAAACTTTAACCCATTACCCCGGGCCGCAAAAGGCTTCCGCATTGACCATGGCGATTGGAGCCATTCCAATGAGATCCACCGCAACGAGGGAGAAGTTCTCTCGGAATTTCGCCATGTTCATCGTTCCATTCAGCTAACGCCGAAGATAATGGTGTCTCGCTGGTGCGCTTGATAGCCTTGCAGTCCAAACAAATTGTTCTGAGCGCCGTACCGTGCATCTCGATTAGTCTTTCATGTGCTTGACTCAGCTCATCCGGAGTCATTTCAGTAGAAAGCGCTTCAAGAGCGCGATAGCACAGCCCGTCAAAGTTTTGTGTAATGTGGAGGGGTGGAACATCAGGTTCGGTGAGCGCGGGGAGAAGATGTTGGCGGATTCTTGGTAAGGCGAGGGATGCAAGGCTTTTATGCGCGGCGTTAGGAGTAGCTTTGAGACATCTGCAGCTTGATCGTCTGTCAGCCGCCGTGCATTCTGATAGTGGCTCACATGTCTCTTCTTGCATGGTGAAACCGCCAGACCCGACTGGGATTCTCAACAAATGCTTGAAGTGTGGCAACTTTCGCAGGATCCGTGGTCGTCCATAACGCATCTGAATCACGGTACGTTTGAATTCCTGGCAAGATTTTTTCACGGTCAAGATCACTTGCGCATGTCAACCGCATGTGTGTCTACCTGAAGCTGCCGACAATCCTGCCCCAGACAGAATTGCCACGCGTTTCGCAGATGACATGACGTGGCAAAAAGCGGCCATATCTGACGAAGGCATCGAAGACATGGAATGTTCAATTGCAATGTGTTGAGCGGGGGGCGAAGATGATAGGCTCTGGTGTTATGTCCTGAGGTGTATTTGAATAGATTTTGGATTGCTCAGAGTTTATGTTGTCTCCACCTTGTTTTGGCTTAGACTCGAACCAGTACCTATGCGTAGATATCAAAGACAGTCGTTTGATCAATGCGCTATTTAGCCGCGCTGTTGATCGACTGTCATCAACTCCACTGCGGCTCTCCCAATAGCGAGTCTAGTTTTGGCTTTTCAAGTAATAACAAGTGTTCGGTTCGGCCAGTGTGCATTTATTTTACCCCATCTTTGTGCATAATGAACCTCGAACTTTTTTGACTCTCAAGTCTGTTCATTGGTCTAATCAGTGTATTCAAGCAGCTTCCGAATTCCGCGAAGAAATATAGAAAGAAACCGGTGCAAGGGTCTGGTAATTTCTGCAAGCCCTACGGGGGTTGCAGCGCTTCTTTCAAAGCACTGCAGACAGCGCGACCCCGCCGCTTGTGCCCAGCCTCGACGCCGCGGCGTACTCGGCCCTACGAAACTAAATGCCCGTGCCAACTACTTCTGCGAGCAACTCGGGTGTGCACTCCGGGTGTGCAGAACGTAGTGGTCCGCCATCAGGCAACCAGGATCGCGCTCATTCCCCGCGCACCGAGTATTCGAGAATCCCTAGGTGTTTCCAGGGCTATATTAAGCGGCCGCATGCTGCCAGAAGGGCAGAGACGGACTGCTGATTATGTGCGAAGCGTGGAGGCGCCGCGCATTGTATAAGGCTGCACGAGTGTCGGAGCGGCGCGCCGTGATTACATGGAATCTCGAATGTGATGGGAGGGTTGGGCCCACCATTGATGAGCACATCAAATAAAGTGCCTCAGCGGGAGGGTGGTGTGTACGCACCGTAGCCGCAGGCGCAGTGTCTCTGCATCCTCGGGGTAGGGTACCCCTGCCTCACTGAACACGATTTTCCCCTCTATGTACAATACAGGGAGTGCTGCCTACTCCATCTTGCCCTTCCCCTTCGCCTCCGTGCCCCACACAACCCTCTCCACCTCCACTTTCTTTCCCGTGAGCGCGAGCAGGAGTCCCTTGAAGACGGTGTCGAGCGGGCTGAACATGCCCACGCGCGCCTTGTACGACGCGTATCCCTCATATTTGGATGCGGTGATCGACTCCGTGAAGATCGTCGAGGAGACGAACAACGCGGAGAGCGCCAGGGCGGGCGTCAGCGGCACGAGGGGCGCAAGCAGTGCGTATGGGTCGAACACGGGCGCGCGCAGGATCGCGAGCAGCTCGGAAGCCGAAAGATGTGGTACTGTCGGCAGGGACGCGAGGTTCATTATCCACTGCAGCGCCGCGCGTCTTAGTCGGGCCCATAGAAGAGACATGAATAGTACGCACCCAAAACGTCTGCTCGCACGCGAAGTTGGGGTGCCGCGACCACGCCCAAACGCCGCGCGTGAGGAAGCCGCGCTCAACGTCGGCGGTGGTCCAGTCGAGGCGCGCGCCGAGCCACTGGTGCGAGCTGTGATACCGCCTCGGCTCGTGCTTGAAGGTCTGGTACGCGAACTGCTGGTTGTCGGACGTGAACTCGATGGCGAGGACGAGCAGGGACAGGGCGGCGACGCCATAATCCTGGATATTGAGCGGCTGCGGGGGCTGCGTCGCGGCGACGTAGGCCGGGATGCCCAGGAGGAGCAGGAGGATGTTTTGGATGCCAGCTATCCGTGTGTTAGCGCAGGGAAGTACAGCAAGAGTTGCGCACATATGAAGGTGAGGTTCACGATCTGGAACAGCACAGGGTGAAGCTGCGCGCGAAGGATAACCCAGCGGTAGTCCTCGTCCTTCCTACGGTGAATCTCAGTGACTGCGTTTGCAGAGGATTGGGGATACACACAAGCTGAATAGACCGCGTCTGTACGTGTTGTAGCTCAATCTATCCCGGACATTAGCGAGCCTTGGGGGGAAGAAATGGGTGCCATGGTGCACCTGAACATCCAGATGATGATCAGGGACAGCATCATTAAAGCTCTAGGATTGTAGGCGCCTGGTGCGATCCCGAGGGCGGCCGGGGTGTACGGGGCAAGGTAGAATGGCTGCTCCTGGGGCCAGAGAGGCAGCAATGCGAAGTAGGCGGTGTAAATTGTCGGCAGGAACGTCCACAATCTGTCCACCTTTCCGGAGCTTAGTTTCGCTTGCTGTAGACGAAGAGGTCGGGCCCACCTGAGAAACATTGGAAGTGATTATGGACGCGACGTAGGTTGCTGCGGTGGTAAAGATGCAGAACTGGACGGGCCATTCGAATGCGGGGGGGATGGCGTCCATCAGGGTTGAGTCTGACTTACGTCAGCATGTTCACTGCCCCTAACTTCCTCCCTCCATGCCCGAATCTCAAGCTCCATCGATATCCATTGCCCAACTCCGGAGCGAGGCTCTTAGCTTGATTCAGACGTTCGATTTCCAGGCCTCAGTCCAAGGGAAACTTCAACCACCTGCCGTTCCGACGCTGGAAGATACTCCAAAGTACCGACAGCTCCTCACTGCTTTCTGAAACCTCAACCTTGATATACTCGATCCGGTCGTCAAAAATTATCACAAGGACACCGTACTCCGCGACTTTCTACAAGAACAAATTATACTCCGCAAAGATGATTTATTTAAAGTATCCTTGGAATTACACGCATTTCTGGTTACTGGTATGTATTCAGGCTTAGAGTAATATTGTATACACTGATGAGGATATTAAGCGAGATCGGCGACGAAAACAGCAGCCCCGACTCCTGTCGCAGACCTCAGCCTGTCGAGCGCATCGCGCAGCTCGGGGAATCGAGACGCTGTGGGTTCTAATCCAGCTTCGTGCCATGAAAGAGTCCCAGGTTAGAAAACGAGACGGGCGAATGTGTAAATTGACCGGCATCATCGATGCCACAAAGCTCGACGACAAAGAGACCGAAGCGGCGAGATCATTGCCCTTTCATCAAGAGTACTTTGAACTCAACAATGAATATCAATCGGGTGGCCTCGAAGTTACGCACGCAATTCCTTGGAACCCGGGTAACGACGTTCGTCGTCAGCTCTAGTATCACCTATCTCAGTTATTACTAGCCGCCCTACCAGTTTTCCCTCGTTCTAAAATCTTTCACGGGCTTGACCGTTGATGTGTCCGAGAACATGGTTCTCCTCGACTCATCCGTTCACAAAGACTTTGGGGCCTTCAAAATCTTCTTTGATGCCTACGTACGTGCCACAACTCTTTGCCTCATTTTTCTTTTTTTACTCAACTATTCCAGTGGAATGCGCATGCTCGAACAGGACCGGCTCGACCTACCCACTGCAACACGTTTGATGTTCCCCGAAGGAACTATAAAAAGTTGTCGCGGGTAATCGGCAGGAACCTAGATTTGAGTATGGAAAGATACGACAATAATGAACGGAAGACCGCCGATCCTCCTAGCCCTTTTTGGTTCCAACTTCACCGCTTGCTCGGTGACATATACCATGCGTCTGGACAGGCGGAAAGCATCGAAAACCTGCTTGACAAGGCTGATGAAGCTGGCCCCCACGAACTATGCACAGATAACCTCGTCACAGTCGATGCAGCGGAACGCTTGCAGACGCCTACAGGGTATCGTTTAGAATGGCCTGAAGCTGAGGTTACTTTTGTACCAGCAGCACGAACCATTGTTGTGTAGAATTCAATATTTAAAGTGTGATAACAATTGGCGAACATCAAGGAGAGTGAACAAGAGTGGAGAGTGAGTGGGGATCAGCAGTCTCAATGCCCAAGAGCTATATTATTCATAATTGTACACGACATCTTGGTCTATTGAACTTATTTACATCGTTGTTGCACTTCAAGTTAAAGCGAAAGCGGCGTCGTGCGCAGGTATGGCTGTAACAAGGAGAACGAGTCAGTCGTCGGAGATGGAGAATCGGCAAGTAACGCACGAGATGGACTTTGTGGTCGGGGAACAGGGTCTTTGCCTCCTCTGCGTTGACGCTGGCGTGGATGATGACGTCCTCGCCCTGCTTCCAGTTGACGGGCGTGGCGATGCGGTGTTTGTCGCCGAGCTGGATCGCGTCGATTGCGCGGATGATCTCGTCCTGCAGATAGGTTAGTTGACGCATCGGGATCTCGAGAGGGGACGCACAAAGTTGCGGCCGGCGACTGCAGGGTACGAGAGCGTGAGGCGGATGACCTTCTTCGGGTCGATGACGAAGACGGTGCGGATCGTGAAGGGGAGGCCTTTCAGGTCCTTGTTCGTCGCGTCCTGGTAGTCCAGCATGTCGTAGATGTACGAGACCTTGCGGTCGGCATCGGCGATCTGCAGGGCTTGGGATGAGCGGGGGTTGCGCGCATTTGCCAACGGACGGCGCGTACGATGGGGAACTGGACGTCGGTGGGGCCGACCTTGCCGCCGTACTCTTCGATGTCCTTGATCCACTTGGAGTGGTCGTCGAGGCTGTTGGCGGAGATGCCGATGACCTTGACGTTGCGCTTTGCAAAGTCGGGGGCGCGACGCGCGACCTCGCCGAGCTCAGTGGTGCAGACGGGGGTGAAGTCGCCGGGGTGGGAGAAGAGGACGCCCCACGAGTCGCCGAGCCATTCGTGGAAGTTTATGGGCCCGATGGTTGTTTCGGCATCGAAGTTGGGTGCAATGCTGCCGAGACGGAGGGTATATTCGTGCTTGGGGAAAGTAGCCATGGGGTTTGAGAAGATCTAACGCCGATAGCGAGCCTTTTATGTGAATCCCAAGAGCGTCTAGCGAAGAGCGCTGACACAACAATTGACAAGAATGGCGTGCCTGATGCATCCAAACTCGCAAGGGTAATTGCGCCATCGGGACGCGCACACGGCAAGACTGGTTCAAGAGGAGCGTCGGCAAAGACCTGGACCCGTGAGATGGACGTCGCATTCAGAAGAAATGTCGCCAAGGTTCAATCAAGATGGTACCGAAGCAAAGTTCTTGTGATTCACACTGCGTTTGTAACCAGCCTGTGGTCGACGAACAGAAACAAGCTTGCGAGTAATGCCAGCCGATGCCAGCATTGACAGAGTATTGGGAGTGTATTGGAAGAGTTGACAGTCACGTAACTCGCGCCGGTAATATTTAACAGTTGATGGCGACACCAGAAAAATCGGTTTGCGCGACAGAATACGCAGCGACGCGCGTGGTTAAATACTACATATAGTACTTGCAGACATGGGCCAACACGGGGAAAGAGCTGTGCATCTGATTATCATTACCAGTAAGTAGTCTACGTCGAACTACGAAAGCTTGGTCAAAGGCTCGATAACCATGCCCATCTGCGCACGCAATCAGCTGGTGTATCTCGCAGAAAAACATACACACCTTCTTCACGACGCGCGGGAGCGTCCCCCGCTGGAACCCGACGCGCGTGTTCCACTCGGCGCCGAGCGGCGCCTCCATGCTGCGCTCGTACTGCGCCCGGCTCGTGAACGGGTACGGCAGGTCCGCCACTTGGTACTTGGCCGCCTTGCGGTCGCGCTTCTCCGAGATGATGACGTGCGCCTTGCCGTGGTCCGCGCGCGCGGCGGGCGCGATGCCAGGGATCTGCTTGAGGAGATGCGCCTTGGGCTTGGGCTTGCTCCCGCCCTTGTGCGTCTCGGGGCCGCCCCACGCGCCCTGTGGTGGGGTCCATGTCAGTGCAGAAGCATGAGTTGAGAGGCGCAACGCACCCATCCAGGGAGTGTCGTGTCCACCACTCGCGGCGCGTCCGATGCGATCTCGCGGCGCTTCGCGTCCTCAAAGTCCTAGATGAATCACACCATGAGCAACGGACCAATAGCGCAACAGGGAACACGGCTTACCCGCACGACATTGTCGCCCGCAAACGCCAGCGCGACGAGGTCCCGCTGCTCGAACGCCTTGGGCCCCGCCCCCGCCTTCCCCTTGCCCCGCTTCTTGCGCGAGAGGGCCGCCTCCTGCGCGTCGACCTCGCTGTTCGCGTCTTCGTCGTCCCCGCTGCCTTGTTCATCGCCGAGGACTTTGCCCATTTCGATCTCGACGACGCCGTCGTCGCGCACAGCAGCGACCGCGCCTGCGTCGCGCTTCTTCGCGTCCTTGGCGAGTCGATGCCGCGTCTTGTCCGCAATTGTGCTGTCCTTGCTGACCACCACGTCGTTCTTCGCGCGCGGCGCCTTGGGGCCGGTGGACGACGCTGCCTGCGTGAGCCACGGGTTTGGGTCTGCAGCTGACACGGCGGCGGCGAGCAGTGGCCGGGGTCGTGCGGGCGCGGAGGCGGGGGGAGGCGACGTAGACCGAGTCGCGGGTGATTCATCGGGCACCTTGGACGTGGACGCAGCCGCAGCCGCCTCCCCAGGTCTATACGCGACGCGGCCCCCCGTCCGCTGCACGACCACCCCCTTGCCGCCCTCCCCGCCCGACTCACCACCTTCCTCGTCACTCCCCCCGCCAACCGCGAGCCCCATCTCCGCGACAAAGTCATCCGCGAGGTGCCCCGCCTCCGCCGCGCGCCGCGCCATCCCGTCGCGCATGAACTTCATCCCGAAGACGCCCTTCTGTGGCGCCTCCCCGCCATCGCCCTCTTCGTCGTCTTGGAGGGCCCGGAGCTCTTCGAATGCTGCACGCTTCACCGCGCCCTCGTCCGCATCCGCATCGTCGTCGCTGCCACTGGAGTCAGCCTCGTCGTCCCCCTCGCCGCGGATGAGCCGTGTGAGGCGCTCCTTGCGTTCGAGCTCCGCCTCCATTGCGTGCCGCCCGCCCAGCACCGTCCCGTCCTCCTCCTCCTCCTCCCCCTCCTCGTCCTCGCCCCGCGGGCGCCATCCCGCCTTTCGTTTTACCCTCATCCCCGCGCGCTCCCTCGCACGCTCCACCTCTCTCCGCATCCGTCCCTCCTCGTCGTCCTCAGCCCCCTCCCCCTCCGCGCCCCCGCCCTCGCGAGCCTTCCTCCCACGCGCAATCTTCCGGTACACGCGGCTCTTAATCCGCGCGACGCGCCGCGCCTTCACCTCCCCGCGGAACGCCAGCTCGCGCTGCAGCCGCAGCTCTGCGCGCCTTCGCGCGACCTCTGCGGGGTCGAGTGTTGCGGCGAGGAGCGTGTTCTCCGTACGCAGCACGTCCGCGTCGTGCGAGAGGTGCGCGGCAGCGAGGAGGCGCGCGACGCCCGTCTCGAGTTCAGTACGTGGCTGCAGCGTTTGTTCGACGGCGAAATATAAAGCAAGATAAAAGTTGAGGACGTACGGTGAAGCTCGCAACAAGTGCAGCGCTCGAGGGGCGGCCCTGCACCGCCGGGGCCTGAAGCGGGAAGCTCAGGTGCTCGGCCTAGGCCACATGTTAGCGTGCAGTACTTGCAGCGATAGATGTATTAGAACGGTACCTCACGCATCCGCTTCATGCTCGGATTCCACTTGTCCACCTCGGCCTTGGTGGCCTCGTACGCGGCCTCGCGGTCCACGCGCGCCTGCGTGCGCAGTGGGAGCGGGGCGGCGAGCGCACCGCGCTCTTTGGCTTTCGTCTTTTTACCGGTAGACGCATCCGCTTTCTTCCCGGTCGGCGCTGGTTTTGTCGTCGGTGCGAGGCTCTTCTGCACGCCGGGGAGGGCGGTCGCGAGGGGGGCAAGGAGGTCTGCGAGCGCGAGCTTTATGCCGCCCGCGCCGGCGCCGACGTGGAACTCGCCCTCCGCGCCGGCGTGTGTGCGCTCGGCCAACGCACGCTTCTTGCGCGGGGCGTCGTCGGCGGGCGCTTTTCGCTTTGCAGAGGCGGGTGGGGGGGCGGCGGAGGGGAGGCCAGCAATGAGGTCGTGGAGGGCGGTGAGGGCGGCGGGGGAGGTGTCGATATCGTCTGCCTCATTGTCCGAGTCTACTTCTTCGTCGTCCGAGTCGTTAGCAGAAGCGGACTCGTCGTCTTCTTGGTCTTCCCCCGCGTCCGAGTTAACATCCTCTTCCCGGCGAGCAGGCGCAGCATCCCGCAGAGGTATTGGGGGTCTCGCGTGCTCCCCGTCCGAGTCTTCGTTATATACTTCGCCCTTACCGTCGAGTACATCCAAGATATCGATGTATGTGTCCGAGTCGAGGTCTTCCTCTTCCTCCTCCGCGTCCGAGTCCGCGTCTGAGTCTTTCATGGCGACGTCCGCGTCCTCGTTCTCGTCGAGGTCGACGTCCGCAAACCGCACCGTGCGCGGCTTTTTCTTTTTCGTCAAGGCTTTCTTCTGCAACGAACATAAGTCCTGAACATGAATCGAATAAAATGCACAGACCCTCCCAAAGACGCCTGCAAAGCCCTCCGCATCGCCGTCGACATCCTCGAACGCCGCATCGCTGTCAATCTCCTCGTCATCTCCGCTCTCGATCGTGTCGCCTTCACCTAGCAGCCGTGGTGCCTGCCCTTCCTCGTCCTCCTCATCCGACCCACCGCGTCGATCACCCTCCGCTCCATCCTCCCCATAGTCGTACTCGAGCTCGACTGTCTCCCTGCGCGGCTTCTTCCCCTTCCGCTTGCTCCGCCGGTTATCCTCGTTCTCGACGAGCTCGTAAACATCTTCCAGCCGCGCCGTTGGCGCCTTTTTGCTGCGGCGCGCAAGATACCCCGCGGCGTTGGCCTTTGCACGGGCGTCAGGCGTGCGGGTGCCCTTCGACTTCGAAGTGGAGGGGCGGCTGGTCCGTGCCATGGTAAGTAGTCGAAAAAAATTGGATCCCCTTTTGGAATCGGCGTGGGTTAGGGTTGAGTCGAGCTGCAAGACAAGTTGGAGGTCTCGCATAAATTGTTGGCTACATGGAATAGAAGATATTACAATACAACATATAACGACCATAGATAGATAGATAGATAGCTCCTTCACTCCGGGTCCGATTCCTCCACAGGCTTTTTGCGTCCTTCTGAGAAGAAAAAAAAGATCAAGTCAGCACTCCATACTGAAGACACGAAACTGTTCTCACTCCGCTTGGACGCCTTCTTCTTAGCAGCCGCCTTCTTTCCCTGCACCCGTTTCTCAAGATCCCGGTCCTCCGCCCCTTGCATCCTGTTGTCCTCAAGGATCTGCGAATAGAGACGCATTGATATACGCATGCCAACCAAGGCCGCATCAGCTCACCTGCTCAAATTCAGCCAGCTCCGTATCTGGCTTATTCGGAGACTTGTTCTGGCGAGCCTGCGCGCCACCATCCCTCAGAACAAGATCCCAGAAAAGCAGACAAGCCACTGACCTTGTTCAGGATCTCAGTAAACCGCTCGAATACGGTCTCTTCGTGCAGTTTGTCGCGGTAGAACGGCAGTCCTTCGATCAGCTTCTTCACCGACCGCTCTGACTTGAAGGGAAGGAGGGAGAGGCAGAACGCGATATCTCGCCATTGCCTCGGCTCTTCTGAAAGATGGAAGCGCTGGCAGAGCTTTTCGACGATGCTTTCCGCTTGTTTTTCCTGCCGAAATATCCAGAAAAATGGACAACAGATAACGGACCACCCTCACCTTCTCAATGAAAGAAAATATGTACGTCAAGGTCCGTTGGAAGGTCTCCTCGTCGACCGCATGGTCTCCAATGCCAAGATGGCTGATGACTACAGCAAATGGGTAAGCCATGAGGTTTTAAAAAAAAGAGGGAGCCTACCATCGGGCAAGTTGTTGTAGATTGCATTGTCCTTGGTCGACAACTCCGTGAAAAAGAGCTTGGCCAGGTCAGAGATACGCGTCTCGGGGTCCTCAATGCACTTCGCCATCTCCCCAAGCTGGCCCTTGACCTTGATCATGCCGTTCAGAATCAAGTGCGTGAGCACCATGAGAGTGTTCTTCTTGACGACGAGGTCCGGGTCCGAGAGGCCCTTATAAAGCTCGTTGCTGTTCTCGTCGATGATGCTGCTGAACGAGACAGCGACATCCCCCAGCGCGATGACGATGTTGCTCCGGATGTTGGCATTCTTCGACGTTTCGAGGATCTTGAACAGCAGCATGTGGTTCTGATCGCAAAACTGCGAGCTGACACAGAGGAATTTGCTGAAGGAAAGCGTGGCGGCAGCTCTAAGTGTTCGGTTCTGCGGCAGGTCAGCATATTATTCTCCACCATGTCAAATCTTTCACCTTGTACTTGTGGGGGCTTCCACAGACGTGCACTAGCATGGGACCGTAGATCGCCAATAGCGAACGGGGCCCATACAGCAACTCCGTCTCCCGTATCCCAGCGATACGCTCTCCAATCTCGTCCTCAGCATTCCCAGCCACCTGGTCGAGCTCTTCCCGGTCCTTCGCACGGGGATTCGCTTGCTTCTCCGCTGCAACACCAACCACATAAACATACTGTCATTGACGCAAAGGAGTGTTGCAGAAACTTACCCCCGTCCTTCTCGTCCTTCTGGCGCTTCCACTCGCGCTCGACCAACTCGAGATACACGATGTGCTTGATGACGACATGGCCGACGACGAAAAGCAGCTGGCTCAGCTCGAACGCATCGCCAAGGTCGTTGCTCTTCACGTCTTTCTTCTGCGGCGAGGCCGTGGCCGACTCCTCCGAGCCGTGCGTAATGTCCCCCGGCTGATCTTCGTCCATGGCGTCCGGATCCCGCTCTGCCGGCGGCTCCTGGTCCTCCGCTTTCGACTCGGGCTCCGCGTTGGCCTTGGCGCGGGGCGCAAACGCCCTGACAGTCAGTTTCTTGATCAGGTCGTTGCAGAGCACGTCCGGGTGGTCCCCGAGCGCGTACGCGGTGTTGATGGCTTGCTCCGCCAGCCCGAACCATTCCTTTGACCGGGACGGGTGCTCGACCGCCTCCTGCAGCTTGTGGAAGATCGGGTTGTCCATCTCAATTCGTATGGTCTTGTCGAGCAGAGACCCTGCAGGACGCTCAATCCACTACACAGCTTCGCATTGTAGAGACGCACCTTTGACCTTCTTCGCACTCCCATTGAGACGCTGCAACGCGACACAAGTGTACCGCGCCAGAGTTAAATCCGCCTTTGGGACGTGCGTTAACAACACCAATTCCGCGAAGCAAAAAAAGTTCCCACCTTGCCCAAATGGCCCAAGCCCACCTTCAGCATCACGTCAACGTGGTCCGTCAGCACTCCGCGCTTCGCCAACGCCAACATCCCGAGGATGATAATGGCCCCTTGGCGCTGCGCCTTGGGCAGCGGCTTACTGATGCCTTGCGAGGACATGAATCGACTGCACCTCGCCAGACTCGAAAAGACCACTCACTGTACACACTCCAGAGCTTCGCAATAACGTCCGGGTGTATCTGCTCATCGTCCATCATGATACGCATCATCTCCTCCAAGCTCGTCAGCTCGGCCAGCGTCGCGTTGTACGTCAACCTGAAAACCATCAGGCCCTTTAACTGAAAACTGAAACGAATGCACTCACTCAATCATATTTTTGGCGATGCGGTTGACCTGCGCCTTGGGCTCCATGTCCGGCAGGGGTTCAAAGTACAGCCCACGGTAGCACTCCAGCAGCCGCTGGCGGATACCCTTCAGCTCCTGCCCATCTTCTGACGTCGAGTTACTATTGTCCTTCGACCAAATGAGGTGCAGCATCTTCTTGATCCCATACTAGCCATCACAAAAGAAATCAGACGGTGCAAGAGAACGCAAAGGAACGACGCACATCAGCCTTAGCGAACTTGTACTCGTGGGCGACGCGGAAGAACTCGATCGCCTCGAGCACCTCGGGCTTGTTCTTGCTCCCGAGGAGCTTCTCCATAGTCTCCATCGTGCCCTCGATCTGGCGGATGAAGTTGAGTCCCTCGGCGTAGTACTTTTTGCGCAGGCGCAGGTGCAGGAGCTGGTTCGTCTCGAGGGTCTCAAGCACGACCTGCTCGTCGGTCATGTCGACCGCGATCTGCGACTTTCGCGGCTGCAACTTTGGGGCCTTCTTCTTCTTCTTGGGCGTCTGCTGTTCTCCGCCCTCGGCGTCGACGGACATGGCGGAAGGGTCCTCCTCCTCCTCCTCTTCATCATCCTCATCCTCTGCTTCATCTTCTGGCTCGGTATCCCCTCCATCCTCCTCTTCGCCGTCGACATCCATCGAGTTGTCGGATCGCTTTGCTCTGACGGAGATGTTTAGTTCGCGAAACCTATTTCGACACCAGAAATCTTACTTCTTAGATTTTTTCTTCTCCTTCGGGGCCTCCTCATCCTCGGCATCTTGCTGACCGCTCCCATCACCGACCGACGCTTCTATCTTGGCCAGCTCCGCCTTTAGAACCTTGTAATCGGCCTCCCACACCTCCAGAGTCAGCATCCCTCCGTACATGAGCCCGTACGGGTGGGTCAGCAGCAGCTTCACGATCAGCGCCGCCGCGCTCTTCCGCACCGTGGCGACCTTGTCCTCGAGCGCGCCGACCGCCGCCTGCGTCACGGCGAGCCGTTGCTTGGGGAACTTGGCCTTCTTCATGTCGCACAGCCGCGACAGCACGCCGAGCACTTTGGTGCGCACGTACGACGATACGTCCAGCGCGCGCTCGAGGAGCAGGTCGTAGAGCCCGTTGATCTGCTTCTTTTGCGAGCCGTCCGACGACTCGTCCTCTTCGGCCTCGGCGAGGTCCTGGATGATGGCGCCAATGACCTCCACGATACCGATGCGCATGGGGTACGCCTTGAACAGTCAGTACGGCGCCGAAATAGACATGGGAGGAGGACCGACCTCGGAGTCTAGCTGGCCAAGGAGCAGCGCGATCTGCTTCAGCATCAGGCGAGGGGCGAGCTCGGAGAACTTGATGAGGAACTTGGAGAAGGTGCGCGGGCCCTTGTTGTCCTGTCCGGTGAAGCTCATGCCCGCGATCTCGCGGAGAACCTCGTCGCCGAGCTGGGCGTGGTCGAACTCCTTGGCCAAGATGGTCAGGCACTCTGCCAGGGGCTCGGACAAGTGCTCGTAGAATTGCAGGCTCTGTATGATGGTGATCTGGGCGGCAAAGGAGTGGCCGTGGTGCTTAACGGCGAGACAAATGACTTTGTAGACGCTGAGCTTGATGTCCTGCACTTTCATGTATACTTCGCTCTCAGTTACGTGGTAGGCGGGGCGGGTGAGACATCTAAACAGAATAAGAGTCGGAACGGAACGACGCGAGCGCGGAGAACGACGTACGAGATGAACGTATCTTTTTCGGCGGTGGTGGTCCATATCCGCTGGGTGGACAGACGGAGGACCTTGCTGATCAGGTTGAGGGTAGCGGGGATTTGGCCCATCCAGGTCCATTCAGCCTTTTTGGCGTTGGCGCCACGGGCAGAGCGCCCAGATGCGGCGGCTTTCCCTCCGCGCGGCTTGCGTGCCTTGGGTGCGGGAGTGGCGGGGCCGTCGCCGTCGGCCTGCTTGACCTTTTCCGCAGCAGAGACGAACCACTGGAGCAGGAACGCGTACATTTCGAGGGGCACCTTGTGGGCGCAATAGACCTGGGCTGATTCCTGGTCGAGATCGCGGACAGTGGCATCGAGCTCTGCCTGGAGGCCAGACGAGAGGGAGTCAAGGAGCTTGCTCATGGTGGCTCCTGGGACGGCATCCGAGTACTTGAGGAGGCTGCGGTAGACGTCAAAGACCTCGGGGTCGCCGATTGCGTCGCTGGACTCTGCGACGGCCTCGACGGCGCCTTTGGGAACGGTCAGCGGCTAGCGTTGCAGAGGGGCAGGAGACGCGCCTTCGAGCAAACGCGCGGGGTCTTCGCTGGAGAGGTCATGGTCGTGGGGGATGGTGTATGTGTCGAGGTCCTGGAGGGCCTGGAGCTCGTCGCGGAGCTCAAAGGAGTCCGCCATGGTGGCGGTCAAAGTGCAACTCTTGTTGGTTCGCGACGCGTTGGAGCGGCACGTGCGACGCGGGGCTGACTCAGCGCAGCACAGCCACGGAAATCTGCCGAATTTTTTCTCCTCTTTCGCTCCTCAAGACCGCAAGCAGCCCGCTAATCCTCCAGCTCTGTGAGTCGTCTTGCCGCATGCCCCGTCTGTCCAGCAGCCCAGCCCGGCTTTTCTCGTGAAAATCGGGCCAGGGACGGGCTGGATTGCGCTCCGTCGCTCTGGATGTCGCTGACGCCGTTCCCAGCCGGACAAGTGCGACGCCCAGTCTCGCACTTCCGCCCACAGACCCACATTCGCCCAGCATGATTATCACCAAGGAGAACAGGCGCGTCATCTACGAAAACCTCTTCAAGGGTCTGTCCCCGCTTTTGTGTCTTTACCGCCCAGCTCACCCCGTTGCAGAAGGTGTCCTAGTTGCCAAGAAAGACTTCAACGCGCCGAAGCATGAAGAACTCGACGTCCCCAATCTGCAGGTCATCAAGGCTCTCCAGAGCCTGACCTCTAAGGGCTTCGTCAAGACCCAGTTCTCGTGGCAGTGGTACTACTACGTCCTCACCCCCGAGGGCGTCGAGTACCTCCGGGAATGGTGCGCCCGCCCTTGCTGTTGCCTGGCTTGGTCTTACCCGTCCTAGGCTGCATCTCCCTGCCGAAATCGTCCCCGCCACGCACAAAAAGGCCGCGCGCCCGCCCCGCCCCGCGGGTGTCCGTCCGGGAGGAGGCGAGGGCGCCTACCGTGCCCCCCGCGGCGACCGGGACGACTACCGCAAAAAGGAGGGAGGCGGCGCGCCTGGCGAGTTCAGGCCGCAGTTCGCCGGTGTGGGTCGGGGTGCGCCCAGGGATTAGGCCGCCGCCGCGTACGGGATATGCAATAGGTTTATGCTGTCGACCCCGCTAGTATGAATGCACACTTCATCCATGACTGTTCGATGTTTTCAGAGTTTCCTACTGTTCAAGTGCGCTATGCGCTCGCTCTAAAGCCGATTGAGCCGGGAGTCGCTCGTTCGCACAAAGAAGCTTTAAGTCCCAACCGGCCGTTCACCCTCATCGACTAGGCTTTCTAGAGAATCTGAACTCAATGGAAGAAAGCCAGCAAGCAAGAAATAATATTCAAGACAGTACAAGTAAAATAAACAAAGATTAACGTGCTTTTGGTCGACGCGAGCGTCTCAAGCCCGGGGGCCCAACGGCAAGGGAGCACGAGGGTTGCGAACCCACCCCCGGGAACTATCTACTGACTACGGGATGGTAGGGCAAATGCAGACGAAGCTGCGTAGTCGGGTGAGTTCGGCCTGTGAAGGAGTCAGCCACAAGTTGGCGAGAAGGGAAGGAAACGAGCGCACCAGGAGTGACTGCCCCATCGCTCCCAGGCAGAGGAGGGGCTTTGGCTGTTTGGCTTCAGTTTCGCCGAGCCCCAGCTTGGGTCACGATCCCGATTGGCAAGCCGGCACCAGCTCACATCCACCCTTCCGACGGCACCGCCGCGGGTCGATCAGCACCTGCTTGCTGCGACGCCGAAGCGCGGTGCACACAGTGAGCCGCTTCCACGTCTGGCCCGCCAGGCTCGTTACATGGGTATGTGCCGCCCGTCTACTCGATGCCTGTGGACGACGGTTAGCGTTCGAAGCGGCTGACAAGGGTATAGCGGACACACCTATTGGCTGGTAACCCTCCCCTGCGCCGGGCTTTAAGATCGCCCTTCTTGCGGCGCGGTCTTTGGTGGGTGTGCTTGGTGTGGTGGGTGGGGCCGCGTCGTCGGTGGCGAGGGGATCGGCCCTCGCCGCCAACAACCCTGGAGGAGATGTCAGCGCGCACCGGGAACAGCGAAGAAGAGGGAACTGACGAAGGGAGAGAGGGAGGGCGAATCCCCACTGAAGTGGGTAGGAGAGAGGTGAGGGTTTGCAGTGCGGTGCTCCCGTTTATATATGTTTTCCAGCCCAATCACCTGACGGCGTTGAGACAAACCAAATAGCGTAAAGCACACGCGACGCGACGCGTTCCTATAAAATGTGACCCGAATTCGGTGTGACGGGTCTCTTCCTGACCTCCATGGTCGAAATTCTGCATGAATATACGAGCGTTGCCCGTTTCTGCCTTTTTGAGTTGCGAGGAGGAGGTAAGGCCATATCCAGCCTGATGAAGTGATAGGCGCCGAGGCGCCTATCAGTTGTGATGAGTTCTGCTCCCGAACCCACCGAGTCCAAGTACATACTCTCTTCTTTCCCCAGACAATGCTGAGACTCCATAGAACTGTGCAATGATTAAAGCTCGATGAATGATTCAACTTTCTTCAAGTTGAAGACCACATAACGTGAGAGCATCGGTGATGCTGGGAGATTCGCGAATGATCGCGAACAGATCAATCAAAGCGATCAATCGATGTGCACTGATTTCCGTCCACTGAGAAATGTGACGAGATTTAGCTGCACCGAACTCTATGGAACGATTTCTACTGCACTTATATTATTCCAGCGATTCTAGTGCAGGGGGTTCCCGGTATTTCCTTGCAGTGATTTCAGTCCACTCATTCTTGTCATTTTTTGCTGGACGTATTTCAGTCATTTCACTGTAGCAAGATCCTTGTTAATTCCGTACAGTGAATTCTGTCGGCTCCTTTTTTCTTTTTTCACTGGACAAAAATTTGTGCAACAAGATCTTTGAATTCCTTGGAGCGATTTCCATGCAGCAGTATTTGTAATTTCACTGGACGTAATTCAGACATTTTACTGCAGGGGCATTTCACGTATATCCTTGCAGCAAGTTTCCAGGTTTTCACTGGATGGAAAGTACTCTCAAAACCTTTCACGATATGGTGTTCACGTTGAAGATCGTGTTGATCGTGCCGTGCTCCGAGTCGGCTGCCGACCGTGTTGATTTGCCACAACAGGCCACAACATGGAACACTTTCCTCCTCCTCCTTGCTTTCTCCAACGGCGGCGGCGGCCTCAACGCATATAGGGTGCATATGCAGGGTGTTTTGCATACTCTAGTGCTCATTACTTCCTGTAGTTGTGCCGCTCCGACTCCCAACTCGTTTCCAGAGGCGGCCGGTGCTACCTGCGCGCATTAAAACAAGCACAGTATCCAGCTGGGAGGACGGGTTTAACACAGGACACTCAAATAGTGCATCTATTTCCTCTCCTTCCGTGTTCACCACTGACTCAATTGAGCGACCAGTCCTACGTCCCCGCTCTGGAATAGACCAGGGCTTGTCAACAGCGCCCTGAATAGCATCAACAGCGACATCGAGCCGCCACACGGCTTCTACAGCGTGCCGCACTCGCAGAAACGCTCGCGATTGCGTGGTCGTTTTGCATGTGCGGCTCGCGTAGGGCGCCCTTCTTTGTTTCAGGTCGGCGGGCGGGGGTGTCCTCAGTCTGAATGCCGTGCGCGCACACTACACTTTCGCGTGCGATGGCATCTGTGATGCGCCGCCAACCCGCCACCGCCACCCACTGGGTGCCCATGTCATTTCGTTAGTTGTCTGCGCGCTCTCCGACTGCGGCCTCTATTGGTCGCGCCGATGTGTAGTTCGAGACGGTGTGATTCCAATCGACTACGTAGAAGGAACCACGTGGAAGGTGGCGGGCACCTCTTGGCCCCGCGTGCTTCTGCGTGCCTGGAACACCCACCTCCCTCCAGCGCGTCCCGAATCGCTTGCTCCGTTCGCACCTACTCTCTACGAACGTCAATCTAGGATTATTTATTTTGACAGCCCTGGTGAATGTCATAGCTATTCAACAATTAACTGAGCAATGGTTCAAAAGTACAGTAGATGGTCCTTCAAATTGGGGGCTGCTGTTGTATTTGCGGCTCGTTCAGGCATGTACAAGTCGTGAAAGATAGCGTCCGCCGGATCCGCCGGATCCGGCGGTCAAATCCTCCACTGTAACACTTTCAACATTCATATATTTCTGAATGTACTTGGAAGGAATTTCTGGAAATCACTGGACGGAGAAACAGGGAATTGCGTGGAGCGATTTCATAGGTATTTTAGTGGACCACGATTGCACAGATTTAGGTGGAGGAATTTTTTTGGAAATCACTGGACGAAGAAAATGTAAATGTATGTTGCTCTAGGGAGATCTTGGGTTGTTGCTGGAGTGAAACCGGTGAAGTGAAATGCCAATATATTCATGGATCGAAAACCGTGAAGTGATACTAGTGCAGTGGATCCCAATGAAGTATGTGAAGCGAAGATGGTGCAACGAAATCCGTGGACGGGTTTTCGCCATCATAAGTTCGCGATCAACCCGATCATTCGCGAAAATATCACCGTCTTCATGGATAACGTGTGCCCTGGAACATGTCACTGAGAAACGCAACCAGAAGTTCCACCAGCTAACATCATAACTCCTACCCCCTCGCCCTGCAGCCCAATTTCGGCTTCTTAGCCGCGGCGCGCTGTCTCTACCGGACTCCCACCTCCTCGATGGCCTGACTTTCGCTGCGTGCCTGGACCATCCCTCTTCAGGCCACAAACTCCTGCAGAACCCCCTCGCGCTGGCCCTGTGCGCAGACGGCCCAGCCTGCGGTGGATGGGGCTCACGAAACTCGCTGGCATCTACATGGACGAACGGGCGAGATCACAGTGTGTGTGCCGTGTATTGATCAGAAAATTCACCTAACGAACAAGTTCGCAAGGGCATCCACCCAAATGCCACCCTCACGCGAATCTACTTCGAGAACATGTTCTGCCCCGACCCCGCTTCATCTCTCGACTTGGGCATCAAAGTCGCGCTTGGGGACAGCGGTGTGTTTCCTCCACCTTTCAAACTTCCTTGAGCTCATTATTTCAGATGGCCCTGAAACGACCGAGATGATCATATGTGCACGACCTTAAGGAACGGAGCTGCAGCTCGTCGTCGCACGCACAACCCCTGCGCCTCCGCCACCGTCACTGTGCCTCCCGCGGCCGGACGATCCAACCCCGCACCGCCCGCCCATCCGCTTCAATCGCTCGGCCAACACAGGCGCGAATCCGTTCGTGAAGAAGCGCATTGGGAGCCTCGCCGAGCTCGTGAGCGGCGTGCGTGTCGGGGTGGACGCTGGGTCCTTCAAGATCCCCGACATGCCCCGGAGCAACAAGGGCAAGAAGCGCGCGCTCGACGTCGACGCGGAGGACGTGGTCGGGCAGGGCGCCGTCAAGAACAAAGGGAAGCGCAAGCGCGCGTCGAACGAGGCGGACAGAGAACCAGATGGAGAAGGCTAACAAAACTGTGCGTGCTTCCTTTCCTCCCTTGCGCAGCTAAAAAAGAAAAGACGCCTCACAAATAATAAAGCAGTCGACCATCCACCTCCTACCCATCCCCAAAACACACCCTGAGTACAAAGACGTGTATGGTGCCGTGTACCGCGGCGTCGTCTTCGCTCTGGCAAGTCCTTCCTCCGTATTGCGGTCGACGACAAAAAATCTGACTGACTGTTCCCAGCGCGCAGAGATGAGGTCGGCGGTGGATTTAAAGGTGGTCGAGTGCTTTGTGAAGATACACGTCAACATGTATGCCCACGCCAAGGGGCATAATAAAACCTGATTCCACGTCATGCCTCGCGTGTATTTATTTGGAGTTTTCCTGGATGCGCGCGCGTTGTCTTCTCCTCTGCCGTTTCATGCAGCGTTCTGTCTAAGTATGTCGACCTTGCACACTGTAACTAGCCGTTGACGAACCTCTTCAGTGCTCGTATGGCCAAGCCGCAGTCCACTGCCTTGATGCGCTGCGATTCCCCCTACGCACCGATCTATCGATGGGGGTTCGGGCCTCGACGCCCACTAGCCGGACAAATGGTCTGTGTGAACGAACATCTGACCTTGCTTAGTGACTCCACTAGATTGTCAGATCCAGACAGTCGAGTTGCGAGTTCCCCGAGGCCAACCCTAATCGGAACGCCGTAAAAGAGTTTCGAGTGCGTTTCTCGCTAATATCCGACTTGTCGGCCATTATTCGATGTGTAAGTCTCTAGCATTTGTAACAGGTTCAGTCTTGGTAAGGTCCCAGCTCTGTACGGCAGGCCGCGTCATTCCAACGCGACTGAGGTGATAGCGAGCAACGTATAAGAGGACATAAAAAATCGAACAGCATACATCCATTCACATTGCATATGTCCACATTCAAGTCATTCGCTGTTGTCGGAGCCGGGACAATAGGTTTACCTATTGTCAACGCCCTCGCTGCCAAGGGTGTCTCCGTCGTCCTACTCTCAAGGCCAGAATCGTCGCCCAAAGCAGTCCCATCTGAGGTCCAGGTCGCCAAAGTCGACTACAGCGATGCCTCAGCAGCTGCAGCGGTATTCAAAGAGCACAAAGTAGAGGTTGTGCTGTCAACCTTGGGCACCCCAGCCTCAGCAGCGCAGAAGCCGCTCGTGGAGGCCGCGAAGCTCGCAGGAGTCAAGTTGTTCGCGCCCTCCGAGTACGGGATGGCGACTGATGGGTACGAGGAGGGTGTACTCGGAGATAAGAAGCGCATAGCAGGCAGGCATTTACATGGGCGGTGTTGTGCTTGTAGCTGACGGGCTCCCAGAGGATTTGAAAGCCGCCGGTATTCCTTCGGCCAGATTCTATGTGGGTTCCGAACAGTCTTGAACGTCGCCAGTCGACTGAACATTGGTCCAGACTGGATTGTTCCCCGAAATCATCCCGAGGCTTGTTGGGTATTCCGAGCATGGAAAGGTCAGAATCGTGGGCAAAGGGGAGGTGCCAGTGTCTTTTACCTCTATCCCAGACATCGCAGGTACGTCGTGGGTCGTGGATACTTTCATGTTCCCGGTGGTTGAATGGGGAAAACTGTAGGCTTCGTGGCGCACGTATTGACCACGTTTCCTCCCACTGAGCTTGAAAACCGGGGTTTCCGTATCGAGGGCGATCGGGCGAGCATGAAAGATTTCGGGGTGCTGTTCCAAACATCCGTCGAGCATTTTGACCGCATCCCAGGGGAGGGAGGGGAATTCAGGACGTTCTTATTGACTGTCGTGGAAAGTGGAGCAGGCAGCACGGGGTGGGACGAAGTTACCAAGTCAGAGGGATCGGGAAGCAACGCGGCTGGGAGCTCGAATGCGTTGTGGCCCGGTCACAAGTGGCAGACGATCAAGGAAGTGCTTAAGCTTTAATTATAGAGTTAGCAATGTCGGATATGCAATCAAACTCTGAAGTAACGATTCTTCCACCTCATGGAATTAGACGCACTCGTTCTTAAGGTTCCCTCCTTTCATTTAGTATAACTATTTGAACACGCAGAATGCCCGCATCTATAGCTATCCTGGCCCCCGTCTGTCAAGGTATGCGGCTAAAATTTACGATGGCAAAAACTGCAAGCTGGAAAGTTGGAGTCAACTGTATGTACACTTGCAATCGTGACTGTGCTTCTGTTGCAAATTTTCTGTCGGCTCCTCGCTACAATTGACGTTCTACTCGTCCTCCGCCTCCTCGTCCTCGTTTTCGTCATCGAGCTCGCTGTCGCCGTCGTCCTCATCCTCGTCCTCGTCTTCGTCCGCACTGTCGTCGCTGTCGTTCGTCCAGCGTGTCTGCGGAGGGGATAGAGTGTATGGTCCCCAGTTCTGCTTCGGATCGAATCCCATCTTCTTCCTCACAACATCGAATTCTCTGTCGTTGAAACACGGAAAGGTTTTCAGGAACCGTTCGTCATCTTGGTACATATCCAGCATAGTTCCTTCCACATCGAAGCTACCCTCGGCATGGTCGATGATCGCGTCGAGAGCGTATTCAACACGCCCCCCTTTCTTGAAATAGAAATGTGCCGCTTGGATATCTTAGTAATCCATCTGCCCAGTCTGCAACTCTGCGCGTATCGTCGAATCCGTGGGGAGGATGTAGCAAGACAAAAGCTGCGCGATAGCCTTCATGATGCTGCCATAACCGAGGATGAAGGTTTTGAATACTTGCGGCCAGAGTGGTGTCGGAACATAGCTCAAGATTGAGTACTCAATGAGTTGAGGGTCTAAAGGCTCCCTGGGAACCACCATATCGATGGTTTGGGATGCCGTCACGGTGTCGTACGCCATTTCCGCTTCGTCTGTGTCTCGTTAGTCGAAAGCAGTCGAAGCACCATGCTTATCACTGGGCTAACCTTTTGGGCGCATCATCGTTCGTGGAGAAAGCCAACCATCGTGACATTTGTTGCAAGTGCAGCCCCATTTCTTCTTCGCCACGTATCCTTCGTCAGTTTCCGGCATTGGGTGTCCCATTGCTCTCTTGAGGGCCCCCTTGATGAGTAGACTCGTATCTGATCGCCATCCTCCGGGGATGAAAATCTCTTCAAGCTCCCGGCTACAACGCATGTCGTCGTTGCACGCCTCCAAAGGGAGCAGATGGTCTCCGTTATCTCTCGAATAGAAATCGTCGGCTGACAACCCTACAGAGATCAGGGTGCGAACCGCGCATAGATTCGAGCTCTTCACTGCGACGAAAATTGGCCGAAAGCCGTTCGAATCTGGCTGGTGGATGGAAGAGGGGTCTTTCGCGTGCACATTTTGGATTAGTTGGACGATATTCTCGGATTTGTCGTTGAATATTGCGTCGTGCAAAGCAAATCTTAGTTCAGCGTTGCCGGTGAATTTACCATCAGGACCAAAATCGTCGGTGCGATCCATCTTCCGCGATGGGTGGGTTGGATCCTGCGAGTAGGCAAAGAAAGAAGTTCCACCTATTCTCCTGTAGCCAGTCTGAAGACATCAATCAGGCTACCACCATGGCCACAAAAAAAGCAAAAACGTGCCTTTCTGAAAAAGTCTACGATTCCGCTGAAAGCTCTCACCCATTGCTCCTGGGGCGGACGTGGAATCGGACTAACGGATTTGTTGATGAATGAAAGCAGTTAGGATAGCACATAGTGCTTGATACCTTGGCCAACAAATGAACTTGTCCTCCTCCTCGACGTATTCTGAAGCATAGAGTTGTTCCAGGGCCCAAGATCCAATGCCTTGCTTCCGGTACTACGAAGGACAATAAGTAATGTTTTCAAAGATAATTTAGGAATTCAATACCGGAGAGTCGACGAAAACGCACAAGACGAAAAAAAGTCTTCCGTTGTTCAGTTCACGTCCCCATACCCCGCTCCCCTTGTGGTATTCGTTATCGACGAGCCATGGGCGAATTTCTCCGTATTTATCGAAGAGCGTTGAACCGATTGTGAACAATTCTGTGTCGACGTCCATCACTTCGAGGAAGAACCCTCTACAACGATTTTGGACGCGGACTGCAGTGACAGATCCAATTTCTTTGTATTTTGGGTGATGAATGGTGAGCGTGAGCAGCTCCAAAGTATTTGGTGACATCCTGTGCTCATGGTGCATGAATTTCTTCGCGTGAATCGTAGCTTCAAGGTCGGCTAGGACTAGGGTGTGCGTGGCCTTGTCGTCGATATCCTCGGTCATGCGATGGACATGCGCTGTATCCTGAAGGTCTTCGAGATTCGGTGGCGCCATGCTGAGAGTGCTGGTGGAAACGAGAGGCAAAAGGCGAAGAGCGACGTATTTCCTTTTATAGGTACGTACTTCCGACATCCGAATCAGTTGTCATGCCTTAGCCGGTAAATCGATACATTTAGGTTCAGATACTGCTTACAATCCGCATGGATCTCGCGGAAATGTCAGCATATGCGCAAAATACATATGCGATACATTCGCCACGTCAAATTAATCCAAATCATGCGCCGGACTTCCAATAAGCAATGTCGCCATCCACCACTGTGCGAGGGTCAATATTGGCGGATAGATGACGAGTCCAAGACTAACTTTCGTACGGCTTGCCCTGCTGTCTCAATTTGCCAGCAGCCTTGACGCCAGCTTCCGAGCCGTGCTCTTTCAGATCCTCATAGGACATGATTTCGCCACAGACAAACTTATTCTCAAAGTCCGAGCTAGAGAAAAGGGGGTAAGGGAGAAGTCAATGGGAACAGAGGTCACTAACTGGATGACACCAGCAGCCTGGGGAGCTTTCGTTCCCTTTCTGATTGTCCACGCACGGACCTCATCCGGACCACAGGTGAAATAGCGGATAAGCTGCGGATAGAATCAGTTAACGAGGGCTCTTGCTCGGTAAAGCAATGCGTACGTCAAGACTGGCGTATCCGGCCTGCGTGATTTTGCCGAGGGCACTAGTCGCCCCAGCAGCTTTCTGTGCCTCCTCTCTTTCGGCGGGAGACATGGGCGCTAGACGCTCCTCAAGGGCGACAGAGAAAGGGATCAGGCTGTCGCCGGGGTTATTCTCGTCGATCCAGGCTTTGATCTTTGGTAGCCTGAGTTCCGGCATATAAACGCACTTGAAAGACATGATTTAGAGAAGAAACTAACCACTTGTTCTTCTTTCGAGCATAATCCTTTTCGCTCAAATTGACAAGATAAGTTACAGGCTTGGCAGTCAAGAGCATGAGACCGTTGACGACGTCAATCTGTTTGGTAATCGTCAGCAACAGGTCTCACTAGATGGAGAGCAAAAGTAGGCAAATAATAATAATCAGAGAGAACACGTTCTCATGGGCATAATGGGGCGTTACTCCCGCCTCGAAGAGCTGGGTTATCGAGCTTATAGCTCTTTATCGTCATGTAAGGGTGTGTATGGAACATGTCTTGAGAGAGAATGCCAGAGATTCACCTGAACAAGAGAAGTTGTCAGCGTTAAAGAGTTTAAAGCGATGAGATAAAAAATAAATCAGAGAGAACACATTCTCATAGGCATAGTGGGGCGTTACTCCCGCCTCGAAGAGCTGGGTTATCGAGCTTACAGCTCTTTATCGTCAGATGAAGAAGGGATGGAAAGTGGATATCTTGAGTATTTCAAATATTCACCTGAAAGGGATGGGAGTCAGCGAAGTTCAGAGTGATTGATTTGAAAAAGGAATCAGAGAAAATTAGTTCTCATGGGCATAATGGGGCGTTACTCCCGCCTCGAAGAGCTGGGTTATCGAGCTTACAGCTCTTTATCGTCATGAAGGGGCATAGGACAGTTGAACTATAGAAGAGCCGTGTAATCACCTGCGAAGAAATAGTCAGTATTACTGGAAACGGCGCCGTAAAATCATCGCAAAGATTAAGTCAGTAGACCAAATGATCTCATAGGAATAATGGGGCGTTACTCCCTCCTCAACGAGCTGGGTTTCGAGCGTTGTGCTCTTTTTCATCATGAAGGGAACGAAGAATCGGGAACATGCAATAGAAAGCATATTCACCTCTTTGTTATTCCAGTCGCCCTTGCGGACGTCCTTCCCATCCACAGCTAATAGTTTCAAGATCTTCTCAACGGTAGCCTTGGATAGCGCAGGTTAGCTCGCGATAATCGCAATAATAGAAATATTTACAATCTCCTCTTTCCTCGCCTTATCAGCGAGACTGTTGCTGCCCAAACTCCGACCGGTTTTCTTCAAATTCTCGAGTGCCTTCTCGACCCACTCTATATCTTTGAGTCGCAATTCCGTTTGGATGATCGACATATCACGAATGGGGTCAACATCGCCCTCTACGTGGATGACTTCGGCGTCGTCGAACGCTCGGACCATCTGGAAGATCCCATCGACGGCGCGCACGTGTGACAGGAAGGCATTGCCGAGGCCTGCACCTGTCGATGCACCCTATGTAGTTCAAGATCGGAACACGGACAACCAGGCAGGAAAACTACGTACGGCGGTGAGACCAGCAATATCGATGCAGGTAAGGAAGGCGGGGACGCGAGACACAGGCTTATAGACATCACACAACCATTCGAATCGAGCGTCTGGGACAGGAATGCGCGCTTCCTAGACAAGATACACTGGCATGAGCTTCGTCGAGGACAGAACAGTGAGCGGCTTTACCTCAGGACTGTTTGTAGAAATTTAACACCAAGTATGAGATCAGAGTATATCAATGAGCTCACTTTATAGTGGCGTAGGGAAAGTTGGCTGCTTTTCCGAGATCTACGAAAATTTGAGAAAGCCCGCGCACACGATGGGAAAGCACAACAGACCTGTCTCGGACAGAGCATTGAAAAATGACGACTTCCCGACATTGGGGACCCCTGCGCAGGCATAAGAAGATTGAACAAACGAAATTGTCGAAAAACGGACCTACGATGCCGATTTTGAGATTGTTGCCTGGCCGTCCAAGGAGAGTCTTTTTCTCAGCGGCGGCTTTCTTGGGGGGCATCTTCTTCTTTGCGAAACGGGGTGGAGAGGTGGAGAAGTAGCTCGCGGATGGAGGGAAACGGAGGGAGGTTGTGAGGATGCGCGCGCTGCAGGATGGACGAAAAAAACTGATCATCGACAACGGTGGCTGTGACAGGCGTGACCGGCTCCGGACCGGGCCTCAAAATTTCCTTCAACTCGTCCAGCATGCCAAAACATCCCCGGAAGCGCCAGAAAACGGCAGACGACTCGTCCAGCGCCACCCAACGGGCTCTCGTTGACGAAGCAAGCAAGGATGACGAGGAGAGAAGGCTCGAAAGCATGCTGTTTGGCACAAAATTCGTCCCCAGCACCCAACCCCACACTGTTCACAAGGAAGACCCAAGCAGAGAGATGCAGAATCTCACAGATACTGATGTACGGGGTTGATGCTTTCCGCAATTTTTTTGGGGGCTGAACGTGAATAGCTGTTTTATGTGGACGAGGGGGAGCAATCCCATATTCCGGACTTTGCTATCGACTTGAGCGGAGAGGACGAAGATGAATCCGGCTCGGAGGGCTCTCGGGACGAAGAAGATGATGACAGCGACAGTTCGTCAGACTCTCAACCAGATTCGGATGGTGAACCAGCACATTCTCTCAAATCCAGAAAACCGCCAGCATGGGAGGACCCTTCTGACCCGCCTGCTGTTTCTATCGAATCAAACAGGCTTCGGAAACTACGTGACCAACCCTCAGAAACCACCCTGACCGGGCGTCAATACGAATCTCGTCTGCGACGACAGTACGAGCAAATTAACCCCCAACCTGCATGGGCAAAAGCCGCCAAAGATCGCCTCCGCGAAACAGATGACGCGGGTATCGATGAGCTGCTGTCCTCGACGTCTGGCATCCTTTCCCGCTCTAAAACGGTCGCGCTCCCTTCTGGCACTCTTTCCATAGAACGCCTCCGGGATGCGAACCAAGCGTCCTCCGGGTCGGGAAGCGGAGAAGTAAAATCCCTCGCTTTTCATCCCAGCGCAAAGGTGCCCGTTCTCTGTGTTGGAAGTGCAGATCGCCGTGTTCGGTTGTTCAATGTATGCATCGTTGCCTCTTCTTTTCCAAGTGGTTAACACACTTTTAGATCGACGGGCACACCTCGCCCCTCTTACAAACGCTGCACATACCAACCCTTCCATTTTCCCAGTCCTCTGTAACCTTTCATCCTTCAGGCGGCTCGCTGCTCCTCACCGGGGCCCGCCCTTTCTATTTTGTCTATGACCTTCAACGCGGCGAGATGCAACATAAGGCAGGCCGGGGTTTGTGGGGTTCTTTTGACCCTACCACATCGGTATCTCGCAAGCGTGGACGCAGACGCGGCACCGCTGAAGCATCTCAAGACGCGGGTGGCAGCGCAGAAGGGATGGAGGTTACTGCGTTTAACCCTTCGGGGGATATGCTTGCTGTCGCAGGGCGTGGCGGAAACGTGCACCTATTGGACTGGAAGAGCGGGGCGGGACAGGTTGTAGGTAGCCTCAAATGCGGGACGGGGGTCAAGGCGCTGTGGTGGACGGGTGCCGGTGCGGATGGTGGCGATCTGGCGGCGCTCACACATGACTCGGAAGTTTTCATATGGGATGTCGGGGAAAGACGGTGTTCACGACGGTGGAAAGATGAGGGGGGATTCAGAGGATCCGGGCGAGCGATGACTGGCTCGTCGAAAGGATGGCTAGCTGTGGGGTTCGCCAATATTTTGCCACTTCTATTCGTTTTACTCACATCATACAGATCCAACACCGGCTTGGTCAACGTTTACGGGTCGGATTCCTTTAATCATGAGGATAACGTCTCCTTCGCTGCTCATCCGAAGCCAGTAAAGACTATTGGTCATCTCACAACAGCGATCTCGACGTTACGATTCAACCATGATGCCCAACTTATGGCTGTCGCCAGTCGGGAAAAGAAAGATGCCATGCGACTCGTGAGCCCACCGTTCCTCCCTTTTTCCTTGGTTAAACGTTCCTCCCCTAGATCCATCTCCCCACTTTGACGTCGTTCTCGAACTGGCCTACTTCGAGCACACCTTTGGGCCACGTAAGCGCTATAGACTTCTCTGCACAAAGCGAGTATGTGGCCGTAGGCAATACGCGAGGGAAGGTCTTGTTGTACCATCTGGTTGATTATGGTGCTGCTAGAGTCTTTCTGTAGATGCCAAGACGCGCTCACGTGTTCCCGCATTTTGTCAATCGATCATGGACCGTGACAATGACATCTCTGTCGCGTATTTTTCCCCCATGATTCCTGAACTCAGTGCCGCAAACAAATACGATTTGCGCTCCAAAACTAAGCAATAATCCGTTACAATGTCGTGAAGGAAGTTACATAAGAATACACGGGTACTACGCCGTTGGTCAAACTTGACCGTGTGACGACGAACTGTACTTTTCATCTCGTTCTGACTCGTTATGCACAGACTGCTGCTCAATCCCAGATGAAACGCGAGAGACGGTCTCTCGCGTCCATGCAGCGCCCATCGCCGCGCGCATGATAATTGCCTGAGGTGAGAGGCTCTGAAACGAAAATCGCAAATTGTTATCACTGACCCAAGACTCAAATAAAACAAGACGTACGACGAAAGCGCCCCAAACCCCCGCGAAGGCTAAAGACTCGGGTACCTGCTTGATATACGTCGCGAGATATCCGATACCGAGCAAGGTAAACGGAAGGGCTGATTCAACCAGGATAGCGAGAAGGCCGGTGTATCTCTTCGTGACCTCCGTTCCGAGGACTTTGTTCGCTTGGGAATGCATCGAAAGAAGGCGCACAGCGATCATCGCAGTTACCAGTATGTTGAAGACGATGGTAAGAACTTTTCGTGGAGGCGTCAGTCAATTCTGTTTGAATGCAACTGCGAATAAAGAACGCACCGACCCATGGAATACCAAAATTAACGGTGATTCCGTGGAATATATCGCCGCCTGGCAGACCACTCTGAATGGTCATGGTGATTCCCATTGCTATCAAGATTGTTATTTGATATATTAATCAGCGCATAAATATCTCACCAACGGAGCCCAAATACAAGAGAGAGGGGAAAACCATAGCCAAGGGAATATGACCCCAGAACATATAACACCGATAGAGCTGTTGGTTCGTTGGTATCCGCCTCTGAGCATTATTGTCTCACTCGCACCATTAATCCGTCGCCCAGAACGTTTGCAGTCACATCGGCAGCCGTGCCCAGTGTATTATACCAATCGGCGATGTTGGTTCCGAAGAATACGACCGGGCCGCCATCGACATCCCGATGTTCGATCCACATGGCTTCTCCGAAAAATTGGTTGCACGCCAGGGCGAATGTGATCAAGACTATCAGGACTGTCGAGTATCCGATGTAGAACATTTTGGACCGGCGGCTTCCCGGACCAATGTTGAGATAATACACGGACTGGAAGAACATGGAAATTTGGATCCCTACGAGGATGTTCTAAGATCAGTCTTGGCCTTAAGATAGCCGGGGAGGCTTCACCGTAGAGGATCGCAAAGAAAGCATTTCCGATGTACCACGAGCGCTCGAGAGGGAAGGATTGGTCACCCATTGTAGCGATCTGGCTCTGAGGAGAGGAGAGTGTATGTGGACTCCGGGGAGGTGTGTCGAATGAGAAAGTTTGCAAATGCGATTTATATATTTCCTCAGTAAGGCACACCTCCAGACCCACTCGGCAGATCACAAGGGGGTATAGTTACACATGAGAATCAGGCACGCAAGACATAGAAGTCAGTTTGTCTCCGTTAACGTTATTAGAGAGTCGCATTTAACCGATATCGGGTAAACCGGCAAGTCTGATCTCAATAGCAAAGTTGCTGGAAGCAATTCGATTCGACAAAAATCGCGATGGTCGATTGGTTGCGGTTTCACGAGTGCTCTGTAGCTCAACCGTGGTGTTAAACCGGGTAAATGAAGGTACAGAGAGTGCTAAAGTAAAAATAGCAAATGCCAACATAAACAGACTCCAGAAGGTGAATAGACATGTCGTCAGATTAGGAAATAGCCATGCGGAATTATGGAACTTAAGTAGCGATTACTTGTCAGACGTACCTTAGCAAGGTATAATAACGGTGAGGCTCGTTTCTGCAGAGTAGAGTGAACAGCGAGTCTCACAAAATAAAAGATTGAGCATCCGTGTCCAGCGCTCCCAACGCTGTCTAGATGAACTAACGGGTTTAGTTATGAACGCGGATCTGCACGTTGTGTGGCGCAGGCTGACAGCCATTGCCAGCAATGCAATAACAAATCCGAATTTTAGAGGATTCATGGGAATCCTGTGTATTCCGGACGGCGGGATAAAACGTGGGATCTAGGGAAAAGGCAGCCTCAAAATTTGAAGTTTTCGGCGGGTCCTGGGGTCCGCGACTCTGCGAGGGGAAAACTGGAAAGCTGGGCGAGTCGCTGGACAGCGAAGCATGATTGATACCGGATGCAAAGCGGGCCCAGGGAGTCGGCGGCAACATTCAGCGCAGAAAAAGACGATGGAAAACATACCCGAAAAAGCCTGTGGTGCACCTACTTAATACTTATCCGCGCTGCATCCGCGCTATGCAGTAATGATTTGACGGTGATCCAAAACCTGAGAGTATGACGGCACGTAAGCCTTGCGTGCATGTGATGCAACGACATAGCGATATCATCCCGTCGTAACGTTGATCCTTCGCCCAGACTATTCCGAGGCCCATGGCGCTTCCACGGAGAAAAAAAAAACATAAATGGAGGTGGAACGCATGCACGCATTCAGTCGATAATCTTTCCACCGGAACGCAATTGCTCTAGCTGTCGTCGAGTTGAAAATGATATTCCAGTCCCGAGAGGAAAATCATCAGTGACTGCCTGACACAGCGGCCGTTCCGCGGCATTTACAGCGGCCGTGGTGTAAATCCGCATTCGTGGGATTCCGTTGCACGAGAGTATCACGAAAGAGGGGCGATTGAAGTCTAGAGACGAGACAAGGAATTGCGACGAGGGCCGAGCATAACGAAATGCGAATGAAATGATTGCAAAGTGGAGACTGACAGAGTTCAACTAAGGTTCAACTTCAACATGGTTGTCGTCAATCACGTGGACTCACACGATCATGGTTGAATTCTCTCACGCTCAGCCTTCTTGGTTGCTTCTTGCCTTCTAAGTTCAAATTCTTTCGGAATGGCCCGTAACCCCACTGGTGCTCGGACTCACAAACGACCCCACAATTTGGCCAGTTCTCCCTGCTATGGCCTTTCAAATCCACCGCAAACACAAAGTCTCAGGTCTTCCATTCATCCATTCCCTTGGATGATGCGGGATCTAACCGTCTGCAGTGACTGAACTAAATGAAGCTGTGGATCTGTGTGTCAGGGCCTATATTGGAGGTCATCGATCGCACTGTAGCAAGCGGGAGACATTGATATATATATCTCTTTTCTCAGAGCTTGCGACCGACTCCATGGTTGGAGGCGACGAGTCTCTCAAAGACTCGATTTTCAGAGCGATGATCCTTGCCGGAGAATTGGCTGGCGAAGTTTATCTTGCAACCGATAGCTCGAACAAAGTCGTCGCTATTGCAGTATGGTTTCCGCCCGGCAAATCACTTTTCGACTCGTAAATGGCATCGTTACCCTTTATCCAACGCCCACTGAAATGCAGATCAGTGAAGAGCAGAGAGCTTTGGGATTTGACGATTTCATGAAGAAACTGTCCCCAGAGACCAAGGCGTTTTGGGACAATGAAGTACTGTTTTATATCCCCCTGATCTCCACTTTCTGACCTTTTTACGACAAAGTATGTTCCCGTGGTCGACAGGTTCCTTGCGGAAATCATTGGCCCGGATGCAAGCGTCTCAGTTCAGGAGATGTGCGGCAGCTAATGACAGTGCCCAGGGAATGCGTGATTCGCAGTACCTGAATCTGCTTGCAACGGACCCCCTGTTCCAAAAGAACGGCATTGCTACCATGCTTCTGAAGGAGGTCTACGACAGGGCAAGTGCTGTGCTTTCAACCGTCCCTGATTAGCTCATCTCATCCATTTTAGTTCGCAAGCAGCCCTACGCGTCCGATGCTTGCACACTGTGCTGCCACTGAGCCGAATGTCTGTCTTCTTTCTCGTATGCATCCTGGCACTTACTCCGTCCTATTTAGGCTCGATTCTACGAATCCTGTGGTTACAGCGTCAAAGGGAAAATGTTTATGGAGGCGCCTACAGGTGGATACCCCGTCATTGTCCTAACGAAATAGATCAAGATGCGATATAATCTTTCCCGGTAACCTGAGCGCAACACATTCCTAATGCTTCCATCGACATCCGGTTCCTTTCAGCCCAAATCCCTCGCTCGCAGATAGCAGAACGCTTGTTTCCGATTAAGAAACTTATTGGAATTACTTATAAATCACGGCGAGCAGCGGCAGCTCGCTGTCGCATCCGGTGTTAGTTTACGGAAGAAGAAACTCTGGAAGGAATTGGTAGCGGGTCCGCTGAAGACCGCGTGCAACCATTGCCCAGATCTCCCGACCTCTGAAGGTCTCTAAAGCCGTGATGATGCGTAGTTGGGGGGGAGTTACCTGCTCGCAACTAAGCGCCATATCGAACACGGATCTTAATACCTGTATGGGCTCCATTTTCCGCCGACTGAGTGATTTCTTAACGAAATATCAGTGCATACTGTAGCGACAGAGGTGGGACGTTGATGTACAAGGTGGGCCTGTCATTGCGTCGGCCAGCAAAAGATGACTACCGGCCCAGCATCTGCTTCCACAAGTTCTTCTGATTTGTGCTTGCCTCTTTTTTTATTCCGCGTTCACACGACTTCAACGGACAAGGCCTCGTGTCTTCGTGATGAACCGCTCATACGGACCGTCTCACGGAAACCCAGCTAAAAATTCCACCAGTAGTACTGTCACGCGGTTAATGCTCTCCGGCGCTTGCTAGATGCTCTCGACACGACTGAGCGGACGCTCTCTTGCATTTCTACTATGTGTTCTTTTCGTCAAGATGGGATGCATCTTGTGGCTCCGCCGACTTGCCATCCACTCGGCTGGCCCAACGTACTGTGGGCATTGATATTAAATAAGTGTAGCATTTAGCACGACTCACGTTGGTAGCAGCCTACGTGGGCGAAGATTACCCGCGAGCATGGCCAATACCCATGGGCGGTCCTGTGAAAATGCCGCTCGAAAATACTGTACGATACGCGATCGACTCTCCGGACGGTGAACGGGAATGGAACGCTATGACACCAGGAAATGGTATTATACATCTGGGGAAACAGCAACGGCCATTTAGTATTTCTATGTTTCATCGTAAGATGCTTCGTTTCAAAGCAGTTGTTGATATTCATCGTGGGGCAGAACTCCGATGCATTTCCATCCTGCGTAAGGAGATGCTCTCGGCGCAGAAAACAGGCCACACCAAACCGGATTCTCAATTAAACCAGCATTGTCTCAACTATATGCGCCAGATGCTCTTTTGTGCCTCCGACACTGTGCTCGACACCGTGCTTGGCCCTATATCCCACCCTGCAGTAGTCCCTGACTTCTTCTTTTGCAACAAGAACTGGCAGCTGGTTTACGACGCTGTGGAAGAGAATCAGCGAGTTGCTAGTCCATAACATGTCCGTTACTTGAATATTGGATGAATTCACTTGCTGTATAGCAGGGAAACATGGCATGAACTAGTCTACCTGATATAAGTTGAATGGCGAGTAGATCCTTGCGGCAGCAGGCCATGCATTGGGACCAAGAAACAATAGTCGAAGGCGCTTCTATAAGTCCAACTCAATGACAAATTCACGTCCAGGATATATTATTGTGAAATGCATAAACACTGAGGCCCGATCAATGAGAGATTTGGGAGAATGGACGATACAGAACTTACCTATACACCACAACGCTGATGATTCCTCTGCACTTCTTGGTATACCGCATTCCAATCATGGCACTGGTCAGTGTCCGGATGTGCATTCGGAAGAGGGTAACCAAGCACAGGGTCAAGATACGGATGAGCACGACAAAATACCATTTGTCGCAAGTAATTGAGACAATGCCGAGTAAGATCCCAGTTCATCGGCTCCGGGCGTAAGGCACTCGTGTTTTGCGGGTGGACGCCGACGAAAGCCTTTCGAAGAGTGTCCAAGCATCGTATTTGGTGGAACATGGAGATGCTAAATGGCCGGCATTGCTCTCCGAGATATATTATCCCATTTCCCGGGGCTGAGGCACTCCACTCGGCAGCACCGTCTTGAGTGTCGAGTTGATACCGGACGGTGTCATGGATAGGCATGAGGACTTCGTTTTTTGGCCATGTAATAGGCCAGCTATGAGGATAATCATCCCCGACAAATGCTTTGAGCCACGATTATGAGACGTCCCGCCATTTCGAAAGATTATTCAACTGACTGTGCGTCCTCCGCACAAAAAGTGTACGGACCCATAGAATGCCGCCGACTTTTATGGCCGTAAGGCAAAAAAGGAGAAGCAAGAGGAGATTCATTCGTTGAGCCATAGACTCGAGATGACGCGTCTTGCAAATCGACGAAGCTGAGGAAAATAGGATTCGAGAGTCCGGCATTCACATTGAACTGGAAGAAGGTGTCCGAGGGCCTACACCAGTTTAGCCACATGAGTTCTCCCGACTGCTTCGTGTGAACTGCAGCCTCTGAGTGTATCAGAAGTCGAAATTGATGGATTTGAATGGGCGCTGTCCGAGGCCACGGCGATGGCCAGTAGTTTCTAGACAGGCGGACGGCGGAGCTGGATTGAGGCGACCCATATTCTCGAACAACCAGGGATTCGTGCAGCCAAGTAATGCTGAACGAAAGGGCGGTCACCGTGTCACCTCTGAAAACTTTTGATTGTCACACGGCGAATGTCGAGTCGCGCAGCTTCGATTCCCATCCAAAGAAAGCCACTCCGAAATATGCCATGCCCCAGTCTTCTCGGCTCCCCGGATCGCCAACTAATCTCAGAGCCGTTCCACCATGAAGTCTCCGCCTCCAGAGAGCCCTACTCCTGCTAGCGATTCAGGGTCAGAACTCGAAAGCTTCCAATATCTTACAACCCGTGGGGCATACCCCGAGTTTCCGCATACGCCTGACGGAGGAGAGCACGACGCTTTGCTACAAGATGATGGTATAGGCAAAGAAGTTGGTTAGTCAAGTCGAATCCACGCTAGAGACTACTTATATCTATGATCACAGTGTCCACTCCACGATCCGCCTTCAGGCTGGAACGACTTGTCCGCGTTGCGATAATCGTCATCGCATGCTGCACCATTATCGATGTTCTGCTAGTTATGTACCTTGGGATTCAGCATTATTCCACCAACCGAAATGCAGCGAACGCTGAGCCCGATGACTTGGAACTTCGGAGCCCCTACGTTAATCTTGCCGAACTATATTCCCAGACGTCACTGAAGAGCTCCAAACACGACCCGATTGTCAACCATGCTCGTGCTTTCGTCCAAATTTCGTCCACAGAGCCTGACCAGATCTTCCCACCATATGGACTCATGCGGCCCGTAGCAGATGGCATGGTGCCCGAGTATCAGAGACATCTTTTGGTCACCCCGACGGTGCGGACCCGTTCACGCTTAGCTTCTAATTTATTTACGCCATCTTTTCATAGATTTCGACTATTGCTCAGTTCAGAGTGGCCGACTTTGGTATGGAGAACTGCAGTTTATCCATCACTGTGCCTCCACGGAACGAGTCAGATGGCCATCTCGCGGATGAACCGGCCACTCTCGACATCTGGTCGCTGCCCGTGACGAAAAAGATGAATATGCAAAAATTATCGTGGGCTACACGACCTACTAGTGCAACGTTCTTTGGCTCGCTTCCAGTTGCCTTTGGGGAAACTCGCCGACTTCCTGGCTACCGGTGCCCATCGGGTTCCTATCAGACTTTCGAGTTCAGATGCTCAACGCCTAAGTGCAAAATTGATATCATGGGAAGTGGTGACAAGGCTTCTGGTTTGTATTTCTACTTCTGCTTCGCAGACTCAGCAGCTCACGCGGTTTGTACAGGTGTTTACATGTACCAGTACCAAACCGTTTAATCTGTGCTGTACATCATGTAAATATATTTGTTGCTCTGCGCTAAATAAATTTAGTTCGAGTGCCGGCATTTTGCCGCCCGGCTCAGTTCTATTAACGACAAACTCAAGCGGGGTGTGTCGGTGTAGTCCCGCTACAGACGTGATGTTTCTACATCGTTCCTCCAATGCATCCGATTCTTCAGCAATACGCTGTAGTCTCTGCATAAGTGCTGTGTATGGGGATAGCTGTATGTCGCCTTGTTACACTGAGCGCGTGGAGGCTGTCTAACAGTTGTCAATGGCTGGCATTTTGAACATCTTTCTGACGTTTAAGTTGCGTTCGACCCTGCTCCACTGAGGACATCAGGCGAAGCGACGTTTCCAATAGTACTCTTGAGACTAGGGCAGATATTACAGTTCCTCGAATCCAATGTTGAAAGTAAAAGTACATGAGTGACCATAAATAGAGGGGAATAGATTAAACATCCTCTTCAGGCTCTGATCTTCGGGAAGTCAACGCTAAAGCGCGAGTGCTGTTGGTGCCGGAGTCCACTACAGATTCCTTTCCAAAAGATTGGAGAGCAGTGCCCTCGGGATCCGATCTATATGCACTATCTGTGAACACGACGGCAGTGTTTGTGCCATACTGTGTCATAGTTTTCTTCGACCACGCTGAACCCATGGCAACACGGAGGATGATTGCTTGAGGGGAGAGCGACTGATGTGGTGAAGCAGCGTCAAGAATTAGAGCGACAGGGAGATAAAAAGGACTTACAACGAAACAACCCCAGACATCTGCAAAAGCCAAAGATTCTGGGTCGGTCCTGATGTAGGTGACAAGATACCCGATGCCAAGCACTGTGAAGGGCAGCGCGGACTCCACCAAAATGGCTATGACTCCGGTGTATACCTCGGCACGCTCTTTGGCAATGAATTTCCGCATGCTACGGCTCACTGAAATGAGACGGAAGGTGATCATCGAGGTTGTTATAACATTGAAGGTAATAGTAAGCACTTGGAAAATCAATTCAGCCAATCGCGACAACATAGTGAGGGAAAACCAACCCAGCCATGGGATGCCGAAATTGACGGCAGTTCCATGGAAGATATCTCCCCCCGGGAGACCGCTTTGGATGGTCATGACAATGCCCATGCCTGATTACGATGAGGCACGGCCATTCGAAGCGCACAAGTGGACATACATGCTGAGGACAACCAAAGGAGAGCAGGGAAGGCGACAACCCAGATGCTGGTACTGCTCCAAAACACATAGCAACGGTAGAGCTACCAAATCGATTGTCAACTGCCGCTGAGGGTGAATAGTAAGCTGAGGCCGTACCATAAGCCCATCACCAAGAACATTTGCGGTTACATCTGCGGCCGTCCCGAAGGTGTTGTACCACGCTGCAATGTTGTCGGAGAAAAAGGCCACTGGACCACCATCGACATCTCTATGCTCTATCCACATCTGTTGCCCTGTCGAGAGTCTAAGGACGACAAGAAGAATGGCCTCGAAAGATTTATTACCGAAGAACTGGTTACAAGACAAAGCAATGGTGATGAGAATAAGGAGTGTGCCGCTGTACGCGATGTAGACCAGTCGCGACTTGTCTGGCTTCGGATTGTTCCACAGATAATAGGCCGACATGAAGAACATGCATAGCTCAATACCTGAATATAATCAAATTTGTTTTCGGATGCAGGGCCGTTCCTACAGACCATAGAGGATTGCGAAGATCGCATTGCCGATGTACCAAGAGCGTTCGAGAGGAAAGTCCTGGTCGCCCATGTCGCTCTCAGGTCGAGGAAGAGGATGTCGCGAATGTGGCCGAGCGAGACATTAATACACCCTCCAGTGTCTGTCACGAAATATATCCGCAAGCGGAAAGAAGTGATGTCGTTCTTCTATCTCCACGACTCGTTGTGTGGGTCTTCCTCACGACGAACAGAAAGATGGCAACATCAACTGGACCCCCCGATTCAGTTCCAGTCTGACCTGCAGCGATCACCGTTGGAATTTATCCTGAAATGCCCAGAGTCTCTGAAATTTTGGTGAGGCCGTCCATGATCAGATCGGATGCTGTCAGATTGTGTTCTGCGGCCCAAAGACGCGGTTTCTCCGTAGTACGGCAGTCCGTGCGAGAACAGATTCTGAACCAGGATGTTCTTCACCCGACGTCGTTTCTTGTGCGTTCCTTCGGAAACTGAGCATGCGCACCATTTGGGTTCTTGCGAGCCGGATTTCTCAGCGCCAAACTAACCATCGCGGCATGTTTGACAGCGAATGCCTTTCCAATCGGCATATCCTAGTCGACCCTGGAGCCAGTCGGCACGAAGAGGTGATCTCGCCGCAGAAGACGAAGGAGGTGATCTCGGAGATGTTCAGGGCAGGCGGGGCTTCAGGCCTTCAGGATGCAAACATAGCTTGAATACGAACGAGCTAAGAAAAACTTCTGAAAAAGGTTGGGTGGCAAACGCCGAGCGGCGAGCGCCCCTATTCACGTGTTTGCCAAAGCCAAATAGGCTCACGGGCCGACGCCGAGCGGCGGTGCTTTGAGGCTGTGCAAAATTTTCGGAATGGCTCTCAACTTGAAGCGCAAACGCGACGGCGAAGTTGAACCTCGCAAGGTCTGTTCCTACCCGCTTCTGTCCCAATATTCTAACACCACGTAGACGCGCAGACTAAGCCCCGATGAATCAGAGGCAGTTTCCGAAACCGAGGAATTGGAACAGGACGGAGACGAAGACGAAGACAACGAGGAATGGGGAGGCATAGCTCCGGTACAGGGCCAGGCTGCAGGGAATGTGGAAAGCAGCAACCCTGGAACAAAACCGAAGAAACCGCCTACAGGGGAGGAACTCAGAGTCATCAACGACGCGAAGGATTTGTTCCGATCGAGTACATTCAAACTCCAGGTGTGTTGCGCGCACAACTCGCTGCGTGGCGCTGAAATGTCTAGATTGATGCTCTTTTACCAAACGTCCGGCCTAAAACTGCCAGAATCCCACCTCTGGATCGTTTTCTGCAGACCCTGCACGGGGTGCTCATGGCTTTGGATCCTGTCGCCCCTCAACATCCGCTCGAAGCTTCTCGCAAGCTCATCAAAAAGGGAGTCATTGTACCTTACTGTCTTCCCCAGCCGTCGGAGGACACAAATTGGAAAGTCGCTTTTGAAAAACCAAGCGACATTACCATGGTTGGAAGCTGGCCAAACAAAATTAGTGTCAAGGGCAAAGATGGATCTAAATTTGGTGTCGATTTGGCAGTTGAAATGCCTTCTGTGAGTTTTCCAAAACCCACGACTTACATATCCCGTCTGATACTTCGACGAAGAATCTTTTCCAAGAGAAGGACTATCTCAATGGCCGCTTTTTCCACAAACGAGCGTTCTATCTTGCTACTCTTGCGGCCGCCCTCCAGAGTTCCAACCTCAACGTTGAAGTCACTTACGAGTCTTCCTCCAACGACCCACGACTCACAAAACTGGTTCTCGAACCTAGAAAAGGTGCGCCTCTCCCTACGTACCCAACGAACGTGAACTCATGGCATCAGATGGATCACCCAGTGATTTCACCAAGCTTAATGCGCGAGTGTGCATTATTCCTGTCTTGTCCGCAAGCTCCCCCATCCCTTTGCATCGACTGTCCCCCTCGCACTCGAATATCCGAGTCTCTGGTGATAGCGAGGCCGTTTCTGTCGCGACGCCTCTGTACAACTCGGCCCTCCTCACTGCCCTTATGCCGAAAACAAGTCTGCTCTCTACTTTCGCCCTCAAGGAACATACTCCTTCGTTTGGTGATGCTCTCGCCCTATTGCGAGTGTGGGCCAACCAACGCGGCTACGGTGAAGGTTCGCGATTGTGCGTACGTGGTTTTGATAGCCTGGGCTCGTGGTGGGCTGCTCTGTTGGGTTTGTTGGTCTTCGGCGAAGAACCGAAAGGAAAAGGAGCGAAGAGAAAGCCGCTTGGGAGAGGCTTGAGCTCATATCAGCTCTTCAGAGCGGCATTGGATTTCTTGTGTGCGTTGCTGTCATTTTTACACCTTGTGATTCTCTCATTGACATTCAACAAGCACGGCACGACTTCGAAAAGGACGCAGCGTTCCACAAGACGAAAGAAGGTCACAGAGTAAGCCCTTTCTTTTTATGCTTCTGGGTTTTGCACTG
The DNA here is from genome assembly GCA_029289555.1 of Mycena latifolia. Lineage (NCBI taxonomy): Eukaryota > Fungi > Basidiomycota > Agaricomycetes > Agaricales > Mycenaceae > Mycena > Mycena latifolia. The sequence goes on along the minus strand of JARJLE010000063.1, from coordinate 477,609 downwards.
ACCTCACATAGTTCTCGCCTGAGGAGTATCAAGCTCATCACCAAGCCGTCTTTGTTGAGTCCTCTTCAACGGTGAATATGCTGGCCGGAGTTCCTCTCGGATCCTTACAGCTGGTGTGTAGCTTGCACTCATACATATATTTTATTAATCGCTTTTAGCTCCAACATGATGCACGAAAAACACTCGAGAAATTGAATGGTGCATCCGCTGGCAGCGACCCTTTTGTAGACGTGTTTCTTAAAGAGCAAAGGGATTTGGCGACGCGGTTTGATACTGTTATTCGGTAAGCCAATTTATGCGGAATCGGCCAAAGAATCTGACACAGTTCGAAGGGTCGACATTTCCTCCGCCAAACCACGCTCTCCATCGCTCCACTCGACACTGGACGTTGGTTCCCCCGCCAATGCTCTAATTTCTTCCATGGTCACTCTCTTGCAGCAAGGGTTAAGCAACCGAACAAAGGCGATAACCATTCTCCACCCTTCCTCGTCGACCCGCCCGCTCTCCCAGGCTCTGCCGACAAACCCGGACGTCCTTTACATCGGTCTGATCCACGACCCCCAGAACGCCTTTCGTCTCGTTGACCACGGCCCAGCGGCTGACGAGCCGGATCCTTCGATCGCCGAGCGCTTCCGCGATTTCTGGGGGGACAAGGCCGAGCTCCGCCGCTTCAAAGACGGACGCATCATCGAGAGCGTCGTGTGGGACATAAAATCTGCCGACCAGCGTTCGCAGGTGCCCGCTATGATTGTGCGACAAGTCCTGCATCGACATTTTGGGCTCGAGGATGCTACGTCGATACAGAGCTGGCAGGGCGGGTTCGACGAGGTTGTTCGACTCCCCGAAGCTGTCTCGCGGGTGTACACGGGCTCTGGGGCCGTCGTAGGGTTCAAGGGCGCGATGCTGGCATTCGATAGACTCGTGAAGGAGCTCAAGGCGCTCAACGAGGAACTTCCTCTCAGTCTGGCCAATGTCAGCGCGATTTCCGAGTATCTGCGGTACACAAGTGTGTTCAGCCCTGTCCCGCTGTCCGAATCGCAGGCGCCTTCTCTGCCCCCCAATGCGCGCTTCCTCCCCTCGATGGAGATGATTCTACAGTTTGAGAAATCCGCAAAGTGGCCAGACGACCTGCGCGCGATTCAGAAGATCAAGCTAGCGTTTTTCGAGCGCGTGGCGAGCGCCCTCATGACGTCCGCCGATGGTCTGAAAGCTACTGTGGTTGTCGGAGACGGCGTGAGCACGTCAGACATCCAGGACAACTCGAGGCTGGAGATCGTCACCGCGGATGGGTGGGCGTTCGCTGCCCACATTTGGCATGACCGTGAGGCAACGCTCCTCGACCGCCTCATCAGTGGCAAAAATTCGCTCCCGCACATCAATGTCCCCGCGGAGAAGAAGAAGGGTAAGGAGTACCAGGACGCCGTCGATGCCAAGGAGCTGTACGTCCGACGGTTCATCCACGCCCCGCGTCACCATCGTGCCGTCGCGGCGTTGAACCACCGCTTCTCTGCTTATTCGTCGACGGTGCGTCTCGTGAAGCGGTGGCTTGCGTCGCACTGGGTGATGCATGGCCATGTCTCGGAGGAGGCGGTGGAGATACTCTGCGCGAGCTTCTTCGTCGGAGATGGGCACGATCTCACCTTAGACCCCGAGAATCAGACGAGCGAGCGAGCGAGTGTACCGGGTAGCAAGGAACGAGGGTTTGCCACCGTGGTGGAGTTCCTGAAAGACTGGAAATGGGAGGACGGGCTGTTCGTTCCGCTATATGGCGGCCAGTCCAACGAGGCTTCTCAGCAACCTTCGACAGCTGGTACGAGCTCAAGAGTAGGCGTGTGGAGAATCTCGACGGAGGCGGATCCGGAGGGGCACATCTGGACGCTGCGTGGTCCCGACGTAATGGTAGCCCATCGAATCCGAGCCCTGGCCAAGGCAACTTGGAGTTGTCTCCATGGGATGGAAGAAGGCAAGCTTGATGTCAAGGTGAGGACTCTGCCCCAAAAAACTTGGACCTTTGGTGACCTGATCCTCGCAGTCAATTTTCATTCACCCCACGGATGACTACGACTTCCTCGTGCGGATGGACCCCGCGGTTTTACCGCGATATGCACAGAACATTGACTCGTCGCTGGCCGTTGGTGGACGGTACACCAATCTCCCGCGAGGTGATTCCACGACGATCCCGCGGCCGGGATTTGATCCAGCGCGTTTGCTATTCGACGACCTACAGGTGAATTCCTTCCTCCTTGTGCTGCTCGGGTAACTGACGTCCCTTAGCGGGTCTACGCCGATACGTTCAAGATTTTCTGCGATCCGTTTGGCGGTGACCGGTTCGGTGCCGTGTGGGACCCGACTCTCAAGCAGCCTCGGCCATTTCGGGTCCTTGGCGGGTTTTCTAGTATGCCGGCGAAAAAGGTACGCACAATGGATACTCCGAATGACCACCGACTCATTTCTGGACAGGAGAAGGAGAAAGAAAAAGACAAGGGGCTGGTTGTGCTAAACGAGGCGGGCGTTCTCCAAGAAATCGAGCGGCTGGGGCGCGGGCTGGTCTGCGGAATGACTGTCCAAGTTTAGTAGAATTCCATTAGGGCCGGCATCCGGGCCGAATGGGCGCGCCCTTTGGGAACACCTAAAGGCTATCCACGAGCAATGTTTGTTGTAATGAGGGCGCTACCATTGTTACAAGATAGCCGGTATCCGTCGAGTGAAAGAAAGCCATAGAATATTAGAACTTGCCGGGCATATTCGGGTTGCATGAGATCATCGTGACAAAAACATTTCACCCACCTTGATTCCGTACCACCACCATGTCCACCTCCCTCGATTTGCTTAAGCAGTACACCACCGTCGTCTCCGACTCTGGCGACTTTGAGTGTGGGTACCCCCACGGTCTCCTGTATTACAACTGATTCTACCCATCCCATTAGCGATCGCTGTCTACAAGCCCCAGGTACGCTGCTTGTTGCTGGGTGTGTTCTGATTCTCAATCCTAGATATAGGACGCAACGACCAACCCTTCGCTGATTCTCGCCGCTTCCAACAAGGCCGGCTACGCGAAGTTGATCGATAACGCCGTCAATTACGGTAAATCCAAAGGCGGCAGTCTCGAGCACCAGGTCAATGCCGCAACCGACCGTCTGGTAGGGTTTTCGCGCCCCGTCCCCGCGACTCATCTTAAGATGTTCCCTGCAGCTCGTGGAGTTCGGCACAGAAATCCTCAAAATTATCCCTGGCCGTGTATCCACCGAAGTCGATGCGCGTCTCTCCTTCGACAAGGAGGCTACCAAGGCCAAGGTACGTCGCCCACCTCCTCGTCGTGGATGCATCGCTTACTCAACCGCTGCGTCAAGGCCAAGGAGCTCATTGCTCTGTACGACTCGGTCGGCATCAAGAAGGAGCGCATCTTGATCAAGATCGCATCTACCTGGGAGGGTATCCAGGCTGCGCGGGAGCTGGAGCGTGACGACGGCATCCACTGCAACCTGACCCTACTCTTCGGCTTCGGCCAAGCCGTCGCCTGTGCCGAGGCGGGCGTCACGCTCATCTCGCCCTTCGTCGGGCGCATCCTCGACTGGTACAAGAAGTCCACGGGCAAGTCGTACGAGGGCGACGAGGACCCCGGTGTGCAGTCCGTCAAGAAGATCTTTAACTACTACAAGCAGCACGGGTACAAGACCATCGTCATGGGCGCGTCATTCCGCAACGTGCGTCGCATGCGTGCACCGTCCGTGCAACCCTCCGAGCTGACTTCGCGCGCAGATCGGCGAGATCAGAGCACTGGCTGGCGTCGACTTCCTGACCATCGCGCCGACCCTGCTCGAGGAGCTCAAGTCGTCCACCGAGCCCGTCCCCCAGAAGCTCAACGCACAAGCCGGTTAGCGCATCCTTCTTTCACGCACTCTTGACGGCAATATTAAACTCCCGCACAGCTGTGAAAGCCGACCCGATCCCCAAAGTCACCTTTGTCGACAACGAGCCCGAGTTCCGGTGGACGCTGCTACAGGACCAGATGGCGTTCGACAAGCTGCACGAGGGCATCAAGAAGTTTGCCGAGGACGGTGAGACGCTCAAGGAGCTCTTGCGCAAGAAGCTCTCTGCCTAGATTGACGCGAAAAGAAAGCAAGTAAATGGGTGATGTACAAATGTACTGTATTAGACGATTGAACACCGGATGTAGTTTGATTTCTCAACCTGGTTCATTCTCCTCGCCATTCTTTGAAAGCTGTCCCACCCTTAATTAGAACTACTCAAAGGCTATCGATAAGTCGTCGAGGCGACTGGGTCAAGGACTGGGTTCTACTAGCTTTTGAGCTCTTTCTTATTTTTTCTCTGTATCATCATGTTCGAATTGCTTACTTCATATAATTCCTCAGCGTACAAGCCGCTACAGTATAATCGTCCGCACACATCCTGAGTAGAATATTGTGCCGTAACTTCCCCGCATATATACATGGAGCAAATGTCGCATCGCCGAACGGCCGACGGCCGAGTTAGACCGAAACATTGAGTCGAAAAAATTTAAGCGAACTCCAGTCCGTCTACTTACCACCATGGCCTCCCTGACTGCCCGCTCTGCAACGCAAGCCCTCCGTGCCGCCTCGCGCCGTGCCCCCCGCGCCCTCGCCAGCGCGTCCCTCAGGCCCGCACAAGCCGCCTCCTACTCGCTGTTCGCCCACGCGGCTGCAGCCAAGTCTGCGTCGTCCACCGTCAAGGTTGCCCGCGTTTCTGCTCAAAAATTACTATCACTCGCTAACCTAAACCCAGGGGACGCGCGGCGTCAAGACCCTCGACTTTGCCGGCACCAAGGAGGTCGTCTACGAGCGTAGCGACTGGCCGCTCGCGAAGCTCCAGGACTACTTCAAAAACGACACCCTAGCCCTCATCGGCTACGGCTCCCAGGGCCATGGCCAGGGCCTCAACGCCCGTGACAACGGCCTTAACGTCATCGTCGGCGTCCGCAAGGACGGCGAGAGCTGGCGGCAGGCAATGGAGGACGGCTGGGTCCGTTTTTCCTTCTTTCTTTTGTCGTAACTCACGTCCTCTAGGTCCCGGGCGAGACGCTGTTCCCCATCGAGGAGGCCATCGGCAAGGGCACTATCATCATGAACCTGCTCTCCGACGCGGCCCAGTCGCAGACGTGGCCGACCCTCGCGCCGCTCATCACCAAGGGCAAGACCCTCTACTTCTCGCACGGCTTCTCCATCGTCTACAAGGAGGACACCAAGGTCATCCCGCCGCCGGACGTCGACGTCATCCTCGTCGCGCCCAAGGGCTCGGGCCGCACCGTCCGCACGCTCTTCAAGGAGGGCCGCGGCATCAACTCGAGCGTCGCCGTGTTCCAGGACGTCACTGGCCAGGCCAAGGAGCGCGCGATTGCTCTTGGTGTCGCCATCGGCTCGGGCTACATGTACGACACCACCTTCGAGAAGGAGGTCTACTCGGACCTGTACGGCGAGCGTGGTGTGGTGCGTATGTCCTACCCTGTAACATTCATATACTGAGAGACGTCTTGCAGCTCATGGGCGCGATCCGTACGCGCTCTTCTCCATGATTTCCCTCGCTGGCTGCTCACTCTACATTTCAGAGGGTCTGTTCCTGGCGCAATACCAGGTCCTCCGCAAGAACGGGCACACCCCGTCGGAGGCCTTCAACGAGACCGTCGAGGAGGCAACCCAGTCGCTCTACCCCCTCGTCGGCCAGTACGGGTATGTCTCCTCCCTCTTCTCCTCTCCTTAACGCACTGCTGACGCGCGCTTGGCAGGATGGACTACATGTACAACGCATGCTCCACCACCGCACGGCGCGGCGCGCTCGACTGGGCGCCGATCTTCGAGAAGGCGAACGTCCCGATCTTTGAGCAGCTGTACGAAAGCGTGCGGAACGGCACCGAGACGCGCAAGTCGCTCGAGTTTAACGGGCGGTCGACGTACCGCGAGGACCTGGCAAAAGAGCTCAAGGAGATCGACGACCAGGAGATTTGGCGCGCGGGCAAGACCGTGCGCTCGCTGCGCCCCGACTACAAGCCCGAGTAGAGGCCCTGCCGTCTGCGAAACAAAACAAAAAGCACCCCAGTTGCCGGGTGCACTCGGATTTTTTGGATTCCCGCAAGGAGTATCTCTCTGTATACATAGTATTACTTGCAACAATGAAGTGCATGGCGGTCAGTCTATTGAGTGAGGATCGCAACGCGTTGCGCCATTATGAGAACGCGGCTACGCTGCTATGAGGAAGTCGGTTATCCACTTTGCAGTAGCATGCACCTCATGAGGTGAAACGACGTTCGCGTCACTGCCAGGATGTCTCAGATACTCGTACGGATCAGCTCCAGCATTCCTCGATTAACTGTCCCCTCGCCTCCATCGCAGAGATGAAATCCGCGGCTGCACTCGGAGCCAGTTTGCCATACGTCTCAGCGGCGAAACGCAGGGCATCTTTCACAGCAGCAGGCATCTTGTTAGAGGACCTACTCAGTTTCACTAGTCAGTTGGCTGGCGTTCGCCATAGCGGTGGTCCACTAACCCCGATATAAAGACGCTGGCGCCACGGTGCAATAGCGTCCATATCCGCTCTGCGTCTTCTTTTATGAGGTCTTGCACGTAGATCCTCTTTGTCCCCTCGGGCCCGTCGCGGGAGAAGGCGGCGCGGTAGGCCAGGTCGTCCGTGGACGCGTACGACTGCCACTCCGAACCGTAGTGCTGATCTTTTGCAGCTGAACGGCAGCCGAAGTACAGCACGTTGTCTGTTGAGCGGCGTGAGCAGTATGCGAAGCTGGGATGCAGGAGAGCTACCGCGGGCACCCGTGTGTATCCGATCCTGTATCACTGCTCTCATAGGTGCGACCCCAGTGCCCGGACCGACACAGATAATGGGCGTGTTGGTATCCGCCGGCAGAGTGATGAGACCTTTCTCAAGCCCAATTTGCACTGTGTCTCCTATCGTCCACGTCAAGCAACGAACGTCACACACAGATATCGCAATTTTATATATACCTTGCTGCAAGGCAGCCAGAAACGTCGTGCAAACGCCTTTTCTGGGAACCTTTAATTTCGTTCGATACTTCACGATCGCAACGCAGAGATGCAGCTGCGAAGGAAAGCGCTGGAGGTATTGGAAACAAGTCCGTATACGGGGGCGTGTTCGCCTACCTTGACCGAACTTGCAATCGAGAACTGTCGCGGCCGCAGGGGGGGAAATACATCGAAAATGTACGCCATAGGGATTTTGACGTGCCGGAACTCCGAGAGGACTTCTCGGATGGTCCGTCTGACACGGTAGCAGTATTCGTACAAGTCGTCCTGGCGTGATTGAGGTGAAATACTATTTAAAAAAAAGACAGTACTCACGGCTCCTTCGCGAGAGAGGAACTCCTCGAGCTTTTCGCGTTCCAGCTCATCCGACGTGAAGTATCGAAGATACTCGAAGAAGGAACGACGTGGGACGGCGTTGAAATCGACGTATTCAGTGAACAGCGCCCGGGGCGTCACTGTCTCAGGGAGGTGCTCCGGAAGAGATTGGTCAATCCTGTCTGGTAAACGTAAGTGGTGAACGGAGTAGAGGAAATATATCGACATTGTATGGGTGATCCGAAGTGGGACGTCCGCAATCTCAGTCCAGTTCATAGAATCGAGAAATGCCTCAACGTCGTTGGCCAGTGCAAGGGGTCGAACTACGGCAACATCTCCGGGTGAAAATCTGATCTAGCAGATTAGCATCAAGTCCAGTAGATTTTGGCAAACCCATAACGTCCTGAACTTCGTCCTCGAAATCAAACTCTAAATGTCGGACATCTTGGTACCAGTCCTCGGCAGTTATTCGAGTGTTGCACTTTACTCTAGCCAAATGGAAATCTCGGTGGACCGGTGCGGAGGGAGGAGCGGTAAATGCAGTGTCCTGAGCTACAGACACACGCGGGGGAGGGATCGTGGCGGCGGGAATTATCTCGAGGCCCTCGAGAAGTGGGTAGCTTAGGAGTAAAGTGGCTATAACTTTTCCCATCCAAGGTTCCAAGGCTCCATCGAAACTGGGAGCATTCAGTTGAGATGGGCGAAGATGTCATTTTCGTGGAATAACTACCCAAGGGGATCTTGATCATCACCTTCACCTCTGTCGCAAATCTCTGTCGCTCCAAGACTGACGAGTCGGCGCGATAGCTTCTTTGCCGGCCAGCAGAATTTCTCGTACGCCGTATCGCCTAACCCAAAGACGGCAAACGAAAGCTCATCGAACAAGTCGGCCGGGAGGTCAGATCGGAGCAGAGTTTTCCACATCAAAGTCATGGCTCGCGGTTCGGAGCCTGCTCCAGTGGTCGCGATTACGAACAAAACAAGGCTCTCAGAAATAAGATCAGACTGGACAACATCGCTTGAATGAGTGCCGAGGACAGCGCTGGAAAGTTGAATACCAATGAATATTTGTCTGTACTGAGAACGCGACATGTAAAATGAATACGCCGGCATTGACGTGCAAGACGTTCAGCAACCTCCCGCGCCGTTCCAGTTTCTGTGGCATATAGGATGAGGACCTCGCGGTCGTCCGACATAGTGGTGAAAGGGGAGGAGGCTCGGAAGTAAATAGGTGGAAACAAGTTCGTCACCGGACGCGTCGACATCGACATGCCTTCGATACCCTGGCCAGCGGATTGGCGCAAAGTCGAGCCCCCGGAGGAGATTCAAGGTCTCGTTTCGCGCGTCCAATCGAGACTAGACGCGGTCCCCGCGCCGGTCTTGGCTTTATCTGCGTTCGCGCTCGGATCCTTGACCACCGTGTCAGGCACACTGGTGTACCGGCGATACTTCCGTCGACTGAAGAATGGTGACTGCCTTGTCTCTCTTTACCAACTCTTCGTCGGCCTTACTGTGTCGCGTCCGGTTAAGGTGACTGGATCACTCCGGACATTTTTGCGAAAAAACGATGGGTCAAAGGCAAGGTCACCAGCGTCGGTGATTCGGACAACTTTCGCTTCTATCATACACCTGCGTTTGGGTGGAACTGGCCACTTAAATTCAGAATGATACCGTCCACGGCGAAGGGTGGACTTTTTCTCAGCCGAGGATGAATGCACCCTGATTCCAAGTTAGACCTGAAAGACAAGACGCTGCATATTCGCATCGCTGGTGTCGTAAGAACCTCCTTCCATCCGATTTTTTGGCATATTCCGATAGACTTTTATAGGATGCTCCAGAGGTAAACGCGTCGTCCATCTATACCCAGACCCCCTTTCACACTCGTTAGGCTGCCCACTTTGGACGGCCTTCACAACCATACTCAGAAGAGAGTCTTGCATGGTTGAGGCAGGAGATTCTGGGAAAGACCGTCTACTGCCAACTCCTCCGTCGTGATCAGTATGCCCGAATCGTATGCGCATTCTCCTCTCTGGGCTGAAGCTTTAGAAGTCATTGAAAAATAGGTTTCAATCGTGACATTATCTCCACGCATTCTTCCCGGGAGCTGGACTTGGGGGAAATCACTGTCGCTGGAAATGTTACGCGCCGGCTGGGTCACGACGTACCAACAGGTGACCATCATGAAGCCTTATCTTCCTCTTCTCATTTAATTTATAAGGCTGGTGCTGAATATGGTAAATGGGGATTGGATGAATTTTTACGTGTTGAGAACGAGGCAAAGTAAGTCCCAGCAAAACACTTGGTCTTCTCCCCTCAACGTCCGATTGTAGGGCCGCCCGTCGAGGGATGTGGGTGAATGGAACGACGGCAGAATCGCCGTCCGAATATAAGCGACGGCATGCGCAGGCAAACGACAGCGGAGAGGTCAAGGTAGTCGACACGAGAGCCAAAACTGATTCTCCCTCCACATCACCGAAATCCACCTCCCCGAAGCAAGCTGTCACCTCGAACGGGAAGACAGGGTGGTTCGGGAGGTTCTCGAAATGATCTCCTCCGGGAGACTGTATTTTAACTGTAACATTATTTCAAACGGAGCTAATTGTATTTATACTCCTCGATAATTACATTGCCTGCAGCGACATCCATCCACCAAATCCGTCCGCGAGCAATTCTTTGAACAGCTCGTGCAGTCCCGCAGCAATCCGTCCTAAACCCCTGCACGGTGCAGGGATTTTGGTCCAGGCGGATCAGTGAGGGTGGATTCCTGCAGCAGTTCGCCCCGGCACGGGATCCGTGCAGGGATTCTGGTGCGCGAGACCTCCCAGTAATTGGATGGGGGCGGAATGCTGAACAACTTGAACCGTGTACGAGCACCACCGCGAAGCTGCCTGTGAGTGCGTTGGGGATGGAGATACCGACTTGGAGCGCGTCGGCGGAAGCAGGTCGACCGCGAGACCCGCGCGTGGAGCTTCGCAGGTGTCCCCGAAGCTGCCCGAACGGGCACTCCAACAGTCAGAGCGACTGTCCGTCGTCATCCTCCCCCACGCGAGCCACCCGTGCGCTCCGTACCGCAGAGACCTCGGTGTGCTGCTGCCGGTACTCGTGCTTGAGACGCAACGCCTTTGAGTATCCCCGGTACATGTCCGCTGCCTGCTCGTAGCGCGCTACAAGGGCCGCTGTGAGTTGGCCAAGAAAGAGGCATCCATCGCATTGAAGCTCACAGAGAGGTCGGTCATCGAGGGCGGCATCCAGGCCTGGCAACCTCGAGTTCGCGCTCCGTCCGAGTGTACACATCGAAGGGGGGCTCGAACGCAGCGTCGTCGTCAGTCAGCAGGGGCCTTTCGTCGTCTTTGCCCTGTTCCTTGTCGCGTCCGTCGTCGTTACTGTCAGTGCGTCTGCATTTGGTGGCGGGTGTAAAGTCTGTGAATGTTGGCTGCGCGACAGTCACCACGTCCGGATCCTTTGAGAGGGCGCGCAGAACAGCCGGGAATGCTTGGAAGATTCCCTAGGCGATTCTCACATAGACATTCATCAGGTGGATTCGGGCTGGAATCTCGACCGCCCGAAGATGGTATTCCACCGCGAAATCGGCCATTTCGGGCGTGAGGCACACGCAGACCGCCTTGCCCGTGTAGGGGGCGAAAACGAAATGGCCCTGGTCCATGCCCTGCTCGTTGAGGTCGGCGCGCGTGGTGAGGCAGTTCGGTGGGGAGTTGATGCCTTTAGGGTTGTTCGTTAGTACGGACATGTCCCTGAGGTCCCACTGGCATTTAGATGAGCGTTAATAATAAGAGTCTCGAGGGCGGCCCCGAAACGCACCCATGGTGCCTCCGCCTCAGGGATCAGGTGGCTGTTCTCCAAACGGCTGGTGTCCCCGGTCACTGCACACCGGCCGTCGGACGCCTTCACCGGTACCGTCGTGCTGTATGTTGACGCGGTCGACGGTGGGTACTACTTGGCCATGGCTCCCATCGCGGGCAAGTCCCAAAGGGACGATCGGCGGCTTCCATGCGTGGAAGGAGGTACAAACTACGTAGGCTCTACTGTATGTCGGACTCGAAAACGTCAGAAACCTCGAAGACGCGGATGGTGGCGTCTGATGGCGTACGCTTCTCCACCGGTCACGTGGTACGTGTAGCAGCCGGGCGCTAGAAGATCTTTTTAAAGTCGGGCGCGGTCAGGTCGGCATCGGCGCCCCGCACACGAGGAGTGCCGTCCTTGTTGTTCGCCAGAATGCGACATGCGTCCAAAATGACGGAGAAAGGGACACCGCAGTGGCCCGACTCGGGGGCGCGAAATGCGACCAGGTGCATGAGCAGTTTGGGGGTTGTACACTGGGTGAAAAACGGCGACTGTGGTTGGTGTCGAGGGCATCGGAAATGGGCTTTACGGGGCGGCAGCCGCAGCGAGGAAGACGTTGGCGCTTGCCATCACGGACTGTTTACAGTTGTTGTCCAACCTAGTTTCGAAGAAATGGACGAGGGCGCACCGTCTACAGGCTTGTTGTCGGGCGTCTTCAGCTTCGTTTCCCGCGAGTTCGAATCTTTCATTATAAATGCCACTGGCGGGACGGCTCCCGAGGTATCGTCGCTCCATTACACACCCCGCTTGGCTCACGAACGCGTCCATCCAGGACGAACCGTATTCACGCGTAAACTCCCCCGAAATTGCAGAGCCCACGTCTCCCCGAAAACGCGGTGATAAGCAGAGGAACCCAGGCGGTCCAGTGCGTACCCTGCGCCGGGCACCAGGTAGCCCAAGGGATAGGCGACGCGCTGCAGCGGACAGACACAGAGACCGGAGATCCCCTAGCGCATCTCCATCTTCCAAGGACCCGAACCCCTCGGACAGGTCCAAGAGACGCGTCATAGTTGTAGAAGAAGAAGGTGGGTCACAAATATACTGGCTACGACCCCAACTGACAATTTTTAGCAGAGTCTTCGTCTGAACACTCTTGTTCACGCTCTCCTTCGCCCCCGCCTCTTCCTTCCGCTCTTCGGCGCAGGCCCTCCATCACAATGCCCGGATCTCTTTTTCCACGGTCCACGTCCACAGATCCCGAGTCCCCTCCTAACCATCCGGACGACGCAGAGCCTCGCCAGGTCCGATTTGCCCCAGATGTGACGAGTCCACCGACAAAAAGTAGACATGATGGCGAGCCAATGCCGTCCCGGCCTCGAGCGGTGCCCCCTGTAAAGGCGGCCGTTGAACGGTTTCACATCGGGGCCGACGACGCGGATCCTTCCATCCTGTTACCCAGTCCGAAAGGCAAGGGTCGAGCGACCGCACCGCCAGAAGAAGACTCCCCCCTGTTTTCGGCGAGTGCAAAGGGCAAAGGGCGGGCATTTGATTTCGAGGGGGATGCAGACACATCAGGTGAAGTGCGGGTCAGAGGCAAAGAACGGGAGCTTGTTGCTGCTCGCGAAGAGCAGACACGAAACGAGAAACGGCGATGGGAGCGTGATAAGGAGAAGGACAAGGAAGACGACGCTGAGCGCGACCGCGAGAGGGAAAAGGATAAGGAGAGAATTAAGATGCTTGAGGAAGAAATCCTTCGATTGAAGAGCGAGGTTTGTCTCTATTCCAAAACGTCTGAATCTGTCCTGATATTTCTTCTCCGCTAGTTGTCCAGCCGCCCCTTCCTCAGTACCTCTGCCCCTCCGCCCCCGCCACCTCCGCCACCGCCCCCTCCACCGCCTGGTTCTACAGGAGGTCGTCTTCCTACTACTCTTTTTGCAGCAGCCCGCGCCTCTCTCAAACCCACTGGATCTCTCCCAGATGAAGCCCCCATCAACCCCATTCTCCCTACCCGCCGCCAAGGCCAGCCCACTGTCGGTGTCCCGCCCGACAAGATGGCAGCTTTCTTGGAAGAAATGAAAACTGTCCGTTTGAAAAAAACTGGCTCCTCCAATCCTATTTCTGGACCATCGAATAGCTGGAGAAGTGGAAGTGCTGGGTCCACCGACAGTAACACTGTAATCATCGGAGGTCGAAGTATGTCTGCGGGAAACGCCGCCATCTTGAAGAAGCTTGGAGAGTCGTTTTCTCGTTCCTACCCATCCACCGCGTCAAGTAATGTGTCAAAGGACACGAGCTGGAGTGGGGCTCGAAACTCGGTTTGGAATCGAGGGCGAGCTGTCGGTGTTGACAACACCAAGACCGGTGAAAAGAGAAAACGGGACGTACATCCTGCAGAGGATCGTGATATTACAGACGCTCAGGGTATGTTGTCGAGCCGTTGCTTCGAATTTCTCATGGATTTTGAATATGTAGAGCATGCGTCGAAACGCCGGTCTTCGTCGTCATCCTCCTCGCATTATCCGAGTTCGATAGTGCTTTCTCGATCATATCCTCCGCCCAGTCAAATGGTGCGTAGGGAGAGTACTATCACCACTCCTTCCTTGTGTTCGGACAAGGGAAGAGAAGACGACGATTCTGACGAACGGCTCCCTTCCACTCCCCCTGCCGCCGCTCCTCCATCTAGTCATATGCCGGTGAGGAAGCTTTTCGTTCCTCCTCCTCGCACAGAGAGGGAGATCATCGATGTCGATATGGATGTGTACAATGGTGTCGTTGTTACTCCTCCACCACCGTCTACTCGAGCGCCAGCTGGCGCTCGGCGTGTACTGCCTGGTACGGTAGATGTGTTTGCTAAGCGCCCGCCATCATCCCCTATGCCCGCGCAGTCCCCACGGAAACCCCGACCTCCTGCTCGCACACCCAAAGCGCCACCTCCCCCACCACCTCTCCCAGAGACTGAGGAGGAGGAGGACGAGCTTAGCCTCAGTTTCGACACGGAAGGTGGTCCGGGCTTCAGTTCAGGACCCGCCCCGCCTCGAACCAAAGGGAAGGCCAAGGCAGCGACTGGAAATGATAAGGCCAAGACGAGAGGGCATGCACCTCCACCGCGTTCACAGTCGCCCTTACCCCCGCTGCAATTACTTCCTCCCCCTCGCCGTGAAAAGGACCGGCCGAGCGTGGCACCCTCCGCCGCATCCACCTCCTCCCGCGGAACAGTGGCAGGGAGTAGCAAGAACCGCCGGCGGCAGACGCTCGACGAGGAGCTGCGGAGCGCTGCAGGGGCCCGTTCGCGATCACGGTCGTACTCCCGCTCCTCCCAACACGACCGCGAGCGGGAGCTGGAACTTGAATTGGAAAGCGGGACATTGGTCGGTGTCGGAACGCGTCCAAACAATCGAGGATTCCTGGCTCGCGGCGGGGCGGGCGGCGAACCTGTCTTCATGGGTGTTGGCTATGTCGACGGGGTGGAGGATGACGAAAACCCCGACCCCGAAGATCGTGACAACGCCAGCGATGATGGAAACGATGGAGATTATGAGCCACCACCTGCTGCCGCTGGGAGGCGCAAGCGGAAGTCCAACAGATGATTGTCTGTTGTGAGGTTTTTTGTGAACATTTTCCTTTCCATTCCTCTCCAAAGGTTTCTCTTCGGATTTTCTTTATTTCTTTTTATTTGTCTCAGTTCAAATCGGTCCCCTACCGCTCTGCTAACCCTTGCTATGTGTACGAATCATTTACTCCGATCTTGTCCATATCCTAGAATTATGTATATTCCATCTACTATTCATGTAACATACATCTTGTAGCATCAATGTATCGCCCTCGGGAACAGACCAAGTGTCGTCTAGGTCTTCTGGTCTTTAAGATACTTATACGGACACGGTGGTAAAATTACAGCCGTTTTGGAAACTATAGAGGGGTTTCGTAAATCCTTGATGCTCGATTTTTGCTTACCTCTGTTTGTCAATTAAGAGCGGCTCCACACTGTCGTACGCCGTCGTACTTCACATTAGGTTGCAAGCCGAGCTATTAAACCACAAAATCCCACTTGTGGGCTTCAGTCTTGTCAGAACACACACGCTTGTAGCCTCTGAAGCCCAGCCGGGGTTGCACACAAGACAAACACAATTCGGCAGTGGTTCGGAGGTGTGGAGCCGATGACGCGACAGCAAACAGAGGTAAGCAAAAATCGAGCATCAAGGATTTTCCTGGATCCGGAGGTATCCAGGTCTGGATTCAGTAACTGTCTGTCCGCACTGATGGCTCACTTTATTCCCACGATTTGTTTGTCCCTGCTTGAATCTACTTCGGGTTTCACCCCCCTCTTCTGCCCACCATGAACTGAGTCTCAATCGAAGATGTACCCGACGCTGAAGGTACGTATACCTCCGCCCCGTGTTCTTAAGCCGCCCTCCGATCCCCGGAACGTAGATCATCTGCGGCAAGTCCCGATGGAGAAAAATGTAGCGCTCACTACTAGCCAACTCACTGTCGACTGAGTTGTCTATGACTCTCGATGAGATAAATGCACAATCCCCCCACAAACAGCAAAGAAACCTAAAAGAAAGAGAAAGACGGAATCAAACTGCCGTGAATAAAGGGCATTGGCCAGAGGAGAACTAAGGCCATATTCTAGACAGAGTCAGAGCTCTGAGCCATTTCCTGGGACCTGGGAAGCATAAACCACAGTCCGGACGGAGTCGAAAGCCCTTGGCTTTGAGCTAGTACCAATAAATACCAAGTTGAGCCATTAGCTACGAGGTGGAAGAAATTGAATACCACAGTCTGGACGGAGTCAGGAGCTCTGAGCCATTGGCTGTGACCTGTGAAGGATAAAGCTACAGTCCGGACGGAGTCGAAAGCCCTTGGCTTCGAGCTTGCACCAATAAATACGCCGTACGGTCCGGACGGAGTCGAGGGCATTTGGCTAATATAGACTCCTATGCTAAAAATTTAGCAGAAGCTCATACTTCGCATATTTGCACAATTGCTACCAGCTGGGAAAAAATAAAATGACGGTGTGCCACTTTCAACATCCCGGGTCAAACCGGAATCCGGAGGCTCCAGGTCTGCCCGGAGGGCGTTAATATACGAAACCCCTCTATACTTTCCAAAACGGCTGTAGTTGATACAGATGGGCTAAAATACAATCAACGGTCGTTAAATCGTCAGCATAGACGCAAACTTATAAAAGAACGGCTAGCAGAAGAACAAGAGGCACCGCTGACCAGCGCGGAAACAGCCTCCCAGCCTCAGCATTATTTGGCATGCCCTTCGAACCCGGGTTTGCGCTGGATAGGAAGATGTTGTGTTGCGCGCCTTCGCAAAGATTAACGAGGGTAAAATCAAGGCAGGCCAGAATGACGGCATACCTTCTGAGAATCCGAGCACGGAATTGTATGCGGGCGACTTTGGGAATCCGCGTGCGTCGTTGCCAGAGACAACAATGTTATTTCCCTCCAGTTGGTTCCAGTAGATCATTTGCCGGGCGCCGGTCGTGCAGTCTTCCGGGGAGTCTTCGCACCAAGTGGGGGGGACCGCGGACGCGAGCGCAGTCGTGCCTTGTTCACCGGTTACTTTGCAGCGAAAGCCTACAGTCGGAATGTGAGGAAAGAATAGATCCCAGAGTGACGCGTACCTTGCATGTACATGTTGGGCTCCCCGCACCCATTAGGGACCCAGCCCCACTGCAGAGAGTTTAGCGTCGAATGTGCATGACAGACAACCAATAGTTACAGCGCAGATGCAGCCGTCAGGAGGACATGCGGGAAGATTCGGAACTGCGTAAGTAGCAAGGCGCTCCCAGGGAGTGCTGGTTCAAGAGGTGAAAATTGAGCTGGGGCTAACGTTGACGATGCTCACTGATACAAGGTCGTAAACACGACAAGATTTTCCGGAGTAACGTCTGAAAGGTCCGACTCGATAGCGTAAGCAGGGACTGTTGCTCACGCTGAGGAAATGCATACGTGATATGATATAGCAAACGCGGTCCCTGCCGCCATACTTTGGTTCTGGGTATGGACTTGGACGGAGTCAGGCGGGATTGCGAACGGGGAAATGGGCCTACTATTGAGAGCACTGATACAATCCACGCCACCGAGGCCATCAGTGTAGTTCTGCCCGTCCCCGAAAATACCGGTATTAGCACCGCCAAAGCTGAGGGTCGTGAAAGCCCTGTTGACAGCCAACTCCACTGTAAACTCCCCGTTCGCGGGGCTAGGTTCGCAGTTGCAATTCCGCGTCATGGCATCACGATCGGGATAACTCACAATTCCAGGAAGTCGCCGTCGGCTGGGGGAAATTGGTCGCACTGAGAGACAGCAATGAGCTAATAAGATAAGAACCATAAAATGGCACGAACGCCGTTATTATGGTGAAACCACCAGTCTTCCTTCTTCATCTGGACAAAGTCAGGCCCGAAATTCTAGAGCCAGACGGGCATTACATTAAATAAGGGATTAACGATCGCGTTCGTGTTCTGGTCATCGAACCCTGGCGTTGTTCCATTCAGGCAATACATGCCTGAACAAAAGCGACGCGTCATAACGCGAACAGTTATTGAGACGCAACTAGCAGCATACCCTTGTGCCATGCTGCAAAGTGGGCGCCAGCCAACGGAGCGAGGAGGAAAGTATAGAGAATGACGGAAAACATGAGAGAAGGGATGAAGAAAAGAGAGAGAAAGAGATAATAATGAGAGCCATTGTTCTGCCAGTGTCGTGGATGCACAAAAGAGTTTGATGGCAGCTGGCACAGCCACTGATGATATCTCCTTAAGTCGGATCTGTATATGGTTATCAAGTGAGCCGGTAAGTTGTCCACATCCCGAACATCCGAGTCGTTCTGAACTTCGTCAGTCCTTCTGCTGGACGCGAGGCATCGAGTTAGATTGGAGTTAGATGCACCAGGTGTATCATGAAGTCAACTTCAACTCTGATCGGATTCGTCGGACCCCGCGCAAGACCCCGCGCGGGCCACAGCCTCCAACTAATTTTGACTACCTCAAGATGCGGTTCAATTAGTCGCTTGTTCTTCGAATCCTGCCCAACGCACCTCAACGTGTACCATGGGTGGCCTTCATTTTTTACTGCTTCCGATACCGAGCTGGGGTCAGTGACAGCCAGCGTCAGCTCTCGGTGTACTCACTCTTGTTGAACAGGCCATGTGAGACCGATTTGCGTGCTTGCAGGACGGATTGCTTCAGAAAAACATACAATTACCATCTTGATGGCGCCAAACCTCCTGGACAAGGCCCAGTCCGAAGTATCAAGACAGTTCCCTAGCGGCCATGAAGGTCTCCAGCGAATCAGGTACTTGAGAGTCACAGAACCATCTGGAGCCGCATGGATTCACATTGCCCAAGGGTTGTGTCCATGTTTGAGTCCACTGAAACACAGGTTCGGCGAAAGTCATATTTTCGCCGTTCCCGTTGGAACTCAATATCCCTCTAGATCTTCCAACTCATCAAGCCATTTGCCGAGTCGTACCCAGCAGTGTACGAAACCCTTCATCAAGGAAAACCCATAAAATGCGCTACCACCGGGACGACATTCGACGCTGTTCCTCCTCCCGCGGCCGTCATAATGGATGTACGTTCTTATGTACATACATACATTGGGTTCAGCTGTTATTTTAACTCGAACATCAGTTTTTTGCTGTCCCTCAGATGCAAGCCACTCGAGGGCTCAGTGCAACCTCTGTTCCGATAATTGCATGGGTTACAGGTGGTGCCTCCACCATCCTTCGACTGTTTGGCCCTGCATCCATGGGAGGCTTGGGCAACTTTGGTGAAAGGATCGACGCCGAAGCCCAACGGACTGGACAAAATCCTGTAGAGATTGGCGACAAGGTAAGCCTTTTGTTTTCTCTCCCTTGTTAAGCTCTTGACGCGGTATTAGATCTTCAGGCACACCGATGGAACTGTTGTCAATATCCCCGGTTTGCCTCCCATGTATGACTACGAGTTCTTTCCGCAAAAGGTCGACACGCTTTAATACATCCTGCGCGACCTTCAGATAGCCCTTCTAGCTTCCTTTCGAGGCGCCAGTTTCGCCCATCGTGAGAGGTGGCCATACGTCAGCAGCACTCCCAATTTCCTCACCATATTCTAATTTTGACGGGCTGACCCAGTTTCTTGATGGATTGCGACGCAGTCATCATCTCCACTGCCGAAGCATACGAGGAAGTCTCTCTGAAAGCGCTCGAGTCCTGGTTTACTAGTCTATCCAAGCCGCTGTATGCTGTGGGCCCGCTACTGCCTCTCAAGTCTAGTGCGGCAGCGTCGCAGATCGGGGAAAATGACACGATGTTCAAGGCGTTTCTGGATGGAATGCTCGCACAGTATGGGGAGCATTCTGTTATTTTTGTATGTATTCTGTCCGCGCTTCGGCGCACTGGCCTTGACCTCCGATTATTAGATATCCTTCGGCACAGTCTTTTGGCCTACCGTCCATGAATATGTCGATGAACTTGTCGAGGCATTGCTTGAGAAGAAAGCACCATTTGTGCGTTTTAATCTTAATTCCCTTCGTCTTCTCACCGTATGTACCCCAGATACTCTGCCACGCCTCACCATTCGCGAAAACCTCTGAAGAGTTGTCTGAGAAAATCAAAAACTCCGGTCTAGGGATGCTCACAAAGTGGTCGCCACAACAGTTCATTCTCAACCATCCTGTCCGTCTCAATGAATCATTTATTTGCCCCCTTATCTCATGCATCGTAGGCGACAGGCTGGTTCCTCACTCATGGTGGCCACGGAGGCATCACGGAGGCTCTTTCCAGTGGTGTTCCACTGTGAGTTTTGCGTTTTTATTAGTATCCCATTCTCTTATCAGTGTTTCCTCGAAGAATCTGTTGGCCCTTTGATGCCGACCAACCAGCGGCTGCGAAACATCTTACCCTGAACCTCAATGTTGCCTTCGAACTCATGGAGGTGAGGACGGGGTTGGGACTCCAGCAGCCCTCGTATGGTAGCGATAAAGTGCCTCGGGGTACACGAGAGGCAGTGGGGATTGAGATCCGATCCATCATAGACGATAGTCGCGGTGATATCGGGAGAGAGAAACGGAAAAATGTCGCAGAGTTGAAGCTGAAGTTGGATGAGGCGTGGGATGACGAGGGGCCAGCCAGACGTGCGATGCAGGCCTGCCTGGCCCCTTATACCTGACGCGCCAAAGGTCTCCATAAACTTGTTGGCGTAGAATCCAGAGATCATGCACAACCGGGATATTCAACAATACATGCATGCAAATGGCAAAGAGTCTTAAGGAGTTTGAACGACATCGTCAATGAAAGACAGTACGGCAGGGTCGAGGTCACCGCGACAGGTCACGAGCTCGGACTCACTTGCACCGACACCATGTCGTCCCCCATAACACAAGTCTCGCAACATGCGCCCCCCACTCATTCAAATCTCCAGCCCCAGCTGCTTACCCGTCTCTTCCTCGACCTGCGCGGCCGGCGCTTTGAGGTTGACAGGGAGACGATTATGAACCTGCCGGAATCGGTGCTTCTTTGTCTTTTCCCCAACGGCCTCGTGCTCAGCCGGCAGAGCGTTGCGCTCTCGGACGGTGGCGACGAAGAGGACGAGGAGGTGTACGGCGTTGATGTGAGCTCTATTTTCCAGCTTCATTTAATATTGCGTTCCCCACTGATCCTTTCTTTTATCCTCAGTTCGACCCCGACTGCTTCCAATACGTGCTGACTTTCTTCCGCACGGCCTCGGAAGCGTTCTACGGGACGGCGACCTCACCCGGTCTTCTATCATTCCAGCAGCACCTACTCGATGCCCCGAGTTCGCCGTCTGGCTCCCTCTCGAACAGCACCGACTTCAACCCCACGCCGACACAAAATCCGCTCCTGTCAAAGCAGGCGATAATCGTGCTGCGCGAGGAGCTCGAGTATTTCACCATTCCGCCAAAAAGCGGCGATGCCGTCACAGACGCAAACGGGCTTGCAAACGAGAGCCTGCTTGCTGTCAAGCGCGACGGCGGAGAGTACCTGATGGAGAAGCGCAACATCTTCACGGCTCTCCAGCGGAACGTGAACAAGGAGAACAACGTCGCGGAGCAGCATCTGATCGACATGCTCTGCATGAGGTGTGTAGCCACTCGACAATGCTTTCGACTATTCCTCACGACATCTGCGCGCGCAGCGGCTTCGACCGAAATGACGAGTGGGGCTTCCGCGCACTCGAGCCTTCACGGTCGTGCATATCCTCCATCGCGCTCGTCCTTCTCAAAACAGGCATCAACCACACCCCCGGCAACACCAAGCCTGTCGAGGTGGACTACGCGCAGATGGCCACTGCGCAGAAGTTGCTGCTGTTCTGGAGGAAGCCTGCTGTACGTTCCGCCTTTCCATCTCCCCGAATTTCTCCCGTTCATGCGTCATGTCAGAGAAAATGCTGGTGGGACGGGATCGAGGTCGACCTCCCTGAAAAAGACGGCCGGCCGGCCAGGGCATTCAAGCTCTGGGCGCGGCGCGTCTGGACGCTTGAACTCAGTTTGGTGAGTGTTTTTCTTTTGAGACTTTCTGTTCCTAACCTGCCCCTTCCCAAGGTTTAAATTCACGACGGCGCAGGCGTCGTTCTTGTCATAGTGCTCTGCTGTTCTGCGTGGAAATTGATACCTACATATACGTTTGCGGGAGTATTCGTAGACTCAATCTAATACCCTTTCTCCCCATGCAATCATCCAATATTTTTCAGGGCACCTCGCCATGGGTCGGCAACAGCTCGTGATGTCATTATAAACCAGTCCATCCGCCGTCGTCGAAATATACATTTGGCTTAGCGTTGTACTACAGTAGATTGTAGCAGGATCATAAATTAAGTGACGGAAGGAGGCATAAAATACTAGTCGATATCCTCGTTTTCACCGGTACCCTTGATACCCGTTGTCCGGCGCCTCCTGCGCGGGCTGCCCTGCAATTGACGCGCGCACCGCAGCATACGGGTCCGCATACTGCATCGTGCGACTCACGCCGAGATGCGGGCCCAGATCCTGCTCGGGGATCGTGGGTGGCCCGCCGCTGCCGCCAAAGCGCGTCTGAGGCGCCGACGGGGAAAAGCCCGACGGCGCGGGGTCGGAAAACGCGCCGTAGGCATCGATGCTGGGGCGGCCGTGTGCCGGGGCCGGTTGCGCGCCGTAGCGGTTCGCGTCGGAAAAGGGGTTGGGCCCGCTTGTGGCCTCGGGGTCGTACGTGGAGGGCGACTCGGAGGCGGTGGGGCGGCGCGCGGGGGGGATGTGCTGGTAGTCGTCCTCGTCAGGATCGTAGTCCATTTCGAACTCGGTCGCTTCCTGCTGGGGGTGGGTGAACGGCGGGTCGCGGGGATGGCTTGTGTGCAGCTTCCCGGAACGCCAGTCTAGGATGAGGAGTACGAGGGACGCAGTCCAGAAAATGAATGCGCCCCAGAAGAAGACGGCACCGGCTTTTTTGGTGCTACACCATCCTGGGAGGGCAGCCACAAAGTCGTCACCTTTGCCGGCGTTGGGGTCCTTGGACGCATCTTTACACCCGGCTTCCGTAAATGCGGAAATAGTAGTGGCAAACCTGGTCGGGGAATGAGCCAGATATATTGGTAAAAGAACATAAAACTGACGCAATCAGTAGCGAAAAGGCGGTACCAGTGCCTGTAAGAATGAAGCCTACACGGACTTCTTTCAGTGCTCGTGCAAGGCGGATGACTTTGTCGTATTTCTGAAAGTGCATAAGCAACCACGACACGAAAAATGTAGGAAAGCGCACCTCGTACGCCACAGGGACGAGGAGCATGAACAGAGGGAGAAAGATCCCCAGGAGTGACAGGAATATCGCGAATCCTGAGAGGCCGGCTGTGGAAGTAGGCGGTCAGGTATGATCACACACACACGCATAGAACGCGACGAACAAGGTCCTATATGCCATTTCGCTTGGAACGCGGCGACCGCCGCGAAACAGCACATCGCGAGGAAGTTGAAGAATATCTGGGACGTGTGGAAGATGATCATGGGTTTTGACACTATCATCTAGAAGGCGCGCGTCAGCCGACACGCCGAGGAACAGGCCTGTCCCACCCATAGCCAAAACACCCAGGCAAAAGGGAGGACAACGAGGAATATGAGCGGGTCGCTCGTGGAACCCATTGCAGACAATGGGATTATGTAATGTTGTGGACGGGCAACAGGCTCCGGGTGGGAGGAGAGAAGCATAAGAGACGTACATCATCCTCGAAATTAGCATGGCCTGCGCCGACGTTGCCTATGCCCAGCGAGGAGGGCGGCGGGATTGTGTTGCGGCGCGAGTCGGAGGCGGGCACGATCCTCGTAATGCCGTCCTTTATTCGGTCGAGGAGGGCCATTTGAGAGCGAGATGGAGGAGAAGGAAGAGAAAGGTTAGCTGCGGAGTCGAAGTCGACGGAGAGCAGTGTTCAAATCGCTTAGTCATCCGCCATCACCGTGATACCCATGGCAATGCATTCAAACAGAGACGCTAAGTATACATCGCTCTACGTTTGCACCCTTACGTTCCTCGGCAGCCTCAGCCGCAGGTGTAAATATCCGGTGCACCACGACAAGATACTCGCCTTCAACGCCCCACCCGAGAAGGTCCAGCACGATATCCTTGGCACGCTCCCGGTCCTCAGCCGTCACTGGGGCATTCGGTCAGTATGCACCCGGTTGCGCACTGGCAATGCTGTGTGGCGGAACTGTTTTTGCATCAACAGAAGAGAGCGAGTCGGAACATGTTGCGGTAGATAGTTCAACAATTTCGCCATCTTCAACGTCCGCCTGGGATACGGGGCAAGTAGAAACGGGCTCAAGTTGCAAACCAGCTTGCGCAATAGAAATCGTGAAGGATTCAAGGAACAAGACAAGAGGTCGAATACCATCACATGACCACGGTGGCCAACGCGTCCACGGTGACCGTCGTATGACTCGTTCAAGCGTTCCGACGCGGTCTCACTGACAAAAGGAACACCTATTGAAATGCCAGAATTATCGTTATCGCGCGCAGGTGGGGATTCGCCGCTCGCAGTAGTTCGCAGTCGTCGCAGTAGTCGGCTGTACATATTTTGCGCGTTCTTGATAAGATTAGAACGTTATCTCCATCATCCATCAGTTTCCAGGCACCGCCGCGGCCATTGTCACTATAACTTTAATTTCCGGAACGCAGGCGTAAACGGCCATGGACTGCAAAGCGCCACCGTCCACGCCAGCGTCCGCGCCAGCTGCCTCGCCTAGGACCCGACTAGGGCGGCCGAAATTGCTCGCGTTGTTGGCTCTATTATTAGCGTCCAACTTCGTCGCCTTTGGTTTCTTCTTTCAGCCGCAGCAGTTGACCAAGCTCCCTCTGCACGCCGAAAGGACGCATGCGCGGTGCCGTGCCCTCGATGCCAAGCCCGCGCCCCCGCCCTCATTCAATCTCCGCACTAAATCAGACAGATTTCAACCAGGAACGCGTGCAGTTCTGCTCAAGAACGCGACGATATGGACTGGACGTGTTGACGGGCTTGAAATACTCAAGGGTGATGTATTCATGACCGGAGGCATCATCGTGGCCGTCGGCGCCGTTGAGAAATCGCTATTGGACTTGCATGAGCACGATACACTGGATGCCAAGGTACGTCGCGTATAGGTTGCTGTATTCGTCGTCTGAATCCCTCTCAGGGAGCATGGGTCACTCCTGGGTTCGTCTGTCCATATCCGCCCTTGAGTCATGGATTTACTCAGTTCCAGGATTGTCGACATGCACTCTCATCTCGCTGTGGGGCCCTCTCCCGAGCTAAACGGTGCCTCGGACGGAAATTCGCTCAAAGGTCTAGTTCTACCCTGGCTGCGCTCGCTAGACGCCATGAATACCCATGATGAGGGTTTCAAACTTGCAGTTGCAGGAGGAGTCACCACAAGTTTGATCTTGCCAGGCTCAGCGGATGCGATGGGTACCTCTTTCAACATGTTCGGGGTCTCTTACTGACATTACGTGCCAAGGTGGACAGGGATTTGTTATCAAACTCAGGCCGACTGAGGAAAGGTCGTCGTCGTCGCTTCTGCTTGAACCTCCGTATGGAATAAACGGCTCCGATGTGGACTACGACCTTCCTCCCCGTTGGAGACATATGAAGTTCATTTATCGTTACATTTGATTTCCGTCATTCTAAGCCCCCCTCTAACAGACATGCATGCGGTATGCGAATTGTACATATTGTAACGGAGCTACAAATTCCCAACTATTTCTCTTAGGTGAAAATCCTGGTATGTCGTTGTGCTACCTGTTTTATCGTCTTTCTCACCACTCGATCAGCAAGAGTCTACGATGGAACTCGCATGGACACTGTATGGAGTGTGAGGAAAGCGTAAGAGGAGTTTCCACTTCTCCCGTTGCCGGCGCTGAGCATCTCGGTAGGTATGACACCGCCCGTACAATGAAGCTTGCCCAAGATAAGTACTGCGCGCAGGCTCTGGCTGGACACTGGACGGGCCTCGGAGAATTCCCGTCGGAATTGGCCTTGGAAGCACTGGTGGACGTCCTTCGCGGGAAATTCAAGGTACATTTCCATCGAAATACCATCGTTGCACGTCATCGACGTTAGAGCAGGTTCAGACGCATTGTTATGAGGCCGTTGACATCGACGCTTTCATTCGCATGTCCAATGAGTTCCAGTTTCCGGTTGCTAGCTTCCATCACGCGCATGGTTCGTTCCTTTATGAAATGCCTGTCTTTCTTTCTTTTTGATCCCGACATGTAGAATCCTACCTCGTTCCTGAGGTGTTGAAGCGCGGTTATGGTCCGTTCCTCGGCAAATCCGAGCGTCTTTCATAGTCTCATTTTCCTTGCGCACAGAGCATCCGCCTGCTTCGGCTATATTCTCCACCTTCTCCAGGTTTCTCTCTGCGTCATGCCGCAAAGGGTCGGGTTTCATTTACGTTTTATAGGTACAAACGCGAGGCATACAGACACTCCGAGTTTGCCGCGCGGATTCTCGCGGATAACGGACTCAAAGTCGTGATGAAGGTCAGAAGTCGTGCTATATGCTGCTGACTTGTACTGACCGCTGTCCAAAGAGTGACCACTCAGCCATCGTATCGCGTTACCTCATGCATGAAGCCCAGCTGGCCCACTACCACGGACTCAGTACCAATCTTGCACTGGCTTCTGTCACTTCAACTCCCTCGGAAGTCATGGGTCTTGACCACCGAATTGGATATGTTAAACCAGGTAATGTCCCCCAGGTCCCGCCCCAAAAAACGAGCTTCACAATGTATCAGGTTATGACGCCGACATCGTCGTGTGGGACTCCCATCCCCTGGCACTTGGCGCGACCCCCTCTCAAGTGTTCATCGACGGCATCCCCCAGTTCGCGAACCCATACGTCTCGTTAAAGCCCGCTTCCCAACAGCACGCACCTAAAACCCCGAATTTCGATTCCGAAATAAAGGACACTATCAAATACGAAGGGCTGCCCCCTCTTGAGCCGACAACTAGTACCTCTGGGACCGTTCTATTCCGCAACGTATCTAGCTTTTGGACGCGGGACGAGTCTGGCATCCGCCTGTCTCAGGCCTCGGGCAACGTCCTTGTCAAGGGCGGCATTGTTGCGTGGTCGGGGTCCGATGCCGAGTTAGCCCTACTTGACGAAGCGCTCACCGTAGATCTGCAAGGAGGCAGCATAACCCCTGCTCTTGTCTCGGCCGGCTCGCTGTTGGGTCTTCAAGAGATATCTGGCGAGCCGTCGACCGCAGATGGGCCGGTGTTCGATCCCTTGGACATGAAAATTCCGACGATACTGGGCGAACAAGTTCTGATGAGGGCTGCTGACGGTCTGCAATTTGGAACCCGCGATGCACTGTGCGTTGAAGCCCATTCATTATCGTTTGGTAGTAGTCTAAGAGTCCACCAGGCTGGCTTATCGAGACGGAGTCGCGAGTTCCATCAGCGCGCCCTCCGGATACGGCTTCTTCCAAGGCCTGAGCGTCTCCTTCTCGCTTGGTTCCCGCCATAAGCTTGAGAAAGGTGCCGTATTGCAGGAAGTAGTCGCTGTCCATATTTCGATCGGCCTCGGGCATGCGAGCTCTGTCAGCACGCAGATAGCCACCCTGCGGAGGCTCCTGCTTGAACCGTTGAAAAACGAGAATGAATTCGGCTTCAAACAGGCCAGCGAGGCAAGTCTCTTTCCTGCTGCAATCTCGCCCCGTGTAATCGGCCGTCCATAGGGTTCAATACCTCTCGTTATCAATGTCAATAGCGCAGATGTCATCGCGAACCTGCTTTTGCTAAAACAGGAGGTCGAGACAAAGTACGGCGCAGTCATGAAAATGACCTTGATGGGTGCGGCGGAAGCCCATCTACTTGCGCCGGAGATTGCCGCAGCGGGTGTCGGCGTCATCTTGTCTCCCGCACGCTCCTACCCGTACAGCTGGGAACACCGGAGAATGTACGTTCCTGTTACCTGTTAAACCGCCTTAAATCTCACCATAAACCTGATAGTCTTGCTGGGCCCCCACTGACGGCACAAAGCTCCGCTGCGTGGCTGGCGTCGCACAACGTCACGGTTGGATTGGGTCCGCAGGGGGTCTTTGGAAATGCGGGGATGAGCACCTGGGCAGTTCGCAACCTTCGATTCGATATGGCTTGGGTGCGTGACTTCGTCGCGTTGTGGGTTATTTCTGACAATGCCCCAGGTCGCACTCGAGTCTGGCGGTTCTGTTTCAAAGGAGGCTGCGCTGGAGATGGCGTCGTCTAACATCGAGAAGCTTCTGGGGATCCACTCGACCGGCACAAGCACTGAATTTGCTGTGACGAGCGGAGGAGATCTCTTCTCTCTTGATTCCAAGGTTAGTCTCCTTAGACATTTCAATGATTCTGATTCGTTCTCCTTCGTAATAGGTTATTGGCATGGTGTCTTCGAAACGGGGTGTTGTGGACTTGTTTTAAACGCTAAAAAAACCGGGCAACCGGGAGGAATAAGATATGGTCGACAATTGTCGATCATGAATAAATAACGTCCCTCAGTACAAAGCAGCCGCGAATGCAAGGACATAAATATATGAGATCCGGGGAGAGAAATCCACTCAGAAGATCGCGCGCACCAGTCCGCCACCGATGGCGGAGCCTGTGAAAGGGGTGAGTGAGTGAGACATCCATGAGGCATGTTCGAAGAAGCGACTCACCGGCACCGAAACCCACTCCGCCTGCTGCTGAATGGGCCATCTGAAACGGAAATAAATAAGTTTGTTTTGAGAAAAACAGGAGACGCACCGTGTTTCCGTACTTTCCGTACTTGCTCTTCTTCTTCTCTTGTTCAGGATCCTGCTGTAAGCCGAGGGAGTTGGTACCACCGCCTGGTGCAGGGGGGGCATCACGGCCCTGGTGAGCTGCCATGAACGGTCTATATGCGGGTCTGGCACCGGCATTTCCGTTGAATGCGGGACGGCCGGCTGGAGGAGAATTCGGAGCGGGGGCAGCGATCTTCTCGACGTAGGCCGAGGGGAACAGCGCCTGTTTGCCGTTGAATCGCCCCATCCACCAATCTGCGTTTTCCTCTTTGACGACTTCGATGATATCGCCCGCAGAGAACGACAGATCGTCTGCATCCTGCGAAGGCGTGAGAGACGGTTAGACGCCGAGAGGGATGGCAACGCACCTGTCCATTCTCGTTGTAAGGCCACAGGGCGCGGGCCTGGACGACAGCAGGGGCTGATGGGGCATTCAGTCCGCGACGCGGGGCGGAAGGAGTAGGAGTTGTCATACCTCGGGGTGCACTGGAGTTCGGCAGCTTTGCCAGGAAAGCGGACGCATCCGAGTGAGAAATATGGTTCTGGGAGACCAGAAAGTTGACGTTGCTGTGAGACGAGATTGAGCGAAAGAGAATATTGGGTAGGGAAGGGCTGACCTCTCTACTTGAGAGACGACATGAGCAAGAAAAGCAGCTTCAGACATGGTGGAAAGGTAAAGTGGTCGTGCACTGCTTTTGATCGGGCAAGTCACAAACGCGTTTCCGAGTGTGACTGGCTTTACCGCCGCTGCACAGAACCATGACCGCCTATGCGCCGTTGGGCAGGCCGTCCCAGTCTCAAGTAAAGCTCGATCTTACTCCAAATCGGCCACAGGCGGATGGGTTCAATGTTCGTCCACTTTTTTCTCACCTATCATCATCGCTCACAAGTTCTCTTTCAAGTTCCCTGTTTTCCGTCTCTTGAACAAGCAGACGCGCGTAACACTATCATCCGACCCTCTAGTGCCTTCGAATGTTCGCAGAGTGTTTGCGACCGCGAGCGCAAATGGCGGATGGTTTGCTGCAACCACGTCCAGCGGTACGGAAGTTATATTTTGCTATTGCTCTCTTCCTCATTCAACATAGGCCTCATCATCTCGCGCTTAAGTGAGTTGCGTGAGGCGTTCAAGAGCGGAACCGACGCGGTTTTTACACCTAAATGCACCCTCGCGTGCAATCCCGTGGCTATTGCATTTGCTTGCAATGACACGCGCCTCCTTGCTGGGACCGCGCAGGGCGACATTCTCATTTTTGACACCGCCCAGCTCTTCTCTTCTTCCGCGCAAGTAGATCCGCTTCAGGTTTCCCGGGATTCTCCGAGCCCTGCGTCGCAAATCCTCCCGAATCCCAGCAATGAGAACGATCTCGCCCAATTTGTGGCCATCGTGAGGATTGATGGGACCGTGCAAATGCTCGATATGCAAATGCAGGTCAAAGGTGCGTGGAGTGGAACGGATTCTGAGAGCAGTCTGGTCGCAGGTGCGTTCTTCATAAGTGTCGATTTGTATCTTGCTGACTTGCTTTAGCGTCGTGGTCCCCCAAGGGGAAGCAACTTGCAATTGGCCTGCGTAGTGGCGATATTCTAACCTTTGGCTTAACCAACAATGCCCAACCTCTCAAACATATCCCGGGGACCGCCAATGCCCCTTTGGTGTCTCTCAACTGGGTTGGCCCTGCTTTTACCTTCCGCACAAGTTATGGTTCGAGTGCAGGGGATCCACCACATCATATTGTTTCGTTGGATACACGTTCCAATACAGCGGGTTTCATCGAGCTCGCTCACCCATTCCCTATGCCCGACCGACTCCAAAATGCCCAAATTCTCATCCTGCCCCGATGGGATCAGGACTCGGCTGCCGCATCCGCCGAGGAAGCTAAAACTCTTATGGTCGTAGGAGACACGTCGTCCACTGACCTTGAGGTGCTCGGAAATTCGGGTTTGCGCTGGTTCCAGCAATCACAAGAGAACCAATTGACGGTGCCTCTTGACAAGAACGACGAGGATACGTTCCTCCTTGCCCTCGACGTAGATCTGACCGATGAAATTCCCATCATGTACGCCTATCTGAACGACGGCACAGTTCAAGCTTGGCATATAACACACCCAGACTCGAAGCCATATCCTGGACTTGTCGGAGTTGCCCCGGCTGCTCCTAGTGCTCCTTCATTTGGCCAACAGACTCCCACCAGTCCTGCGTTTGGCCAACCACAATCTGGTCCAATATCGGCGTTCGGACAGCAGCAGCCCACTTCTGCCTTTTCCCAGCCCCAAAACTCCACCTCCGCCTTCGGGCAACCTTCAGCCTTTCCACAATCATCGACCTCTGCATTCGGGCAAGCGCAAACTACGTCTGCATTTTCCCAAACATCTACCAGTGCCTTTGGCCAACCATCGGCATTCGGGCAGAAGACGGCGTTCGGTCAGAGCTCGTTTGGTGCCCAGTCTTCTCCGGCGTTTGGCCAAAGCTCATTTGGTGCACAATCCTCCACACCTTCTCCTTCCCCGTTTGGCACTTCCAGCAATACCTCTGCGTTTGGTGGCTCTGCCCCAACCAGCGCATTCGGTTCTTCCACAGGTGGGGGCTTTGCGGCGTTCGCCTCATCCTCGAATAGCGCATTCGGTGCTGCAAACAAGCCTCCTTCGGCCCCTCCACTTTCATCGACTCCGTCCGTCTCGATGGGCGAAGCCACGCCCTCCGCATTTGGTGGGCTGTCCTTCGGCAGTTCCAACTCCGAATCAGACAACAAATTCAAAGCTGTCGGTGGAGGAATGTTCGGTTCCCCGAGTCCGCTTCCGCTGCCCCCAAATCACCCCGCAAACCAACCTTCCTCTCCTGCCCCTTCCTCTTTTTCCGGTGGCAGCTTGATCAAGCCTGCCAGCGGCTTCGGTGCTTTCGGTGCTGTCAGCAGCGGAGCGTTCGGGAATCCAAAACCCGCAGGTGGAGGCGCCTTCAGTGGTGGAGCATTTAGTGGAAATGGCGCCAGTGATTCAAAACCTGCGGCCCCAAGTGGTCCTGCTGCGTCGGCATTCGGCAAATCCGGGTTTGGTCAAAGTAGCTTTGGGCAGAGTGGCTTCGGACAAACGGGCTTTGGACAGAAACCTGTATCTGCATTCGGGCAGCCAGGCTTCGGAGCGTCTGCAGCAACAACAACTACACCTGCGAGCGGAGGAGGATTCAGCGCGTTCGCGTCTGCCGGGCCGACAGGTTTTGCGAACGCTGCTACTGGCTCTGCTTTCAGTGGCGGAAACACTGGAAGCCCCTCAGGAGCAACAGCTGCATCGCCGGCGAGCGGAGGAGGGTTTAGTGCGTTCTCTTCCGCGGCGCCATCGGCCTTTGGGAAGACTACTGGGTCTGCTTTCGGTGGAGGCAGCAGTGACAGTAGTAAGAGTGCATTTGGTGGGGGTGCCGGTTCGCCCTCGCCGTCTCCGGCCAGCGCTTTTGGAGGAGGGGGAAGCTCCACACCTTCCACTCCTGCCTCGGCGTTTGCTGGCTTTAGTACTCCTCCCACATCGCTTTTCGGGAACAAGACTCCCCAGTCCAGTCCAGCAGTTCAGCCAAATTCTACGTCATCGTCACCCGACTCGGCGAGGGATCGAAAGTCACCTTCGCCTACCGACAGCCCTCCTCCGCCCGCGCCGGCGCAACCGAAGTTTACAACTACCAGTGCCCCGACGACGACGGGCGCGTTTGGAAACCTGAAAAGCGCATCCTCAGGCTTCAAGCCCGCATCTGGATTCGGAGCCTTCGGCAGCGAAACCACGCCGACCTCTTCCCCGTTCTTCAACGCCGCCTCCCAAACGAAAGCACCTCTTGTGTCCGCCTTCGGCGCCTTGAGCTCAAGTCTTCCTGCCACACCAACGCCAGCTCCGGCAGCAGGGAAGCCCGCGTTCGGGGCGCCCTCGCTGCTTGGAGGGGCCAAATCTGCATTTGCCCCAACCTCTGCATCCTCAACTCCCCCAAAGACACCGTCCACCACTTCCGGCGCCTTCAGCGCGTTTGTAGGTTCTCCGGTTGGCTTAACCTCATCTACAACGCCAACCAAGTCTTTTGGTGAGCTCTTGAAGGTTGGGGACGAGACTGCTGAGAAGCCGAAGCCAGCGTCTGTTTTCGGTGGCTTTGGCTCGCCAGGCTCTCAACAGACGTCATCCTCCCCCGCTGCGACGCCGATTAAACCTGTCCCGGTGTTTTCTGCGCCTCCAAAAGACGCCGAATCCACGACTACAGAGAGTTCGTCGAAGGGTGAAGAAAAGCCGACCGAGGATGAAAAGGAGGTTGTGTCAGGGGAGTCTTCGTTTGGGGGGTTGTCTCAAGCCAGTTCCTTCGTTGATGTTTCGAGAGGTGACGGGGAAGCTGACGCCGAAGGGGACGCCGAGGACGGTGGTGGCCAGGAAGAGGATGAGCCGGGCGACGACGATAACGACGCTGATTCTTTT
The DNA here is from genome assembly GCA_029289555.1 of Mycena latifolia. Lineage (NCBI taxonomy): Eukaryota > Fungi > Basidiomycota > Agaricomycetes > Agaricales > Mycenaceae > Mycena > Mycena latifolia. The sequence continues at coordinate 444,776 of JARJLE010000063.1, read as the reverse complement.
CTCTCAGAGAGCTTTGGTTCCGATTCAGAGGAGGCTCCTCCCGACGACGACGACGGCGAAGACGACGACGCATATGCTCGATCCCCGTCGCCGTCAGCGGTCCCGCTACCGCCCTCCAGATCGCCTTCTTCTACCCCGCATGCGGAAGTGCCCAAGATCACGGTATCGCAATCGCCCACACCGTCGGAGGAGGAGTCCGATTCCTCAGAGGACTCTCGTTTATCCACAATTCGCGAAGAAAGCACGACCCCGCCGGGGAGCCCTGAGAAAAAGGAGCGCGCAACGCCGCCACCCAAAATGCCTCTTGCGGCCCCGGTTCCCGTCGCCCCGTCGCCGTTTGGCATAGGTCTTGGTCGACCTAGTACACGCCCAGCGCGTAGTTCCCCACTGGCGACTGTGCCGGTGTCCGGCGACGAGGATGATAAGGAGCCAGTCCAGGATCAAAAGAAACCTCATCCTGCACCCACCAAACCAATTTTCGGCGTTTTACCCGCGCAAGTGAAGACGGAATCCGTCGAAGAGCAGAAGGCCGCTTCCGGCACGAAACCTGCGAGACCTAAAACCCCCCCTCTCTCTGCGTTTTCGTTCGGATCATCAGCGCCCAAGCCCCCTTCCAACGTTGGGAAGATCCCTCTAGCCGGAGCACCCTTACCTGCTCTTTCCACCCCCTCTCAAGTGTCCCCCATCCTCCCCGGCTCTTTGAACAAACCCTCAACCTCGGGTGCCGTTCCTCCGGGTGGTTTCTTCGGGCTAAGCACGCCGACTCCCTCAACACCGCCGACTCCCTCAACGCCTGTTCCAGCACCGAAAGGGTTCTTTGGCATACAGCCTGCCGCCTCTAAACCACAGCCACCTGCCCCGATCGCTCCAGAGCCCACGATGGAGGAGGGGATGCAAAAGGAATGTGCTCTTCTGTTCGCAAGCATGACCAAAGAGCTCGAGGATGTAAGTCTTCTCCTTCTCCGCGTCCACAGAATTCCTCATATAATGCCTGCGCAGTTCCGTCTATTGGCCCAAGTCGCGAGCCAAAAGAGATTGGAGCTGAGCAAATCGGCTGGCGGATCTCGACGTGCAGCTGATCTAGGCAACCGGTCAAAATGGGCACTCGGGGATGTTGTGCAGTTCGGGCAAGCGATGCGGTCGTATGAGCAGGATCTGGCAGATTTGAAAGAGGAGAGCGCGCAACGGCAGAAGCAACTTCGGGAGCTCCAGAGTAACCTGCTCAAAGGTATTTGTTTTGTTGAATTGTTGAATGTTTAATCCTCATTTGCAACAGCTGGGACTCGAAGAGAGGAGATTGGTCGCTTTTTGAAGGCACAGCACGACAATGATTTCGCAAAAATGCTCAAGGCCCGGACACTTGGCCCCGAGCATCTCGAGACGCAGACGCACTTGAGGAGAAGTATCCGAGTACGTTTTGTTTTGCCATGTTTGGGTCCCTGAATGAAACCCTTACAGGCCATGCAAGATCGTATTCAAAAGCTAGAGTCACATCTTCAAGAGTCGAAGAAACGGCTCAGCCGAGCAAACTCAGGAAACCCTGGCTTGCGGTGAGTCTTATGTAGGAACGAAAACCGTGTAGCTTACATAATCCATCACAGGGCTCCCACACTCGATACTCTGAACCGCACGTTCCGAAACATGGATATTGCACTCGACAACCAAACAAGCGATGTCGAGAGGCTGGCCGCCCGTGTGGCGAAACTCAATATGAAGAGTAGTCAGCGTCATGCAGCTAGCGCTCGTGATGCCCGTCTCCCAGATCCAGTTACAAGACAGCGTCCCTTCAACGTAACTCCACATGTCGCGGTGACCACAGCTGCAGCTCTAAATGCCGAGAGGTCTGCGCATAAGTTGAAGCGCGCCCTCTTATCTGTGCGGAAGGAGCCTTTGCTGAACACTCAGGCTGCATCTGCTCCTCCTGCCCCTCTCGCATTCAAAACCCCGCAGAGAGCAGGGCTCGGCACAGGTCTAGGATTGGGTGGACCTGTTACTCCGATAAGAGGCATGTCTCTCGGCTTATCTCCAGGCCCTTCTACTCCCCCTCAGTCACCCATGCCTGGATTCGACTTTCCAGAGGACAATTTCAACCCGTCCCCGCCACCCGCCGTGAGACGAGGGGCCGGAGGCAGCGGGAAGACCCGTATCTCCAATTCTGTTCCCCTCAGACGTAGCCCAGGACAGCCGTCGGCCACACCTTCGCCGCCGCCGTCCTTTGATTGGGGTCCGTTGCCAAATTTCCAGAAGAAACCTCCAGATAATTCCTTGGGCGGCTCCTGGGTATCTGAGGGATTTGGCAGTAAGAAATAGTAGCTAACTAGTTACAGTTTTGGCAGCAATACGATCACTTCGAACATCAGCTGAATAAAATTGTAGATGTATAAAAAATGCAAGGATTCATGGTGGCGGCGCTCTTGTAGACCCGTTCACATTTTCTTCCGAGCCATCGCTCCCCTCACCACCAGCATCGCCATTGACCGTGCCATTCGCTTCGGGCTGATCTTCTGGATGGTAGATTATAGACTCAAGATGTGCGAGAGCCGCCTGTAGAATGGGAGGCCAAGTTCTAGTATGGCGCATATCGGTTATCGTTGATGAAATCGCTGCGCACCCTCCCGACTTCGCTGAGTTCTTGGTCCTCGTCCCCAGTGAACAGCTCGAAACCTCCTTCGTCGGCGTCGATGAACGCGTCCATCTCTTCGTCGTCCGAGGGAGTGGCCTTGTCAGGGTGCAGAGCTGCACACCGAGAAAGGGCCTCGAATATCGGTTCCACTGCGCCATGTCAGAATTCATTACATTGAACGAACTGGGAGTGGACATACAAGATGCGGCACTCTGAGGCACAATCGAGAGTTCGCGCATCTCGCTCATCTCCTCATTAGAGGCGGCGGCCTCTGCCTCTCCTGCATGCTCGTCAAGTTGGCAATATATCGACGGTCCTGCCTCTGCGCGGGAGACGGCATGGAGGGTTATAGCTGGGTATTCGATTTGAAAACCGTGTCCAGTCGTAGACATGAACACTAAAACACTAGAGTGAATCGATTGGCGAGGGATTAAGACGAAGAGACACGAAAGAAAAACCTTTCTATGATGTACAGCGTGCCTTGGGCACCATCTTGAGCTGTGAAGCCGTCCAAAGGAGGATCGAGGGTTACGGCGACATCGTCTTCCTTGTGGCGCAGGACCGGGGGGATATCAGTAAATGCAACGGGGGTTTCAGCTGCGATAGTTGTGTGCTCCTCGCGGGAGACGAAGGCGGGGACGCTCTGGATCAACGTTGCCGAAGGCATTTTTCCGTGTGCCAAAAGCGGTAGGTAAAGCGGCGCCATCGGGACTTTATCCAAACCATTTGCCTGTCGCATGGATTCCTCTGCTTTACTTGCCCACATCGTCTCCCAGACACGGCAGAACGTCGAATTTCTCATATCTCAACGACAGATCTCTCCTACGGATGGACGCGAAATACTTACAAAGCTTCCCCCCGTGCCCGACAGGACCATGGTCGCCCTGGAGCAGCAGACTCAGAATCTCCTTATAACGCCTCCACCAAGTGCCAGTCCAAGTTACCCTCGACCACCCGGTCCACATCAGCCTCAGCTTGTTCAGGCAAAGGCACTCTAGAGTTACGAGGGTCAAGTTCGTCTTTCATCGCGGGACAACGGGGTTGGTCTCTTATTACACATTTCAGAACTCGAACGATCTTTCCTTCCGTGCCGGGGACACGATAGAGATTGTTGCAGAGACGAACTTAGACTGGTCGGTTTTCTCTGAATTCGTATCCCAGTTTTGTTCATACATATCGCCATCGCTTAGGTGGACTGGTCGGCACAACGGCAGGCAAGGTCTATTTCCCTCGAACTACGTCGAGAAACTACCCGCCCCTACTTCTTCTTCGCCGTATCAATCGCGCGACTCTTATCCTAGCAATGCAGCCATGCCTTCGTTCCCAAACCAACCTGCCCCATATCAACCCCCCACTGGAGCTTATTCGGGTCCGGGCTATCAACCGCCACCACCCCCACCTACTGGTGGATACCAGCCAATGTATCAACCTCCGCCGGGCCCCCCTCAGATGGGTGTACAATACAATTCATATGGTGGTCCTCCTCCCCCTGTGGCGCAGCCGCTCCAAGGTCCTGCTCCTGCTGCTGAGCAGCCGCCAAAGAAGCCAGGCAAATTTGGTAATCTCGGAAATACTGTATCGTCCCTTCTCACCTCTGCTCTGCTGCGTCTGACGGAAATTACAGCTGGCCCAGTCGGCCGCAGGCGGCGTCGGTTTTGGTGCTGGTTAGTTTTCCGCCTCTTTGCGGCTTGGTTCATACTGACGTACATACTCCGACAGGCTCCGCGGTTGGGAGTGGTATCGTCAATGCTATATTCTGATTTATAAGCTATTTAAATGGTTTGGATCAAGATTTGTACCTAGACGTAGTCTACTGGGGCGAGCCATTTTGCTATGTTCAAGATTCGTTTTGAGTGGATTTTTATTGACAGCTATTGCCAGTGGTGGCCCGGCTTGACAAACCGAATCGAGCAGCGTCTGCAGCACGACGCGTCCACAGTGGATGTGACCGATCGCGCCAAGATGATTGTGACACTTGGGCTCGCCACGGCCACCAGTGAATTTCCCATGCCGGCGCAACGTATAAGCAAGTATAAATCTCTTGCCGTTAACCCAACGCGATGTCTAGTCGATACCGAATCGGTGTGGATGTTGGAGGTACTTATATCGCCCAAGTTCTCCGTTACATGGTATTGACTGGTTTGCATAGGGACGAATACCGATGGAGTTATAATCGACATAACGAAAACCTCCGATCCACTGACAAGAGGAGTTGTTGCAAGCTTTAAACATGAGACCACTTCAAATGTAACGGACGGGATTGAAGCAGCTGTCAGGAAGGTCATGGCGGACGCCGGTGTAGATCCCCAGGATGGAAAGATCCTGAGCTTGACCATTGGAACTACTGTGAGTATACACAGTCAACTGCGCGCAGTCGTTTGCTCAAGTACTTCTAGCATTTTGTCAACGCGGTCGTTCAAGCCGACGCGAGGAGATTATCAAAGGTCGCGGTCATTCGACTTGCTGCTCCCTACACATTGGAATACCCCACATTTGTCGACTTTCCCCTGCATCTCAAAGCAATTATGAATGGGCACACCGCAGTAATCAAAGGGGGATTGCAGATGTATGTCTATTGTCCTCTGGGGTCTTAGATTATGTCCTCATGTTTTCTAGCGATGGGCGTCCAATTAATGAAATCGACGAAGCCGAAGTTATCGAACAAGCCAACCAGATTAAATCCAAGGGTCTAACGGACATTGTTCTTATCGGTGTCTGTTAGTTCTCCGATTGCCGCTGCAAATGTATCCTCTCTAAGCTTCCCCAGTTTCTCCGTTAGATGTCAGTGGACAGAATGAGTATTTGGTCCGCGATATACTCCTTCGTCACCTTGGGCCAGATGTCAACATAGTGTGTTCTCGCGATGGTATGCCACATGTGATTTGAAGACAAGATTCAACTGACTTCTCCATCGTAGTTGCACAAGTAGGCTTCATTGAGCGCGAAAACGCGTCCATCCTTAACGCGTCCATCGGGACTTTCGCTCAACGTACCATCCGTGGATTCGAGAGTGCAATGAAGCGACTCGGACTCGTCTGTCCACTATATCTCACCCAGGTCAGTGTGGGATCTTCTCTACTCGGCGCCGGCTCTTATTCTACTATAATCCCAGAACGACGGAACCCTCACAAGCGCGGCAGATGCTGCCAAACTTCCTATTCGGACATTTTCTTCTGGTGCTACCAATTCAATGCGTGGTTAGTCACTAGCATCCAAGTCGAGGCGTCTTCTAACACTACAAATGAAGGTGCTTCATTCTTGGCTGGAATTGACCTTAAGAAGAAAGAAGGGACGGCGAAGAGTATGATAGTGGTGGACGTTGGGGGAACTACGACGGACGTTGGTGTACTTCTTCCCAGTGGTTTCCCAAGGCAGGCGGCTGCGTTCATCGAAGGTACGGCTGGTCGAGACTTGAATACGCTTTGGCTAACAATCGGAGCAGTTGCCGGCGTTAGAACAAAGCAAGTGATAACTCTAAAAAGAGTGTATGATCTCGATTAACTGTATGCTCAGCTTCTCTATGCCCGACGTCAATTCCATTGGATTGGGCGGAGGATCTAGAGTAAGGGTAGATGTTGGCGGACGTGTTACTGTTGGGCCGGATTCCGTCGGTCATTATGTTAGGCGTGTTTTCTCTCTCTTTTTTTCTGCTAACGCATTGTCTCAGTTGACTCGTGATGCCAAAGTCTTTGGAGGTGAAGTTTTGACGACCACCGACATCTGTGTGCGGTCCGGTGCTGGAGGTATCGGTGATCCTGTCAAAGTTGCAGATGTTACGAGCGAGGTGGTCACACAAGCGAAGGTAGTAATGAAGAAGCTGCTCGAGGTTTGTTCAGAATCACTCCTTCGATGCCGAATCCCGACAAAATGATGCTTTTTTTCTGTTAGAACGTTGTAGACCGGATGAAAACCAGTCCTGAGGACTGCACACTCTTGCTTGTTGGCGGTGGTTCTATCATTGTTCCTCCGGAGCTCAAGGGTGTCAAGGAAGTTATGTATGCCGTTTCGTATGGCTTCCCGTCTTGCTTGAACTTAAATATAAACAGTCTGCCGCCGTTTCATAGTGTGGCGAATGCGGTTGGCGCTGCTATCGCCAATGTCTCGGGAACCGTCGACACTATCGAAGTATTGCAAGGCCAGAAACTTCCTGAAGTATTGGAGCGTATCAAAACGCTCGCCATCACAAAGGCTGTCGCAGCCGGAGGCGAACCCTCCAGTGTTTCCATCGCCGAGATTGACATTCTTCCTGTCCAGGTTTGACCGTTATTCATTCGTGTTCGCAATCTCATTTGGGCGAAGTATGTGACTAACCAGGCCACGCGAATCATCGTCAGAGCTGTTGGGGAGCTCGGGATTCCCAATGAGTCTTTGATTCCGACATCGGACCTTTCATATCATGTCGATGTAGAGGAAGAGCCAGAATCAAAGCAACAGATTATTCTGGATGGCAGCGATGGCGCGACAGGGATCGATTACCAGTCGTATAGGCCCAAGATTTTGGGTAATGAATGGATTTTGAGCGAAACTGATTTGTGTGAGTATTTGATTCGGTGATGTCCCACCTTTCTCACTTTTGCTTCGTCAGTCTTCATCCAGGAAGGATGCGGCGTTCTCGGGACTGTTCGTAATTACTGCCCATGTTTTACAGGCTGAAACTGAAACTACTTACAGGGCGGAGGCGGGAATCCGTATCCGACGTATTTAAAGACAAGACAAATGTTACGCGAAGGCAAAGTTCTGCGGATCGTCGATCATCTTTCGCTAGCAGATGACGCGGCCCTTGTCCGTGGGGGTATGTGTTTCTGTCGCCAGTCTAACATCCATCCTTACCTGCACACAGGCTACATGGGCTCCCCTTCAGTCGGCTCTGAACGCCTGATGGCAGGTGCCGCTATTGTGGAGGCTGGTACAGAACTAGCAAAGTACTGTGGAGTAACCAGTTATGCCGCGACATTGTGGTACGTTAAGAGCGGACTCGAATGACCATTTGCTAATAGCATTCAAGCGATGAAATCGGAGGTAGCAATGGCATGCAATCGTTGGTCATGTCTGGTTTGTATGGAATACCAGCCTTCGACGGTGATCTCATGGGCCGTGGTAGGTTTCTCGACTTGTATGGACGCAGCAAACTAATATGAATATCCCAGCATATCCTAAGCTCAACCAGGTTCTTCCAGGTCCGCATTTTCTTGTCCAACTTTCCTAAAATCTGAAATTTTGTAAAGCTGTGTATGACCGACCAAATGCGTATGTTTTCTGGCACATCCCGTTCAAAACCTAACATTGCATTGAAAAGGCTCATCCCTTCTGCTTTGTGTGATGGTGATAACAATGTCATTGTGAGTGTTACAAATAAGGTATCAGTCTTGCGCTAACATGGCATCCAGCTCCTCACCAAAGTGAAGAATGAACATCTGGTTGAAACCCTGATGCGCACGGTAACCACTGAAATGGGGTCTGCGGCGGCCCTGTGCTGTTCTCCACTAGCCGTCAGTGACGCCAGAGATTATGGCGTACCCCGGACGCAAAGTCAGGCGTGGAGAATAGGCAGAGCTATCTCCATCTGTCGGCAAACCAAGTAAGGTGTTGTATCGAGTGTTGACCGTGACTAAAAGTCCGCTTAGCAACATGAAAGGTATTCCTGACGCAATCTTGCAACTGCAAAACGGTGTCTGTCTCTTCATCGGCAAGATAGTCAGCTGTTCGCGGGCAAGTTCCAGCTCAAAACGAAGAACACAACTAACCGTGTGAAACAGGAAGTAAGAGCAGGTTTCACATGGGGGGAGATCCGAATTTCTCAGCTGCTTGACGAGGAGCTCGAGGACCCTGCCGCAGCTGTCGCGGGCAATCCTGGTGACCATATGATCATTCCATTTCAGAATGAGAATTTGGCTGCATATGTTGAGCGAGATGGCTCTAGAGAGGTATGTTTTATTGTATCAGGCGATATTTTCCGCCGATGATCGTGAATATGTGTAGCTAGTGGCCACCGTCCCTGACTTGATATCGGTTCTGGATTCCCAGAGTGGATCCAACCTTGGATCCCAAGATTGTGAGTTTGCACTGGCGCAATTCTACACATCTGACAGTTCTTTCGTACCATAGACAGCTATGGCCTTCGGGTCACCGGTATTCTGCGTCCACTCCAACATTTCGTCCATCTAATTAATTTATGCAGTGATTGCGATGGCGGGATCTCCCCTTTGGAACTCAGAGGCAGGTCTACGAAGCGGCGGCCCTGCTGCATTCGGGTAAACGAAATCGGTCCGGATTCAGGCAGGATGACTAACTCTCTTCGCCAGCTTTGACCATAAATTCGTTCCTGTAGGGGAATACATTACACCGCGCTCAGTGATTGAGGAGTACAGGTGATGAGAATTAAAATTTTGGATTCCAGTTAACAAGATGCCACCGAGAGTACATCGATTTCACATAGGTCTAGAGCGGTCAATACCTACACCACGAACCGAATGAACATTGAGAAGGACAAATAATGCATGAAAGAAAAAGAACAAAATAAGATCCGGAAAAACAAAATCAAATGCGCCGGCCGGGAGTCGAACCCGGAGCTAGGCCAGATCTACCAGATTTTGTGGGAAGACCCAATGTTACCGCTACACCACCGGCGCCATGAAGGGGGTTGAATCAAATGATATACAGGTATTAGGGAATGCAAAACCAAATGATCAGCAAAAGCTTTTGATTGATTTGGTTCCAGCTCGCCCGGCCATCTTCATGCACTTGCTCCATCTTGGTCGCTGGACCACGGCTCGAGGTTTTGCTACGACGGTTGGCGCTGGCCCGCGCGTCCCTCAGACTGTCATCGAAAAGGTCGTTCAAAAGTATGCCGTTGGGCTCCCTGCGGGCAAGGTGGTCAAGGCGGGGGACTATGTCATGATACGCCCCGAGCATGTTATGACCCACGACAATACTGGCCCCGTCATATCCAAGTGTGTTCTGGTGTATTTTGTGCTTGGACGTTCTCACAAATTTCATCTCCAGGTTCAAGTCGATTGGCGCCACTCGAGTCCAGAACCCCATACAACCGGTATTCACCCTCGACCACGACGTGCAAAACCGGTCCGCGAAGAACTTGTCGAAATACGCCTCGATTGAGGAATTCGCCCGGCAACATAAAATAGACTTTTATCCTGCGGGCCGCGGAATCGGACACCAGGTGCTGGTCGAGGAGGGCTACGCGTTTCCGCACACCCTCACCGTCGCAAGCGACAGTCATAGCAACATGTATGGCGGTGTGGGATGTGTGGGGACACCTATTGTCCGCACCGACGCGGCGGCTCTCTGGGCGACAGGCAAAACATGGTGGCAAGTTCCACGCATGGTCAAAGTCGAATTGAGAGGAAAACTCGCTCCCGGTGTCACAGGCAAGGATGTCATTGTTGCATTGTGTAGTTCCTTCAACAACGACGAGGTTCTCAATGCTGCTCTGGAATTCACGGGTGACGGAGTGGCGACGTTGTCGGTCGACGAGCGGCTGACGATAGCCAACATGACTACAGAGTGGGGGGCCCTGGTCGGCGTATTTCCGGTGGACGAAACACTACTTGAGTGGTACGATCGGGTTTTGGCCAAACTCGAGCTTCGCACATTTTCATCACCGGAATTGGCGTCCTTGATTCCAGCTCCACCAGAGCATCCTCGTATTCATCGCCGCCGCCTCGATGCCCTCCGTTCTACTAATTTACAGTCGGATCCTGATGCCGCATACTCATCACACCTGATATTCGACCTCTCAACTCTTGTTCCCCATGTTTCTGGCCCCAATAGCGTCAAAATATCGACACCTCTTCCCACTCTGGAAGAGTCGCGCGTTGCGATCCAGAAAGCTTACCTTGTAAGCTGCACCAACTCTAGAGTTTCCGACATTGCGGCAACTGCAGCTGTAATGCGGGGAAACAAGGTTGCACCTGGCGTCGAGTTTTACATTGCCGCTGCCAGTTCAGCCGTTCAGCTGGAGTCCGAGAGACTGGGGGACTGGGACGCGTTAATTCGGTCCGGGGCCAAAGTCCTTCCTGCTGGGTGCGGTCCATGTATCGGGCTGGGGACTGGATTGCTAGAAGAAGGTCAAACAGGCATCAGCGCCACAAACCGCAACTATAAAGGACGGATGGGTCACCCAAAGGCTTTAGCCTACCTTGCGAGTCCGGCTGTTGTTGCCGCGAGTGCCATAAAAGGGTACATTTGCGGTCCAGCCTCTGTCGATCCTTCGTTGCTGCCGCCTGTCAATGCGCCCACATTCTCCATCTCAAACCAACCCTCCACAACCACCCTCCCCGCTTCCCAAGCGAACGATCCCGTTCTCCCCGGCTTCCCTGAATCGTTCGCTGGCCCACTACTATTCGCACCACAAGACAACCTCAACACGGACGCCATATATCCAGGAAAATACACGTACCAGGATGATATTACCCTTCAGCGACAGGCTGAAGTTGTTATGGAGAACTACGACCCAAGCTTTGCAGCGCTCGTAGTCTCATTGTCTCGGAAATCGGCGCCCTCTTTGAGCACAACCGAGGCTGCGAAAGGCATAATATTGGTGTCGGGTTATAACTTCGGCACTGGGTCTTCGCGGGAACAGGCCGCGACAGCCCTGAAGGCGGCGGGGATACCAGTGGTGATCGCAGGGTCGTTTGGCGATATATTCAAGCGAAACGCGATAAATAACGGGCTGGTATGCTTGGAGTGTCCCGAGCTTGTGGCGGATTTAACACAGGACTACGCAAAGGCTGGCACGAGGGGCGCTGGGGGGTTACATGGCGAGTTGACTGTGGATCGCGGGCTTAGTGTCGTCGTGGGGATGGTGGACGGCCGTGTGGTACTGACGATAGACGGGGGTGTCGCAGGCTTGACCGAGAAGGTCTACAACGTCAAACCCGTGGGTGCAAGCGTACAAGAGTTGTGGGTGTGCGGTGGGCTAGAAGGCTTCATTTTGAAGGAGATTAAAGCCGCAGAGGCGCATACAGCCGTCTGAGTAAGCGCGGCGCAAAAGTATTAAATGTTTTCGTAGTGCTTTCAATGTATCAAATAGGACCTTGCACTTTCTTTTCTGACCCCCGGTTGGCGATATTTGTGGAGTTTGTTATTAAGTTACGCCCCCATGCTTCCGGACTCTCAAGTAAATTACATAGGTAGATTTACATAGGCTTTGCTTAAAGCAAAATTGTTTACAGTACATGAGGAGGAGATATAAGTAAATGATAATGGTACAGATGAGTGTCCGAAGCTGAAGAAAAAGGACATGATTAAAGGGCAAGGTCCCAGACACTTCGGTCCGCTACTTCAGATCCAGAGGCATTGGGAGCGAATTTTTCACGCAGAACGGCGAGCTTAGAACGATACTCGTCGACACCGATGTATGCTCCGCACATGCGGCGTTTGCCTGTAAAGGCGGAGCGACCGTGCAAAACGCGGTGGTTGTCAATGACTGTCGACGATGAAAACTAATCAGATGGCGAAGTAGAAGAAAATAAGGTATACGCACTAACGGCCGTTCCGGGACCCAGCTGTACCCAGTATTCCGAGTCCGCGCTCGTGAGGAGTTTGTTCCACGTTCGGATGGCATTATACCATTCCTCAACTTGATAAGGATCCAGATTGTTCATGACGCTTCGGTCATCGTTGTTCCAGCGCACTTGGGTGAGTTCTCCAGTCACCGGATCATGGCCGAGTACGGGATATCCGGAAGTAGGGGAAGGCTGGTAGAGAGCGGAGGATTCACCGGCGGCATGAGCAGGGATAGGCGTCCGGGCCAGGAGGGAATATGCATCAGGGTGCAGCTCCTTCAGTATAGAGGCAACATAGAAACCGTCAACTAGTAGCGTGGAGCCGCCAGAACCATCGGTGTGTGAAAGCAGATGAAATAGTTGGAGGCCGCAAGGGTCAGTCTGCGGAACGGATGGTCAACTTCAAATACACAATATGTAGGAGGCAACGTACGAAATAAGTGTTATCCGTGTGTGCACCGAGGGCGAGCGTGGTATATGCCGTGTCGCCCTTTGCTAGATCAGAAGTAAAGTCCCAAAATTTACCGTCTGTAACATTAGGCGTCAGAATGAGTGCCAAATGAGAAAGAAACGCAATAATGACATTGAGTTTCGCGTATAAAACCAATGCGTCGAGAGAGTTCCTCGGTGGCTTCCGGCGTCGGTGGGACACTAGATATGAAGCACATTCCAAAATGGTCCTGACAAAAAATTGAAGCTTGATCAAGGCCAAAATGTTGGCTGCACTCACAACATGAGATAGCCATTTATAAAGTCCGCGATCATCCTCTGCCATTGCCTCCTGGTAGGTTATCGTAGGGGGTGATGTTTGAATTTTCGAACTCCACATAATTTTTCTAGAACCGATAAGCACAAATGGTGAGGTCAAACGAAGATCACACGCTCACTCCAATTGAGTCTCTCTTCGCCGGAGAGGAGGGTCATATGAATTTCTCTGAAGCCACGACCACGGATAAATGGATACGTGTGGTTTCGAAGAAGGCCCTAGGATATGGTTAAAGGCAAACAAAGCCAGCGGCAACATAGCATACATGAAACTTGAAGGCCGTCCGCCGTTGGCTCGACTTGGCTCGGCGTAATATCCGGAGGAATCTAGTGGAATTGTTGGGCATGCTGAACGCGGAGATCATAAAGTCAATGCAAACCTCGAAAGTGTTGATCAATCTCTGTTTTGTTATCGCGTGGAAGCATTCTGGACAACGACAATGATCCCGGAGCCATATATTGTGACTTTTAAAACCGTCAGCCAAAATGAAAATGGCAGAAGGCTGGATTACACACAAGCGAGACCAAGTTCGTGTATCCCAACCCACTGCAACTTTGCGGCCATCCATGCTTATCATGGGAAGGTCATCGGAGACCACTTCCGAGACTGACCGAGAAACCAGCGGCGGCGGGTGGGCATTGACTGCAGCAGCAGATGCAGATGCGCGTGCCAATTGGGTAGCCAGTCCACGGTGGGAGTTGGCCATCCACTGTGTGGCCATGTTAAAAGTCGAGAGAGGATGTAAAATATGGTGGGAGAACATACGAGGATATTTCTCGAGGACGGAGACCTGTTGGCGAGCATGCCAGGGGCTCTTACTCGAGCTGGCCAAGATATCCACATCGCAATCGATGCTCAGCGCCGAAGCCGAGTCGACGCGGTGAGATGCAAAAATTGCCGGTGATCGATGACAAATCATCGATGACATGTTATTGATGTCAACAAGAGAACATCCTTGATGATCCTTCCGCCTTTTAGCGAGAAAATAGAGCACGGTACCAGAGGGTACCAGCGAATCCACCTCCTGGAATTATGACAGGTATAAAAGTTACATAGAATAATGGAAGGATAAAAAAACTTCGTCACGAAGAACCACGCCTCTATCTCCTCCTCTTCTCCCCGAATGAGAACCCCCAACATGCTTTAGGAACTTCAGCGTCGTCAAAGTTGCTCATTCTCCGTGGCTGCACTGGGGGAGAGGTTGGAATAGATGCCTCAGACTTGGATGATCCCCGCCGTCGCGGCTGGCGTCGGAAAGCAGAAGCCGGTTCAATGACAACTGCGTCCAACGACTTGGCGATAGACACTTTCGCACACAGGACTTCCTCCTGAAACTCGTTCCAAGTTATCCCCAACTGCCGTGCACGTTCAAATGCCATGCTCGCATTGGATTCCATGAGCGAATGACACATTTTGGATGCTGTGGTCCAAAATTGGTGCATCATGCAGAGACTGTTGCGAATTTCTGTCAAGCCGATCTTGGTAGCGGCGATGGCTCCAAGTCCGTCAGAGGGCGAGGTAATTCCAAGAAAGGCGGTTGTTTTGGGGAGGTTGTCTGTGGCTCATCATTAAACATCTTGAATAGAATACGGATATGGCCAAAAAAAAAAAAGAAATACCAGAGTTTAAACTGTTAAGTATACTGGAAGTGATTTTGGCATATCTCGAAGACCCCCGCAGCAAATCCGAAAGCTGAGGTGTCAAAGACGAGAGACATTCCATGTTGTTGTCAGAATGTCGAATGAGATCCTCGCACTCGTGGCACAGTTCGTTGGAAGAGGATGCCATATCTTCTAGGAACGAGGATGCAGCCGAATCGGGCCCGTCTTGGAGAGTTGTTTGCCAGAGAATAGCATCCCCACCGAATTCATTGCATTTCTGAAGATACGACAGGATGTCTGTCCAATGGGTTTCAAGATACTTTCTCAAAGGCGCGATCGAGCTGCGGAGGAGAAAAGGCTGGGAACTAGTCTTCAGGGCCGTAGTCTGAACATCATGCCACGAGATCATGGCATCCTGGATGCTGGATGAAAGACTCTTGAGACTGGCTTTGAAGTCCAGGGGCTACGGAGAAATGATTAAGGCGCCCATCGTTCGCAACCCGGCTAAACATACCGTGCAGGTACTGGTCATTCGTATACAGAGAGACCCGGGGGCAAGGTAAGCTTTATAAGGGAGTACAATCCAGGTCGGCAGTGCAGCATTCCAAGACGTCCGAGGGCCAGAAGATTGCGCAGTTGGCACCTAAACACCGCTATGTATTATGCTGGAATGTTGATATTTTTCTTTATCCGTGTGCTGTGGAGAGAACCCAGAGAAATTTCGGACCTTGCCGCAATGCCGTCATCAATTGATCAACTCACTCATGCACTCCCGCGGCTCTCAAGATCTGAAGAGTCAATATTTCTCGGATTTCATTAGCTTGAGCTCTTAAACTACTAGCAAGAGGCCGGCCGCGTGAACTCGTTTACATGGATACCGATACCGTCATTTTCGAGTCTACAGCTTCTCTGTGGGTGCTCCTGACTCATCCTGACTCGACTCCTTCAACGGGCGTCTATCCGCTCGTCTATGTCTGTCTATGTCTACAGCACGCATAGCCTCGACGTACATAAACCACCCAATGATATAAGGCGGCAATGCTCAAACAAGCCTGATATCCACAACCATTAGCATGCCAGTAGAACTCAGTCCTTCCGTCGAAAAGGCTCTAAGTGCGTTCGAGGATGGTGCCAGAAAGAACGTCGACTGTCAATCGCTTCTGGAAGATTCATTCCATACGTTTGGCTTGCTTGAACGTTGGGAAACCGCCGAGTTAGTTCAAACACACTTGACTTGCTTTCTGACAACCGTTTTTTGCAGATCCAATGTTTCCTCGGTCATGTCCATTATCAAGCGAGTTCGCCGACAGGGGCGTGCCTATTTTGAGACTTTAGACGACAGTATTTTTGTCGCCAAAAGCCTTTATGAGCTCGCCCAGGATGCGAAACAATTAGCCAGTTCTTTACTCGACCCAGCCCACAAACCACAAGAAATTCAGGAGTTTATCGCCGAAATGCGAACCTATACCCAAGCAGCTCTTGAAAAATCAAAACGAATATCAGCCGGCTTGCGGGAGGTACGGAAGGGCATAAACCAGGTACTGTAACATTAGTGACAATTGATTCTTTCGCTGACGATTAAAGTACTAGATCAGCGATAGCATTCCTGGTGAAATGGCAAAACTTGAGCGCCAAGAGCGAAGAATTGTGGCAAAGAACGAGGCTCTTGAGCGTCGAATTGGACATGCGAGAGTTGCGAAAACCGTCGGCACCGCAGCATTGGCGATTGTCGGTGGCGTTTCAATGATCGCTTTCCCACCCATGATGCTCATCCTACCCGTGGGATTACCAATCGCAATACTCGTCCTCGAGGCGTACGAGCAGCGCACCTCGAAAGCATTAATGAGTGAGTACGTTGTATCTACTACGTGAGTATTTTTAACATGAGGGGTTTTAGAACGCCATGACGAAATTTGGGACTGTCGTGCTGGGTTGCAGGAGCTACAGAACGTCACCGTCTGCCTGGCAGGTTTCGCCAAGCATGTAGATTCTTTGACGGATTTCTGGCTTCGCTCAGACACCATGCTCGAAACAATCTCCAACGGTGTCCATCGAATTCGAGGCAACACTGCCCGAATTCGACTCAAAGCGACCATGGATCTCTGGCAGGAGGCTGCGGAGTTGTATTTAAATTACGCTAGCAAGGCACGTTGATTCCAGCACACAGGATTATGTCGCAGAGTTGACGGTGTGCGCGATAATAGCTGCAAAGGATTCAAAAGATTGATTGTGGTGCAACCTCGTCCCTACGGTCGAGAAACTCGTCTTCGTCTGGGCGCGATCGCTTTTCCGGCTCCGGCAAGGACTCGGACCAGCACGACCAGAAGAAAACAACGACAATGGATCTGAAACGTCGAAATGCAATATCGACTCGGAGCCGTTCTTCCTCCAACGGCTCTTCATCAAGCTCGAGACACTCCTCTCGTTGAAATTGTCTGGATTTATCAAGGAATTATCGTAGTTACTTTCACTGTATAAGACCCACATCCCATCGTGTATTCTATTGTGTAGCTATTGAGTTCGTTTTGTAGCCTTATCAAGCCGAGCACGCGATGCCGCTCTTTATCATACCTATCGAAGTCGAGATATTAGGCAGAGCCCTGGACCCACATGGCATCCATAGTACATAGTCCTAGATGCGTGACATAGATAGAATAACAAAATAAAGTATAATATGCTAATCCGGCCGAGCAGTTAGTCTGCCGCCAATAGATCGTTCACTTCGTCCTCCTCATCCGAGTCATCCATAATCGAATCGTGCGGGACCTCCATTGATGTTCCCTCGTCAAGGAGATCGTCTATGTCTGCGTCTAGCATCGCCTCTTCCTTGACCTTTCGCGTTCTGGCGCTGCTAGGTGTTAGCAACGAGGAAGACTTGAAGCTTCAAAGTTGAAATTCCTACCTAACAACACGTGATCGGCCCTTTCGTGCGGCGGGAGTCGCTTCGTTGTCGTCTTCGTCTGAATCGTTGTCGTCGGAGCTAATCATGATAACTTCAGGTTTCCGGACGGCGCTGGACCACAAAAAGATCAATATCATGCTTCAGATTTAAGAGACATCGAAAACGTACGCAGAGCGTCTAGGTAATGTCCGGGTTGGGGGCGGAGGGGTCCCTTTCGCTGTACGGTCGTCGACGTCCTCAAAATCAGACTCCTCGTCGTCTGACGTTGATAGTCGTCGTTTCCTTGTTAGATTGGGTATTAGAAAATCGTCCCTCATAGAACGAGTGGGTTACTTACTTGGGTTTAGGTTTAGACTTCCCGCGCCTGGAGGAAGCAACCGACTCGTTATCTCCGTCGGTTGTTGTGCTCATGATGCTGTCCGATCGCCTGGAGAAGAAGGGAGTCATGTCACCGTCAAGTAACACGAGACGAAGACTCCAAGGTATACCTCTTCTTCCCTTTCTTCTTTGCGTCGACATTGATGACTTCGTCGTCATCTTCGGGCATGATGTCGTCTAGGAACTCGAATAGCTCCTTGAGCTCCTCGAGTTTCCTATACTCGTCTTCGTCAAAGTCCTGCAGTTGCTTCTCGAACTTTTTCGAGATGCTTGCATCAAACTTCTTGAAAGCGTTGTTCGTAGCAGTGTCACGAAGTGGTCGACGCTATCTTTCCTCAGTCTCGGTGAAAGACGGTGTAAGAATGAAAGTTCACCAAGTTCAGGGTGTACATGAGCAATTTGAGAGTTCTTATCTTGTCGATATCTACCTCGTCTGGAATGTATAGCTTCGCCAGCATCTGCACAAGGACTTTTTTATCGTCCTCTGCAGTAAGATGAGTGAGCGGGGAGCACCATTAAACAACCAACAACGCGTACTCGGCATATCTTTATTATCGTTCTTCAATAATGCCCGAATGATATCATTGGCCATCTCGAATTGTATGAGAGGATCGCCCGCTTTGCCGCCGTCACCAGGCCGACCATTCGGGTCACTGGACGTTCGGTCAGATTCGCGTATCAGGTCAAGAGACTGGCACTCACTGCACTTCCGAGGGATCAGTCCAGTGAAGCCACATATCCGAGATCTGCGCGAGGTTGAGGGCTTCCTGGTCTTCATCGAGGTCCTTACGCAGCTTTGAAAGTTCCTCGAAGATATAGGTGAAGATCTGCAGGATGGACATTAAGGTTAAGGGGTTGCATCCATCGCGGAAAAAAGTCTAACCTCCCGCATAACCCGTTGGTTGCTGGGAGATGAATGAGAGTAGGCGGGTGCAAAAAATGCGAGGCACTGTTTGAGTTCCTGGTTGTCTGCATTGAACGGCAAGAAGTACACCATCAGCAAACTCTTGACCGCCTTCAATAGCACGCGTCAGTAACAGCGAGAAGCGCAAGGCATCCTAAGCTTGCCTTCTGGTCCGTGTTCATCCCTGTGAGGAGCAGTTTCGCCATGCCGGTGCTGAGGAGTGCCAGCACCTTGGGTGACGTATCGTCCTTATTCGACTCCGTCTGGAGTTGTGTTACTAGGAAGGTTATTATCTTCTCGGCCTGATCGTCGAGACTATTCAATCGAAATCTGGCATGGAACACAAAAGGCATACATTTTCCCCTCCAGGCGCGAGTATTGTCCTCTCATGCGTCATGAGCAAATCGAAGATGATTTTCAGCAGGCTCAGCCTGAGTGCTTCAGGAATTTGTGCCTCTGCCTGAGATACAAACAGGGGCAATGACTTGAGCGCGAGAGGCTAACAGCGTGTTAATTGGTATCGGGGAGGCGGAACAAGGGGAAGATACCTTCGCAATGAGACAAAACAATCCCAACGCGATTAAGCCTTGCTCCCTGAACTCGACCTCTTTACTTTGGACACTTGGAATGATCAAATCAGCCAGGATGCCTTGCAGCGTCGAGTTTTCGTCGAGGGTCTATGTTCCATTAGAGTGGCGTTGATGGGTGAAGATGAGACAACACATACACCGTTGACGCGTTCCAGCATCCCTATGCAAAGGGACAAGCAGCGCATGTCGATCATATCTACAAGGCTTCGTTCCTCTGGGGACATATCTTCCCTAGTCCTCGGAGGTTTCTTGAATGCGGCAGGCTTCTCGGAATCGAAGCTCGTGTCCCCATCACCATCTGGATTCTGGCAAAGTGTGTAAAGAGACGTAGACTTCCCTAAGCCATCATGCTTACAATTGTATCTAGGCTCTGGTTTGCGGCATCAAGGTCTTCTTCATCACCGGGGTCCCTGAGATCTTGAACAATCTCGACGACTACGCGAATAAGATCGCGCTCATCAGAAGATAGCTTGCGTAGGACATCGAGACACCTCGGTACAAGATTCAGAGGGAGCGCAGGACGGGTCAACATGTCCCCTGGAGACGTCAATCTCAGTGAGGGAAGGAACGATAAGGCTGGAGGTGAGGGAGGAATACTCACGGACGAGAGCAAACATCTTCCTCCTCCCAATCTCATCAGCATAATCGAGATTGACGGCGAGTTTCAGCATCTCTCCGACAATGAACTCCTTGTTGAGGCGTGCTTCCTCTCTCTCATCTTCATCATCGGCCTCATTCTGTTTAAACGCCTGTTTTTCTTCGTCCGCAACGACAAGCGCATTGTAAGCGTCCTGGATCCGAAACGCACAGCTGGTAACGACGGGAATGCCCGTAGTCTCCATCTTTTGCTCCCCTCTCCCTTTGTCTTCGCGGTCAAGGACGACGCAATGATCAACGAAAACTCGGGCAAGGAATATCTTTTCCGGCGTTAGGTTCGCAAAGAATGCATCTGCAGTCCGGCTTAGGTATGAAAACAATCAAAAAAGAGATGGACTGACCGCCAAAGTAGAGATCCTCAAAAATATCCGGCCGTGTTTCGAACACGCTCTGTAAAGCGTCTGAGGCAAGCTTCCCGTCCAGCATCTCGCCACTAGCGTCAGCGGACACCTCGAAAAGATCGAACATGTCCAAGAAAGCTGTGAGCGTCTTCACAATTTTTTCTTGTTTCTCTGCCGTAGTAAGGGGTGTTTCCTCGGTCTTAGAAAGATCAACACTGGCCAGGCGAGAGGCGAGTTCTTCGTCAGGCTTTGCGTTTTCCTCCCCTACGATTTCTACCCAAGTTCCTATCAGGGTGGCCGCCGCTGCACGAACGGTCTTCTCTCGATCTCCCAAGCCATTGCGTACGAGAAGTTCGCGTTGGGCGACTGTGAGAGTCTTCGGATGAGCGGAAGCCTTGGCCGCGCCATCGAGGACGGAGCTATAGAGCAGCTTGCGGATTGTAGTCTCAGTATCACGGCTGCGCGACAAAAGGGCGGGGAGGCTCGTTGAGCTGATGGGGATGTTAAGCATGGTGGCACGGCGGACTTCCCTGCCAACAGACTACATTAGAACAGAGGACGTCGACTTGGTGATGAAAATCATACGAGGAGGGATCGGTGGATAGGGTGTCTATAAGCACCTGCAAAACCGTTCGTTCGCCTTCGCCCAGTTCGGATGGGTCCTCTGAACCAGCGAGCTTGGAAAGTGCAAGAACAACTTGGACCCGGATCATGCCTTCTTTGTCATGAATACGATCCAGGAGAGCGGTCCGCAAATTCTTGTAGATATCTTCACTGTAGCGCCAAGCTCAGATGCTGACCAGAAGCGATGAATGAACACGCACTCTACCTCGCCAAGATGCGCAACCATCTCGGCCACGATAAAGATGACTCGATACCTCACGGCCTTGTCTTTGGCTTGGAAGCCTTTCAACAAGAACTTGAGCAGCTTGGCCGTAAACCTCGAGGCCGTTGTGTCGTCATCTTCGTTGTCGTTTCCCTCCTCCTCTCTCTCCTCTGCAGCTACTCGGTTATTAGCCATAGCGAGCGGGTTTCTAACAAGAGAGACATACCACGTTCGTTGACAAACTTAACGTAGCCCCCGATGAATTTGACGGTCCTGTCCGCCGTGGTTGCACCTTTCTTCGCGGGAAGGACGCGCGACAGGACGTCCATGAAAATTGCTTCAAACTCGCGCTCCCCTATGAGTTTGACTCCATTATGGACTGGTTCCGTCTTCCGTGCTGCCTCCAAGTGTAATTTGTGCAATGCCACAAAGTTCTTTTGGTGGTTCGCAGTGGATGTTTGGACTTGATCGAAGATATGGGGGACAGCCGTCTTCAAGTTGACGACAGGCAAGGTCCTGGCGGGCATCGCGGTTGGAGAGTCGGGTGGACCGCGAGAGCTGACGAGAGGAGAAGCAGGGAAACAGCAGGAGACAAGCAGGAACTCCACGAGACGTCACATCACCTGAGAAACCAACCGAATGTGACCGCGCTTTGACGCGCGGCGGACCAAAGTTAACCAAACACTGCTATCTCATCGACGCATACATCTGCAACATTAGGGTGTTTCAAATATGTGATTTCGAGTCCAACTTGAGGCCCGATTTCGATCCCAACTTGGCTCCAACTTGGGCCACAGCTTGTCTTGTTTTGCTTCCGGGAAGCACAACGACTGGACCAAATCCAACGGGGGAAGTTGGAGGATGAAGTTGGAGTCCAAGTTGGATGTTAAATCGTGGTCCGGAGCACGATTTGACATCCAACTTCGAGTTGGGAACTATTTCAGGTTCCAACTTCGCAAGAAGTTGGCCTCGAAGTTGGGTGCGAAGTTGGGCTCCAAATCGGATATTTGAAACACCCTATTGACACGAATCATCTGTAGCCACTGCAATTATATTGTCAGGAACAACCCCAACCTGCCAGCCGTTCAACTGAGACAATGCTAACCCCGATATGTACCTGAAATCTGGCCGATTCTGTCGCGTCACTTCCGACTACTGCGCCCAAAATGCGACGTTTCGACGTCGATCCAGCGGGAAATGCTTTCTTACTTCCTCAAAATCGTCCTGCTCAGGTATATGCATACATTTTCTTCCGATTTGACCGCAAGGTCACCGCATCTGGTACTACCCTGTCACCCTGGGCGCCAGGAACGCAAATGCTGCAGGATCAGACATGTTATTCAACACGTTTTCTCCGCAAGACACAAGGTACATAAACGCGTCTTTCACCTCTATTCGTCGAGTGTCTTTTTCCGCTCATCGCTACCATGAAACTTCCGGTCGCTTTCGCAGCACTCTTCTTTGGTTCTTTCGTTTCTGCCAACTCGGGGATTTTTTCGAGTGAGGGGCAAGTCCTTCCCAATCCTGTCGGGAGGTCTACGGATGCGAGATCGGCCAACGGAGTTCTAGCAAAGAAAGAAACCAACTTTGAGCGTATGCGTCGCGGACTGCCTCCCCTTCCGCCTGTGCGAAAGCACCCTTTAGGGTCAAAACGTTGGTTCATCCATGTTTTCTTATTCTCCAGCAGCTATAACAAGAATCCCCAGCGAAACCACGACCGTCTCAGTCACCGTGTGCCCCGCTCTTCAGGTACATCTTAGTTCTAATATGATCAAGTAACAATTATCTCACATCATGCAAGCACTCTGGGGTACATTAAGCTCACCAAATCCGATGGGACATCCGCCGGATACATTAGCAAGATATTCGACGGGCAGAACTCCTACACAGTGACGGCTTCGGTGCACTCTGCTCTCCAGGTCAAACTGCCGTCCCCGTCGCCGTTCGGCGGCCCATTCAATATTCTCGCTTTTAATGGGCCAGACCCTGTGCACCCGTATCTCGGTGCTGTTGGTGGAAGCTCTGGGTACTACTTCGCCCATGGCCAACTGGGGTGAATAGCCCCATTTCGGTTTTTTTTCTTCTATTATATTTACCTTGTCCTAGTTCGGCTTACTTGGCTGGTACTGGCGCGTGTAAGTCCGCTGTCACTTCATCCCCTGGCTCTGAAATAACACGGTTCAACAGCCGCAGCAAATTCGCCACCATCTTCCAGCGCAGGAACGAGTTTGCAGACACTAGGTTATAACGCACCTGGGGAAAGCCAGATCTGGTCGATGGACTGCAAGACTCGGGGGATCAGCGCCCAGTGGACCAACAGCGATTCCTGTAAGTCCAAATGAGGCTGCTGCTCTGACGCTGCTGATAACTGTCATTCTTGCAGCTCACCCTCCCACCACGATCTTCTACGATCCGGACGTGGACTACCTCGGCATCACTTCAGATCTTCATGTATTCAATAGTGACTTTTCAGAGGAAGGCGCCTTCGCTGTGGTAAGCCGATTGAATGTACTAGATCTGCACTGCACCCATCTTACTCCCTGTCAAGACATTCACTTTTGTTCCCCTGTGAACAATCAACTTGTTGCTCAACATCTTCACCTTCCTTCTCGATCCCTTCCTTTCAAAGATTGCCGTATATATAATCCATTCTTTAAAAAGGATTCTTAGTTCTTGTACCTACCCTCGTTTTATGTATCTTACATACCCACCGACAATCCGTTGTTCCGGTTACATATCAGTACAAGATGCATCAGTCTAATTACAACTACATGGTAACTCGCAGGATGCCTTTCGCACGCAGTATGGGCATGCTCAAGGACATCTGAGTGACTGAGGAGCTGTATGTCTCGCCAATTTTGATTTGTACATCCTGTAAATGCGAGGGTCCAGCCTTCGCCAAGATGTCGTCGACATTTGCCCAACCAGTTTGGTCTAGGATAGGTGACCGTGGACACGGTCGATGACGCGCGTCGATGGTTATTTTTCTGACCATATGTTGGCCGGTCATCCCAGCCAACAACGATCCCAACCATGGGAGCTGATTCGTGGGTGATGAGATGTCCATGTCGAAGTGCGACAGATGGATTTCGCGGAGTTGCTGATTATAGCAGATAGTGGGAGCGGAACAGACTGTTGCAGTGGATTCTAGGGTGGTATGGTCAGCATCTTTACGAGTCGGCAAGCGGGAGGGGAGAAGCTCACGGTGACATGCTGGATACAAGCAGATATCCAATGTCTTCAAGCTGCTTGCAGACTGCAGGAGGCGCTCCACAGCCTGCAGAGCCTCTGGATCATCACCCTGATATTTCACACAGAGATCCTGGAGGTCCTCCAGGTCATTCATCTCCGAAGAGGGAATAATCCAATCGACAACAGCACCGACTGTTTTCCCTTCGACCATGAGGCGCTTCGGACGGGCTGGACGACGTTTATCCGCACACTGAACCGCTATATCAGGTTCGACTGTGACCTCAGACAACGCAATGCTCTCTAATGCCGGCCCGAAGAGATCGAAGCAGGAGGATGGTAGGACACAAAGCCGAAGGCTGACGCGCTTCATAAAAGGTGAACGAAAGAGTGCATATATCGCAGAGCTGAGGGATGTTGGTAGCCACGGGAAATCACAACCGAGCAGTTCCACTTCCTCGACGTGCTGGAGTTTTCCGAGGAGGGACGGCAGTATGGGATCCCATGAAACCCTACGCACTAGTTAGAAATTAAGTGGAGAGAAAGAGATATTTCGACCCACCAAGAGCTCCGCTGACACAGTACTTCCAATCCGTGGATGTAGGGTATTATGTGTGGAGAATCGGAAAGAAATTGGTTCCAATTTTCCGGCGAGGCTTTGCCCATTGGGCGAAGCTCGAGGTGCCGGAAAAGGTGGGAGCGGGAGGATGGAACCCAATTACTGCACACGAGAGAACACGCTTTCAAAGCGGGAACATCGTAGTGCAGCCCGTCAATGATGAGATGGATGACCTCCAGTGGTAGAGAACAGGAGTCCATGGCAGAAACAGTGGAATACGAAGCTGGAGTAGGCGTTTGTAGGCGTGGTGGTTTGGGGGAGGTGTCAATCCACTTATAACGTGAAGCCGGTGGGTACCTTGATTGCCGCCTCATCAGCTGCTAAACACCTTTTACAGCTCAATTACAGCTTTATTTTACAGCTTGCAATTTCTGGAGAACAACAGCAGTTTAAATAAACTACAGCCCAGCACTGGATCTTCCTCTTGACACCTCGCCCAGTAGCAAATTTATTTAGTTTTGCGCAATAACGCCAAGTCGGACATTCCGGATTCGACCTCGTGTGTATCTGTGTCCCATACGCCTCACAGTAGAAACGCATACATACCAGCGCATGCTTCAGAGGTGTAGTTTTCGGTTCGGCTCTCCGATGCGACTTACTTCGGGCTGCATAGGCCCTACTTACCTCGACCCACATGCATGAACTGGCATATATACGGGCCGCCTGCTGCCGTACGACCTGGGTTCGACGCTGGTCCCCGAGAGACCGTATTATGAGCGAAACCTTGGTAATATTCCATGCCAACGTCGATTGGACGTATATGTGGAAAAATAAGGTCCGTATGTACACGCAGAGAGTCTGCAGTAGAGTTTCCGAGGCTCTGGCATTCAATTGCTGGGCGTACAAGTGAAAATATAGCTGGTGAATATTATTCATTGTGACGATGTCGGAGGTTCTGCAGAACGGCCGAGGCGTGCAAGCCAATAATAAGATCTAAATTGCTATGCGCGTTCGATTCTTTTATAACCTTGGAGCTACGAAGAACTTGAGTAAGATGTCCGGGCGAGCGACCCCGATTGCGCACCTTATTGTCCTGCAGCATTTGCGCGTACTTGTCCGCTAGCCACCGGCAGTTCTCCATGGAATTCGAGCCCTCGCCCTTTCTGCATTTCTCTAGTTCTTCGCGCACTAGCCGGACCTCCATTGCCTTAACCCATGACTCCCTGATGAACGCATCCTGGGCGACCATCTTTGCTATTACACGGTCAGCACGCTGTGCTTACATGTGTCCGAGGTGAGAACCTTTATACATTCGTTTTGCGACATCGTCCGCTTCGACCGACTCCGACATGGCTGTAGACAAAGCAGTGGTGTTTGTTTCGAGGTGTTTACCAACAGCACCATCAGCGACGGCGCCTACGCGCCGCCGCGCTGAAGTTCCTCTGCCTTCCAAATATCAGTCCTGGTTTCTGCTCGTCCTTTGACTTGCAATCACTTGTCAAAGACAGCCCCTCGGCCTCTGCTTTGTAAGCCCGAAGCCCGAACCCGATTAAAATGGCATGTGAATACCGAACCCGTTGAAGCCGACGCGGAGCTGCCTTATAATACCCCGCAGGACGGCAGCTCCTCTACTATGTCTTACCCACTCAGCTTCCCAGCACAAAGCCCGCTCGTCACCGTTACTCATCGTGCGTCACCAGGAACACTCACTGTATGCTTTATTGATGTTGAATGTAGCTAAGGAGGCTGTATGGGTCATTGAGATGCACAATGGCTTGGACAATCGCCTCACCCCCGACCTCGTCGACCTGGCCATCAAACCCGCGCTAGACGCCGTGGAACGCCACTGGCGCGATCAGTGGCGGGCAGTGCAAAACTCGAAAGATAAAACGGGAGGAAATGGCGCCGTAGTACTCGTCGGGCGGAGAGATCAGGACAAGTTTTTCAGCAATGGTGAGCCCTTCTTTGACATGACCCCAGTCGTCTCGATTGATGAGGCCATCTATATAGGTCTGGATTTAAGTGGGGCCTTCTTTCACATGTACCCCCGTCGTCGCTGATTATTGAGGTCATGTGTAGGCCTGGTTCCGTGAGACTTCCTTTTACATGTGCCCTGTCGGCGATTAATCTGCATCCGTAGGCCTAATGGCAACTTTTTCCCCCGTACGTCTATTGCCATGGGAGATGATCTGCGGAAATCAACGCAAATGATGTTCAGACACCTTCAATCCTCTGCTCGAACGAATTCTAAAATTCCCGAGTACCCCGTTGCCTTACCTTCTATTCTCGTCTTGACCCCGCTTCTCAGTCCCTACCATCTGCGCCATTCAGGGTCACTGTTTTGCAGGTATTAACGCGCGCACATCTTATTATATATACGCTTACCTGGATGAAAACCTTCATCAGGCGGTTTCATGTTGAGTTTAGCATTTGACTACCGGGTCATGACAGATGGAAGTAAACGCAATGCGTGGCTCTGCATGAATGAGGTTCGGGCGTTATATCCATCTTTCGGTTGCATCCCCACTGACATGGCCGTAGGTTGACTTTGGCGCAGGTTGGGCGATCCATCCATCATTTGGTTGCTGCGTGCTTAAATGCTGTAGTTTGGCCCCACTCATTTGCGGGCGTGCTCGCTGCGAAGATTGGTGATCCTCAAGTACGCCGTAAGATCGCGTTAGAAGGCCACCGCTTCACCCCCAAAGAGGCGCTGGAAGCGGGCATCGTGGATCACATTGTTAGCGGCAATACAGCCGCTGTGCTCGCTAAGGCCGAGGAGCTGGCTTTGACCGTCGGCGTCAAGGCACAAGGTATGCAGTCCTTGTTTTTAAAATACCTTGTTGCTGAATAACGCGTCCGCAGGCGGAGTTTGGGGCCTCATAAAGGTGCGTTGTTGGATCATGATGAAGGCACCCACTTTTAACCGCATATATTTAGAACGATATATATTGGGACGCGCTAGAGGGAATAAAGAGAGACCCACGAATGTCGAATTCGCTGGTAGAAGACGCTGCCGCAAAGGCCAGATTAGTATCGAAATTGTAGCTATCGAAATTTGTAGCTCATCCCGTCCGGCTTTATGGCTTGGCACAATCACTCAGTCTTGGCACAGCCGGACGCGAGGCCATCACGGGCACCGAGACCATCAGCACAGTTGAATGTGCATCAATTGCGAAGATGGCGACAATCTAAGAATAGCGTCGCGCCACCGTCACCAACCCTGAACCAAGTGCTTGGGCTGACTGGGCGACATATAGGAGCTGGTCCTCGCATTTTTTGTGTAGCCCTGAACAAGACTTGCAACCGATATGCAACCGATCTGAGTGTGGGAGATTTTAAATTCACCTCCAGTGTCTAAATATAGTAATTTGCAGCGTGATCCCCAACCGCCCTCGTGTTTGCCCTGCAACGGCACACAATGCGATCCACCGGAAGCAAGCACAGCCTGAATTCGTATATAAGCCAGCTCCCTCTCGTTGCCACCTAACCCTTCTTGTCCCCAAGGCCGGCCTTTTCTTCCCTATTTTCTCCCTTTCTTCATTCACTGGTTGACCCGGGTTCCCTTCCTATCCACACGTCATGCAACTCTCTGTCTCCTTCTCCGCGCTTCTGGCAGGCGTGCTCGTTGCTCTGTGTGCCCATGATGTCGAGGCAGCCCCCGTCGCCCAGCCCCGCATGATCACCCTCCCCCTCAAGCGGATGGAGGTGCGCGGTGATGCCCACCCGCAGATTGTATGTTTGTTTCATTGTCATCATGAGCTTCATCTCCATCTCACGCACGAATGAATATAGCTTCTCCAACAGCACATCAACCGTGCCAGCCGTCGTCTGGCGCGCATGAGCGGCCGGGAGGAGCCCTCTGATGCCGTCTTGGCCGAGGCCCTCCGTAAACGTGTGCTGTCAGTCGAGGGACCTGAGGGCCTCGAGCGCCGCTTCAACCGCGTCGGGCTCCCAGGCAAGCCGGAGAAGCGCTTCAACCGTACGGGTGTCAAGAACGAGAAGCGTCGCAAGGGCGGCAAGGGTAAGAAGGCCAAGGCGGCCGCGGCGGCTGCTGGTGCTGGTGCTGGTGTCGCTGGTGTCGCTGGTGCCGCTGGTGCTGGTGCTGGCGTCGCTGGTGCCGCTGGTGCTGGTGCTGGTGTCGCTGCTGGCGGTAACGCTACAGGGTCCGCGTGAGTTTCTTCCTAGTCGAGTTTATTTTTTATTTAAAATCTTTGGACCTTTCAGCGCACAAGCGGCGAACGCCCTAGGTGGTCCTGACGCTGCCGCCGGTGACGTTGAGGTCGCCAACGCGCCCACCACCGCCAACTCCCTCGGATTGAACATCGAGTGCGTTTATCTCCTTATTTTTTCGTCTTTCCTTGTGATCTTATTCGTCCTCAAGATCCCAGGATGTTGGCTACCTCGCAACAATTCAGATGGGCACACCTCCGCAAAACTACCTGATCCTCATGGACTCCGGTTCTGCGGTGAGTAGTATTACTACTTCCGACGGGTTTTATTCCTAATTATACTGCGCTCAGGATTTGTGGGTGGCGTCTGAAGCTTGCCAGAGCGCGGCTGGCGGGGACTGCGGAAACCACCAAACGCTGGGCCCCCAGTCGTCGAGCTCGTTCGTTGCCTCAAACACCCCCTTCCAGGTCACCTATGGAACTGGTGCGGTTGCCGGTGATATCATCCAGGACGATATTACCGTCGCCGGCCTGCAGCTCAAAGGCCACACCTTCGGTGTTGCCAACCAGGAGACGGCGGACTTCTCGGATGACAGCGTGCCGTTCGACGGATTGATGGGTCTCGCGCAGTCGACGCTCTCGCAGCAGAAGACCGCGACCCCCGTCGAGGCGCTCGCGTCCCAGGGCCTCATCACCGACGCCATCACCTCGTACAAGATCTCGCGCGCAGCTGATAACAAGAACGATGGTGAAATCACCTTTGGCGCGCTCGACACCACCAAGTTCGACCCGGCGACGCTGACCGTCATCCCCAACGTCAACACGCAGGGCTTCTGGGAGGGTGCGATGGACGCGGTCACCGTTGATGGTAAGGACGCAGGGCTCCAGGGCCGTACCTCGATCCTCGACACCGGAACCACCCTCATCGTCGCCCCCGTCGACGACGCGACCGCCGTTCACCAGCTGATTGACGGTTCGACCACCGACGGAAACGGCGGTTTCACCGTCCCGTGTACGTTCAACCAGACTGTCGCACTCTCCTTCGGCGGAACCGTCTTCAACATCGACCCGCGCGACATCGCGATCCAGCCCGTGAACGCGAACGACCCCACGGGTGACTGCGTCAGCGGTATCAGCGGTGGCAGCTTCGGCACGAGCAACACCGAGTGGCTCGTCGGCGACGTGTTCCTCAAGAACGCATACTACTCGACTGACGTCGGCAAGAACACGGTTTCGCTGGCCAAACTCGTCTAAGTGATGAACGGGCCACTCCTCGAGTAGGGGGACTTTGCTTGGATACTACCGTTCACGGTCAAATAGACTTTGATGCATAGTACTAACCACTTGACGCGTGTACTACTACTAATGGAACATGAATGAAAAAGATGGGTTGCTGGGCAAATTGAGACGAAACTATGTAGAAGACTTTGAGTGGGTACTACAATAAGGCATTTTTTGGCGCCATACTTAGAATATTGAATCCCTCAATCGCATTCAACACAAGAGGAGGGATATAGGGTACACAACCCGCCTAAACTCGTCGGCGGGAGTCCTCGTGTCTCGGAAGAACTTAGGAGCTGAGGATAAAGTATTAATTCCACCCGCGCGATTTTAAAGCGAATGAAGGCTCCTATCGCCTTCACTCCCCTCGACCTTCGTTCGTTAACCTCCGTTGTCCGCGCAAGTCGAGCCCGACGTCTCCCGCGCGCCCACGCCACGCACGCAGTTGGTTGGAATTGAGCCTCTTACCGATGGCAATGGATCAAGAAGAAATCGCCCAGCGGTCTGAAGCCATAATGACAGCCAGCCCAGTGCGTCCTTGTACTGTACCTCCAGCGCATTATCTGAACTTGCTCCCAGCCGTTTCCCGCTATCTACCGGGGAGCGCTTTTCTCCGCTGGGGTGGGTGCGCAGCCCGTCATCGTTCCCGTCCCGCTTGACTACGGCCTCGGCACGTACATGTTTCCGGAGGATCTGCGCACGCACGAGTGGGTCGGACCGGCACCCGTCGCTGGGACAGTCGCACGCGTCAAGCCTGCGTGGCGAATGGAGGCGGGCGGCAGCTCGGTGTATCTCGCCTACGCATGTGCGCAAAAAGCATCCGCGGCGGCGGGCGCCACCGTGAACAGCGGATTGAGCGCCGCGGGGGCACAGGGGGCGAAGCCGCGCACAGTGTACGGTGACGTGCTATTCATCAAGGAAAGCATGACGCGGGAGTGCATTGTGGATCTGGATGAGGCCGATTTCAAGCACGTCCGTGAAAAGTTCATAAGGTGCGTTCTTTCCACTCTTCAGTACGCTTTATTTGACGGATACCGTCGTCCAGATGGTGGGCGATACACGGGGCGGATCCAGACAAGGTGCTGAGTTAGGGGCCACTTCTCAGACCCTCTTACTTGCGAGCGGTTGGGGCGCAACAGGATTAGTCTGGAGTATTAATAGGGTCGCGTTGAACGTGGTAATATACCGAACGAGCTGACTCGGTGGTTAGAACGAAGGATATGAGCGACTAGACTTGTACTAGACGCGTCCATTGAGAGGGGTTTGCGAAACAGGATTGAAAAGGAGGGACTTGCCAGTCGTCCGGCCGTCTGTGCCTCGTCGCAGCGAACGTCAGCCTGAGGACGCGGAAGCAGTGAGCTTGCGAGTCGAGGAAGGGACTGTTGGGGACTCGCACCCATCACAACGTCAACTGATAGGCGCCGCGGCGCCTATCACTTCATCAGGCTGAATATGGCGTCGCCTCCACTTCGCAACTCAAAAAGGCAGAAACGGGCAACACGCGTATATTCATGCAGCAATCCATGGCGGCCAGGAAGAGATCCGTCACACCGAATTGGAACACTTTATGGTAACAAGTCGCGTCGCGTCTGCTTTGCGCTATTTGGTTTGTCTCAACGCCGTCAGGTTATTGGTCTGGAAAACATATATAAATGGGGGCACCAGCACTGCAAACTCTCACCTCTCTACCCACTTCGGTGGGGAGTCGCCCTCCCTCTCTCCCTTCGTCAGTTCCCTTCTTCTTCGCTGTTCCCGGTGCGCGCTGACATCTCCTCCAGGGTTGTTGGCGGCGAGGGCCGATCCCCTCGCCACCGACGACGCGGCCCCCACCCACCACACCAAGCACACCCACCAAAGACCGCGCCGCAAGAAGGGCGATCTCAAAGCCCGGCGCAGGGGAGGGTTACCAGCCAATAGGTGTGTCTGCTGTACTCGTCAGCCGCTTCGAACGCTAACCGTCGTCCACAGGCATCGAGTAGACGGGCGGCACATACCCATGTAACTAGCCTGGCGGGCGAGACGTGGAAGCGGCTCACTGTGTGCACCGCGCTTCGGCGTCGCAGCAAGCAGGTGCTGATCAACCCGCGTCGGTGCCGTCGGAAGGGTGGATGTGAGCTGGTGCCAGCTTGCCAATCGGGATCGTGACCCAAGCTGGGGCTCGGCGAAACTGAAGCCAAACAGCCATAGCCCTCCTCTGCCTCGGAGCGATGTGGCAGTCACTCCTGGTGCGCTCGTTTCCTTCGCTTTTCTTCAATTTGTGGCTGACAATTTCTTCGCAGGCCGAATTCACCCGACTACGCAGCT
Source organism: Mycena latifolia (assembly GCA_029289555.1). NCBI lineage: Eukaryota > Fungi > Basidiomycota > Agaricomycetes > Agaricales > Mycenaceae > Mycena > Mycena latifolia. The sequence continues at coordinate 412,162 of JARJLE010000063.1, read as the reverse complement.
TCGTCTGCATTTGCCCTACCATCCCGTAGTCGGTAGATAGTTCCCGGGGGTGGGTTCGCAACCCTCGTGCTCCCTTGCCGTTGGGCCCCCGGGCTTGAGACGCTCGCGTCGACCAAAAGCACGTTAATCTTTGCTTCTTTACTTGTACTGTCTTGAGTATTTACTTGTTCGTTTTGTACTCGTTCTATTCAAATTCAAGTCTTGGTCTCTTGCATAAATCTCTTGGATCGAGGACAACACATTATTCTGTATTCGTTCTATTGAATTCAAGTCTTGGTCGCTTGCATAAATCTCTTGCATTGGTGAGCGAGAACGAGCATTCAAGTCTACAGTAAGTTCAGTCTAAGATCATTACCAATATACACATTGAGATTGGAAAGAGGGCATGGGAACGGCTCGGACGGGCATGGAATGTGCAAGTCTATATTCATCGCACGCACAAGCGAGTATCCAGTATCCAAGAGCCTTGTTAGCTCAGCGTTCCTTTGTCTCGATACCAAGTGCGAACGCCGACGAAGTGAAGGGTAATTGAAAATGGTTCGTTCAGCGCGGGGAAATTCCGCGCCATGAGCGTGAGGATCCCAAGTCAATTTCATGCAGAGACAAAACTTGAATGCAGGATGACATGTTGGTAGTATTCAGAAAGAAACGTGGCCGGAGATGCCAAACGAGGGACGGTGATGCCGGGTGGGAGGACGGGGATCGGCTGCGTCGAGCTCTGACTTGTGGAAAGGCGATCGCGCGAGCAGGAAGAGACAATGAGCTTAGCGCCAACTTAGCGCCCATCACAGTCGAGATGGCCGTCGACGGTCGAGAACTTTCCCACACCGGCGCATGATCCACGCAACTTGACCTTAACCACCAACTGGCAACGCCTTTGTCCTTGCTCAAGCCTTCCCGGCTGTTCATGCTGTCGTGGTGCTGCCATGGAACCCAATTGTCTCTCAGTCTGCTCCGAGGAGTAACTCGGATAGCCCCATTAGGCAGACAATTAGAATTTCCTCATTGTTCAAGCAAAGCGCTGTTACCTTTGGCCCTTCTATGTTTATTTTACGCTATAAAGGGAAGTCTTCTCTCTCCACCCACTTCATTCCTTTCCCGTTAGATTTTCATCAGTCTCTCTTGGGTCTCATTCCTTATTTCTTGGTCTGCTCCCGGTCGAGCTCATTCATTCTCTCATTAACGAATTGCCCTTTAAACTTTATAACGTTCTCAATTCACCTCCCAAACTCTCACTTCACGATCCTTCTCCAACATGCAGCTCCCAACGTCCTTCTTTGCACTGCTGGCTACTATCCTAGCCTTGTCGTCCGTTGATGCTCGTCCTCTTCAAGTTCAGCGGCGTACGAGTGGGATGATCACACTTCCTGTCCGGCGCATACAAATAAATGCTCACATTCCCGTCGAACTTGTAACTGCTTCCTTCACTTTTTATGTTTCGCTTTCTTATACGCATCTTTACAAGCGCCACCAGCAGCACCTCAATCGTGCTGAGCGCCTCGCTGCCCGTGCAGCTGGGCGTGCAGGGCCGTCGGACTTGGAGCTTCGGGCAAACTTGGAAAGACGTGCATCGTACCTTTCCCCCCAGGCGAAACGATTTAACATTCCACCCCCGGACTTGCTACCGACGCCAGGGTCTGCTGGCGCCGTCTCCAATGTAGTCTCGGAAAGCGACGTGTAAATACATTCTCGTCATTGACGATCCTTCTCCTGACTCTTTCCCCAGTACTTCGGGCTGTTCTCAAGCTGTCGATAAGCCTGGCGTCTTGGCCAAACAATCTGCTCAAGTCGACATCGAGTAGGCTGTTCATGACTCTCCCTCTACTCCTGTTAATCATCTTCGCAGTGGGCCTGATACTACGTATGTTGCAACACTGCAAATCGGCTCCCCCCCACGAGACTTTGCCATAATTTTAGACTCGGGCTCGGGTGCGCAAAATTGTCCGTTTTACGCCGTTATAAATTTGACCGAGTTGCAGGGGATTTCTGGGTCGAATCGGACACATGCAAGTCGGAGAGCGGCGGCGGATGTGTAGGTCTTTCGTTTTGCTGGTCGACGGGAGATTAACCTTCACTGCAGGGCAACCACACGTTCCTGGGCGAAGACAGCTCCAGCTCTTTCGTCAATACAAAGAAGCCATGGAGTATTACCTACGGCTCGGGGGCGGCTTCTGGTGACATAGTGACCGACACCGTCGTTCTGGCTGGGATGAAGTTGCCTAACCACACCTTTGGAATCGCGCACTCCATAAGTCAAAGCTTTAGTGGAGACACAGTTGCAGACGGCCTCATGGGACTCGGCAAGGGGGTACGTCGTTTCATACTCAGTTTGCACGAGAGAAATTGAGCTTTCGCATTAGGGACTGTCAACTCAGAAGACGCCCACGCCGGTACAAGCTTTGGCCAATGCAGGCCTCATCAACGCAGCGATCACTTCATACCGGCTTCCTCGGCTTCTAGACCACACAAACAACGGCGAAGTCACTTTTGGGTAAGGCCTCTTGTTTCCTTGTGAAACTATTATAATATGAGGAAAATCAGCGGACTCGATGAGAGCAAGTTTGACAGCAGCACACTCGTCACTATCAAGGCGACGAACGACAGTTTCTGGATTGTAGCTTTGGGCGGCGCTTCCGTCAACGGCGCTTCCGTCTCGATCGCCAGCACGACAGCGCTCATGGACACCGGCACCACTCTCCTCGTCGTTCCGGCCAACGATGCAGCAGCCATTCATGCGAAGATCCCCGGGGCTAAGCTCACAAACGGGCACTACACTGTCCCGTGCAACACGACCGCAAGCGTAGCGCTCGAGTTTGGGGGCAAGTCGTTCACCATCAACCCGAAGGATCTCTCTTTTGCGTCGAATGGCAGAACATCAGGAGACTGCACCTCTGGAATTGGCGCGTTCTCTGACTCTACCCCCCAACCTTGGCTGGTGCGTAAGAGACTGCTCAATCGGTTTATAACTCAACCGTTCATAGGTCGGCGACTCCTTCCTCAAGTCTGTCTACTTCTCGACCAATATCGACGAGAACACGGTGTCTTTGGCGAAAGCGATATGAGAGAACGTCATTTTTTTCATGATCTTCACGCACGCAATTACTTAATGAGATTTCTGGGCTGAAGTTTACTAACGGACTACTTGTAGTAACGGACACATCTTACAATAATATTGTATTGTTAGCAATTTATTTTCTCGCGTTCTGGTCCGGGTGTCTCGATCACGTGCACACATCTGCAGTTAAGAACACTGCCACAGTTGAGCTCACTCCCCAACCGATGCGCCAGACAACGAGCTGATCCATTGGGCCGACGCTGAGGTACTCAATAGTGTCGTCCCAGCAACTCTGCCTCATTCCCTTCCCCTGTTTACATGGTTTCCTCGTTCATGGCTCCCACTCAGATTGTCAACCGCCGAGGCGTGTCCAATAGACTTACAACAAGTCGCTGCGCATATATAAGTAGACTTATGGACTGCGCCTGAGTCTGCCTCGCACCAAAGTTGATCTTTGGCTTAGCCACCCACTGTCTAGGGTTAGCGCTCCTGGCTGAGCCTGCTTTCCTGTTTTCACAATCTCCTGCCCATTTCAACGACTCTTCACGATAATCCTTCATGAAACTTTCACTATTCGTTCATTTTCTTATATCTCTAGGTCTTGCTTCGGCCCACCCTGTTCAAAATCAAAGAAACGACAGGGTGATCACATTACCTCTGCGCCGGTATCCAACGGCCACCAATGGCATTCACTCAGATCTAGTACAGAAACTGCATATCCCTGCCATTATTTTATTTACTCCTTCTTCAGCGGTACCAGCAGCAAATCAACCGGGCCAGCCGTCTCCTTGCCCGCTCAACAGGGCAAGCGGGTCCGTCCGATGAGGAACTGCGCGGCAATCTTGAGAGAACTCTGTCCAACCTCAGGGCACGCAACGAAATCTCATCAAACGAGCTGTATACCATAGGTCTCAGTAGGTCCTCGCTTGTGGATCGCAGCGGGTATGCTTTTAAATGGCGCGTCTTCAAAAAAAAAACATTTTCGTCCTTAGCAACTCCCACGACAATATAACATCCATCGCCAGCAATTCGATGGTGCTAGATATCGAGTAAGCACGCCATCGAATTGGTGGTACCCCCTCCCTAATCTGCAACTCAGTGGCTCCGATACCCAATACCTCGCTAAAATTCCCATTGGCACGCCTCCGCGCAACTTCAGCGTTATCATAGACTCAGGCTCCGGTGAGCTGATTTCTAGCACTTTTGGCCTCGACTGATTCTGTTACGGGCAGGAGTGTTCTGGGTGGGTTCTGACAACTGCACATATGATCAGGGTGGACCTTGTGTGAGCATTTTGGGGTTCTTCGCGGGCAGCCACTCAACAGTCTTCACTAGGGCCATCATACGTTCCTCAGCGAGAAGGAGTCCAGCACTTTCGTAAATACTAAAACCCCATGGCACGCTGGGTATGGCTCTGGCAACGCAACGGGCGTTGTCGTGAGGGACGTCGTCGTCGTTGCTGGAATGACCTTGAGCAATTTTACGTTTGGGGTTGCAAATCTTCTCAGTTCGGAATTCACCAGCGATCCGAACATCGATGGACTAATGGGTCTCGCGAGATCTGTAAGCACCCGGACTTGGTTATGATCTCAGTAGGCTGAAGAAACTTAGAGCATCACGGAGACAAAAATTCCCACCCCGGTCGAGGAACTCAAAACTCGGGGTCTCATTTCTGCAGCCATAACGTCCTATCGTATCCCTCGCCGCTCTGACGGCATCGAGGATGGGGAAATAACGTTTGGGTTAGTATCCACAGCACTTGAATCTACTGAACCTACCTGATCCCTCAACATCAGTGGCCTAGACGAAAGTAGATTTAACCGCAGCACTCTGGTTACTGTGAACAGCACGGACAAAGGCTTCTGGGTGGCAGAAATGGGTCCAGTCACGGTGAACGGAGAAGATCTCGGTCTGGTGAACAAGACGGCTCTGCTCGATACTGGGACAACCCTGATGGCAGCCTCGGCGGAGGATGTCAAGGCGATTCACGACAAGATCCCCGGCTCCAAGCAAGGCGCACAGGGCTATACTGTCCCGTGCGATACGTCTGCTGTCGTGGCACTGACGTTTGGAAAGGAAGTGTTCCCTGTTGATGTTCTTGAGCTGGCCCGCGGTTCTGCGTCACAGAAAAGCGGAGATTGTGGCTCCGGCATTGTTGCTAGTGCCCAAGCTGGTAACCAGTGGCTGGTTCGTCCCTCTGACTTGGTAATGGTGCGTTTCTCAATTATCACAGGTCGGAGATACATTCCTCAAATCCGTCTATTTCGCCACCAATGCGGATACCAACGAGATCTACTTGGCCAGACTTGGGTAGGTTGGTTGCATGCTAAGATGAGCAGTCCTCAGCTTGCAAAGTAAATGTATCATAATCGCCATCCAATTTATATTAATTCGACGTTCCGCCCAAGCCAATCCTCTTTCAGCCTCGCATCCACCAACTGGTCCAACTCTTTTGCCTTAAGCACCGCTACATTGATGATTCGTAACACTTCGTCCATACTCAGTGGGACCCCACCGAGTTTCTGCACGACGCAGAGTTCCCGCTGAGCATTCAAAGCAACTGACATCAGCCCCGTGCTTAACCGCTGTTCGAGCTGAGAAGGATCAAGCACGGGAGATGTTTCAGGATCGGGGAAAAAGGCAAATGTAAGGCAAAACGGAGTGTGATGCATTGAAAGAGGCACGGGTGCACGTTCGGAAGGAGGATGCTAGATCTTCAATTGAGCCGTTGTAGTGAAGGAGAACCGCAAGATTGCGTACTATTGTCACGTCGTCGCCAATTACTTCGACGTCTGGTCTGCGGAAATGTTTAAGGGCAACGATTCCGGCGAGACACGCGCAATCGAGCATATTCCCGGCGTCGGACAAGCAATGTAGTGTCAGTCGTAAGTGCCACACCTGACGGAATGTGAGCTGAGCTATGTAACAGAGAGGAAGACCGACCCGTTGGCCAGCTAGAACACATAGAGACTCCTTGTCCACGGCATCGCTGCGCTTGAGGACTTTATCAAGCATGCGTGTTATCGTTATTTCTTCTTCGGAAGGGCTGGATGGAAATGAATATAATGGGAGCCCTGTAATGCGGCACATACCTACCGACCAATTTCATACTCACTGGAGGCCATTGGTGATATTTCGGAGTGGATAGTGATCATGCCCTCGAATGGGCGCTCCGGCGGCGGTTTCACCATTTTAGCATCGACATGCGCGATTATTCTGCCCCCCAAACATAATGTAAGTTTGCATGGTTGAGCTCTGTAAATTAGTGCGATGCGGCCAGTGTGGACGCGTCGACTTCAGACGTACCGCGTTTTTCCCAGAGCACATTCTACCCAGCCGAGCTCTGGGCCAAAGCTTAGAGTCGGAAGGCGCAACTCGAGAGGCAAACGGCCATCTAGGCGTAGGGACTGTTTCAGAGCAGTGAAAACGAATTCCTTCTCCGGAATTGAAGGGGATGGCGGTCGCATGATCGACAAATTTCTGTGTTTGGTCGGGCGTCAGTTCTCTTTGCGCTCTCTCCTCAATGGTTCGGCTGATAACCCATAATCTCCTTGCGTGCCACGTAAAGGGATGCACTTCAAACAACTTCCCTCTGGAATTCAAGGACGTTCAGGTCGTTTTACGCGAAAGTGAATTTAATCCAGACTTCCTGAGAGGATTCATCCCCAAAATCGAATGGCCTGCGTTAACCGGTGCTGCGCGACAGGTATATTTGTCTAAACATCCTGTGAATATCTCGGCTGACACGCGCCACGGTAAGCTGGGAGACACCTCCTTACCGGACCAGCTGCCTGAGATGCTAGACGACGATTTTCTGAAAGCTCTCCATCATGTGCTGCTCGAAGTACGACGCTGGTTCTCAAAACCCATCCTTAACTTATCTCACTTTTATTAGATCCATGTGGAAGAAGGCATTATGATCTGCCCCAACTGCAAGCACAACTACCCCATTTCAAACGGCATACCGAACATGGTACCATATCTGGATCTCGCCTTTACCTACGCTCACTCTATACTGTATAGCTTCTAGCCGAGCATGAGATTGGCTGAAACGACCGTGCAGTGGTTCTACCAAAAAACGCAAGTGAGGCTCTAGCATCGGCGTTTGCCACACGAATTTGCACCCTCCCTCGCACAAAACCATATGGCATAGACTGCTTTGGACGTCAGCGGCGTCGGCCCTCCCCGTGTACATTGCTCAGACAACTTCATCACATCTTGCGACGACCCTTAGCCGTCGTATCGTTTGAATTTCTGATTTGTCGGAGGTTCCGTGAAAGGCCTCATGAAACAGTATCACCATCCACGTACACTGAGTTGTAGCACAAAAATTTTCAATGGATTAAGGAAAGTAGGTTTTAATGGATTAAGAAAAGTAGGTTTTATATAACAACGTGCGCATGAGTTTATTCACACAAGCAGCAGGATTAGGCTGCGCGATACCGCTTCACGCATCTGACCTGTCGTCTTCATTGACCCGTAGCACTAAGACTTTTTCTTCATTCTTCATTGCTCAAATCCTAAGCGCGGAGAGATGATACTCAGTAGTTAAGACGGTGCAAAAGAACCAAAGCGCAGCCATGCCGCCCCAGCGACTACCAGCAGTCCCGTGAAGACGCTTATATGGCCCAAATGGACCGTTGCACTCGATGGCCTGATGTACCAGTCATTGATGGGCCAGGGAATATCACGCAAAGAACGAACTTTTCAGATGTATCGGAGGTACCTGGAGCCGTCGACGAAGCGGTGGAAGACCCCGAATTACCCACGACACCACTGGCATTGAGCGCGCGCGTGGTGTTAGCATCGAGGGCCCAAGTAAGGCCGCCAGTTATGTGGGCCATAAAGAGAGGGTCCTAGGTGCAGTGTTTGGGGGCGCAACATGCGGGAAAATGCCACTTTTACCTGCCATGTTTCGTTCAAATGCCCGAGACTGGTATAAAAACTGCGGCCAGCAGGGTGTCCGCTTTCCACTCCAGCTCCGTGCTCCTGGAACCAAGCTAGTGCCGATATCAGCAAGTGTCGTAGTTCCAGAAGGAATTCGCACACCTGAAGGGTGAGGCGTCCCTTGGTCAAAATTGCGCGTTCCGTTATCTAACACTTCATTGTAACATGGTTTGCCATATGCGCAGGAGGACATACCAACGTAACTCGATTCGTTGGCAGAAAGTAGAACTACAGCACCGATGGCTCGTGGGTCAGATTTGAAATTGTACCTTGTGATTTAAGATTCAAGGAACTTCACGAGAAAGAATATCATACATTTCCTCCTGTATGTGCCATTCCTGAGGTAGCATGCTAGTGCTCGGATGCGATGCATCAAGTACGTCAACCGTCTTGTGGGACTTTCATTGCCGATTACGGCGTATGACGGCAGAAAACACTAACTGCATTTTGGAGCACGGGATGGTAATCAAAAAAAGCCCCTAATTCATCGGTTAGAAACGATGATACAACACCGGGCCAAGGCACGGCTGACCAAGTTCGTTCCCAAAAAATGTAGTGTTCACAAGGGAATCTGAGGCAGAGTGGACTCCCTGCCAGATCTGTGTTCGTATTTTGGAATGTTATAAAACGAATGAGAATGACCATGAAATTTCCGCCCAAGTTCAAATCTGGCGTGTCCGAGATGGTGTGAGGGAAAATATTATCCACGACGGCCTAAACCGCGCAGGCGAGACTCACAACGCTGGAATGCTGCTTTGCCGGAGTCATTCAAGACTGGGAACATCAAAATTGGGAAAGGAAATATAGAAGACCGGCGTACCTTCGCCCGTCGTGGAGAGGAACATAATAGCATCGTACCCAGCCAAAATTTGGTCCGTGAATTGTGTCGGGTCTTCGGTGTTGTCGAAGACTACGTTAATCGATGAGGCCTGTTTATTCAAAGCTTCCACTGCGGTTGGAATCGAGTCGTGCCGGAAGCCTTTTGTGGCAGTATAAACCAGGACCCGAGCTGGGGTCAACGAATGGACCACCGATGCACAAGAGCAGCCCAGCAAGGTCCAGGAGATAATATTTTGCGTGGTTGAGAGCATGAGAGAGTGGTTCGACTCAACTGACCACTGGCTTCCGAGTCGTTCATCGGTCAGTTGGCCGGGCGGGCCGGTTTACCGAGAAGAAGTGGGCGTGAGAAAGCTACGACTTTCTAAGTTCAGTGCCTGTAAGTATTAAGATTAACGAGGTATATATGTAGTAGATGTAGAGAGTGGCGGTCGTCGTCGTAAGGACGTAATATAGGAATTCCGGAATGAGCGTTGCAGGCATGATGCAGGAGCGAAAAGCTTCTTGGAATACTTTCCGAATCCGAGGGCATGGGTGGGGGTGGTGGTGGTGAAGCTGTAGGTGGTATGTGCCTCATTGCGGGCGGCACTCAGGCTCTCCGGGCCCACCGAACTCGTCGTCATCCTCATCTTCCACCCAATCGTCTTCATCGCCCTCCCCGAACTGAGATGCAAAGGCGCGGTCAAAGAAATCCTGGCTAGCCGGGAAATACCGTTCACGCACTTCCTCGATATCGGCCTCCTCGAAGGCAGCCGTCGACACGATCGCTGGACGCGGTTCAATGTCCGTCTTTTTGGGAGGAATCAACGACAGGAGAGTCTGGTCGCAAGTAGTGAGTACAGACCTGTCCGCCAACGCATGCTAAGTTCTTACCTTTTGATCAACAGTTTTTAACCATTCATCTTCAGGCATCTCGATCGTGAAAGTGAGATAAAGATCGCCTTTGGTATCCGGCTGTTTGTAAATGGGCATGCCCTCTCCGCGCAAGACAATAGTGTCGGCGTGTTTGATGATTTTGCCGGGTGGACTCGTAACATGTATTCCCCGACCATCGAGGTGGGTGATCAATATCCGCGAGAAACCGAATAGGGCTTCAGACAACGTTATCGTAACGTTGGTCAAGAGATCGCTGCCCGACCGTTCAAAGGATTCGTGCGGAAGTAATCTTAGAACGAATACTACGTCGCCAGCAGGAGTCCCGGGCTGAGGAATGTGTGAGGGTTGCGTGCAGTGTAATATTTGACACACTACCTCTTCATCGCCAGCTCCAGGAAGTATAATTCTCTGTTTATCCGCCATGCCTCTTTCGATGACGACCTCCTGCCGGTTCTTTTCTTTCACCGTTTTTTCGCCCTTGCATTTCTTACACCTGGCGCACGGAATGTGGCAACAGAGGAGAGAACGTGCTGTCTAAACGCACCTGTCCTTTTCCCGAAGTTTCTCCCCTGTGCCATCACAATTAGAACATGTTACCCTATGGGCAGCCAAGTGGGATCCATGCTGAATGGAAGGATTAACACGACAGTGGCCGTCAACGCGATGGAACTGACACTTGAATGCGCGGTTGTCCACCCTTTCCCATCACACGAGCTGCAGGTCTTCGGCTTTGCGCTGCCTCGAGCACCGGATCTGTTACAAGCGACTTTGGTCAAGCGAGAACCCAAGAACAAGGGCACACACGCACCCTTTACATGTCCCGCACACCGCTTCCTTCTCTAGGTTCAGTTTGAGCGTCTTGCCGTTGTACAGCTCATCCAGTGTAACGGTGTGCGGTATAACAGCATCTTCGCCTTTACCGCGCCGGCGGCTAGGTCCGGCGCCCCCTGGGCCAAAGTTAAAACCAAATTGTGCGCCGCCTCCCGAAGCCTGGAAGAACTGGGCGAAAAGGTCGGCGGCGTCCATCCCCCCCATGCCCGCGCCGGGGTTATTCAAGCCGTCCATACCACCTTCATCGTAGATGTGTCGCAGCTGGGGGTCGCTGAGGGTCTCATAGCTACGGCCAGGTTAGCGAAGGTCTGGTTCTGAGACAGGGACGCACGCAGCGGCCATTTCCTGGAATTTCTGGCCTGCTGCTGGGTCATTTATGTTCTGGTGCAGCAAGGTAAGAGTCGGGAAGAAATGGAGAGGAGGCGTGTGCGACGTGCCTTGTCCTGAAGGATAATATTCAACTACAATCAATGTAACAGAGTCAGCGGGACGTACGGGATGGTGTTCTTTGGCCTGTACATGCATCGGGGTCAGATCTCAGTCCTAGATGTATGGTATATGGATCCGGGCACCTTTTGGCGATACGCCTTCTTTATTTCGGCTTGTGAATGTCAAGTGAAATTATGGACCAGACATTCATCAACGTACCTTCACTTGCATCGGGGGAAACGCCGAGAATATCGTACAGATCCGTCTCAACGGGAGCCACTGCGATTCCTGGTTAAATACGCACAACTGGAACGGAAAGAAAACTGACTTTTTGCTTTGTGGAGGCCCGAGAAGAAAACGCGTTAAAACACGGCGTGACCCTGGCGTGACCGCTTACTGGCTTTGAAAATTTCTTTCAACCCGAACCACCACATGCCGCTTTCTTGTGAGTCGCGTTCTCCTCCTCCTCCTCCATGATGTTTCATATATTATCTACATTGTCCAACGGGGTCTCCCCCGTGTGACGAAAGACATTCACTGAATTTTGTTCGACATTTTACATGCATATACTGACTCTCCTTCTCTAGCACCCCGATAGCAATCCGTAGATGGCTTCCCTACGGCCCTTCTTCCGATCTAATTCATGTACCGTATATAGAATCCATGAATTTTTACTTCGAGGCAGCGAAGACGTTGGACCGTCTCGACACCAAGCAAGGCTCCATTAAAGGCATCCTCGCCACCCTCCCGGAGAAAGACAGAAAGCGAACCGCCGCCCTAGTCATCGAGACACTCAAGTGTATGTGCTTCATGTGCCACGAGCCCACCGACGTGACTTCTTCGCAGATAAAACTGTCTTGGCCGACATAATCAAGGAGGCGAAGCTTATGGTAGCCTCTCTTGGCACACGCTTCGTCGTTTCTAACTTTCGATGATGAAGGCGGAGGAGCGCAAGAAGCTGACCTCTCTGAACCTGGCACTTGTGCTTGTGCACGACGTTCTCCTTGCGGGCGGCATCCAGGCCGGCGATGGGCCCATAAAACAAGCCATCTTGCGACACAAGACGCGGTTGCATGGTGAGTTCCAGAAGCTGAAGATTAAGCGCGGTGTCAGGTCGAACGCCGAGTTGGCTCAGTCTGCCGACGCAAGAGCAGGTTTGCCTCCACCCATTTAATTCTCGCGTGGATTTCTAACGCTTTGTTTAATAGCACAAATTCCTCGTTATGCCCGTGTCAACAGCGTGCTGTGGTCCCTTGACGACGCTATTAAATACTTCATCTCTCAAGGGTTAGCTCTGGGTGCTCCGCTCGAATCTATGTGCAGACTTGGCTTCGACACTATGTATCCCAAGCACGACTGACCTCTTCGCAGTAAAGCGTTCGCCAAAGACGAGCACATACCCAACCTTCTCCTCTTTCCCCCGCAAACAACATTTCATGACGACTCGGCGTACAAGTCCGGCAAGCTTATCCTCCAAGATAAGGCCTCGTGTTTCCCCGCCGTCGTTCTTGCACCGCCCGCCAGTAAAGATGCCGCCGTTATTGACGCGACCGCCGCGCCTGGGAACAAAACCACGCATCTTAGCGCCTTGATGCGAAACATGGGAAAGGTGAGCACCCTCTCGGCCAGCCAATCCCTCGTCTGGCGCTAATTTGCACTGGACGCCGTGATTAGTTGTATGCATTCGAACGCGACCGCAAGCGCTTTGGCACGCTCACTATGATGCTGTCGAAGGCTGGCTGCACGAATGTCGAGCCGATGAACTCTGATTTCCTCACCGTCGATCCTCTCGACCCCAAGTTCGCGAAAGTCACGCACATGTACGTTCTTTTTCCTCTGGGATTTCTTCTGACCGCTAATGATCCTCTTAGCTTACTAGATCCCTCGTGCAGTGGTTCCGGGATCGTTAACCGCCTCGACCATCTCCTTGAGACAGGCTTGTTTCTTGTCATAAATTCCCGGGTTGTCAGTACTGACTCCAAGATGTTAGAGGAGGAAAATCAAGAGGCGCAAGACGATCGTCTGAACAAGCTGGCCGCCTTCCAGCTCATGATGATCAAACATGCCATGAAGTGTATGCTGGAATCTCGTTCGGCTTTCATCAACTCACCCGCGTCCAGTCCCCAAGGTGTCTCGAATAGTGTATTCCACATGTAGTGTTCACGCCACGGAGAACGAGCGCGTCGTGCGCGCGGCTCTTCTTTCAGACGAAGCCATCGACGGCGCGTTCCAGCTTGCAGCACGGGAAGACGTCTTACCAAAATGGCAGCGGCGGGGAATGCCTGAAGAAATGGCTGATCCTAGTAAGTTGGCCCACGAGGACGCGTGCAGATGCTGATCTGTTCATCACAGACGACGCGACCTCGCTCATTCGTTGCTCGCCTGGAGATGATGCAACAAATGGGTTTTTTGTGTCATGCTTCGTACGACGGCGTGTAGCTCACGCTGCCGCGCCCAATAAACGCAAAGCCGAGGAGGAGGATGAAATCCAAGAGGGTGGAGAGGTTACAGCTCGGCCCAAGCGAAAAAAGAAAAAGAAAGCCAAGCCAAAAAGCGTAGTACCGTCCTGAATAGTAGTTCCCTGCACATATATCCTCAAAAATTACTGCGCAAGCATAGAGCATATCGTGTTCATGGAAGCGTAGAAAAACATGCAGCTCTGCCCCGCCACGCGCTGAAGTACAACTAGACAGAAATGTCCTCACGTCGACTTCTTCGCTTTGAACACCGATTTGCGAACAGCGTCTCTCCTCGCCTTCTTCACGAGCATGACGCCGAACCGCCCAAAGTCGTTGAGATTCCGCCTCGCCTCGGTGGCGGCGCGCTTCTGTGCCCAGCTCGACTTGTCCCACTTCTCAACGGTCGCCTCCTTCTCGAGGTGCTTTTTGATGACGCCCGAGCCGGCCGCGCGGGGGAGTTTCGTGAGGGTAAGCGGAGTGAGGGTGAGGTGCTTGTACGGGTAGGATTGCCGTGTGACGCCGGTTGTGGGCCCGTCAATTATTGCCTGCATAAAAGAGAAAAATGGGATTGAGCGAGCTGGATCGATCGAACGTTAAGGATTCATACCCGGTTGTGGTCGATGATTTCGGCAATGACGGCGATCTTGCCAGAGAAGGGACCGGACTTGAGGAGGACAACTATTCCGCTTTTCAGAAAGCAAGTTGGGAGCGCTCAATTGTCGACGTACCCCGGCCAACCTCTACGAAGCGCTTGAAGGTGGAGTCCTGGCAAGAGATACGAATGAGCACTCGACAGACTTTTTTGGCATTGAAAAGGTCGGAAACGACGGTGACGTGGAACACGGCGATGAGGGCATCAAAATGGAGGGGGAGATGCCCTCGAGGGCATGCAACATATGGCGGAAAGAGAGGATGGCCAGGAAACTCACAGCGGAGCTCATTTTGTTTTTCTTCGGTCTGTTGACGACGGCAGTTTTTAGAGTTCAGCTTGTTCGTGTTTTGGTCCTACGGCCAAACTCCGGCAGACCTCGGCATCGAGGAAATATTCGAATTATTCTCAAAATATTGAATTCAAGCCAGCATGAGAGTGATATATACACAGAGGGTGCAAGGAATACAGTAATAGTATAGCAACGACAGCCGCGCAGGAGCCTCAGAAATTGCCCTTGTCTTTCGTTCTCTCCATCGCTAGTAACAAACCAGTCAGTTCGCGAATCACCCGAAAGTGAAGGCAGACGCACGATTGTAATGCAGCAACTTTTCTATCAGGTCGACATGCGTCAGCACCATTCGGCGACAGCAGTATCTCTTGAGCTGCAGCTCGTCCAGAGCATCACTGTGGTCGAAATTATGAGTCAAACCAATCGCGACGTTCCTCAGTCATGTCTACGGAGACACTGACCCCTCGCTGATGTCCCGAGACAGTAGGTCCAAATACGCGTTCCATTTGTCTCCGATGACTTTTCCGCACGAGAAACACCGCACTGGGATGATCTTGGTAATACACTGTGAACAGGACGTCCTGCTCTGTCGGACGAGACTCACCATATTACACACAGACCCAAGAATCCGCCGCTGTACCTCTGAATAGGGATAATCTGGTCAGAGCACCCGGACGAAAGAGTCGCGATGAACGAAGAAGGCAAGCGTCGAAAATTGCATGCCCGCACAGCCACATGTCAATGAAGGTCAATGTATTTTTTCGTTCTTTCCCTCACACAATATCCTCTCAAACAATTTATGAGGTGCTACAATACGATACGAAAGGGAACACATGTATCAAAATGCCTGTGGAGGGTCAGTGGGCTGGTGAGTAGAGCCTACGTCCCTTCAATAAACCCTCGCTGCATATAAATACGTACAACTTGCTGACCATAATTAACTTGCCCTCCTCTGCAAATCTCCGCCGACCGAGCCTTCGTCTTCATCTGGCAAATAATTCAGGAAACACAACGGGGAAAAGAGTACTGTGAGGTGGTGGTGGTGGGTGGTGATGGTGGCGTCGTCGTCGTAAGAGAAGAAATCTGAGCTAGGTGAGAAGAAATGAATAATCTCGCCAGTGTGTGGGTTTAGTGTTTATTTTTTTGTTTCGTTAGAAAGGGGAATCGGAACAGAAGACGCGGGTTAATTTTGGGGTTCGAGTATCAGGGTTAGGCTTGTTGCGCATATTGTCCTTGGTAATATGACGCGTAGTTGTAGTCTTGCGACTGTTGAGGATACCCAGAACCTTGCTGGTAGCCGGCCCACGCCGCACCAGGAGCACCTCCATAACCGCCTTGAGCACCATAGCCCCCACCGTAGCCCGCCTGAGGGGGGCGATACCCGCCGCCGCCCTGCTGCTGCTGGGGGGGAGCCTGCCAAGATTCGGGACGACGCCAGGGAGGGATGCTCGATCCGCCGCCGGTGATGTCCGCTGGAGCTGACCAAGCCTGGTTTCCACCAGGAGCAGCCGCGCCACCAGGAGTCTCTCCAAGCTCCGCCATCAGGCTCGCATACTCTGAATCGAAAACACGGCCATTCTGCGGAGGGGAAGGTCCTGCGAGGCCGATAGCATTGGGATCCTTGTTCTGGGTACAATCGCGAGCCATGTGTCCGGCGCTGCCGCAAACTCGACAGACGATGTTGGCGGTGAAGTTCTTCTGCTCGGGACAGTCGTATTGGCGGTGACCGACGCCGCCGCAGTTTTTGCAGATTTGATTCTCGTCGTCGCGGAGGGTACCGTTGAGGGCTGCTAGTTCGCGAAGCTGGTTGCGCTTGTGATCATTCTGACCTTCGGGAGTGGACGCGGCCTGGGGATAGAGTGTAAGTGAGGCTCAAACAAGACATCCAAGCTACTCACCGTCTCGATCACTTTGTTGATCATTTTCACGCAAGCAGCAACCTTCTCCTCCGAGTCTCCAAGGACCAAACAGTGAAGATCTTCCTCCGCATCATCCGCAAATTGGTCGGGGCGCGCCTTTCCCTCTTTTACGCTGCCCTTGCCACGAATACTGATCTTGGCCCCACTGTCCCGCTCCATCTTCTTCAAGCTGTTCCCACGCGGCCCGACGAGCAAACCGAAGAAGTTGATTTCGGGGAACTCCTTGACGGGAATGTAGACCCGCTCGGAAGGGCGTTGAGAGCGTTTCTGCTGGTGGTACTCCACGGGAGGGCGGAAGTTGGGGTCGTTCTTCATGGCTCGGTCGACCAATCTGATGCGCTCGTCCTCGAGTTTCTTGCGGTAGCGGACCTCACGGGTGTTGGTCCTGCGACCGTGGGCGTCATAGGTCGGCGGAGGGGACGCTGATCTGAAAAAGAAAAAAGTCAAGCTCAGAATATACGTCACAATTAGGAGACGAAGAAGTACCGCTCGCGCTCGGGGGGAACAAAGTCATTCAACCTCAGCTTGCGATTGATTTCCTCAAGGCGGAGATGGATGGCATAGTTGTCGAGTTGAGCTTGCGACACGCCGGTGGCGGAAATGGCGGTGGGTAGACCCGGAATCTCGGTCGAGGCGTCGCCCCAACGGCTACGGCGTTTGCGAGGAGCGTTGGGATCGACTAGCCAGGGATGATAGAAAAAGAGAGAATAGTCAGAGTTAGTAATCGGTTAGTGTTAGTGTGAGTCAGAGCGCTGGACATGTCAAAATAGACAGTGGTCGCAGGAGAAAGGAAAAATCCGCTAGTCGACGCACTGGCCTCGAGATCGCTGTGTTAATGTGTCAGAGGCTTACCTTTAGCATCGGTCGACGGAGACTCGTCTCTACCTCTCTTGCCCGGGCTGTCGGCTTGAGGACGCGGGTAAGCAGAGGGAGAAGGTTGAGCGAGTTGGGGAGGTGCAGCTTCTTCCGTGGGCGCAGGGCCGAAGCGACGGCGTTGTCCCAACGGAACTGGATGGAACGTGTCAGAACAACACCAGGAAACGAGCGAGAATGAACCTTCGTTTGTGCCGGTAATCTGGCGGGTTGCTGGTCTCCACATAATAACAAGGCAGCGGGTTTAAACCAAGAAAATCAAGAAATAGGTGAGCGGGACGTTAGAGACGATGGTGGTGAGAGGAAAGTAAGAACGACAGTAGGATTCCCACGTCCGCGTTATAGTCGCGTCACGCGTCACCTTCAGTCAAAAGACGGCTCCGTGCAATGACAAACTCTCGTTGCTCTTGACCCTTCCGCCCATGTCAGAGAAACGCAATGCTGAAGGTTTGGTTTATAGCAAATTCTCTATGACACCAACTAGACCCACTTGCAGCAGGACCTTCGGAGTACCCAGCAAAACGCGCGAGAGTGGCGGAGGACCAGGAAGACATAACAATCGACTACGACGAAGAAGATGCCATCCCCCCTTCTCCTCCCGAGACAAATCTCGTTCCCCGTGGCGCTACCATCAACTTCAGTGCGCTGACCCGCAAACTTGCAGAGGCACGGCGTGCAAAGGACTCAGAGCCGTTAAATCTCTCGTCCCTTGAGCAGCATCGGCGGCACCAAGACAGTCTCGTTTCCCACATCTTCATGGACCAGGACTTCTCGTGGCTGCACCTCAAGCCGGACCATGCTTCTCGCCCACTATGGATCAGCCCTGAGGACGGGCACATCATCCTCGAAGCATTTTCTCCTATTGCAGAGCAGGCCCAGGACTTTCTGACGGCCATCAGCGAGCCCGTTAGCAGGTACGCATTCTGGACCGCGCAAGTAGATAAAAACGACGCATCTGTAGACCGGCCTTCATTCACGAATACAAACTCACTTCTTACTCTCTGTACGCCGCTGTGTCGGTCGGTCTCCAAACGGAAGATATAATCGAAGTCCGTGCGCTCTTGCGCCCGTTTAATATATTCGCTGACCACAGGTTGTCAATCTAAAGGTGCTGAACAGGCTGTCTAAGGTCCCTGTTCCAGAGAGCATCACTTCATTTATCCGCGAGCGAACCTTGAGTTATGGCAAAGTCAAGCTGGTACTGAAGCATAACAAGTACTTTGTCGAGTCGAGCCACCCGGAGACGCTGCAACTGCTCCTCAAGGACAGGGTCATCCGCGAGGCTCGACTAATCACCGCTCAAGCGGACAACAGCATCAAGGCTGCCACTTTCACGACGTCCAAGGCGCCAGTGAAGGGCAACCTGGTGATCCCAGGGACGACCAAGGAGGCGGATAAGAAGAAAGACGACGGCAAACCAGCCGCCGCGGCCGCCACAGACGCGGATCTCTTCACATCTGTTGTGGGTGTTGAAGGAGGTACGCCCTTCTGAATATTGGTTTTAGCGATGTCAATAAACCACACTTTCGTAGACGAAATCGAGGAAGATGATGAGAATGTGCACGCGTTCGAGATTAACGACGCTCGGATTGATGTCAGTCGTCTCATCTATACGCGTAGAGTGTACTCACCGGTTTTGCCCACAGGATGTAAAGAAACGGTGCAACGAGCTCGAGTATCCTATGTTGGAGGAGTATGATTTCCGCAACGACACCGTCAACGCGAATCTTGAGATTGACCTCAAGCCCGCGACCATCATCCGGCCGTACCAGGAGACGAGCTTGAGCAAGATGTTCGGAAACGGGTGCGTCTACTCGCGTCGCCGTCCATCTGTGCTAATAGCATACGCGTTCCGTTCAGACGTGCGCGCTCCGGCATCATTGTGCTGCCATGTGGTGCGGGCAAGACCCTCGTCGGGATCACGGCGGCGTGCACGATCAAAAAGTCGTGTCTGGTACTCTGCACGTCCTCGTAAGTTCTCCCAAACTGGCTGACCTTCAACCTAACTCACAGTCCTCAGGGTGTCTGTGATGCAGTGGAAGCAGCAGTTCATGCAGTGGTCGAACGTGACGGACAAGCAGATTGCGGTGTTTACCGCAGACCAGAAGGAAAAGGTGCGTGAAAGCAGGTGTATCCATGTCGGCCGCTTTTAAATATTTCGTAGTTTGCGGGAGAAAGCGGTATTGTGGTGTCGACGTACTCGATGGTGGCGAACACGCACAACCGCTCGCACGAGTCCAAAAAGATGATGGAGTTTTTGACGTCCCGCGAGTGGGGGTTCATACTGCTGGACGAGGTGCACGTTGTGCCCGCAGCGATGTTCCGCCGTGTCGTTACGACCATCAAAGCCCACTCGAAGCTCGGGTTGACTGCGACGCTCGTCCGCGAGGACGACAAGATCGCCGATTTGAACTACATGATCGGGCCCAAGTTGTACGAGGCAAATTGGATGTAGGTTCATGCCTTGTTCACTCTCGCCTGTCGCTCATGATATGCGAAGGGACCTTGCCGCCAAAGGACACATCGCGAACGTCCAGGTGAGAAACGACGGAGAGATTTTGTTCTGCATTTATTCATCTTGCATCTATCTAGTGTGCCGAGGTGTGGTGTCCCATGACGCCCGAGTTCTACCGCCAGTACTTGAGGATCCAGAACCGCAAGCGTATGTTGCTGTACTGTATGAACCCGAACAAGTTCCAGGCGTGCCAGTTCCTCATCAAGTACCACGAGGACCGCGGAGACAAAGTCATCGTGTTCTCGGACAACGTCTACGCGTTGGAGGTGGGTTACTCATTACATTAAAGTGCGTAATACTTCACTCATCATTGCGGCAGGCATATGCGAAGCGGCTCGGGAAGTTGTACATCCACGGCGGGACTGGGCAGGTCGAGCGGATGCGTATTCTATCCTGGTTCCAGCACAGTCCCCAGGTCAACACCATATTCTTGTCCAAGGTACGTAATGATCAGTTACACCAGCACCTCGACTAAAGTTACCCCAGGTCGGAGACACGTCGATTGATCTCCCCGAGGCAACCTGCTTGATCCAGATCTCGTCGCACTTTGGGTCCCGGCGGCAAGAGGCACAGCGGCTCGGACGCATCCTGCGCGCAAAGCGGCGGAACGACGAGGGTTTCAACGCGTTCTTCTACTCGCTCGTGTCCAAGGACACGCAGGAGATGTTCTACAGCACGAAGCGGCAGCAGTTCCTGATCGACCAGGGGTACGCGTTCAAGGTGATCACGCATCTGGACGGACTAGACAAGATGGAGGACCTAGTGTACCGCACGCGCGACGAGCAGATTGAGCTCGTGCAGTCGGTGCTGCTCGCGAGCGAGAGCGAGGCGGACCTCGGGACAGACGTGCGCGCGGGGGAGGGCGACCTCGCGGGGACGGTCACGTCGAAGGACTTTGGGCGCGTGCCGCGCATGCCCGGCGCGCAGCGCACGACGGGGTCGCTGACCTCGCTGAGCGGCGGTGCACACATGTCGTATGTCGAGCAGAACAAGTCGGCGAACAAGAAGCTCGCGCGCGAGGCGCCGCCGCGGAACAAGCTGTTTACGAAGCGCGACAAGGAAAAGGCCGCCGCGAAGAAGGCGGCGCGCTAGAGTACCGTTCTGACTTTGTAGTTATTTTTTTGTGCCTAGATGGAATACAGAGTACAATTTTTTTGAACCGGAATGCAGATCTGCGGCTTCGATGCCCGTTAGAACGCGGGTCCACGGTACCGGCGTGTGCGGACGCGCTGTGAGCTCCGCACACGGCGGCCACCGACTTGAGAGCTCAGCGCTCAGTTGTTCCTCTCCGGCGCCGGGCACGGACCGGTTAACGTTTTGCATCAACAACCGTTGCACCGCCACCGCTCGACGCGTCTCTGTCATTTCCAATGCGCGCGCTAGGGAACTTCCCTTTTCAGATCGCGTGTACGTTGTGTGTACGCGACGCTTGGACTCCGCTCTCTTGCCGCTACGCTCTGGTGTTCGGCTCCCCAATTTTTCGTTCCTCACCATTTTTCTTCCTCAAAGTCTGACTGGGGTTGCCGCGTGTATGTATATGCGAAGGATCGATCCGAGATGGGGCGCGCACAGTACGCACATACGCCAACTCTCGAGACAGCCACCGTCGAACATAACTACCGAGCTAGTATGACCTCAGGGCTCGAATCGCAACGCCGCTAGTACAGGCGCAGATCGGTCTCAGTCGGACCTGCCTTCATTCGGATTCTATACATCCCAAATACATTCTCCGGCCGGATTCGAATGCGGCGGCCTCGAATTCGGACTTCGCAGATACGGAAATGAACTGTTGTTGAGAGGGCGGAAATGACCTGTTGTCGAAAGGTTCGTATACCTAGCTACGCGACGCTTTTCTCTGCAGATCCACGCCGCTCGTCGTCCGGGCTCGGTAACGCGTGCAAGCGCCGCGCTTCTTGTGCGCCGTTTATTGATCTATCAGGGTCGACCCTGCGCGCGTGCCCTGCGAATTCGGAAGATTGCTTGTCTTGTGGCTGGATGGTTCTTGTTCTCGTGGCTGGATCGATGGTTGTGGCTGAATTGGTTCTTACCTGTTCTTGGATGCTCCTCTGCTGCCGATTTTTTTTCGGGACTTTCTTCGCTGTCGTTTGAACTTTCCAGGTCCTGTGCGGCGTCTCGGGGGTCTTCTCTAATACAGCCTGGTCTGGGTTCTTTCGTAAATATCTGCGGACATCTATTCTGAGCCAAGTCTTCTGAATTCTTTTGTATTCGTCGGAGTAATCGGAAAGAAAATCGACACTTGGCCATAACTACATGCACTTGGATACGTACGCTTTGGATACGCAAGGCCAGCCAGCCTGCGCACCTCCATGGACCTAGCCGCCTATCCGCATAGCACTCACACCCACAAACTCTCCATGCCTCCACGCTCCCTCCACGCGCCTCCATATACCTTCCTATTCCACCCGGACCCCCCCCCCCCCCCGCATTACCCCGTACCAACGGCCTCGCGTGCCCTCGCGGACCCGGCGAAAGAGCTCCCGACACCCGTCGCGCGTGCTTGCTAGCGGGCACGGACACGGGACTCCGCAAGTATCATTGGCAAGCAGCTCAGTAAGACGCGTGAGGCGCACCGGAAATATACACGAAGCAGCTCAGTCACCACACCCACGCCAAGCGATATTCCTCGAATGGGTCCAGCAGCGCCGTGGACTCCGATTCAAGCTCCGAACACCGTCGACCGATACGCATCCATCGTGCATCTGCATCCACCATCCAACAACCATCCGTCCCCAGCCTGTCGGCGCCGTGATGGACGGGGGACGGCGTGCCACTGCCATGATAGACTGACTGCGTGCCAGTGCCGCGCTGATGATGAAGCTGCACCGCACTGCAGATACTTACCGCCACCAAGGCACGCAAGCAATAAATTTAGTGAATAAAAAAAAGCATCTGTTTGTTTCGGCGCAAACTCTCGATTCTTGCTGTTCGCCGGGAATGGAAACGGGAGGGCACGGGACGGCGGGCGTTGCCATTCGACATAAATCGCGGAAGGCGCGCGGGACCCGCCATCCGCCCGCTGCGCACTCAGTAAGTTGCTTCGACGCGCATTCTGATGCGTGCCTCCCTGCGCGTAAATTGTGCTCCCGGGGGCTGCTGACGCGCCACGGAGATTAGCGAGCGATCGCGGCGAGGCAGCTGAGGGGGCGTCCGACTCTCGGCCGGGGTGCGCACGAGGGCCTCGCATGCAGACCGGAATCACGCGCCGCGCGGATGTCGAGATGCTCGCTGCAAAGGCGCAGGCGGGCGGCATCGTCGGTGATTGTCGCGGCGGGCGTGGGGAAAATACGCGACAAACCATCCGAAGGCTGGCCGACGCGTCTGGGGCGCGGCAGGGGGGTTGGTAGACGAGCGCAAGCTTCAAGTTTGTCGTTTTGGCGTGAGTGATGTTCCCGATCGCGATAGGCGTGGTGGCAGCCCCGTAAAGTAATAGGCCCGACGCGCAGAGGACGGGTTCTAGGCCGGCCGGTGTCAAAGTGGGGTGAATATTTTTTTCGGGGAGGGCGCGCTCTGGGTGTTTGACCTCCTGCCGCGTCGTATTGCTATCGCGACATGCAGCGATCGGACGCGTCGAAATTAAAAGGGAATTTCTTGGGCCCCCTATTAGTGCATTTACTGGCATGAGAACGTTGTGCGATCGCGAGTTGCATTGCGACGGGCTTGGGCTGGTGTTTGGCCTTTGTTGTTTCAGGTATGTTTTGGGGAGGGCCGATGGATGTCCCGATTGGGGAGCAACGAACGCGATCAATTGCAGGGCCGATCGAGATTGTCAGATCAATGCGGTTTGTCGGCCTCCCTTTTATATGCCCTGCCCGGAGTCCTAGTCCGCACCACCATGTCCTCCAAGCGCGGCCGCAAGCGCAACGATAACCTGCCCCCCAACCGCGCCCGCGACGTCCAGCGCGCCTTCCGTGCACGACGAGCAGCACATTTGCAGGTGTGTACTCGTACTTTGACCACCATCTATCAACACCAGGTGTTCATCTCACGCGCAGGCACTCGAACAGCGCGTCTCGGAGCTCGAGGAGGAAAACAGCTGTCTGCGCCAGGCACTCAACCTGCCCCAGGCGAACCGCCCCCCGCTCGGAAAGGGCCCGACCGGCAAGGACAAGCCCAAGACCTTTGAGCCACAGCTGCACTCGTCCCGCGAGTCCTCGTCCGTGGAATCCCCCGACTCGGTGCGCGACTCGCTCTCGCCCGTGCTCGCGAGCGCGACACTCCCCCCGCGCGCGGCAGTACAGGAGATCGAGAACGGGACGGGGCCGTGGGGGCAGACGATCGTGATGACGGAGGAGGTGCCCCAGTACCAGCCACTCCCGCCCATGTCCGCGCCGCTCCCGGGAAAGAGCATGGCGTACCCGCCGCCGTACCCGCCCTCGCGCTCCTCGTCGCTCGCGCCGATGGGGTACATGTACGCCTCCACGCCCGACCGCGGGGCGTACTCGCCACACTTTGAACAGCAGCAACAACAGCAACAGCAGCAACAGCAGCAACGCTCGTACTCGTATTCGACGCAGGGGTCATACGTGGAGGGCGGGCTCGCGTCTGCACCACCGGGGGGGCGCGAGGTCTCGGTCGGGTACCCGCCGCGGCGTGCCACGGCGGACTTTTCGATCGGACAGGGCTTCCCGCACCTGCCGACGCCGATCCACACACCCAACAGCATCCGGCTCCCCTCCCCCCCGCGTGCCCTGCAAGAACACCCGCAACAGCATAACCACCACTCGCAGCACGACCCGCACGCGCACCACCGGGCGGCGTACACGGCGGA
Organism: Mycena latifolia; assembly: GCA_029289555.1. NCBI lineage: Eukaryota > Fungi > Basidiomycota > Agaricomycetes > Agaricales > Mycenaceae > Mycena > Mycena latifolia. Next base: position 387,691 of record JARJLE010000063.1, on the reverse strand, counting down.
CGGGCGCATCATCTCGTAGCGCCGTCCCTTTTCGCCACTGCAGTGCGGGCACTGAACCCTCTGTATCTCTATTCGTAGCCGTATTCCCCAGCTAGATGTACCTGTACACCCCCCGCGATAGTCTTAGCATACCCGAAATAATAAATAAATAAACAGTCAATCTCTGTCGATCGCCCCATCACAACTCTATCAGGCTTGATTAATCCTCGGCCCGGGTTGGTGCTTCGATTCTTCCAAAGATCCGTTCGAGGCAGACGAGATCAGCTGAGGTCCGATCGCAGAAAATTTACATTCGATGTGCGATATTCTCCAAGAAGATTACTGTTCCAAGATGTATATATACATTAGTTTGGACGTGGCCTGACACCTGCCCATGATTACCGTTCAATAGATCCACTATAGCTTGCACCAGTCGACCACTCCATCCGGCCCGTAGCGCGCCTCGAGCCACGCGTTCGCCGCCCGAAAGTGTCCGTTGTTGAAGAACCCGCGGTCGGCCGATCGGGGAGACGGGTGCGCGCTCTTCAGTATGAGGTGTTTGCTCTGTAGAATAAATTAGCATTGTAAAATTAAAAGAGAAGGCAGACGCACCCCATTCAGCCCCGCAACGCGCTTCGCCGCGTCCGCGCCCCACGCCATCACAACCACGCCGCGCCCCACGCCCGACGTCGGCCCCCCGTTCTTCGCGGGCAGGTTCGCGCCGCCGTACGCGTCGACGACGCGCAGCACGCGCTCGGTGAACGTCTCCCAGCCCTGCCCCTCGTGCGACTTGATCGCGCCTGCGCGCACGGTGAGCACCGTGTTGAGCAGCAGCACGCCCTGCGCGGCCCACCCCGCGAGGTGCCCGTGCATCGGTGGGGTGAACTCGGGGTACTCGGTGCGCAGCTCTTTGTAGATCTGTGCCATCAAGTTGATAAATACTAAGCGTAAGTAGAAGCGGAGGACGCACGTTTTGGAGGGAGGCAGGGATGGCGATGCCCGGGGGCACGGAGAAGGAGAGGCCGTGCGCCTGCCCGGCGCCGGGGTACGGGTCCTGCCCCAGGATGACGACCTTGACGCGCCCCAGCGGCGTCTCGGACCACGCGTAGATGTTTTTCGCTGGCAGGGGAGTTAGCGAGACAGCAGGCGCGTTCGGCGGGCACTCACGAGCTGGATAGACACGCGGCGGCGCGGGGTCGTGCGCACCGCGGACGCCCTCGGCGTACAAAAAGCGCTTGAGCTTGAGAAAGTACGGCTTCGCCAGCTCGTCCGCGAGGACCTTGAGCCAGCTCTTGCCGAGCACGGCGCACTCGAGCGCGAGCAGCGCGCGCGCGTCCTCCGGGAGCGAGTCGACGAACGCGGAGAGCGAGAACGGGATCGCGTTGAGCTTCTGCACGCCGAACTTCTGGTTCTGTTTCTGTACGCCGAGTGTGGACGGGGTGGTGAGCGTGCCGGGCTTGGTCGCGGTGAAGCGCGCGGGGGCGTCGAGCTTCTGGCGCTTGGGCCCGGCGTCGGGGGCGAACTGCATGTCGAGGAGCGTGCGCTGGCGCTTCACGCCCGTGCCCGTGCTGGTCGCGGCTGCGGACGGGGCCTTGCCCTTCTTCGCGACCTAGAGTGTGTTCGCGTTGAGTGAGGAAGGGTGGCAAGACGCGTAGAACTTACCTCAATGTCCTCGAGGAAGACCTGCGACGATGTGGGGGTCGTGTCTTTCGAACTCGCTTTGGTGGGGACTGCAACATCTTCGAGGTAGACGGTCATGGCGAGAACTGGGCGAGCTCAGACGCGTGGGGTCACACAGGTCACTACTTATATTATGCGTGACGCCGCTTAACTGGGTGGTAACGACATCAGAGCATCTCTTCAACTCGACCCTTAGCAAACCTAAAACAGGCATTCCTTAGGCGATCGAAAGATGCAGCTGCCGTAGGAATCCTCGATTTAATTCTCGAGAACTACAGCGGGGACTGGAGAGCGCTCGGCGCGTACAGCCTGGTAGCGAAACCCTGGCTCCGCTCGGCGCGCTACCACCTCTTTGGGGACCTCACCCGTGCGTTCAATGCCACCTCTCCTCTCACTCGTCCTCGTATCTGAGTCCGCTGCAGTGCACCTCGGCGGCGCGCACGAAGCGCGCTTCCTCGCGCTCCTCAACCACCCCCTCTGCACATTCGCATTGGCGGTGCGCAAGATGTGGGTGCTCCCCATGCAGGAGCGGGCGCTGGCGAAAGACGTCGACGCCACCCTCACGCAGCTCGCGAAGCTCACGGGCGTGCGCACGCTGCGCCTGCACCGCCAGAAAATCATCCCCGCGTGCACGCTCGCGGTGCTCGCCGCGTCCTTCCAGGGCGTGACGGAGCTGGTGATGATGCTGCGCTTCCCCGCGCAGGCGGACGCGCTGGGGTTCGTGTGCGCGTTCCCCGCGCTGGAGGCGCTGCACTTCGAGTGCGTGCGCACGCCGCCCGGCGAGGTGCCACCTGCGGAGCTCAGGCTGCCTGTGGGGCTGCGGAGCGTGGTGTTGCACGGGGTGCGGGGGCACGAGCGGTGGTTCGCGGACAACCGCGTGGAGCACCTGGCGGAGCTGAGCGTCGAGAAGGTGCGTGCGCAGGAGGACAAGGCGCGGCTCGACGAGCTGCTTGCGCTCTTCGGTGCGGGGTTGAGGCGCCTGACGCTGCGCTTCGAGCCGCTGAAGAATGAGGACGAGGTGACAGTGGACCTGCGGCACAGCACCGCGCTGCGCGTCCTCGAGCTCGACCTTTCGGCGCTCACGCGGAAACACATCTTCCCCGCGCTCGCGAGCCTCCGCGCGCCGCACATCGAGCGCATCGTGTGGCGCAACCGCAGAGTGCTCGGCGGGGACGCAGAGGTGTGGGCGGGCTTGGACGCGCTGCTTGTGGACCAAGAGGCGTTCCCCGCGCTCACTAAGTTCGAGGTGGTGGCGGGGAAGGGTAGGGGGGAGAGGCTGAATCCAAGGTTGTGGATGCCGAGGTGCAAGGCGAGGGGGATTCTTGGGGGGGAGGTTGATATTATTCTTAGCTTTTGATAAATTCGTTTTAATATTCTCCTCCTCTTCGCGAAATCGTCCGTCCTCTGCGACGCGTCAGGACGCGCTCAACACGCTCGACGCATGACATGACGAGAGTTTAATATTTTAATCCCCAACCACCGATCTTAATCGACTTTCCGAAGTCGGTTTCAAAAATCAGACGCAAGTTCAAATTCTCTAGTCGGTTTTGGGCTGGAATATTCCACAGCGCGTTTTATATATGTGGCTGCACATCTTGAGCAAAAAAAAAAAAAAAAACCCACGTTCAAGTTGGATACTTACGTGCGAAGAATTTTCGGTTCCCTGGAAACACAGGCGTCGCTTCCTATCCGTTTGATACAGAGAAGAAGTCGCGGCGGATAGACGGGAATTAATACTTACATAAACGAAGCGCCCCAACTTGGCTTGGACTCGACTCGGATCATGATGCATGATGGTCCGAGTGGGAAGTTACAGTACCCTGCCAAAAGAAAGAGGCAACTCTGTGAAGACGAAGGAAAATACTGAGAATTCGGGGTCCTTCATTGCCGACCGAAATATTATATATCCAGAGGAGGAGGAGGTCGAGATCGCTTAGATCAGATGGCGATCAAGCTGATACAGACGAAACGGGCTCATGTGACATCATCATCTTTTGCTTCGGACTGCCACTCAAAACTTTGAAATGCCAGTGGGGTTGTTCTTCGCAAAGAATCCGTCTCGCGCACCGGAACTCTCTCACGCCTGTATCCTCTCTGCGTCAGGCCCTTCTGCGCACCCCTACACGCGTCCCGTCTGCGCGGTTCTGCCCAGCGTTGGCGCGCCGTCGCGGGGTTTACGGCAGTCCAGTTCTGATGTCTCTGTTTTCTTCTCTCTGGGTTTTTACTTGGTATAATATTCGACGCGATTTTCAGTCATGCGTTTAACGTGGTGCTTCTCGACATCTAACGTGCTGCTTCGCGTCTAAAGTGGTGCTTCTACTTGTTCGGACGTTCGATTCTCCGGGCTTCTCGTTAGGTATATTCAGGAAATGAGATACCCCAAATGCGCAAATATATTCAGGAGGGATGATTCCCTACATCTCACATGTCATTAACCTCTTTCGGACGACCAGACGGAATTGAATATAAAATCGCCGCGTTTTCTCTTCGTCTTCCCCACTCCTCAGTTTGCCCTTCACGATGATCCCACTCTACGCCCCCGTCGCTGCGTGGTGGAAGGTACGTTTGACGGATTGGGGCTGTTCCACGACTGAAATTTGTTGCAGCTCCCCACTCTTCTCGCCTTGTTCTATCTTGCCGTGACCCGCACCGTGCTTTTCACAAACAACTTGTTCGACACTTACGGCGATCACCCATGGCCCGTCAAAGACTGCACCGGCGTAAATACAGGTCGGTCGCGTCGCGTTTTCATTGAATGTCGACTTACCGCAATTTAGCCGCACGGACTCTCGACGGATCCTGCAACAACCTGGAACACCCTGCATGGGGCGCAGCCGGTACCCGCTTCGGACGCTACGTGCCAATCGACAAAACCTACAGCGAAGACAAGACATTGTATACTCCAAACCCGCGCACGATCAGCCAAGAACTCTTCAAGCGCAAGAGCTTCGTTCCGGCGACGTCTGTCAACCTTCTTGCGTCTGGTTCGCCATCGTCTATTGTCTTGGATTTGTAACTAACCCCCCCATCTTAGCGTGGATCCAATTCCAGACCCACGACTGGTTCGCAATTGCTCTCTTCATGCTCGGACCCTGTAACTAACGATCTGCAGGTTCAGCCATGGCGAGTTCAACGACCCCCACAGCCTCATGGTTTTCGATCTTCCAGAGAACGACTCGCTGCGCGCCGAGGGACATACCAACATAACAGTTCGCCGCACCATCAAGGAGGTTCACCCCGACCGTCCGAACACGTACACCAACATCAATACCCATTGGTGGGATCTCAGCCAAATTTATGGTTCTGACGAGGCGACGAATAAGAAGTTACGCTCTTACGAAGACGGCAAGATGAAGGTCGATACCGACAATCTCCTCCCTGTCGGTGACGACGGCCTGGATATCACCGGCTTGAACGATAACTGGTGGGCCGGCTTGTCGGTGATGCACAATATCTGGACCAGGGAACACAACTTGGTTTGCGACATGTTCAAGAAGAAGTATGTCTCCATCTTTATTATCGCTGCTTGTCCGTCAAGCTGAGCTGTGCGTGTAGCCATCCAGACTGGACCGACACCGAGATATACGACCACGCGCGCCTCGTCACCACCGCACTCAACGCCAAGATTCACACTGTCGAGTGGACACCTGCTCTCCTGCAGACCGAGGTCCTCGATATCGCTATGCGGAGCAACTGGGACGGGCTGAAGGCTCTCTGGGCCAAGTACGGCCCCGGTGGCCAGAAGCGCAGCAGTATTGACAATATGAAGCCCGCACGCGAGTTGCCCGAGCTCGTCAGCAGGGAGCTCATCCGAGCTTGGCACGGCATCATCGGCGGCGACACCCACTTTGCGGGCGTACCGTTCTCGCACAGCGAGGAGTTCGTCAGCATCTACCGTTTCCACTCGCTCCTCCAGGACACGCTCGAGATCCGCGACCGTCACACCGGCGAGTCCACGGGCAAGAAGTACTCTATCCCGGAGTATGCGTTCCGTGGCGCGCAGGACGTCATCCGCGGCAACGACTTCAGCGACGTCGTGTTCACGTTCGGCGTCGACCACCCTGGTGCAATGGTGCGTTACATATTTGTACAATAGAGCGCTCGTTCACGTCGTAGCATACAGGTCTTGAACAACTACCCCGCGGGGATGCTCCACCTCACGAAGCCTGGACAGCCGTACAACCCCATCGACATGGGTGTGGTCGACATTCTCCGCGATCGCGAGCGCGGCGTCCCCCGCTACAACCAGTTCTGCCGCCTCTTCTCGCTCATCCCCCCCAAGACCATGGACGACCTCTCGGACGACAAGGACGTGGTCGCGGCACTGCGCAAAGTGTACGGCGATGACGTGGAGAGCGTCGATCTACTCGTGGGCTCGCTCGCCGAAAGCCCGCGCCCCACGGGATTTGCGTTCAGCAACGCGCAGTTCCAGGCGTTCATCTTCGCTGCGTCGCGCCGCCTACTCACGGACCGCTTCTTCACGACCGACTACACTGCAGAAGTAGTAAGCTTTGTTCTCCCACTTTCACGTATATATACTGATATTCTGATCTAGTACACGCAAGATGGCCTCGACTGGATCGCCAATTCGGACTTTAGCGCCGTCGTTGCGCGCACCGTCCCCGAGCTCGAGTCGGCGGTGCCCTCGGGCGACAACCGCAACGCGTTTACGCCGTGGCCCCAGGCTCAGGCTCCTCCCTCTTCATCCAGCTCTCTCGGTTCTTCATTCGACTCGTTTTCCCCCATGCAAGAACCTCTTGGTGATTTTGCTGATATTAGCGCTATGTTGTCGCATTTGGACCTTTGAGCTTTCTTGTTATCGTATCGTATCAACGCGTCGTCTCGCATTGTATCACCGCTTGAAATTGCAATGAAATAAATCTTGGCCAGCAGCATAATAACCGTTTATTCTGCAAATTTCATTATTTCATTTTGGGAGTACGAAATATGAGCATCTGGTTCGACGGCCCACGTCCCAAGTATGTAGCAGTGACTGTCGACTGAAAAGTTGAAGTGGCGTTTGGATTGAATTATTGGGAATATATCTCCCGCGAAATTGTGACGCGTCAAGACGCGCTCAACACGCTCGGCGCATGACATGATGAATGTTTAATCCACGGGGGATTAAATATTTGTGGCGGAGCCAACCAATATTGATAGCCAACTCAGACTTCCAACGCGCCTCAACGTAATTCGCCTTTCGCCGCGCCACCGTTGATTAAACATCGCTCTCCTCCATAAAAAATTACCAGCTCATCTACTCGCGGGACGCGTCTGACGCGTCCCGACGCGTATGTGACCATCGCGCGGTCACCTCGTACCCGTGACCGGCAATTGCCGCATACCCACTCTTGGCAAATTCACACTGGCGCGGTCACGACGCTCGTCGCCGTCCCGCTCGCCGTCGCCGCCACCGGGCGCGGTGCCCACCGACGCCCATACCCACCGCCAACGACAGCCGCGGCAGCCCCGAAAGCGGGTGCCGGACGTCGTGCTCGTCGACTGGAGCACATCATACCAGGGCGGCGAGTCGTCCTCGCCGTCCCGCAGCGACGACGACGACGACGAGTCCGACGACGACGACCCCCGCGGCAGGGTACGACTACCGGTGAAATCCAGGCGCGTAGACCCGCCCCCCCGCGTCTCCTTCACCCGCTCGCGCTCCCCGCGCCCAAGGCCGCTGCAGCCCGCACTCTCCCCCATCGTCTCCCTCTTCCACCGCCGCAAGCTCGTTATCGAGCGCACGGCCATGCTACCCGGCCACCTCGACGCCCATTTCCGAATACCCTGGACCCGCCGGCGGTGTGATTTTTCGATAGACTCGCGCCGCGCAGGCGAGTCGCTCGTTCTCCTCGCCTCGTTGCTCCTCGCCACCCTCAAGATCGCCCATGCACCCGGAGAGCTGACGTACAATACCTCCATGGCCGCCGAGCTCGCCGCCCTCCTCGCCGCCGCCCTTGCTCATCTTGCATACACATACGGCACCGTCGCAGACCGCACCGCCCCGATCACCCCAAAGCCGCCACCGCCAGTCTTGCCGCCCGCCCCGCACGCGCGGCGCAAGCCCGACGACAAGTTCGGCTTCATCTGGATGTCCGTCCCCAAAAACTACAGGTCCGTCTTGCTGCGGCCTCACGTCACGGCGCTGACGCGTTGATAACAGAGACTCGGGCGACGACGGCATCCTCACCGCGCTGCTCCTGGGCCCGCTCATCGCCGCCGCCCTCCTCTGCTGCTCGCTCGATGCACCCCACTCGACGGACGGCGATGGGCTCCCGCCGGGCTGGGCGATCGAACCGCCCATGCGCCTCCCCGCCCGGAACGCGCGTGCGTTAGAGCCGACCGCGGCGCTCCTCCGCGGGCGCTACAACCTGCTGTCCCTCGCGACGCTCACGAGCGCCATCCTGCTGCTCCACGTGTGCGCGTCGCGCTGGCTCGAGGACCGCTGCGTGCGCGCCGTCGCGAGCGCCAACGGGATCCCTGCAACCGAGGGCGAGCGCCGCTCCGTCCCGCGGAGCGAGGGCTGGCGCGGCCTGTACTTCGTGCTCTTCACGCTCGGCGTGAGCGCGGCGTTCTTCGCGCTGCGCGTCGGGCTGGAGTATTTTGGGCTCGGCCTCTGGCAGCGTGCGTGCTGTCTGTCTCCCGCCTTCTGTGGCGCACTGACGGTTCATGTAGATCTGAGCTTATTTGACGTCATCGTGAGCGCGCTGTTCTACCAGTTCACGCTGTACGTCGCGCTGCGCATGGCGCACCGCGGGTTCACGCTCGGCGAGCTGGGCCTCGTGTGCTTTGGCGGCACCGCCGTGTTCATGGAGTTCCTCAACATCACCATCGCGCGGGTGCGTCGCCCCCTCTTCTTCGTCGTTCATCCACTAATGCTGAATGGCCGCAGATGTGGCCAGTCACGACGCCGTACATCAAGACCTACCGCCTCCCCACCCCGCTCGTCATATTCCAGACCGCGCTCATCGCGGGGCCGTTCGTCACGGGCTTCGTGCTCGCGCCCTTCCTCGTGCTCTCGCGGCACGCCGCGCAGACGCCCGTGCGCCGCCGGCGGCGCCCCCAGAGCGCGCAGAACGCCCTCTCCACGCGGCGCCGCCTCGCGCTCGCGTTCCTCGCGGGCGCGGCGCTCGTCATCTTAGGACCGCTTGGGCTCTGGACGCGGTGGTGTCTCGGCGGAAGGGATCCGTGGATGTGGGTGCTCCGGTGGGTTGTCAGCAGGAGGAGAAGGGTGGCGCTGGTGGGGTGGTGGGGCGCGCTCGGGGGCGTGAGCGTCGCGGGGTGGACGAGGCAGCTCGCGAGGACGCGGCGCGCGGCGGGGATTGGGATCAGTTTGAGTCTGAATGGGAGCGGGGGGACGGCGCCGGGTATGGGCATGGGGTTGGGCGCGAATATGGGCGGGGCGTTGGGCATGGGCATGGGCGGGGCGGGCGCGGGCGACGCGTCGCCGACGAGCGCGCTGTTCGCGGCGTCGGGCGAGCTGCTCGACCGCGCGCCGACGCTCGGCCTGAACGCGCGGCGCAAGTTCTTCCACGCGCTGGTGGTCGTGATGTTCGTCCCCGGCGTGGCGTTTGATGTGCGTTCCCTTCTCCCTTCCCTCTTTTTCCTTCCCATTCCTTCCTTCCGTCCTTCCATCCCGCTTGTCTCCCTATTTATTTACTATCACACGCACGTACTGACGCCTGCTTAGCCCGCCTTCACGCACCTCGCCTTCAGCGCCGCCTTTGCTCTATTCGTCTTCGCCGAGTACGTGCGCTACTTTGCGATCTATCCGTTCGGCGCGGCGGTGCACCTGTTCATGAACGAGTTCCTCGACACCAAGGACGGGGGCACCGCGATCGTGAGCCATTTCTATCTGTTGACCGGGTGCGCGGGGGCGCTGTGGCTCGAGGGGTGCGGCTCTCCTTACTCTCTCTCTTCCCTACCTAATTTTGTATATTCAAAAGGCCCGCCCCGCCACTACTTCAGTTCACGGGCGTGCTGGTGCTGGGGATCGGGGACGCGCTGGCGAGCATCGTGGGCAAGCGGCACGGGCGGCACGTGTGGTCGCCGACGACGCTCAAGACGCTCGAGGGCAGCGGCGCGTTCACGCTCTCGGTCGTCGCGTCCGCGTGGGCGCTCCGCGTGTGTGGGCTCGTCGCGCCGTTTTCGGTGCGTTTTCCTCCCTCCCCCATTCCTTCCTTTACTTTATTTTATTTTATTAAACTGAACTAATCTGATTTTGGGCAGACACCGCGCTACGTGCTGGTCGTCGCGCTCGCGTCGGTGCTCGAGGCGCTGTCGGACCAGAACGACAACCTCACGCTGCCGCTGTACACGTGGAGCGCGCTCGTCCTCGTCGGGGTCGGGGTCGGGGTCTGATTCTCGCTCGGAGTTTTCTGAGTTTCATTTCGGTATCTTAATTTATATCATGATCAAAAGGCGCTACACATACGCAGATATCCACACACTACATATACACACACTACAGGCTACAGGGCGCGCTGCATATATAGGATAGTCACATAGACGCGGACGGTTTTCTCTCTCTTTTTAAAATGCGTTTGCTTTTGTTGTAAGGTACATACATACGTAAGGGATTCCGGAAAGATATGGGATGTCGTGCGTGCGTGCGTCGGGTGCCACAAACTGGACTGGACTCCACAACCTGGTGGTGGTTCCTGGGCTACGGGGGCGGGCAATCGGGCGAGCGTGTTCATCGGACTGGGGCGGCCGCACATCACATACTCCAGACTCGATGGCGACCGCAGCGCTGGTGGTTCCTGGAGGGCGTGTCAGCACTGGGTAAACTCGAGTCCCTTGCGATGCGACGCGTCGAACTCGAGGATCATGCGAGGCGTCGAACTTGCGTGGACCGACTGCGGAAATGGGAGATCGTCGTCTCAGTTCTCAAACGCGGTATCAGCTTGCGACGAACTTGGAGATCTCGAACTCGAGGCTCGTGCGATGCCTCGCTTGGACCGACTGCGGAATTGCAGATCACCGTCTCAGAGCCTCAGGCGCGGGTTCGCGCAAGTTTCACGATGCGGTTGCGCAGCAGTGGAGCGCGCGCGCGTTGTCGGTTTCATTCTTCGAGGGTAGATGAAACGCGCCCCCGTCGCGGAGAGGATCGTCTGAGGTCGAAGCTGGCGGGCGCGGACGCCGGTCGGGAATTAAAATTTGAAGCAATTATTGCCGTTTTCAGAATAATTGGCGACTTTGTGACTTTTTGCGCATTTGGCGAACGCAGCATCGGCGGCCTATAACTCAACAACCACTGCACCGAATCACTGGAGACCAGCACCGTTGGAAAGCCCTCGTCTAGGCACAACGCCTTGTCGAAAAATGCGATCGATTTCGCGTTTGGAAGTTGAGACAGACAGGTCTTGATGACGGCCAGAGGCGCGCCGTTGTGGCCGGGAGAATGGGATCAGTTTCAACGGGTAAGGAAATAAATAAATGGGTTACAGGGATGCAAGGTTGGACAGCCGCTCGATATGCTTCTACGCCTCGTCGTTGATCACAGCGGGGTCTGTATAGTCACCGCCGTGCACGACGCGATGACAGACATGCGCGATTTTCGTGGAATCAATGTCTGCTTCCTCGTTGAGGCAGCCGAGAAAATGTGCGCGAAGGCGGAAGCGTGGTCGCGAACGGCTGGCGGTTCTTCGTCCTTGGTGGAACCTCCTACAACTCTGAACGAGAATTTTGTAGGCGGGGCAGAGATGACTGAGGAAGCCAGTATCAGTTCGACTGGTTCAACAGCGGGCAAGACGTGGTACAGGCATATCTTGAGAGAGGAGGACCGCGCATTAACAGATAGTACGAGATTATTGATAGATGGCATGAGGTGTCGAAGTAGGATTCGGAAACAAGAGCATCCCTAACTGTCAGCGCATGTCGCGCACCGAAGTAGAAGCGGCAGCTGTCGCGGGAGTTGCAGCAGACGTATTTCACGACGACCAACTTGATGCACTGGCAAGCACCTTGCCCTCTTTTTGAACTGGGGGTCGGGCGGTATGTCGGGGAGAAGACCGTGGAAGGGAATACAGGTCAAGGCGGAGAAGGTACCAACTATGGGCGGACGCTAGGGAATAAACCGCGCGTACACGCACAGACGAGGGATACGAGGTGTTTCTCGTCTTCTGAGACATGACCAGGACTGCCCCGAGCCAGGCTCAAACTGCTCAAAATGCCGCGCTGCCCGACCTCTCCCACGCGCATGCTTGGGTGCGTCCCACGACGGTAGACAGTACGGGTAGCCCAAACCAAAAGCGCGTGCGAGGTATACGCACCGAATCTGAATGCTCTCCACGTCAGTTGGGCGCGGACAGCAAGCATGCAGATGACGAGTGCCACAACAGACGACACAAATCCCAATTGAGAGGTACACACCCGTGCAAAGCTTGGAGGAGACGGGAAAACACAGGGGACATGTTCTAAAAATTTGCGGCCGTAAAATTTGAAACATTAAACAAGTCCGTCCATATCTTCCCCCGCCGGGTATGGTTTGAGTCTCCAGTTCAGGATGTTCGCGACGTCCTTCAGACAGGCAGCCGATTTCGCATCGAAAACATCTCCTTTCGGCCATGGCGCCTCCATCGACTTCATCGTGGACACGTCAACGCCAGCTTGCTTGATAAAGTGGGTTGGTGGGGTCGTCGACAAATGTCTCGAGAGTCCAGCGATCCCCAGGGCCATCTCGTCAGATGTTTTTGCTATGAATCAAGTTAATCGATAGGTCTGCTTTATGCAAGCTGCGTGTAGTACCGTCTATCAGAGGATCCAGCAGACAACAGCTGGCGGACCCGTCGTCCGATGGGAGCAGACTTGCCAAAGACCAGAGGTCGTACCCGTTGTTTAGACGATCTTTACCGTCTGCAAAAACTTGCTTTTTTCCGTATATGCGGATAATTGACTGCGAAAACCAGATAAGAACCGGTTGAGACAGATGGTCTGAAGAATACTCTTACCTTGAGAGTCAATTTCTCCGGGACGGCCACGTCCGGGTGACGCATCTTCCAAGGTAGGAGGTCATCATGGGGTTCGAGACAACAACCCCACGCAAGTTGTTCTTCCATCCAGTGCCCAGCCTCGCCCTTGAGAGGTTTCGCCTTCTCGCGCGGTCGGGTGGGCGTTGTCGGCGCCGACGTCGAGGCCGATTGGACTACTCCTCTCTGTTTTTGAGGCGTGGTGGGGAGTGACTGCGATTTGGAGGGGACTAAGCCCGGATTGTTCGGTGAAGGTGGTGGCGGCCGCGCCGACGTCGAGGCTGATGGGGGTAGTCTTCTCTGTTTTTGAGGCGTGGTCGGCAGGGATTGTGAACGGGAAGGGACCAAGCCCGAATTTGTCGGCGAGGGCGGCGGCGGCCCGATCCAGCGCGTCTTCTGGGCGTGGTTCGCCGACTGTAGGCGAGGAGGGGTTGCTTTTTCCCAAGCCTCGGTAAAGGCCTACGATCGAAGCGTATTAATGATAGCTTCTGGATTGCGTGAATGAAGTGCGCACCCTTTCCCGGACGAGGTGCATAACCTCGTGGGTCAGGACCCAAACCGCCCATATGAAGGGAATCCGGTACCGAGGGTCTTTTTCCCCCCAGAGCGCGCGCTGAGTGAAGAGATGGTACATTCGCTGAATATACTTAGGTCAGTACATAATCGCCTACACTGACTTGGGTCGCATACTTCAGCCCGTATATCAATCCGGACCGGTTTGAGGTCGACGGGTGCGTCGGGGGCCGGGTCGGCAGACCTTACGACACGAGCCTCCTCGTCGAGGCCCTCGACGAGGTCAATCTGGGGGAGGCCGCGCAGGGACTCTTCCGCAAAGCGAACATCGTCGTCCGACAAAGGTGCATCCAAATCGTCGTCGAGAGGGTTCGCCGAGCGCCTGAGCGACAGCGCGACGAGCTTTAGCACTGCGGCTCCTTGAAAGATGAGCTGTGTTTGTGCGGAGACCTCTCGCAGGACGCCCGCCTCGACCTCCGTTGCCAATCGCCTAGGCGAGCGATCGTCATCCGCCCTGTAGATCCTAAAAGTCTTCTGAGGATATGCGGGATGCGCAGGACGCGCGGGCGGGGAAGGCATGGTGGTAGAGAGAGAGACGGTAAAAGGGGCGTTATTGAACTCCGATCCACCTTAGGTAAGCAAACCACATAGAATGCGAATCTCATTGCCCACCGCACCGAGTGCCTCGTCAGATAGAGGACTAGCATAAATTATATAGACCTAGCGAGCACTCCTAGCGCAACAATGAACCGACGGCCTTGATAGTAACGGATGCGCTCCAGGTCTTCGAAGCTACTCGCGCGAGACTCTTCATGCCAATAGGAGCGCTCTGAGCCCAAGGTCCATTCCGGCATGGAGGGCTTGACGGTGGGTGCGAGTCGTGTTAGATCGAGTGCAGCCTCCCGCCCGTGCCCGTTGTCTCAATGTTGCCAGGCAATATATCAACTTCGGACAGCTTCGTCGTAGGCGACGTGAAGATGTTCCACACTTTCAACCTGCGACGCATCAATTCAAGAGAGTTAAGAGGAGGACAATGCGCACCCTGGCCAGCGGCCTGGCCCTCGCGAGATTGAGCGCCAGGAATATCAACTAAGCGGTGCCGCTTCGGAAAGCGAATGGTTTGGAGTGAACTTCACTGAAGGCCTCCAACATCCGCAGGGACGCTCCAAGACGAGAGGAGACCTAGAGGGAAATATACGAGAGGCTAATGGGGCTGATACACGTAGGGATCCAAATGGGGCGGCGCCCACAGAATACTGGCGGTGACTGGGTAGTTCTTGAAGTTGTACACCGAAGAATATCGATACGTTGGACTCGGAGGTGGGACCTCTGACGCCAAAATTTACAAACCCTTTGACCTACCAGGCAAAGTGATGCGCTGATCAAAAGCTGTCGTTGATTGCGGGCCGCGGCGTGAGAACGAGGCACACCGAATCAACACCGCATAAAGGAAAATTTCAACCTACTATTGAGTCCAATGGGTCTGGATTTTTGAGGCAGTTAGATGTATACAACTGTTACCTTGCTTTAGTAAGGTCCCCCTGCCTCAAAATTTGACGTCCGAAATCTGCCATTTATCTACATCTGTAAACACTGTCCGTGCTAACAACACCAAATACTACGGTATCTCGAGGTTTTCCCCCCCTTTACTGGGTATCCCAGAAAGGAAAAATCACAAAAATCACCCCGACAAAGAGGATTCAGAGGGATTTCAAAGGCATCCAGTCTTGCCTATTCTGTAAGGGTCCAAATGTGCTAGAATCATTTTTTCTCTGCGCGCTTCGCGCGCCCACGGTAACTCAGAGGCGGATGTAAAGTATTTATAGCCCAAAGAACACTTAGATCTGGCTATTCTATGGTAGAAATAATCTGAGCTTGGTAAGAGCAATAAGGTCTGACATTACATGTAACCACTGGGAAGTAACAGGAACCAGTGTCCCAGATTCAATTGAGATCTGGGGCAATTGTTGTGCCAACGGGATTGAAGCCTACGAGGGCCTGCAGAGCGACAAAAAAAATTGGGAATTTTTTGCGGGTGCTAAATTACCTCATCTCTAACTCTGGGAGCGGTCAATACTATAGGGCGGGGCAAAACGAGGCAGAACGGAGGAGAATGCAGGTGGGTTCGGCATGTTCCCGGTCGTGACTGATGTGACATGGTAGATAACATGTCACAATGTTACCTGCCGACTCACAATTTCGACAGTTTTGAGGATCGAAAATATCATCTGTGCACACAGGACACATTATATGTGCTTCAGACTGTCCCCCGAATATTTTGGAGATTTTAGGTACCGTTCTGAGTTACACTGTTCCGAGGGAGGAGCAGGAATCGCCATGGATTCGGGGTTCGAGCGCTCGCAGTACTGTCTTGAAACAGATACTCATTCAGCAGTGAATATTTGCTGGTCTCCGGGGGTCGATGCGCCGGAAGAGGTAATGGAGATGGCTCAAATGGGGCAGGAAAAAAACTCAGGAACGCCTGGATCAAGTCTGGATTCATAATTCTCCAGTCCCCTTGCGTGACTTGAGCAACTGAGCAGGAACCCCCAGAAAATAAAACCGAGTAACCCCGAGGGAGCGGTCCATGCGGTCCTACACATGTACCCGGGGGTGGTGCGCACTGCGCGCGTTTCATCCTGCCCCGGTCGCTATCCAGCTTTGCTGCGTTCCTGGTCGTCCAAGTCGTCAAGTGTTCAGTGCAGAAGCAAGCCAAGCCAAATCCATGTGAATGCGGAGACACGGTGACTTGCCTCGAAATTTCAACGCGACAAAGTGAAATTGCTGTGAAATTCACGCGTACTTGCCGCCGGCAACCTTAACGGAAACTAATTAACTTGTGGAAATTCATGCTCGATATCTGCAGGCTTGAATATTCCGTGAAAAATGCTTGAATTCGAGGAGACTTTCGCAATCTTTCGAGACGGTCTGGCCCGGGTGAACGGTGAGCAGGCTTGGCCGACGGGAGAAATAAAACATAAGCTTTCTGTGGGAACGCGTCTCAATGGGGAGTTATGAGAATTCTGAGGAATTCTGTTTCTGGCGATCGTCGCGATCGCGATCTCATCTCGCAAATCTCCAGATCTCATCGACCGATCCTCCATTCTTTGGAAAAAAGATTGGCCGAGCCGGTCCCCGGGAAAGCCAAGCCAAGGCACGCGCGATTCGAATGTGAACCAAGTCCTAAACTGGTCGTGAATGTATGAAAGGTACAGAATAGTTAATGCTACAATATGGTTCCCGTTAGACTGAACCGCGATATGAGTATGTGCTTTATGCTCTGGAATTGAGTATGAGAGTATGCAAAATAGGTGGTCAAAGTGAGCGAGAGAGAGGGAGGGAGAAACAAAGAAAGAAAGAGAGAACTGCCAATGTCATGACACCCCAAGCTTTGAAAACATCTCGTCCAGGGTCTTGAATGCCACCGGTTTTACCAGACTGGGAGGCAACACGTCAGTAACGCTGGATCCACACAGCGACCGGAAGACACACTATCCGTCCACGCCCGCCTCGAATGCCTTCCGCTTGTCTTCAAGCGAAGACATCCCGGTAAGCGCCAGTATTCGTGTTGGCTTCCAGTTCGGGTCTTCCACCAGCCATCGCGCCTCCAATTGACGTATCTCGGTCGTAGCCCCAAGACCTGTATTCCCGCTCAATGAATGATCTCCACGACACACTTGTGATCACAAACCATCAAGAATAGGCATTGACATGTCCAATAGCACGACACTGAAGAACCCAGGTCAGTCAGATCCTCGGAGATGCCCAGACAAAGTGCCCAACGCACTCGAAAGGCCCATCCTCCTCGTACACACTCACGCCATTACGCCCATCGACAGCGTCCCGATAGTCGTAGCCCTGCCAAAGACAAGTTAGAAAGGACATTCAGTATTCTTAGTCGAGCGAACCCGAGTCGTGAGCCATTTAACGCTAAGGTACAGTGTCAGAAGAAAGGTACGGCATATGTCCAAAGACGACGCACAGTAGGTTCCGGAGTATGCTGTTGTCTTCCACGACCAGGACACGGAAGCGCCGCTCGTCGGAGTTGATTGTCCCCACCGATGACCGCAGGAGCGTGCCGCCCGTACCGATGTTGATCGCCACCTCGTCCTCTTCCACCCCTGCAGGTGGCTCCTCCTTTTCTGCCGTCGACGATAATGTCTGCCATGACAGTGGCGCCAATGGGTGGGCCGTCGACGAGCGCGGCGACATTATGGGCCGCATCGACCTGGTGCCGCGCTCCTCCGAGTTCCGCCGTGATACTTGCGCTACTGACGCGACCGGCTCGGCATGCACGCCCTCCTCGCGGTAGGGCGACGAATTGCCCGACCGCCCAATCTTGATCGTATGCAAAGCGAGTTTCAGCAGCGCGTGTAGCCGCGACGGGCCCCCGGGCTTGTATATGATGCGACAGAACCCGCCGATGCGCTCATGCTCGGACGCGATCGCCATTACGCTGGGGTTCCCGCGCAGCGTCGACAGAACGATGAACGGCCGGCTCGTATCCCGCTCCACCGTCGCCTTTTTCACGGGCTCGACGTCCTCGTTCAGGATCACGATCTCGCCGTGGACCTGCTCCGACGGCCGGACCTCGAAGCCCCACCACGACACAAGGTACGTCTGCACGACCGTGTGCAGCAGCTGCACGCCCTTGTGGTCGTCGTCAAAACCGACGAGCGACACGGTCACGGGGTGTATGGGGTCGTCGAATTTGAAGGGCTCCATCTCGGGCGCGGTGGATTCGTCGCCCAATATCTGCGCGGCGAAGGTCACCTTTATCTCGGTCCCCACACCTTCCTCGCTCCAGACGTCGACCTTGCCATTGACGCTCTCGGACTTTACTATACTGTTTACGATCGCAAGCCCGAGACCCGTGCCTGTCTGTAACGGGTTTTCTTGCGAAAACGGGTGGAACAGTTGGTTCTAAGCGAATCAGCGTGCCGTACATGACCTAAAAAACAATTGAATACCTTGCGGAAGTTCTCGCTTATCCCCTGTGACAGACAATGAGGGTCGTGCAAGACAAATAAGCATTCTGCACACCTTCCCAGTGTCGTGCACAACAAGCTCGACTTTTGTTTCGTCTGGCACCTCTTCCAGGGACCGAGGTAGCTCGCGCAAACTGACGTGTACGTATCCGTTCTGGGCAGAAAACACAAAACTCAATCGCGAGCATCCACCGCCACGGCAGCCCACGCACAGTAGTAAACTTGAGGCTGTTCCCAAACACATTCATCAACACCCTCCGGATCCCGCCCTTCTCGCACTTTAGCGACCAGCCCTGCAGGCGCCATCAGCATGTATCAAATATAGTTGGGAAACGAGGCGCACTCCTTTGCGCCACCCAATCTCCACGACGGTCTCGACCAGCTGCTTGGCTGCGGACAGCTCTTCCGGCGGCGAGTACACGCTCCCGATGCCCGTATCGCCCATGATCGCCGTCCGTGCGCGGTGCCCGATCCAGCACCCGTCCACCGCCTCTTCGACGAGCTGCATCAGGTCCACCCTGCATTGCGTTAGTCCCAACTAGGCAACGACAAAATGAACAGCACGTACTTGGTCGGGTGGATCACGTTCTCCACGCCCCCCGCCTTGGAGTTGCCGCTCAGCTTCGTAAAGTCTAACACGTGATTGACCGTCTCGACGAGCGAGGTCCCACATGCCTGCACCGTCTGCAGGAACGACAGCTGCGAGTGATTCAGCGCGCTATCGCCGAGCAGCTCCGCCGCCGCGAGGATCTGCGCGTGGAATTTAACGATGTGTGAGAACTCGTGGAAAGCAACGCACCCCATGCAACGGCGTCCGTAGCTCGTGCGATATGCTGGGGAGGGGGGTGTCAGTCGTCGGTCGCTAGCAACGAAAGCACCCGTACTTGGAGATGAACAGACTCTTGGCCTTGTCCGCGAGCATCATGCGCCGCTTCAGCACGGCGGACAGGATGATGACGCCGATGGCCCGCAGGTAGGACAGCTCGTGTCCCTCGAGCTACAACCCATTGCATTAGCCCGGCGCGTCCGTACCATTCGAACAATCCACTTACAAAACGCTTCGTCTGGTCTGACGCATTCCACGCACAAAGCAGCGCGAACGGCCGCTTGTCGATGTTATATATCGGCACAGCTGCCCACCAATCAGTCTCCGTTTCTCAAGCTCGTCAAAAGATGACTCACTGAGCGCGTACTGTATGTGCGCCTGCTGCATAAACAGGCGGAACGTCGGCGGGACGATCCCCTCAGAGATCTTGCCCTCGGGGTAGCGCGCAAAGAACTCGTTGAGGCGTGCGTACTCCTCGCCGGAGAGCGTGCGCGTGCTCGTCGGCAGGTCGGGGTCCCCGTGGTGCAGCACGACGGCGACGGTGCCCTCGGAGCTCATCGACTCGAGCACCTCGCAGTGCGAGAGGTCCATGACGACGACGCCCTCGACGTCGAGCGTGCGCTGCACGAGCTTCGCTGCGCGGTCGTACACCGTGTCCATGGAGGACCCGGAGCCCATGAGGTCCGGCGGGTCGCGCGGGGTCCGCGGCGCGTCGTACACGTCGAGGTCACGCGCGCCGTCCACTTGCGCCCCGCTCCCACTCCCATTCCGCTGCTGCCCCGCCCCCGCCGCCTCGCTATCAATCTCCAAACACTCGCGGCTAAACTGCTCCATCTGTGTCGCAAAACAAAACCGCTCAGCTCCGCGCCGCCTCTTACGTATGCGTATACAACTCACCGAGTTTTGTATCCGGTCTCGAATCCGGAGCTGGATCTACGACACATCCGTCTGTTAGAATGGGGAGGCCAGGCAGGAGCGAGGACCATGCTCACCTTATCCCGCCAAAGCTCCATCTCGCGCATCGCGATCGCCGCAAACTCCTTGAGCGTGTGCCGCTGGCGCGGCGTAAAGTCGTCGCGCGGCGCGTCGTCGATGAGCGCGAGGCACCCGATGTTGAACCCGTCGTGCGTGCGCAGCGGCGCGCCCGCGTAGAAGCGGATGTTGGGCGCGCCGAGGACGAGGGGCTGCGCGAGCGAGTGAGGATTAGCGCGCCTCCCGAGAAAAAAAAAGTAGCTAACACCCACATTTTTCGCAAACCGCCAATCGCGGCGGCTATCAAGCACGATCATCGGCTCGTCCCCGCGATGCAATATCGCGTGCCCGCAGAAACTCTGCGCCCGCGTGCAGCTGTGCGCCTTGCTCAGGCCCCCTGGGAAAAAGACCGCGGTCAGCGTCAGCATTACGTCAGAGCGCGAAAACGGCGCGTCAAAAATAAGCGCGTCCCCCCAAAAAAGCGAAAACACAAAACACGCGACTGCGAAAGAACGAAAGAAAGACAAAAGAAAGCGCCCACTCACACTCGGACTTGAACCACTCGCTCTCCCCGTCCACGACCGAGATCACCACGCCCTTGGTGCTGAACACGAGCTTCGCGAGGTGCGCGATCCGGTCAAAGTTCAGGTCCGGCCCCGTGTTCATGATGTTGAACCTGTGCGTGTCGCGCGTAAAAGAAAAATATTAGCATCGAAATAGACGGGATATAATGAATGAATGGGAAGGGGAGAGAAGAGAGAAGGGAAGAGAGGAGAGAGGGGAAAAGACGCACTTGTACAGCGCGCGCCGGCGCCCGAGCTCGTCGGGCGGGTACGGCGGCGCGAGGAACCCGCGCGCGGCGAACGCGCCCTCGGCCTTTTGCGTCCTGCTCCCATTCGCCCCCGTGCCCCCAGTCGCACCCCCACCCCCACCACCACCTTTCGCGCGCGCGTCCTCCTCCCTCTGCACATGCGCCGTCCCCTCCTCCCTCGGCTGCACACCCTTCTGCGTCCCACTCCGCGCATCCCGCCCGGGCTCGCTCGACGTCTTTCGCTCCACCCCGTCCACCCCACTGGTACTCGCGCCATCCCCATAGCTCGCGCGCCGCTCGACGCCGAGCATCGGCTGCGCGACCAGAGTCGCCGCGACGGGCAGCGGCGCGCTCATCTGGCGCGCGAGCGGTGCGCGGCGCGGCGCGGGCGCGGGGACGGAGTGCACCGTCGTGAGGGAGAGGTCGAGGTACAGCGGCGCCCGTGCGGGGGCGGGGGACGAGGAGTTGGGCAGCGAAGAGGAGTAGGAGGAGGAGGAGAAGGAAGAAGAGGAGGAGGAGGAAGCGGGGGGGCGGGCGTGCGTGTTCGTGTTCGGCGCATGTCGGGCGGGGAGAGACGACGAGGCGGGGGGGAGGTACGACGCGGGCGATGCGTAATAAGACGGAGACGTGGACGCGGGAACGCCGTCTGCGAGTCCCCCTTTGGCGGCGGCGCGCACGACGGTCGAGCCAGAGCTCGCGTCAGAGACGGGGTCCCCGTCGGTCTGCCCCGTGTCTTCGGGCGTCGTCCGCGCCTCCCCCGAGCCCACCGCATCAGTCCGCGCATGCACCAGCCCCGGCCGGCGTGCCCCACCGGCAACACCCACCCCGTCCCTGCTCAGCGCCTCCCCGTCCGTCACGGCGCGCCCCAGCCCCGGGCGCGACGGGTTCGAGTCGGGCGTCGTCGGCTCCGCGTTCATCGTCTCTCTTTGCGTCTTCCCGTCGGCGGGATGCGCGAGCGGCGTCGGGCCCTCCTCGCCCACTCCGTCCACACTCACATCAATCACACTATCTGCATCCGCACCCTCATCTCCCTCCTCCTCGACGCTCCCCTCCCGCGTCGCAGGCGGCGTGCGCAGCCCCGAGGCCCGCCGTACCATCCCCCCGCCACGCGTGACGCCAATCCCAAAATAATCCGCGTCGTCCGCCGGGCGCACGGCGCGCACGGGGGCGGTCGCGGGCGGGGGGCGCGGGCCCGCGATGGGGTCGACCGCCGGCGCGGCGCCGGTCGTCGTTGGCGCGCTCGCAGGCCCGTCCGGCGCGCCCAACGTCCCCGGCGCGCTGACCGCCTCGCGCTTGGCGCTCACGGGGCTGGCCTCGATGGTGGGGAGCATGCCGACGCCGACGCCCTCGGAGTACGTGTAATGCGGATCGTCGACGTCCGCGGTGCCGCTCCAGAAGCCGCTGAGGCGCGCGCGGCGCGTGCCGCCGGGCGTCATGACGTCGAAGCCGGGCGTCTGCACGCCGTGCGCGTGCCACGGGTGCGCGTGCCACTGGTGCGCGGCGGGGGTTGTTGCGTCTGCGTGCAAATGAGGATGTGGATGTGGACTGGGATGCGCGCGCGCGTGCGGGTGAGACAGCTGGAGGGTGTGCGCGTGCTGGATGGGGAGCTCAAAGTCGGGGTGGCTGCCCGGGATGGGGACGGCGCCGGCGCGGCGCATGGGGTCGACCAGCTCGTGCTCGGGAGATGGAAGCGCGAGGGGCGCGACGCGCACGCGGGCGCCGGCCCAGCGCAGAGTTGCCGCGGATGTCTGCGCGTCGAGGTGCGTCTGCGCGCTGCTCGTATTTGACGCAGCTGCGGAGGAGACTGACGCGGAGGTCGATGCAGCAGGGTACTCGGTCGGCGGTGGGTACGATGCGGGGAATGCGCCTGGGAGGAAGCTCAAGACGGGGTAGCTGGAGGCGGATGCCGAGGTCGAGGGCGGGGAGGACGAGGAGAGAGCGGAAAAGGACGCACGGAGGCGGTGGGACGGCTGAGGCGGTGGTGGACGCGGGCGCTCAAAAGCTAAGGCGCCCTGGGGGATGCTGCCCTTTACTTCCGTCGGTAGCTCTCCAGGGGGCGAGGGCCGTGGGGGGCGAGGGGTGCGGTGGGGGTCCCAGCGGCCGGCAGCGTACGCGTGGATGAACGTGCCCCAGTCGTAGCCCGCGTCCGAGCCATGCAGACTCCCGCCTGAGCCCCGCGAGCTGGAATTCGGGTACAGCTCGAACGTCAGCGGGGGCAGTGTCTCTGCATTATATTATATTAGAATTTCTTGCAGAAAATACCTGTACGCACCCAAGTCAATGGTGAGGGCCTCGTCCTCCTGGAGCGTGTGCATGGCTTCAGGCAGCAGCGGCGTAAACTTGTTTTCGGGGGCAGTCGCCGGGCGGTAGGGCCTGGGGGCTGTCCGCGGGCGGCGTTGTGTGTCTGCGGGCATGGGGATTCGTCGCTTTGGCCGGGGAGCCCTACCACATATTGTTGTGGAAAGAGAGTGGTTGGTTTGGGTGGCAGAGGTGGAGCTACCATGCATGATGTCATACATTCCACAACGGGCCTCAACGCCGCCGACCACTTCGGGAAACTACGCACCGTTCTCAGGGACACCACTACCGTATCCCTTCACCCCGCAATCCGTCTGTCTCTCGCCCCTGACCCTACACCGAGTTTCCACGACAACCAGCAGAGGATCACCTTTCAACTTGCCTGAAGACGGCCGCCTCACTCTTATATTCTTACACTCGCTCAATGCCCGCTGCCACTCGACACTCGGCACTCCTCCTATCAGCCTCTCCTCTCTCTCGCGGCCGCCTTCAATCCGCGGCCTCATCGTGCCTGGCCCTCGCAAATATAGCACGAAAGTCTATTTACCTCGGCTCCAACTTGCATTCCAATGCACTCCACCTTATTTTGCCGGGATGACGCTTTCCCTCAATTAAGTGATACCAATCTATTAGAACGCAGAGGGCTCGCCACGACGGCGTGCGAATTCATCAATTGTTTAAATTGAAGATGACGCGGCCGGAAGACGCCGAGGCTCGCTCCTCGGCCTGGAATCTGGGCGACAGCGCGCCGGACC
This sequence comes from Mycena latifolia, assembly GCA_029289555.1. Lineage (NCBI taxonomy): Eukaryota > Fungi > Basidiomycota > Agaricomycetes > Agaricales > Mycenaceae > Mycena > Mycena latifolia. The sequence goes on along the minus strand of JARJLE010000063.1, from coordinate 363,899 downwards.
CGAGATCGACCGAAAAACTGCACTCAAGTTGTTCTTAGTGGTCCTACACTTACCCTACGCCGTCAAGTATTAAGGCCGCTTTAGCTTTCCGCATTCATGTGCACCCTCCGCCGTCTGGCCATGCAATAAGACTAATAAATAATAAATCAAAAGCCGAACCGTCGCCTGCCAATGTCAGGACCCGAGTCGAGCTCACCAAGCAGGGGCAGGACGACAAGCACACCACGCACACTGAGCCGCCATGGCACAAGTCGTCCTCAGCATCATTCGACTTGTCGATCTGCCGTGGGTTTCGTACTCCCGAGGCTCGACCCGCACGGGTCGACGCATCGTCCCGTTAATTTTCCTGTGCTGGCAGCGTCTCGGAATAATGCCCCAATGGTACTGTACAAATCGGCACGTCTACCTGGATCGGCGTCGGGAGCTCAGCCGGGCCCGTTCCCATAGATTACGACGCATATAACTTAACTTAATTTAATTTCCATGTTGCTGCAGTGCAGTGTTTCCCAATAATACCCCAAATGGCACGAATCAACAACCCCTATAGAGTGGGTCGACCCGGGAAACGACCTGTCGGAGCAAAGCCAGAATAATTACACGCGGCGGGATCCAATACTTACTTACACTTCATGATCAGGCGAATGCGCCCACATGTGTCCACAAAAGGGCGTGGGAACCTCCATCAATTCTCCCTGATCTGCAACTTGAAGTCTTCTGAGCCTGAGTTGAAGCTGCCCAGCACGCGGCTTGATTCCTCTGGCGGCGCCCCCGCCTGACTATGCCTTCCCTTTCTGAGCCGCAAGGTATCGATCCGCGCTATACACGGGCGCCCATTCTTCAACCGCCTCCTATTCCTAGACCTAGCAGACGCGGCCCCGCGCCTCGTGCGCGCCGTCGAGGCCTGGCACACCGAAAAGGACGAAATCGCGTTTATATCCCTGCTCTGGGTGTACGGCGGCGAGTTCTACCACCACCGGCACTCCCGCCTGACTCCGCGGAACTAGCTTTCCGCATTCATGTGCACCCTCCGTGTGCCACGCAATAAGAACAATAAATTTGCAGTCGCCTGCCAGGACAGCGAGCTCATCAAGCAGGGCAGGACGGCTAAGGCTTCAAGCACACCGCGGGCACGGGCACAAGTTCCCGGGATCATTCGACTTGTCGCTCCCTTCCAGCGCATGCCGTGGGTTTCGTACTCCCCGCGGCTTGACCCGTCCGCTAGGACCGTCCCGTTCATTTTCCTGTGCTTGCCGGCGACTCGGAATAATTCCCCAAATGGTACTGTGCAAATCGGCACGGGTCGACCCGTCTCCCTGGAACGCCCGATTCGAGAGCTCAGCCATCCTACGGATGGTCCCGTCCCGTAGATCTAAGATTACGATGCGTATAATATAAACTAATTTCCATGTTGCTGCCAGTGCAGTGTTTCCCAATAATCCCCCAAATGGCACACATCAACCCCTAAGAGGTCGACCCGAGGAACTAGCAAAGCCAGCATAATTACACGCGGCGGGATCCAATACTTACTTACACTTCATGATCAGGCGAATGTGCCCACATGTGTCCACAAAAGGGCGTGGGAACCTCCATCAATTCTCCCTGATCTGCAACTTGAAGTCTTCTGAGCCAGAGTTGAGGCTGCCCAGCACGCGGCTTGATTCCTCTGGCGGCGCCTCCCTGACTATGTTTTCCCTTTCCGAGCCGCAAGGTATCATCCCGCGCTCTGCGGCCGTTCGAATTCTTCCTCAACCGCCTCCTAGACCTTGACTCGCGCGAGAATGACGGTTCATCCAAACGCACTCGGGGGCTGACGCGCCCACATGTGTTCACAAACGGCGTGGGAATCTATGTGGGCGTCCATCAATTCCTAACATGATCTTCAACCTGCCCTGCAATCCTCTTTCTCCACTAAACGCTACTTGACTGCGTTTACCGCGCCTCATCCAGGTCTTCCTATGCTTTCTGAATCTCAAGGTATCAATCCCGGGCCCGTTATATTCGAGCCCCAATCATTGTTGCTTAGCTGCTCCTAGAACCTCGTCTAGTGCGGGCCGTAGAGGCCTGGCATACCGAAAAGGACGAGATTGCATTCATCTCGATGCTCTGGGAAAGTGGGGGGGATTTCTATCACTACCAGCACTGGGAGGCGAGCTATTCTGCAGAGAACGCGGCGGAGCTCTTCAAGCACGCAACACGCATCCCGAGGAACTTTTACCTCGCGCCCCTCCCTCTTCCCGAACCGGGACTCAAAATGCGCGCGCCGGCCGGCACTGCAGATGATCCCGGCGTATATTTCAAGAAGATCGAGCCGTTCACATACGAGCCCGAGTCCAAGGACGGCCCCACGCCCGCCGACGACCTGCTGCACGAGGCGCAGATCTGCGAACGCCTCGCGCAGAGCCCGCACCCTAACGTGTGCCGGTACCTCGGGTACGTGCCGACGCCCGACCAGAAGAACCTCCTCGGCCTGTGCTTCGAGCGCCACTGCATCAATCTCTACCAGGCTGTTAACGGCTCGGACAACAGCGAAATTGCGTTCGGTGTGAAGAAGGTAATCGCGGGCGTGCGTAGCGCTCTGGAGCATCTCCACGCGCTCGGATTCGTGCACGTAGGTTGCGTTCAAGTGCCCCTCGCCATCCGTCGCGCCCCGCTGACTGTACGACACGCAGAACGACGTGAAGCCCGCGAACATCATGCTCGCTGCCGACTCGCGCGCGGTCCTCATCGACTTCGACTCGTGCCACCCCCTCGGTGAGTCCCTCAAGGGGAAGAAAGTGGCCACGTGGGACTGGGACCACGGGGGCGAGACCGCCGAGCCGCAGAACGACTGGGTCGGGTTGGACAAGGTGCAGAGCTGGCTCGAAGCGCGCGCTTCCGAATGCACGGCGCCGCCGTGAATGTTTATGTTCTGTATCAATGAGTGTCGGGTACAGCGTCGATGGGCTGGTGGCTCAGCGTGGATTATCAAAACATGACGGGTGTTCCAGAAATGCCATTGGCAGTGGCGGCGGCTGGAGTAGCGTAGTGGGGCTTAAAGCGATTTATTATTTGGGGCCAGTGTTTAAATCAGCAGGATATTCCTTTGGGGGCGGGCACCGTAACGGGTTAGCCGCAGAGTGAGTTTCGCCATCCACGGAACCAACACGGAACGCGCTAAAAAGGGTATGTATGAACATCCCCTATTTGACTGCTACCCCGAAGGTTGCCGAGATACAGACGAAATGGACACTCTGGGTCCCAAGAACTTGAACGGAGAATCGATACCAGCGGCAGAACGGACTCCACTACTTCCTGTTCGTCCGGGTGCTTGCTAAGGTTTCCTCGGGCAGTGGACGCTCCCCGGCGCGATAGATAGGCGCGATAATCGTCGCAGCCGATTCGTCATGTCGGAAAAATCCAAATCGGGTTTAATCGGCGTTGAAGGTGTTGCAAGCCATTGCATGGTCACATGGTTTAAGCTGGCTTCCAACGCACAGCTCGGAATCCTCCAACCACTCCCAAGCCACCTCGCACGTTCCAAGATCTGCCAGGCCACGGTGATGTTTCAAGCTCTTCCACGGTCCGCCATGCCTAATGCTTTCGAAGGAATAAAAATACTATCTCTCCCACGACGGGGCCTCCAGTGTATTGAATTAACTGTTGTACTACTGACTGTGTTAGCTGTTAATGTATTGTATTAGCCGAGCATCTTTTGTCTGAGGTGAAGTACTCGATAGAGTATCATTACTTAGTATTGCTCGAGTTAACTAGGTATTCAAGCGCGCATATGTGTATAGATAAATTTTCGAAGGGCACCACCTGAGTTATGTACCTTGCTCGAGCCACCCGGTTGCGGCTCCACCTCGCTCCACACCTCTCGGCAATCCGGCAATAACCCCGACGGGGATTCACAATGGCCCACAACCAAAGAATTTGAGAGTTCAACTATGCTGACAATTCTCTCCTCACTGAGCGCACTTTACCATAAATTGAACATTATCATGTGACTTGTCCATACCTTGAGACGCCATGGGACTGCTTGTAACTCACGTTCAGGCTTCAGACGCCTTGAAAGTGGTTCGAAGGCCCCTGCCACGCTTCAAAGCACTCCGAAGGTCACATGCTGAGCCATGCCGTTGCAAGCTGGCTGGCTTTTTTCCGACACAGGTCTTAGTCACTGCCACTGGTCAGATTGATATCGTCCCGTGGTCGCGTAATTGGAGTTCGAGCTATAAGACGCGAGTCTGAAGTAATTGAGCTAACATACACGTTCTATTCATCTCGCACTCCTCACCACACACACCCACCTAGCAACTCATGGCCGCATACAAGTCATTCGCTGTTGTCGGAGGCGGGACACTCGGATTACCGATCGTCAGTGCCCTCTCTGCCCAGAACGTCTCCGTCGTCCTTCTCTCGCGGCCGGGATCCTCGAAAAAGACCGTGCCGTCAGGGGTCCAGGTCGCCACAGTCGACTTCGCCGATGCCTTGGCAGTTGCCGCGGTATTCAAACAACACAAAGTCGACGTCGTGCTGTCGACCATCACCACAACGGCTGCTGCAGCCCAGAAGTCGCTCGTGGACGCCGCGAGACTTGCAGCAGTCGAGCTGTTCGTGCCCTCCGAGTATGGGATGCCGACCGACGGCCAGGCGGAGGGCCTGCTCGGAGCCAAGAACCATATTGCAGGTCAGCAAGTCCATGATTGATTATTACTTGCGTCCAACGCTCTGGCCAGCCGACCTGAAAGCCGTCGGCATCCCTTCTACTAGATTCTTCGTGAGTGCACATAGGGCTGGACCATCAGTTTGACGACTGACCTTTGATACAGGTAGGGATGTTCACCGAATTCATCCCGTGGCTCGTAGGGTACGCCGACCACGGGAAGATCAGAATCGTCGGCAAAGGGGAGGTGCCGGTGTCCTTCACGTCCATCGGAGACATCGCAGGTACGTTGCGAATCTTTTAATTAGCCACTGGTCATTCACAAGAATCACAGGATTCGTGGCATACGTATTGACGACCCTCCCTCCCTCTGAGCTCGAGAACCGCATCCTCCGACTTGAGGGCGATCGCGCGAGCCTCAACGACCTCGGGGCGCAATTCAAGACCTCCGTTGAGTACGTCGACAGCATCACCGGGGAGGCAGGCGAGCTCAAGACGATCTTGTTGACGATCGTGGAAACTGGTGCAGGGAGCACGGGCTGGGACGTAGCGGCGAAGACCGAGGGATCGGGGAGCAAGGCGGCGGGCAGCGCAAATTCGTTATGGCCGGGCCACCAGTGGCAGACGATCAAGGAGGTGCACAACCTTTAATATCGCGTACACTCATGTATATGAATGTTGCCATTGGCCAAATGTAGCGGATAACGCATACTTGGTGCAAAACTTCAAAGAATTGGAATAAGAAAGTAATCCTTTTTTGCTGGGTTCCACAGTAGCATAGGAGTAGGAGGACCGGGAAGGCCCGCGAACCTTACGGAAAGTAGGAAGTGCATCGCCAGTTCAAGTCGGTGCCAGTCTAACTGAGTTGGTGGTAGTTTGAGGTCAACGCGTGAAATCATGTGCGTGGGAACTCTGTCCACTCTCCGGGCCGTTACGCGAACGTTACGGTCTGCGTCTACCATTCCTCCACCCAAGCCGACCGCGTTCGGATCTTCAACACTTTCAGACGCGTCGCCGTCTCAGGCCACGTTTTTCTCGATTTTCTCGTCTCAACGATCTCCACGAGGCTTGAGGATAACCGCGTCAAGTCTCCGCTAGTAGTCGACAATGTTCCTCGAATAGATGTTGGAGTCTTGCTCGCGCAATGTCTTTGGGATTGGACGCGTATGGGATTGGACCCAAATGACGTTGAGCCCTTGGATGTGCGTACGACCGAGAAGCTCTCTACCGTCGTCGCTGTCCGAACCTTCCCTACGACGCATAAGTATTGGCTGAATGAATTCTATGAATTTTAACTTGAATCATGGCGCTTGCTCAAGTTTGTGTTGTCCTCGATCCAAGAAATTTATGCAAGAGACCAAGACTTGAATTCGAATAGAACGAGTACAAAACGAACAAGTATATACTCAAGACAGTACAAGTAAAGAAGCAAAGATTAACGTGCTTTTGGTCGACGCGAGCGTCTCAAGCCCGGGGGCCCAACGGCAAGGGAGCACGAGGGTTGCGAACCCACCCCCGGGAACTATCTACTGACTACGGGATGGTAGGGCAAATGCAGAAGAAGCTGCGTAGTCGGGTGAATTCGGCCTGCGAAGGAACTGTCTGTCAGCTGTAAGTCGACGAAAAGAGAAGGAAACGGGCGCACCAGGAGTGACTGCCACATCGCTCCGAGGCAGAAGAGGGCTATGGCTGTTTGGCTTCAGTTTCGCCGAGCCCCAGCTTGGGTCACGATCCCGATTGGCAAGCTGGCACCAGCTCACATCCACCCTTCCGACGGCATCGCCGCGGGTTGATCAGCACCTGCTTGCTGCGACGCCGAAGCGCAGTGCGCACAGTGAGCCGCTTCCACGTCTGACCCGCCAGGCTCGTTACATGGGTATGTGCCGCCCGTCTACTCGATGCCTGTGGACGACGGTTAGCGTTCGAAGCGGCTGACAAGGGTATAGCGGACACACCTATTGGCTGGTTACCCTCCCCTGCGCCGGGCTTTGAGATCGCCCTTCTTGTGGCGCGGTCTTTGGTGGGTGTGCTTGGTGTGGTGGGTGGGGGCCGCGTCGTCGGCGGCGAGGGGATCGGCCCTCGCCGCCGAAAACTCTGGAGGAGATGTCAGCGCGCACCGGGAACAGCGAAGAAGAAGGGAACTGACGAAGGGAGAGAGGGAAGGTGAATCCCCACCGAAGTGGGTAGGAGAGAGGTGAGGGTTTGCAGTGGGGTGCCCCCGTTTATATATGTTTTCCAGCCCAATCACCTGACGGCGTTGAGACAAACCAAATAGCGCAAAGCAGACGCGACGCGACGTGTTACTATAAAATGTGACCCGAATTCGGTGTGACGGGTCTCTTCTGCCCGCCATGGTCGAATTGCTGCATGAATATACTAACGTTCCCCGTTTCTGCCTTTTTGAGTTGCAAAGTGGAGGCGGGGCTATATCCAGCCTGATGAAGTGATAGGCGCCTCGGCGCCTATCAGTTGTGATGAATTCAGACTGCTCCCGAGCCACAACTCTTACGTCGATCTGTTCTCTTGTTTTCAGTCGTGTTTTTCGCAGTTATCTGGACAATCCACCGCAATCTTTGTTTGCTGTAGGGCAGAACAGGAACTTTATAGTATAGGTACATCGGTTCAACTTGAACCCATCTTAGCCCTTCTTCTAGGCTCTTGTACGCTTGCGAGGGCCACTCATCGTTGCATATACACGCCCACACAGCCTCAGTGTGAGACTTGAATCAGATGTCCTGTGGATGTATTTTTCTTTGATAGTTAGGTCGTGGTCGCTTTACCAATAAACTATATCTTATTAAATATTACCGGCGTCTTTGTAGCGCGCTCTGCCAATCCTGTCTTCTAATAATGGAGCAAGTCCTCGCTGTTGCGGGACAACCAGATTTAGCACTCAGACCCAATAGGAATTGAGCTAGCGGTTTGTGGATTTTACATAAATGCCTGACGCCGTCCCACACTTCGTCTTCCTTCATCTCGCATCCCACTGCGTAGCTGCGAGCAAGCGACACACAAGCACTCTCATTTCCCCCACGCTCCTTGAATCCAAATGCACCGTGCAACGACCCTGCCAAAGCTTTGCTTGGGGGTATTTCTCCTGCTCATCTTGTTCAACGATGTCTGCCGCGGCGCTGCCCTAGCTCTACCGACCTCTACATCCCCCGAGATCTTGTCATTCATCTCTATCCCACTTGTCAAATTGCCTGAAGACCCGAATCGCCTCAAAACATTGGGCAGCGCACTCGTCAGTCCCTTTGTTGTTTGTCAAAGCAGGACCGAATTCACATTACCTAGGTTCACCAGATGCATGTGCGCCGCGGTGTGCATCGACTATCCTTCATGGGTTCTCGCTCCTTGCCTCTGACAGAAGTTGACGATCATACGCCCAACCCGACGCGACGACGACTCGCAACTTCGCGACGAAGCCATCACGCTGCCATTTCCGGAGTCGTTCGTCAAATAATGGATTCCGGCGAGGGTATACAAATGGCGCACGCGGAAGACACCACGGATACTTTGTCTGAGAATGCCAACACCGATCCCGAACCCAAAACCGACTCGGAGTCGGAATCGGACGCTGAGGTCACAAAATCTCACAACACGACATTCTGCCACTCAGCCGGGCTAGACATCGAGTAATTGCTAGCTCGTTTCCACCCGAGGAATTGTGCTAACCTCTTTTAGGGCAAACGACATCGGATGTTAGTGTTTTTCCACAAATAGTTGGAGCATTAGCAACTCAGCCCTGTCTTAGATCTCGCGACCCTCCGCATTGGCACACCTCTTCGGCCTTTCCGTCTCTTGGTTGATTCGGGCTCAGCAGACATGTGGGTCGGCGGAGAGCGATGTCAAGCAGACGGGGGCGGCAATTGCGTGAGACACAACTATTTTCGAGAGTGCAGCTGTATTTATTCTTCAGCAGGGCGACCACAAATTCCTTGGCGAAGAGTCAAGCTCGTCTTTCAAAGACATCGAAAAGCCGTGGAATATCAGCTACGGAAGCGGGTTCGTATCGGGAAACATGGTGACAGACCAGGTCGCGTTTGCCGGCTTGACGCTCAAGAACCACACGTTCGGTGTCGCTCGGAAAGAAAGCGCCCAGTTTACAGCGTATGTCTTTCCCGCATGCAGACTAGTCCATTTTTGAGTCCATGGCGCAGGAACGACATTCCATTGGACGGAGTCCTTGGTTGCGCCAAATCGGTGCGTTATTTCGGTGGGGTATTGCCAAGGATCTCATTCGGCGACAGAGCCTTTCAATACAGCAAACTCCAACTCTTGTAGAGGCTCTTCAAGCTACGGGCTTGATTGAAAGGAACATCATTTCATATAAGATTCCGCGATTAACCGATGGGAAGAACGATGGCGAGATTGCGTTGGGCGGGATGAACCCGGCCAAGTATGATGCTTCGTCGCTCGTCCGCGTCAAGAATGTCAACACCGGCGGGTTCTGGGAAGCCGACTTGGACGCTGTGGAGGCAAGCAATTGGCCCGTTTGCTGCTAGACATCACTCATGGACATTTTGCAGGTGAACGGCGAGAAGCTCGACCTATTCAACAAAAGCAGACATTGCATATTCGACACTGGAACAGTCAGTCATTCAACTATTTCCCGGCCTACATAGATTGACGATGCGCGTGCTATCGCAGACGCTCTTCATAGCACCCGAGGAGGTCAGTCCTCTGCTGTTTTGATCGAACCAATGCAAATGCTGAGCGCTCGCCATCCGTAGGACGTCGCCGCGATCCACAGATCCATCCCTGACGCGGATTTCGACGACTCCTTGGACGCTTGGACGGTCCCGTGTAACACGACTGCGACGGTATCTCTCGTCTTCGGGGGAAGACCCTTCCGGATACAGTCGGGCGATCTGGCATTTCTCCCAGTCGATCCCGCCAACCCAACGGGCGCTTGTACGTCTGCCATCGCTAAAGGTGGCGTCAGCGAAGGGCCCACACACTGGCTGGTGAGGGATACTACCGTGTCGCTCGTCCTCTCGCTGATAGCTCCAATTCGAGGTCGGGGACACATTTCTCAAGAATGTGTACCTCAGTACGAACCATGACACGGACGTGATATCTATAGCACGTTTAGCAAATTAGCAGCGTTTATCCCGGAACGGTTCCACTCACCCTCATTAACCCCACACTCATTTGCTGTATCAAACTACCATCCTGTCTCTCTGTAGAATGTACTCTATGCCTTGAGCTGTATACGAGTACGACACCAAGAGCTCGACCAGGTGTTGACACGAAATGTCGAATTTATTCAAGCTGGCTAGCCTGGACCGCTCATCCCCATCTCGCGACGAAACCAATCCTTCATTCCAATTGATTCTAGAGCCTGAATTAGAGTTTTCAGGTCTTCGACCTCGCGCAACCCCGGCTTTGTCCCGGCAATATGCATATCGGAATCCAGAGGACGTGTTGCTACGTGGTGGAAGTCCAGATAACGCAGACCTAGAATGTAAGTCAAGTTAAATCGAGACACCTTCACAGGATAATGCTTACTTCGTGCGCCTTCCAAAAAATCCGTGATGCAGTCTTTCTTGCCTTCGAAAACAAGAACCCCCGGCCTGCCCGTCTGTTTTCTTTCAATCGATGTTGGAAAGGCCGAAGCTTGGACTGCACCGACCTTGGCTAGACCGGAGACATTTGCATGATCCGCGCGCTGTAGAAGACGGCGAAACTTGGTGCGACTTCTAATGTCTATGCAAGGCAGTCAATTCCCAAGGCTTGAAGGCTTCCCACCCGAGAGGTCCTCACGGTGCATTCGCGCTATAGAAATAAAGAGAGGCGATGGGTTCTGCATCCGGCCATCAGACGAGAGCTCAGCTTGTCGTCCAGTGAGTCAGTGCGGTCCCACAATAACCTATGCTGGTGGGGTCGCCGAGACGACGTCGACGCGACTGTGAGAAAAGGACGCAAATATCCGTCAATAACGCGTGGTAGCCAATAAGAATGCGTGAATTTGACTGCGGAACGTAATCACGGAAAGGAAGCGTCGCCTATGACGGTAACTACTTACTAACGGTAATCCATGCGCCTGCCCTTTCGCATACACCATATCCAACGCTTATCGAACCCTTTGTTGCGCAGAATGTCTCTCAAAACTCTCGCCGTCCTCCCCGAATCTGAACTCAAGGATGGTCAAATGTTCGCAGGATTTCATCGTATCAGCGCAACGAGTGCTCATTACTAAGTTGTTTAGGAAAGAAGTAGCTTTCGGCGACGGAAAGGTGTTGCTTTCGAGGCTCGGAGACAAAGTACACGCTACCAGTGCCTTCTGCACCCATTACGGAGCACCCCTTGCCAACGGTGTGCTGACCGCAGACGGAAGGGTGGTTTGGTATGTTACTACTGTTGTCCGTTCTTGTCGCTGATTACGATTATCTAGCCCGTGGCATGGAGGTAGGCGGAATATCCATTACCGATGTACATATATTGACAGTGCTCCAGCTTGCTTCAACGTCTGCACCGGTGACATAGGTTCGCTGCAATATGGATCCTTCGATATCTATTACTCACTTTATAATAGAGGATGCCCCTGCCCCGGATGCCCTGCACTCGTTCCAGGTTCAGATTTCCGACGGACAGATACATGTCACTGCCAATGCCTCCGACACCCAGAAAGCTAACATGTCGCGCGCCCCCAAGCTGACCACAGCAGGAACAGAAACCGGTGGTGATGGTGTTGTTATTGTTGGCGGAGGAGCTGCCACTTTCCATGCTGTGGAGAGTTTGAGAGAGGTCTGCCATATTTCCTCCGTCAAACTTTCAAGGCTTATTCATCGTTTGAATTCGAATTCCAGCACGGATACAAGGGTCCTATCACCATTCTGACGAAGGAGAGCCACACTCCTGTTGACCGGTGGGATTTGCTCATCTTATGTCATTGAATTCTACCTCTTACTCCTGCCCAGCACGAAATTGAGCAAGGCACTTATCACTGACCCGTCTAAGATCGAATATCGGAGCGCCTCGGATCTGAAAATAAAGTACTCCACGAACATCCGCGTAAACGTCGTATGTGCTTTCTTTTCATATTGTTGTGGTTGCTGACTATGGCGCCAGACTGTCACCTCCGTCGACTTCGCGAAGAAAGAGGTCGTCCTGGACGGCGGGAAAGACTCCGTTGTCTACGACAAACTCATTCTTGCTCCAGGAGGAGTTCCGCGCAAACTCCCCATTCCCGGCGCCGATCTAGAAAATGTCTATATAATGAGAGGTGTTGAGCACACCAAGAAGGTGGATGCCGGTGAGGCTCTTGACATAAAAAGATTATTCTGCGTTATTGATATCGTTTTTCAGCGGCGCAGGAGGGCAAGAGAATGGTGGTCATTGGCTCTTCTTTCATCAGCATGGAAATTGTCGCGGCTGTGGCGAAGAGAAAACTCGCCTCCATTGACGTCATCGGCATGGAAGAGCACCCATTCGAGCTCGTGCTGGGTAAGGAAGTTGGGAAGGCGTTGCAAAAGGCAATCCGGCCTCTCTTGTGTCTCTATTTTTCTTTGCTTATCTTATCCGTATCGGTAGTATCACGAATCCCAGGGCGTCAAGTTCCACATGTCGAGCAAGGTCGAAAAGATTGTCCCTCAGGAAGGCAACGAGTCGCTTGCAGGAGGTGTTGTCGTCAACGGGGAGACCCTCCCCTGCGATCTAGTTATCATGGGCGTCGGTGTTGCCCCCGCGACACAGTTCTTGAAGGACAGCGGAATGCCACTCGAAAGAGACGGCGGTGTGAAGGTCGACGAGAACATGAAGGTTCCGGGCTACACCGATGTGTATGCCGTCGGTATGTCGTCGTCGCCGAATTCTTCCTTCTGACTAACGGGCATGTAGGTGATATCGCACACTACCCGCAAGCCGAGACTGGTGAATTCAGGAGGATAGAGCACTGGAACGCGAGTAACTCCTGGCTTGTCTCTGGGCACGAGTCTCATTATTTTCATCCAGGTCGCCGGGAACCAAGGGCGCGCGGTAGGGAAAACCATCGCTGGGAGCCCACAACCCTTCCTCAAAGTACCAATTTTCTGGAGTGCCCGTACGAGATTTTTTATCTGCCCCTTTGCGATCGCTCATCCAAGCTCTTGCCGCCAGAGGGCCAGAATATCCGGTACTGCGGAATTGGCTCCGGCTACGACGATATCTTCATCAAGGGCAATATTGATGAGCTCAAGGTACATCTACATCATTTCATTCTTCCTGAACCTAACTAAAAGAGGCTTATAGTTCATTGCCTACTACATTAAGGCGGGCAAGGTCGTCGCTGTCGCTACGTGAGAGCCCCGAGTACCTTTTCCGCTGGTCCATATTTAACGCTTTATAAAGGATGCAAAACGACCCTGTTGTCAGCTGTTCCTCGGAACTACTCCGGCTTGGGCTCATGCCTTCGCCGGAAGAACTGAGAGCAGGCAAGGTGCGCTGGCTCATACTAGTTCGTTTAGACATCTACTGACGGGTTTTAGGACCCCCTCACCGTGGATATGTCGAGCATTAGCAGCTTGAAGAAGGTGCAGGCATGAATGGTCAGATGGAAAGAATACGCACATGTGTACAATATACGTTTTCCGCAACGAAACACGGCATTATGTTCAGATCCCACAGCAGCAGTGAGGTCAACTTATCGGGTAACTATCGTGGGTTTTCAGTGTACGATTCTTCTCCAGCTCTGCCGTTGGCCTTTATGGTTCGATTTCGTCAGAAAAAGCGCGCTGGCTGTTGCCCATCTGCCACGTGATCGCGTGGCGGCCAACTCCTCCTTGCTCAACGAACTAACGCTGTTCTCCTCAATCACCGGGACATGCGATGCTCTTCAATCAACTCTCTACATCGGTCTCGACTCCTGTGTCACGATATTTCGGATCTACCAGGCAATAGGACAGACCCGGAATCAATTGCGTGCGGTACGGCATTATCCTCAAATTGTCCTGGAATGGCCTGGACAGTCTGTGCACCCAGTCACCGCCTTCCTCTCGACACTCCTTTAGTAAATTTGATACCTGGCACGCGGTTAGCAGAGGCATTCGATCCCAGCTCAAGAATCATGCCATCTGGCCGGAGCTTCTGGCGACTATTGTGTTTCGCGGGCCCATCGCACACGTCTATCTGTTGATTTCAGGGCTACGGTGACTCGGATGGCAATCGGTGAGAGAGCAATCGACGAGATGATTCGCCACCATCTCCGTCTTCACCTGTAAACGTCCGACCCCGGCTCCAGCGGTTCATTCAACTGAGCCTGGTACGTCATTGGGACCGGTGATTCGATCTCCATTGCCATTGCCAGGGTCCGCATGGACGGACAATGGGCTGGGGTTAAAAGGCCCGGGGTGCTGTATAGGTCTTTTCCGTATTTTTATTTATTAAATACGAGATCAAACAGTTCCCAGGCTGTGTATTCCGGCCGTGAGGACCTCCGTTCGGGGTTCCTTGGGGCTGAGTATGTATCTCTGCGCCGTTTACCTCCATACGCCCCATGCTACACGCCGATACACGCCGGGATATATCAGTCATTATCTGGCCGTCAGGTAGTTGCGGAATTGTTGAACGCAGAACACAGGAAAAATTGTGGAGAGGGTGGAAAAATCCCGGAAAAAATTAAGGGTTCAGCGGAAAGATGGAATTCACGAAAGGGATGAAACGAAGGGTGGAATATCGGGGGTTAGCTTATGCAGCGGGAGTTAACAAATGCGTGTGAAAAGAGGGATGACGGTTGGAGAATCAAATACGACAAAACAGGCTGGGCAAGCTCGTTTTCCAGCATCCTCGTCTCCAGCCGTCACCACGTCGTTCACAGCTACCCAGACAATGCAGGTCGTGGGCCACATGCCCCCGGCGATGCTCTCGCAATATCACCTCAATGCAGCTGGCCCACAGGTCCTCCCAACTCCACCGGTGGCGACACGCAAGCGCAAGCGCGCCCACCAGTACACCGTCAGCTACAGCGAGGTCCAGGAGGTTGACAGCGATGGCCGGCTCAGAGAGGTCATCGTGATTGAGGACACTCCCCCGCCCCCGACCACAATGTCTCCCTCCATCACCAACAACGCCTTTTCCGCCTCTTATCAGCCCCCCTTGTACTCTGCACCGATAAGAACGAGGGCCAGGGCTGCCGCAGAAGCCCAGGCGTTGTCGGCGAGCACCTCGTCCGCCATCGTCGCTCCCCCGGCGAAGAAACGTAAGCGGGAGCCGGCCGAGGAGGTCCGTGCGCCTGTTCCAAAGAGGGCCGCCGTCAGCAGCCAACAGTCGCACGTCGTCGCGCCAACAAAGTCATACGACAGCAGGAGCGCTGCTGCCACCGACGACGTAAGTCCTCTCTATCTCGCCCATTTGGCATCCTATATTTATTTGCCCTTTTTCACAGACTTCCAAGGGTCCCGTGTCATGCGACGACAAGGAGGGTCACTACATAATCGTCCCGGACGACATGATCTATCGCCGTTGTAAGTCCAGTATTTTTCATTTACTGCCCGATTTGCTCAAAGTGGAGTAGACCGGACAGTCAGATTGCTGGGCCAGGGAACATTCGGCAAAGTCGTCGAAGCTGTGGATACTCAGACCGATACCAAGGTGGCCATCAAAATTATCCGAGCCATTCCGAAATATCGCGACGCAAGCAAGATCGAGGTTCGCGTGCTCAACAAGCTCAAGGAGCGCGATCCTCTCAATCGGCAGTATGTATCCTCGCGGCAGGTTATCTGATCGTTTCTGATGCACCTCTGTGCAGTAAATGCATACACTTGCTGCATTGGTTTGACCATCGCAACCATATATGCCTCGTCTCCGAACTTTTGGGGATGTGCCTGTATGATTTCCTCAAGGACAACGACTTCGCGCCCTTCCCACGGCAACATATTCAATCCTTTGCCCGCCAGCTCCTGGGCAGTGTCGCTTGTAAGCATTCGTCCTTGGCGTCACACTTTCGTCCGTTCTGACCGTCTGTTTTCGTAGTCCTGCATGATTTACACTTGATTCACACCGACTTGAAACCCGAAAACATCCTCCTGGTCCACAATGATTACAAGACGGTTCATGTCCCGGTGCCAGGCAAGGTAGTTCCTCTATCCCATTCTGCCACCTCTACGTGTCTGATCGCTCCCCACCTATCAGCGAAATGCACCGCCGAAAGCCAAGCGGATATTGCACTCCACAGACATTCGGCTCATCGATTTCGGCTCAGCAACTTTTGAGAACGAGTATCACTCTACCGTTGTCTGTACACGGCATTACCGTGCCCCAGAAATCATTCTAGGTCGGTCCTGTCTTGTCATTTTCTGACGTGTGGCTGAGCTCGTCCAGGTTTGGGCTGGTCCTACCCTTGTGATGCATACTCGCTTGGGTGCATCCTGGTGGAATTCTTCACCGGAATCGCCTTGTTTCAAACGCATGACAATCTGGAGCATCTCGCGATGATGGAAATGGTCATGGGTAAGATGCCGGAGCGCTTTGCGCGGGCAGGCGCGCGGTCAAAGCCGGAGTTCTTCAAGGACAACGTGAGGCTCGACTGGCCGAAAGCGAAGGCTTCCCGACAGAGTAAGAAGGAAGTACGTGCCACACGTCCCTTGTCGGTTAGTCAATTCCCTCTTCGCGGCTCTTGATCGACGGTTCTAACTACGTTGGTTGTACCTTCCGTTCCTTAGGATGTTATCCCTCCGCATGACCTCGTCAACCGGCACTTCCTGAACCTCGTTCAGAAGCTTCTAGCGTTCGATCCGGCCCAACGGGTGACTGTGCGAGAAGCGCTCAATCACCCGTACTTTTCGTTGATCATTGCAAATGAAATATGAGCGCGCATGCTACATGTGTATCGCTGTCTTGCTTATCCCTCGGCCTGGACTCCCCGGACAGCGCCTGTGTTATTATTACGATTCACTCCCCAACCAACTGTACTCTACAACCTCATCTCGCTACAGTATCGGATTCAAGTAACACAACATCATGTCTCTTAGTACCCAAACCATTGTCATGGACGACTTCATGGCCTCCCTCCGACGTACTCCGCCTCCCCGCATGTCTGGCCAAACCATCACTCTGCCTGCACCCCACTTCGTTTCGATGCATGTTCATTAATGTTGTTCGATCTCGTCGCACCCTCATTCCTCCATTATATCCTATTTGCGATCTCTACCGTCGTATCCCTCCCCCGCGTAACTTAACGACCGCCTAGCCGCCGCCTCCTCCCCACGCCCCATGAACATGGCCCCGGCGCGCCTTACATCTGGATGCCACTATCTATGTATCTACGGTTCCGCTTGTATCGACAAAGAAACTATAGATCAACTTACTTCTGACACTGCCTGCTCCTCCTAGGACCCTGCGACCAGTGATTCGGGTTCTCGGCGACTTGTCTCCTCCGGCGCCGATGTGACTTAGTACTCCGCGTCCGAATGGCCCGGAAACTTGTGCGTGAGCACCAAGGTCCGTCATATTCTGATTAGCTAGAAACCGGGAGTGCAATAAGATGCTGATGCTGTTATGATTCAAGGCAACGACATGAAATAGCGTACCTTAATGTTCACGTCAGGGCATTAGTGTCGCGGTAGTTTAACCCACTCGGAGGCGTCAATGCGGGCCAAGCAACATGCAGCCTGTTGTAACTCACCTCTTAGACTTCGTCTTACGGAAACTCAATTAATCGAAATGGTGAGAACGCGGAAAGAAATTTGTCTTCAATGTCGGCCTGAACGATGCGGGACCACTGTCTTCTTCCAAAACGCGCTCCGTTCTGTCACCGAGGACACCCCTTACGCATCAAAGCCACATCTTTTGAGGATGCAAAGGATACCTTGGACCTGGTCGTCATCATGATCTTCGTCAAAGTCGCTCTCGCTTGTGAGATGGTCAGACTAGGCATCCCAGACAAGCCACTTGTCGCAAATGCTCATCGCTGTCTACTCCGCACGGAAGTTTGGCTTCACAAGGGTGAGCATTTGCGGGTCTGATTATAGGAAGTATATTAAACGATGAGTCTTAAAAAGTAAGGAGTTATATCTGGAATCGGTGGCGGTCCACGTCGCTCCGTATGGAAGAGCCCGCATATCGGGGAATACTCACTCCAGAACACCGAAGGGCCGCTAGTCTTCTTCATACTCCTTCCCTTTGATTCACATTTTCTTAGACCGGTGACCGTCTGTCTATGAAACTATCGATAGACACGACAGTATCACTTTCGAGGCTGGATTCGAGCCTAACATTTTCTCTTAGACTTTTAACGCGCGGGGTCCAATCCCATGGGCGCGTGGGCGAGATATAGACATCGCTGTGACAGTCTCGCGCGCGGGCCGCGTTGAATCCGTGAAAACTTCTCTAATCGTATTTTTTTCTGGAAGAAAAAAAATAAGATGCGTGATGTAAGAAATTGCGTACCCACCCCCGTATTTAGGCAGTCCCCGTCGTCACCTCCAGTCTCATGGATGAGTACAATCGTTCCAATTGGTCCGTCTCGAGAACTAAATGAGGACTGCATTTGGCACGACGTTGTGCGTAAGGTAGAAAACCAGGATCAAATTTGGGACCTCTGCTGTACGAATACTACATTCATCTCTTTGTCTTGTCCTAATTGACGTGTTTCGTAGGGTATCGCACGTGCCACGAAGAAATATCTGGCGAAGATGGCTGCAAGTTCTGTGTAGAAATGTACGGATATCTCAATCATGTGCGTCTTTGAGCCAGGTATGTCTCTGCATTGTCTTCAACTATGGCAAGCCGAGAACATGATGCCAGGGTCCTACGGAATGCCGCCATTTCCATTACATCAGGGCCATGGCATTCCAAAAGGTATGACTCGAGAGGCTTGTCGATTCAGCGACTCGAACAGAAAAGGAGGTTCTGCAATCTTGACGCTTGAGTATGTACAACCGGAGAATTTGAAGGTGCTGCTGAAGTATCACCGAGGCTAGCTGTTGTTCCCACCAGCGCAGTTCGAGATTTTTAGCCATCCCGAATTCAATTCGCTCCTCAGCACCACAAAAGGAAAAGGGATCCTCTGCATCTCTTCGACTGAAAACATGTTAGACCAGTTTTGTTTGAAGGTGACGATGCACACCTTGTTATCTCGAGTCGCACGAGCCCACTTTCGGCCCTTCTTCGTACGCGGCCGCATCGAAGTAAATGGCCCATCGCCCTGATCCCCGCCGCCTGTCCACTGGTTACGGTCACCGGATATGTTTCCTTTATTTCCTTTATTTCATTTCTGTCTATACCGTACTCTCTCTCTAATACCCTACCATCCAAACCCCATCGGCACCCTCACGACGCCTCTTATGGACTGCCCAACCCTGATCTCGAATCTCTACGTACCTACTTTACCACGTCTGATTCCTCCTTCACTTCACTCTAAGCTATCCACCTTACCAAAAGAACCCCCATACGTATCTCACCGCTCATCCCAAGCTCGTGCTGCTGTCATTACCTACTTGGCTACATACAGTAACAATAGTGAATAACCAACCAACCAACTAACCAATCGAAGTAAATGCAGAAGGTGCGTTATCCAAATGCTAGCTTATTGACAGACTCTAGGTTGCCAATATTTACCTATTATATCGTCCAAAGCATAGGTATTGGTTTGAGTGGTCAATTTAAGATTAGCCCCTATTTCAGTTTTGTTGTGACAATTTCACGTGAGGTGACTCAACCGCGGTTGGCAACTGCCGCTTGGCACAATTCAGTCGTGCAGCAGCCCTGTTGCTCCCAGACCCGCGACGCTCCTAGTCTCTATACGCTTCAACGGTATATGTACCCCGTTTGTTGGATCGAAGCTTCTCGAAGCTCTCTATGTCCAACAAGCCACCCTCGCACTTCAAGTCCCTATGGAAGGGAAAGGACAAGGCCACGGAAGATAGCGACCCAGATTTCGACGATTTAAACCCCACCATCACATACCGACATCTGTTTGCTCATAATCTGGGCGTCCGCGATCCTCTTCGCGTTATTTCTCTCTGTGATAGTGATGCCTTCTACGCGGCTTGCGAGATGGTTAGACTCGGCATTCAGCTGCAGGACAAGCCACTTGTCGTTTTGCAATGGCAATTGCTCATCGCTGTCAACTACCCCGCACGAAAATTTGGTATCACAAGGGTACGCACTACACATATGCTCCTCCAGCTATTTTTTGAAAACGTAGTAGATGATGGACCTCCAAAAAGCAAAGGAGCTATGTCCGGAGTTGATTGTGGTCCACGTCGCTACGTATGCTGAGGGGGACAAGGAGCCCGCATACCGAGAGACTCCTGACTCTAGAACGCATAAGGTCCGCCAGTCCTCTTGATACTCCTTTCCTCTTATTTACATTTTCTCTTGGAGATTTCTCTCGACTTTTATCGCCGAGAAAGCGCCAAAATGCTGCGTACGTGTCGTGGCGCACTCAACAATCGTGTCGTAATTTACATCTGCAGAGCTATACATGCAGGGGCTGCCTGAGAATACGGAAATTGGTACGGAATTTCTGAAATGCATTCCCTCGCGTATCTTATATTTCTTCCAGAAAAAGCTTCGATTGACGAAGCTTTCATGGATTTAACAAGGCCCGTGCGCCAGATTCTTTTGGAACGGTATCCATATCTCGCCCACGTACCTGATGATGCGCCCATGGGACTGGACACACCACTCCCGCAACCACCTCAAGTCTCGTGGAATCAACTTGGCACACTCGTCCCCATAGATCCGTCTCAAGAGCCCAGTGAGGAGGTCGATACACCCAGCACTTGGCATGACGTTGCGTTGTCAGTTGCTGCAGAGTTGATGGAGAAAGTCAGGCAGGACATTAAGGCCAAATTGGGATACACTACATCTGCCGTATGAAATTTACATTCGCCTGTTTGTCTAGTTCTGACTGACATGCTTCGCAGGGTATTGCACGAAACAAATTTCTGGCAAAGGTGGTGGCAAGCTCTTTGTTGGCCCTAGATATCTACTAAATACCTCATGATCAGTTATGCGCTTCTTACCGGAAGCCTATGAATCAGGCATGTTTCTCTGCATTTCTGGTATGACACATTGAGAATTCGGTACCCAGAGCATCCTGCGGAATGCCGCCATTCCCAATTACATCAAGCCAATGGCGTTCCAGAAGGTATGGCATGAGAAATTCGTCGACCGCTGGAGATAATATATAGACAAGATTCGTTTCCTTGGAGGCAAACTCGGCAATGCATTGGCCACCGAATACGATGTTTCGACAGTCGGGGATCTTCTGTACGTCCTCCATGACGATTCGATACAACTCTGACCGACCATGTCCAGTACTATTAGTCTAGGTTAGTAGTGTTATGTTACATGTCTACACATTGCAGCAACGAACGGTCATTGCCAGATGAGATGCAGAATAAATTTGGCGAAGAATCTATATGGATATATGAAGTTCTGCGGTGAGTGCATCATCCGTGTCCTATAAGTCTGCTGACCGGCTTTCAGTGGGATAGACTACAGTGAAGGTATCGACTCGGACATCCGCGGCTACGTATGGATTGGCTAACTGGTCTGTAGTCAAGGAAAAACAAACTCTGAATAAAAGCATGTTGGCGGCGAAGAACCTTTCACCACCCGTCACGAAGTTCTCTGAGGGCTTCCAGTGGATCCGAGTGCTTGCCTCTGAACTGGCACTGCGTCTTAACGATGCTCGCGAGACTACTCCAAACCTATGGCCGAAAACGTTAGTGCTGAGTGCGCGAGATGTCAAAGGTTGGTGATATCATATGAATATAACCATCTTGGCTTATGTCCTGTTATAGCACATCAAAGTCGGCGCTCCAAGCAAGGGCCGTGGCCATTCGTCCGAGAAGTTAACGTAGATGTCGTCGCGTCGGCAGCTGAAAAGCTCTGGAAGGAGCTCATCGATCCCCATGCCTCAATGAAGATTACTGGTATTTCACTTGGCTTTACTGGGATTGAGGGGGTCGAGTCTGGACTCAAAAGTATCGACACTTTCTTCAAAAATGCGCCGACTTCGAAACGAGCGTTGGAAGACGACACAGACGACCAAGTAACACATGTGGACGATAAAGACGCCAAGCGACCCCCGAAAAACATTTCCAAGGACTCGACATCATTTGTGTGCAGTCGATGCGGTCAGAGATCATCCCTCCCACAATCAGCGACACGTCGGACCGACTTGGAACGGGAACAGGCGCTAGCGTTGATGCAGAGCGAACACGAAGATTTTCACCTCGCTCTCGACCTCTCGAAGGTTCCGGACAACGCTCCGCCTTTACGAGAGGGTGGCAGGGTCGACAAGCCGGCGCCTAAGAAGAAGCGTCGGAAAGAATCTCCTCCCAAAGGCGGCATTGCCAAGTTTTTTAGTAAATCATAGCTGCCTGCCAGTCATTTACTTTATTGTGTAGGTCCCTCGGAGTTGTATAGATAGTGAAGTTGTAGCCTTAGTAGCATGTATGGTAGTCGACCCGCTTGTGAACCGCGTCAAGTACAATGTGGACTAGGACTGATGTCAGATGCGCGCTGCCGCGTTGATCCACGCATCATGATCTGTCGGTCCGTTTCATCATCACTGGTGTGATCTGCATATACTGCCAAATGGGGCGTATCGCCTAGTTTGAGGCTTGTTCCGCACTCTCTTGTCGTTCTTTCTTTCGTTTCTTTTTTCTCTTTTTTTATTCGGCTTGGTCTCGGACGGGTATCCGCCGCATTCTCTAGCAGACTTTGCGACCACCGGCGCTGGACGGCTATCTTAATTTTTTATCTTCGACATGTCAAACTCGACCCTTGCATTTTTTCGATTCACCCCACAAGAGATTCCCGGAGCCATTGTTCGTCCAGCTGCACGGTTCATCTGACAGAGCACCTCATAATCATAATATAGGTCGTTAATGCATTCGCGATCCTCTCGACGCTCGCCTTGCTCACGGTCGCGTTCCGCGTGATATGGCTGGCTATTGCGCGGTTAATGTCGAGCTCGGGGGACTCCCAGTCCCGCGAATATGTGTTCTTCAACACCGTACTCGGAAATTATGCTGCGTGCTTGTTGATTGCCAACATTATCACTGGCGCCGCTGGTATCATGGGCCTCAACCCACTCCTGAAGGGCGGAATCCAGGAAGGGCCGTACTGCACTGCTCAAGGTGACATTTATTCTAATTGCGAAGAAATAATCTTACGTTGTTGTAGCGATTGTGATGCAGGTTCGTCGGTTTGCTACGCGTTTCTGAAGACAAGTGTTCACTAAATACAGGTTGGGAATTTCGCAGGCGCTTACTTCACAATGGCGATTGGGATACACACCTTTGTACGATTATCTTCAGCCCGGAAGACTCCAACACTAATGTTAATTCAGAACTCTCTGGTCCTTGCAAGACGCCAGTCTCCTTGGATTTGTGCTATCACCATCTCTGTTGGCTGGATAGTGTCTTGTTCCTTTGGTTCGTGTGGATTCTTCTTATCTATGCAGTAACTGACCGACTGCGGGCAGCTGCTGCTCCTCTGTTGTACAAACCGGGGACATTCGGCCCTCGCTATGGCATTTCCGGGCTGAGCTGCGGCATCAAGGTGGTGTACCCCAAGTCGATGTTCTTCTTCCACCTGCTTCCGGTGCGTCCTACAACATTTCTCAATATTCGGGTGCTTGAACGAGTTGCAGATCTATATCACTTCAATCATGTCGGCGCTGCTGTACTCGATCATCTTTTTGGTCCTTCGCGGCACCTTGGTTATTCGAGGTGGACTTAAGTTGGCCCTCGACCCTAACGAGCGGTGGGGCGGCAATGTCCAAAATTACCATCGCTTTGTCGCACGCATTGCGCGAAGCATGCTATGGTGTGTTACCTTTTCGCGTTCCATCTTTGATTTTTGGTGCTCACATTCCATCAGGTTTCCCATCGGTAACTGAGTTTGTTGGGAAGTCTGAATCGTATCACTGACGCGGTTTATCAGGTTACATTATCTTCCTGGTTCCCTATTCGGTGGCTCGTCTTATGGATCTCTCGAATCGTGCTTGCCCGTTCCCCCTTCTTGTGGCGGCCTACGTGTGTTGGTTCATGCTCGGTGGGTCGGCTTTACCAGCGGCTTCCTCGTATTCGTATCTGAGCTCGCTTCCAGGTGTCGCGAATGTGTTGACGCTTTACAATACCTTTCGGGTCCTCGGCCCCGCCTTCAATGCGCGATCCACTAGTCAAAAAGATCTCGAGTCGACCACCGGCTCGACAGGAAGCTCAAGCCGCCGAGTAATGCCGCCAATGATAGCAGCAGGCGAAAGGGAATATTCGTACCACGAGTCGATGTCGGAGAAATCATCGCGCCCGAACTCGCTCGCCAGCTACAACGTGGTTCAACCGGCCTCGTCGGAAGATTATGGTGTTCCGCGGTTTCAGCTTGCGCCGCCCCCGTTGGCGGCGCGGATCCAGGAACGAAGGGAAGACGAGCTGCAGCGGACACACTCGCGCACGGACTCTGAGCATAGCCAGTGGACGGTAAACACCGCGACGCCCAGCTACAGCTATGGAAGCACCCCCGAGATGGATGCCGCCCCCCCGCGACCCAGGACGCAGCTCTCCCAGCTGCTCATGAATGAGCCCATCGTCAACGGCGCCCCCAGCCGCGTCCGGTCGTCGCGCTACCTCCCCCCGCCCTCGGACTCGGAGCCCATGCGGAGCCTCCCCGCGCCGCCCCGTAGCGTCAAGTCCCAGCGCTCTGTCACCGTCTCCGCGAGCAGCCCGCACGAGTCGATCGAGGTGCGCTTCAGCGGGACGTCGCAAGCTTCCTCCGAGGAGCTGGACATCACGGGCTGGATCAACCAGCAGCGCCCCGACGGGTACATGCCGCGCGGGCTCATCAGCGCCGTCGGGACCACCTACAGCGTCCCGCCCGTCCCCGCCGACGCAGTCCCCCTCCCCACGATGCGCGGTGGCTCGATGGACATCTCCCGCGCGGGCTCGATGGACATCGGGCGCAGCCGCTCGGCGATCGCGGCGAGCGAGCGCAAGCGCATCGAGCGTGAGAGCTCGCCGTACCGCCCGCGGGGCAACTCCTCGCCTGAGCCGCCCAAGTTCTGAATCGGAATAAGTATGAATGCAAAATAACGACACGCCGACGATCCTCGCCCAGCGCGATATCCCTTCATTCGTTTTTCGCAAAATGTATTACTAGTATTATTTGGGTAGCCGGTGCTACTTTTTCTTAATTTTATCTGCCTGGTGACAGAGCTGGTCGTAATTCGTTGGAATGAGCGAGGACGCGTAAATGATTCTGACCGCGATGCCAAGATGCGGGACACGTGAGCGTGAAAAGGTCTCTCGCACTCCACTTTAAATTTTGCTTACGCGCAATGGCTACCAGTCGCTGGTCTACATTCTGGAGGCGGACAGGCCAGGCCTTCAGGGACCAAACGGGCAGAAGTACTACGCCTCCACCGCCGCCGCCGACGCTCTAATGACCGTTTGCAGTTGTCCGCATGGAGGGCGCAGAACGTCCTGACCGCGGGCCACGGCTGTTGTACACCTTCAACACACCCCAATCGGCCGCGGAGGTCGTGCTCGGGTGCGACGCGGACGTGGGCGGGCTCTCGACGGTGGCGTTTGCGCTGGACACGTCGAGCGAGGGCGAGCCGCGCGTCGGGCGGCCCACGGGCAAGTTCCACGGGCACCTGCGGCTCGGCGTGCGCCCCGAGTTCGCGGGGCGCATCAACAGCGGGTATGCGGGCTTCAAGACGCCCGTGCGCTCGACGCTGTTCGGCACGATCCGCGACAACGTCTACTTCCACGACTACCTCGCCCTGCGCGTGCGCGCTGCGGGCGACCCCGTGCTGCACGGCTCGTACTACGTGAACGTGCAGACGGTCGACCAGATGTCGCAAGCGACCGTGTGGCAGCAGCCGCTCCCCATCCGGAGGCAGGACAATGACTGGGAGACCGTATATGTATGTCTCTCTGTCTGCGTTTACATCTCCATCTGCATGCACTGGCACTCACTGACGTGACGCTGGCGCGGTGCAGCTCCCATTCGCAAACTTCAAGCCATTCACACCCGGCGAGCCCTCGCCATACCCCGAGTCGATCGACCGCGAGAACCTCCTCACCGTCGGCGTCGCGGTCCTCGGCGGGCGGCACCACGCCGAGGGACCCTACGAGCTCGGGCTCGACTCTATTTGGGTCGTGAACGAGTGGGATCTGGAGGAAGACAGCCCCGGCCCCAACCAACGTCAGTGTCAACTTGTCTCCGTCCGTCTGTCCGCTTGTCCGCTCTGCTGAACAGCCCTTCTCCACAGTTCCAGCTCCAGAAAAGAAGCCAGACGAGCCGCCGGCGCCCGAACGAGAAAAGAGTCAGACGCCGTGAATGTGCGATGTGCGAGTCTAGGCAGAGATACTGTATTGAACCGCAGACTTATGTACACATATGAAGTCGATCTTTCTGTTAAGGATGGGATAAATCCGGGGGAGATGTATGGAATAGATGGATAACGAGCGCTGGGATGGGGATGGGAGTTGGACAGGAGGAAGGAAAGGAAAATTGTCATGAAAGGTCATAAATAATCGCGCTTAAAGCACGACACAGCCGTTGCAGCACCCGCCCGAGTGCTGCTCGTGGGGGTCGGCGCTCCCATAAGGCCCGGCTGAGCCACCGCCAGGCATCGTCGGCCGGGCAGAGGCGTGTTCCTAGGGGGATGAGCAAAAGAAATGGTGCATTCCGCATCAGCTCACTTTGTTGAACCTAAAATGAAGGGATGGTCAGACTCATAATACAACGGAGTAGGACAAAAACCAAACGAACCTTCTAATCTCGCGAACGAGATTCGTGAAGGCCTCGTCGACGTTGATGCGCTGCTTGGCCGACGTCTCGATGAATTTGCACCCGAAGTGCTTCGCGAGGTCACGCCCCTCTGTTTTTCGCGGTCAGCATGCAGCCGGCTCGCAAGCGCACGGGGGACGACACACCGTTCATGCCGACCTGGCGTTCGTACTCCAAATCGCACTTGTTCGCGACGACGATGACGGGGAACGAGTCCTGGTCCTTGACGCGCAGGATCTGCTGGTGGAACGTGCTAATTTCCTCGAACGAGTCGCGCGAGGTGATGGAGTAGACGAGGAGGAAGCCCTCGCCGGAGCGCATGTACTGCTCCCGCATGGCGCTACGCAAAAATAAAAGCGCATCAGGCGTGTGACGTACGAGCTACAGGAAAAGAAGAGGCGCACCCGTATTCCTCCTGCCCGGCCGTGTCGAGCACGTCCAGCAGCGCGACCTCGTCGTCGATCACGCACTGCTTGCGGTACGAGTCTTCGAACGGCGCCATGTGAGCATCACACGAGCGAGTGCCTAGGTGGGGGACGACAGACCTTCAATTGTCGGGTCGTACTCGATGACGAAGTGGCTCTGGATGAACTGGATGGTCAGTGCGGACTTGCCGACACCTGTGCGGGGGGCGCGTGAGCAGAGGGTGCGGGGGAGCACGAGGGGGACGGTAACCCACCACCACCGCCGACGACGACGAGCTTGTACTCGCGCAAGAACTGGGCCTGCAAAACGACGGTGAGACGCGGGAAACGCTGGGGCACAAGGGACGTACTCGGCTGGTCATGGTGAATGGAGGGAAGGAGGATAGGGGACAGAAATAAAGTCGACGGCGAAGGGAGACGGGCGGCCGTGGGAACTTGTCCTCTTTCGGGTAATGAATGCAAATCAGCACATAGACAGATGCAGATCCCAGATTCCTAACAGAACACCCATTTGGCCCCATTCACTCACTCGGTCGTTGCCATCCGTCCAGCCATCTAACTGGAATTGTTCACCAGCTAGCGCTGGCCATTCATACATACATACATACAGGATCTATAATATAGACGAGGCAGAAAGGGGAGATATTCGAAAGCCACGGCGAAGATCGATGCAGGGGCTCAGAGCACAACACAGGTACAGCCCGCGTCATCGTTCTTCTGGCTCCCGGACGCGCCGACGCCGCCCGCCACCGTAGACCCTGCCGAGGCCTGTTCCTGATGTGATGAGTCCCCATATCAGAACCAGAACCGGAACTTGACCAGAACCAGCGCGCGAGAATGAATGAACGAGCTGAGACACCAACGCACCTTGTTGAACCTTCTGATATCGCGCACGAGATTGCTAAACGCCTCGTCAACGTTAGTGCGCAGCTTCGCCGACGTCTCGATGAAATTGCAGCCCAGGTCCTTTGCCAGATCACGGCCCTCTTAAGATGGCGCAGCGTCAGCGTCAACGGCAGGCGTAGAGCGAAATATATTTAAGGAAAGCGCACCGTCGATGCTGACCTGGCGTTGGTGCTCCAAGTCGCATTTATTGGCCACAAGGATAATGCGAGAGGGCTCTTGGTTTTTTACGCGCAGGATCTGCTGGTGGAATATGCTGATCTCCTCGAACGAGTCGCGCGAGGTGATGGAATAGACCAGAAGGAAGTCTTCACCCTCGCGTATGTATGGCCGTACAAGCCTGTGCATAATAAATATCCCTGAATGAAGTCCGCGCGCGGGCGAAGGGAGCGCACTTGCCCTTCGTCCTGGTGGGTTGCGACCACGATGTCGAGAAAAGCCACCTCATCGTCGATCACACACTGCTTCCGGAACACTTCTGCCAGCGGTCCACGGAGTAAGTTCGGTCGCTGTGGAAGCAAGTAGCGTTGCAATTATACCATCGACGGTGGGGTCATACGCCTCCACGAAGTACTCTTGGACGAACTGGAGCGCGAGCGCCATCTTGCCGACACCTGCGCGCGGAAGTGAGCCACGGTCGGGCACGAGGCGCGGGTACAGACCAGCTCCGCCGACGAGGATGAAATGGTACTCCCTCTTGACCGGAACCTGGTCGACGGCTGAGGGGACCACGGAAGGCGGCGGGGTCCGCCGGCGGGGCGAAAATTTAAACCGCATGCGGGATCAGCCTTGGATGTAACTTGGGGTTGGTGTTGCAAATGACAGGAAGAGATGCACAGAAGAGAACAGGAAACGAGACAAGAAAGCAGGTTCTGAGGGATATAAGGGGACAACAAAATAAGAGCCTGAGGGTAGAGGGCGATACGTGGGAACCGACAACGGCCATCACAGATCGGGCGCTACTGGGAGACCTTGGGCTGGGATTCAGGTGCACGGTGGCTTGCATCGTATGACTGTGGGTGGTCATACATACTTGTCGCAAATTCGACAAAGCCAGGCAAGGCAGCTTGGAGAGTTTCACGGCAGAACAACAACTTCTGGCAAGAACTTCCAGTATTAGAACTTCGAGGTTGTGCATGAGAGTGTGATTCATGGATCCAAGAGCCGCCTTCTACACGAAGTATACCAAAGAACAGCTCAAAGAATACCAGAAACCTTGCAGAAACCAATGGAAACGACAGCGAGCCCAGGCCAAGATCTTTTCAAGGTACTGAAGACTCGAGGCCAAAACATTTCGTAGGTTAACAGACCCGGAAGAGCAGCATGGCAGAGCATTGTGACTGCCAGTGGGTGTACAGTGGGGTAAAAAATCAAGTGGAAGTAAAGTGGTAGAGCCGCTTACGCAAAAATGCCAACGATGACGCTAAATCACAGATGCTGAAAGATCCTAACGGTAATAGCATTCACTCAGTCATTGAATCAGCGCTGGCCATTCATTCATTCGTACAGAAGGTTAATCTACAATGCAGACACAGAGGAGGCGAAAAGGGGAACAACAAAGATGGAAACCCGGTTGGAATGAAAGCGAAGGTCGATGCTGTAGAATAAATCACAGCCATGTCGTATGGAGGAGCTCAGAGCACGATGCAGGCACAGCACCTCGCGGCGCCACTCTCGTCGTGCAGATTCTGGCTATCGGACGGCCCGTCGCCGCCACCACCAGCCATCGCGGGCGTCTGTTCGGATTCCTGAGATGCGATGCATCCCTATATCAGAACCAGAACCGGAACCGGCGCGCGAGAACGAGCTGAGACGCCAACGCACCTTGTTGAACCGTCTGATTTCGCGCACGAGGTTATAGAACGCCTCGTCGACGTTGGTGCGCTGCTTGGCTGAGGTCTCGATGAAATTGCAGGCAAGGTCTTTTGCTAGATCGCGGCCCTCTGGGACGACGCAGCGTGAGCTTGGCGTGAGCCAGCAGCCGCCGCAGAGCTTAAATAGAGCGAAGCGCACCGTCCATGCTGACCTGGCGCTCATGCTCCAGGTCACATTTATTGGCCAGAAGGATCATGCGGAAGGGAACCTGGTCTTTTGCGTCAAGGATGAGTCTGTGGTAGGCGCGGACTCCATTAAACGAGTCGCGAGACGTGATGGAGTAGACTAGAAGGAATCCTTCGCCTGGGCGAAGTTGTGACCTCCTAGGCCTGTTCAACAGTCAGTTATAATAATACCACCCCAAAGCTCGTGCGATCCGCGCTCGGCTCAGGAGACGCGTTCGCACGAAGGGAAGGGAGTGGACTTGCGGGGAAGGCCCCTCCTGGTTGATTGGTTCATAGACGTCGAGAAGGACCATCTCATCGTCGATCACACACTGCTTCCGGTACGCGTCTATGCTGTTCAAGTTGGTGCTTTAATCAACACACTTTTTTTTTTTTTTTGAACGCAAGTGTACATACAAGTAGAGTGCAAAAGTATACATACATACATGTGAGAGTGAGTTTGTACATACATATGAACCAGTGCATTTTGTATACATACATGTGTTCAATTCTCTGTTCATACATACAAGTCCGTGAAGGTTCCAAAAGCCGTCATCAGCGCCCCCAGCGCGATCGGAGGCGGGGGCTTCGGGGGCTGTCGTCGGGCGCTCATCGCTGTGGATGCTCGTGCTCGACGTCGTTGAACGCGAGGTCGACCATGACCATTCGGCCCGGACCTCTTTGTTCCTGTTGTTCTACGCCTCCGTTGGCACAGCCGTCACACTGGCAGTCGCCTTACTTCTCCCCTGTTCTCTGTCTCGCAAGACCTCGTCGCCCACAGACACACGCCACAAGCATAGCACGCCGGCTCGCATAACAAAGCTCGCCCGTTCTCGAGCGGCTCGGGTCGTCCACCACCGTCTTCACTCGAGGCACTGTTCGAGCCGTGCTACCTCCCCCCAACAACGCAGCAGGCGGGCCTCGCATGCGCGCTGCTCCCACTGGCCGCCTCATCAAGCCCGCCGTGCGCACGCTCGCGCAGAACAGCTGCGTCCCGCAGAGCGCACTCGAGCGCCCGGAGAGTATGGGCCCGGCGAGAAGAAGCGCATGGACTGCAGGGTGCGTGCGCCTCCAAGTCGTCGCACGTGGGACTTTGACAGCTTTTCGTAGGGATCCGTGATGCACCTGGGCTTCATTTAATCGAGACGCACCGGCGCTCATGCTGCTTCAGCGCCACCCCAGGTCTCCCGTGCTCAACCTGCGGTCCCCACTGCCCCCACACAGCGGCAGCAGCTCCTCCAGCTCCTTACCCCACCTCCGCCTCGCCCACGCCCGCCTCGGCCCCTCCCCTCCCCCCCGTGCCAGCACGAAGACACCCGCGCCTCTGCAAATTTGCAGTATGGCCCCGTGCTCGCGTGTGCGCTCCAGCAGACTAGCAAGAGAGAAGACCACCGAGCGCAGCGCCCTCTCCGTGCGCCCCTCCAACGACGCGCGCCCGTGACGCAGGTGCGTGCCGCGCATCTCCGCGCGCACGCAGCGCTCGGCACGGGCGCGTCCGCTGAGCACAGCTTCACCAACGCCGAGCACTTCGCGCACGGGGACAAGATCCCCGGGCTGAAGGTGAGCGGCATAGACATCATTGCCGCGCAGCAGGCCGTCAAGTTCGCGCGCAAGTGGGCTGTCGACGACAAGAGTGGCCCCCTCATCGATTTCGTCACCTGCCGCTACGGCGGCCACTCGTGTAGCCCACCGGAACTGCGAGCGCGCCATAAGAGATGGATGGTGGACTCTCGTGGGCAAGAAGATCCTTCATCCGACTCATCCCATGGCCTTGGATGCCATTGGCGCCCATCTCGACAAGATCGTCTTCCCCGGCATGAGTAGAAAGTGCCACGAGGACATGGTGGCCAAGTGGACCTCCAACACATTCGAGCATGAAGGAATTGTCGAGGCAGCGGTGACGGGAATTGCTGCCTTCCATAGGTACTGCCGCATTTCGTGAACAATGTTACCTAGAATACTGCTATTAGCTAGAATAACTTCTATACCTGTCTGTTTGTCAATCGTATCCTGTGTGTTCGAGATTATCATGGCTGTGACGGACGGCGGTGATCAAGTTCGTGTCTTGCCTTTCCCGTCGAGTTCACAAGTTCAAGTCCCACGGTATCTCTTTTTTTCTGTCTCAAAATTAACCTTGATACAAGCTTCAAATAGAATATATTCATAGTGGTGTCAAAAATAATGTCGCATGCACCAATGCCGACGAAACTGGCCCTCGCCGAAACCAAGCCTCCGCCCAATGAAAGATCTACGATGAGCGAATGTAAGATCCGTATCAGCATGTGGGCATCATATCTGGAAACAGAAGATGCTGCGTACCGAGGTTGCGAGCACCGAGAGCGAGGGCGGGAGAGGGGTTGTAGTCCGAGAGAGTGCGGCGGCCTCAAGTTGCCGTACACTTGCACTGCCGCTGGTCGATGGCAGTGCTACAATTGAGCTTGGGCAACTGCATGGAGGCGCGTGCGGCTTCGCGAAATGGTCGAAGGAGGCGTGTAGTCTTCCTCAAGCGGGGAGCACGGGCCTTCGCCCGCTGTAGGGTCTTGACGAGGATCTGCATGCCACCGAGCAGACGGTGGACTGGGTAAATAAATAAATATGAGAGCCATGAAAATGATTAGAAGCGCGTGCGACTGTACGCACCTTCATTGCTCCAAAATACAGCGCATCGTGGTTACAACAGGGGCCGTCCTAGACCATGAGCAAACACCATTTAAAGAGTGCCACGCACGGAGCACTAGAGAAAGCTTGAGTAGTACCCAAAAACAAAGAAAATGACATACCGAGGTTGCTCTTTCTCGATGTTGTAGTCGGAAAGAGTGCGGCCGTCTCCGACCTGCTTGCCCGCGAACATAAACTGTTGCTGGTCGGGAGGGATACCCTCCTTGTCCTGGATCTTTGCCGTGACGTTATTGATCGTGTCGGCGGCTCGGTCTTCGCAGAGATCTGCATGCCCCCACGGAAACAGAGGAGTTCAAAAGAGCATGGGAGCGGGGAAGGGTCGACACAATGGGCTGGTGGTGGCCTGCTATGCATGGGTCCATCTTAGCTGTGTTGGTCACATCGAAGTTGCCGCATGCCAGCTCGACCTGCTAGAGACGCCAATCGGTCGGCCACAGAGCAGGCTCATCTTGCTCTACACCGGCGGGTCTTGGACTTGAGCGTGATTATGGCGAGGGTCATAGAGCCTGAGATTGCTTGTTCTTTTGATGCCCAGCGCCGTGGCCCATGACGGAACTTCGGAAGCACGGAAGCGGAGAGTCAGCGGATGAGCAGACTCGGATGAACAGCAGGAACAAACAAATCCGGACCGAACGGCCGCAGTCAAGCTCATCGCGCCCAAACAATTATCCACAGCGAGCAGCGCCCGACGCCAGCCCCCGAGCCCACCGCCCCCGATAGCGTTGGGGCGCTGATGGCGGCTTTTGGAACCTTCACGGACTTGTACGTATGAACAGAGAATTGAACACATGTATGTATACAAAATGCACTGGTTCATATGTATGTACAAACTCACTCTCACATGTATGTATGTATACTTTTGCACTCTACTTGTATGTACACTTGCGTTCAAAAAAAAAAAAAAGTGTGTTGATTAAAGCACCAACTTGAACAGCATACGCGTCTGCCGGTCCACGGAGTAAGCTCGGTCCCTGCAAAAGCAAGTAGCGTTGCAAATTCCATACCTTCGATGGTGGATTCATACTCATACTCGTCCGCAAAGTGCTCTTGGATGAACTGGATCTTGAGCGCCGACTTGCCGACACCTGCCGCGGATGCGAGAAACAGTCATGGACACGGACGCAGACGCGTCGGGAATGGGGCACAGGTACCAACTCCGCCAACGACGACGAGCAGAAACTGGTTGGCCTGTGACTGTGACATACGGGATCAGCCTTGCGGAATGGGCGTGCCATCGTGTCGTGTGCACGTACTCTAGTGGTCATGGTTGCGGGATACAA
The DNA here is from genome assembly GCA_029289555.1 of Mycena latifolia. NCBI lineage: Eukaryota > Fungi > Basidiomycota > Agaricomycetes > Agaricales > Mycenaceae > Mycena > Mycena latifolia. The sequence goes on along the minus strand of JARJLE010000063.1, from coordinate 330,199 downwards.
GAGGGGTGTCACAGAATAGATACACAGACAGAACGAGGTAGTCCTGTGGTTACCGCGCATCAGAAGCGGTGACCAGCCTTATTATGTAAGCACCGTTTTGGGAGGAGCACGTGCCACATCAAACGCGCCGCGTCCGCCAATTAACAACCGTGTTTAGGCTAATAAAATGAGATTGGACGCGTCGATCGCGTTACTGTATACCGAGGGGGCCTCCTATAGCTTTGATTTCGCGAAATCCCCGGTTCCCGCCCCAATTTCAGCTGGTCGCATGTCTCCTGGCTCCAAATCCGGCATGCGATCATCGTCCTCGACCTCAATGAGAGACACTTGCGTTATGGACGCAGATTGTGGGACTCCGTGTTATGTTGTCCCATATCACCTCAAATTTAGGCATGCCGTATGTAGTACTTGGATAATTTGAGTGCATATTCGGCCAAAAACAAGACTGGGACTCACCGCAAGTGCTTGGAGTCTTGGGGTCCAACGGGAATGAAAAGATGAGGGGAGAAAATTGATGGCTGTTGTCGCGCTACTTATTGGAGTATGCCGCGGCGGGATGAAAAAGCACCTCCAAGAAATAACCCAGAGAATTAAAGTCTTTCGTGATTGTGCCCATGGTTTCATCAACTTTCTCCCAGACTGTTCGCGTCTTTTTACGTAGCCTGGGTGAGTAGACGGAGCGCCATTTTGGGGGATCTGTTGCGCAGTGGTTTTTTTTCGGCGCTCGTCGCACAGGGGTCTTTTTCGGGGGGCTGTCCTTGTCTTTGGTGGGTCTTGGAGTAGCGTAGAAGGCCTCAGGGACGACCAGGTCCATCCCTGAGGTGCCCTCGGCCATTGTGCTGCGTCGAGAGGGCGTTATACGCGTCGAATGGTGCGAGACGCGTGAAAATAAATGAGTTGTGTAGCTTTGTTTGTCCCATCATTACATAATAACTGCGGACGCCGCTTATCAGACCGTGGTAACTAACAGACTTGATTGGAACGAGTTAGAAACCAATCAAGCGTCTGTCTAGAGAGACTAAGAACGAGGCACAAGGAATCGAAGGGGAGGCAAGACAAGAAAGCAGTGAAGATCGCGAATATAAGAGGCAAAGCCAATTAGGCTTACATAACGATCAATCTGAGCCAATTGTCTCTTCAAGCGAACCGCCAGGCCTTGTTTTCCGCGACGACCCGCAGTGTCTCACCAAGCAGCCGCGTTCCTCAACCTACACCCGCACTCCGCCACCTTCTTGAACCGACTCACTAAGCCCAAGGAGAGCTTACCAACCTGATTGCATAGCCTCCCGCACTTTGGAATGTTTCAATCCGTGCAACAGGTCGAGGAACGTCGACGTATGATGGGCTTTAGTAGCTGTCGGACCTCTAGGAACTATTCACAAGCTGTATCACTGCCGCTGGAAGTCGCCTCGAACTTGACGAGAATCAAGAGTCATGATGGGTAGACACCGCTCTTTGGGCTTCGCGCGCCAGTTGCTTTTTCGGTCGTCTTTCCTCGTGGAACTGGAACTGTTACCTGCACGACGTTCAGAAGGAGCTCGAAGCGCGCGACCCTTTCGACCAGCTCGCTCTCGGATTGGATGCTGGCTCGGCTGTTTCTCGACGGAAATGGACTTCCCTACCTACCGGCTTTCGAATTCGGGACCGGTTATTTTGAGGGCGCCAATTCTGAGGGTATCTTAAGCTTCTCGTCGCTATGTAATGAAAATTTCTGTCGTAATAGGAATCCTCTTCTTTTTCACGGGCTCATTCCTGGTTTTGCCTCCGCTGATCTCAAACACGAGGTGTCTTGGACCATTTCCCGGAAACTAACGAAGCAGTGATCGCTCTGTTTCTGCGTAGGATCGCCTGGATGAATGCTGAGGATCTAGAGCAAGAGTTCGCATACCTTGAATGTCGGCGAACTGAACGGTAACTCTAGCAGCACATTGGGCTGGGATTCAGGTGGCAGATGGCGGGTGGCCATACATACTTGTCGCGAATTCATCCAAGCCAGGCAAGGCAGCTTGGAGAGTTTCACGGCAGAACAACAACTGGCAAGAACTTCGAGGTTGTGCATGAGAGTGTGATTCATGGATCCAAGAACCGCCTTTTGCTTCAAAGAAAGCTTAAAGAATACCGGAAACCAAACGGCAGTCAGCCCGTGTCAAGAGCTTTCCAAGGTCCACAGAAGACTCGCGACCAACTCGCGACCAAAAGTGTTCGCAGGTTAACAGACCCGGAGGTGGATCTGGCGGAGCATTGCGACTGGAAGTAAGAAGCCGCTTACGCAAAAATGCCAACGATGACGCTAAATCACAGATGCTGAAAAGATCCTAACAGCATTCACTCAGTCATTAAATCAGCGCTGGCCATTCATTCATTCATACAGAAGGTTGATTTACAATGGAGACGCAGAGGAAGCAGAAAGGGGAAAAACAAAGATGGAAACCCGGTTGGAATGAAAGCGAAGGTCGATGCTGTAGAATAAATCACAGCCATGATGCCGTATGGAGGAGCTCAGGAGTCAGAGCACAATGCAGGCACAGCACCCCGCGGCGCCACTCTCGTCGTGCAGATTCTGGCTATCGGACGGCCCGTCGCCGCCACCACCAGCCATCGCGGGCGTCTGTTCGGATTCCTGAGATGCGATGCATCCCTATATCAGAACCAGAACCGGAACCGGCGCGCGAGAACGAGCTTAGACGCCAACGCACCTTGTTGAACCGTCTGATTTCGCGCACGAGGTTATAGAACGCCTCGTCGACGTTGGTGCGCTGCTTGGCTGAGGTCTCGATGAAATTGCAGGCAAGGTCTTTTGCTAGATCGCGGCCCTCTGAGAGACGACGCAGCGTGAGCCAGCAGCCGCCGCAGAGCGTAAATAGAGCGAAGCGCACCGTCCATGCTGACCTGGCGCTCATGCTCCAAGTCACATTTATTGGCCAGAAGGATCATGCGGAAGGGAACCCGGTCTTTTGCGTTTAGGATGATGTTGTGGTACACGCGGAGTCTATTAAACGAGTCGCGAGACGTGATGGAGTAGACTAGAAGGAAGCCTTCGCCTGGGCGAAGTTGTGACGGCGGAGGCCTGTTCACACAGTCAGTTATAATAATTATCGACCCTCGTGCGGTCTGCGCTCGACTCAGGAGACGCGTTCGCACGAAGGGAAGGGAGCGGACTTTCGGGGAAGGCCCCTCCTCGCGGCTGACTATTTCATAGACGTCGAGAAGGACCGTCTCATCGTCGATCACACACTGCTTCCGGTACACGTCTGCCGGTCCACGCAGTGAGCTCGGTCCCTGTAAAAGCAAGTAGCGTTGCAAATTCCATACCTTCGATGGTGGGGTCATACACCTCCTCAAAGCGCTCTTGGGCGAACTGGGTTGCGAGCGCCGTCTTGCCGACACCTGCAAACGAAAGTGAGCCATTATCGGGCACGGGCCGCGGGTACGCACCATCTTCGCCGACGAGGACGATCTTGTACTCCCTCGGAACCTGGTTGGCGGCTGAGGGGACCAGAGAAGGTTGCGGGGCCCGGCGCGAAGATTTTAAACGCATGGTGGATCAGCCTTGAAGGGTTGGCGATGCAAATACGCAGAAAGACGAGAAGGAAATCAGAGATGTAAAAGAGATCTGGCCGACGATCCATATAAGCGGGCCGCGAGACGAGACCGAACCGTGGGAACCGAGGAGAGGCACGGCCCGCTCCCAGATTGGGCTCTTTTTCACGCCAGAACATTGGCAACAAGAAGCTGAGCAACGAGGTCATAGAAGAGAGTCCAAGAGCCGCCTGGGAAGTCCCCGTGGCCGGAAATGACAACTCGGGGACAGAGCAAAGCTCCTTGCAAGATGCACTCAAGACTTTCGCAGGTTGGCAGACTTGGAGGTGGAGAGCTGCATTGCAGAGCGTTTGCTTGGGTAAACACTGGGGCAAAAAAAGAGAGAGTGAAAAGAAAGACTCGGAGAGGGCAAGAAGTTTTGTGGAAACACCGCTTACGCAAAAGTGATGACGATAACGGACTTCAGCAAACACTCGATCCTAACAGCACTCATCCAGTCCATCCAGTCATGTAGACGGCGGAGTAAGTAGCCGTACTCCTCAGTCGCACGTAGTAGTACGAGACTCTATATATATTCACCTGTAGACGGCGGAGTAAGTAGCCGTACTCTACAATAGGGTAAGTAAGAATATAATGTATGAGTGAGTAATAGACGTACCCTCAGTCGCACGTAGTAGTACGAGACTGAGGGACATGAAACAGCTCCGCGCCCCTTAAGGAGGCGCGGCAACGATCGGTAACAAATGAAAAGATGAAAAGGGGCGGACTACCGCCAGCGTCCACATAAGGCAACTTACGCCTCAACAAGTCATTCAGCCCAAATGGGACTGGAATTTTTCACTAGCGCTGGCCATTTATTCATTCATACAGAAGGTTGATCTACAATACAGACGCAGAAGAGGCAGAAAGGGGAAGTGTTCGAAAGCGAAGTTGATGCTGTAGAATATATCACAACCATGAGACGGGCTGCAACCCAGAGCTCAGAGCACAACGCAGGCACAGCACCCTGCGTCGTCGTTCTCGCCGTGCAGATTCTGGCTCCCGTAAGGCCCGCCACCGCCGACGCCGCCCGCCATCGTGGGCCGTCCCGAGGCCTGTTCCTGAGATGTGATGGGCCGTATCAGAACCAGAACTGGGGCGCGTGAGAATGAATAGGCAGAGATGCGAACGCACCTTGTTGAACCGCCTGATCTCGCGCACGAGGTTGCTGAACGCCTCGTCGACGTTGATGCGCTGCTTCGCAGACGTCTCAATGAACTTGCAGCCAAAGTGCTTTGCCAGGTCGCGGCCCTCTTAACACAGCGTCAACAGCCGCAAAGGGATAAATAGAGTGGAAAGCATACCGTTCATGCCGACCTGGCGCTCGTACTCCAAGTCGCACTTGTTCGCGACGACGATCACGGGGAAGGCGTCCTGGTCCTTTACGCGGAGGATCTGCTGGTGGTACGTGCTGATTTCCTCGAACGAGTCGCGCGAGGTAATGGAGTAGACGAGAAGGAAGCCCTCTCCTGTACGCATGTATTGTTCCCGCATAGCGCTATACAAACACCGTCAGTTCCAATAATTATCCCGAAATGAAGCCCGGTTGGTCCGCGCTCGGACCACGATGTGGGCCGACGCGCTCGGACGAAGGGACGCACTAACCCATATTCCTCCTGACCGGCCGTGTCCAGGACGTCGAGAAGGGCGACCTCATCGTCGATCACGCACTGCTTCCGGTACGAGTCTAGTCCACGGAGTTTCAGGGTCGGTGTGAGAGCGGGGCGTGGCGGGAAGCGCCACAACGAAATTACCTTCGATGGTGGGGTCATACTCGTCCACAAAGTGTTCTTGGATGAACTGGATCGTGAGCGCCGACTTACCGACACCTGCCGCGGATGTGAGAAACAGTCATGGACACGGACGCAGACGCGTCGAGAATGGGGCGCAGGTACGCACCACCTCCGCCGACGACGACAAGCTTGTATTCTCTCAGAAACTGGTTGGCCTGCGACTGTGGCATACGGGATCAGCCTTGCGGGATGGGCGTGCCAGCGGCACGGTCGTGTGCACGCACTCTAGTGGTCATGGTTGCGGGATACAGAGGGGTGTCACAGAATAGATACACAGACAGAACGAGGCACAAGGAATCGAAGGGGAGGCAAGACAAGAAAGCAGTGAAGATCGCGAATATAAAAGGCAAAGCCAATTAGGCTTACATAACGATCAATCTGAGCCAATTGTCTCTCGAGTCTCAAAGCGAACCGCCAGGCTTTGTTTTCCGCGACGACCCGCATTGTCTCACCAAGCAGCCGCGTTCCTCAACCTACACCCGCACTCCGCCACCTTTTTGAACCGACTCACTAAGCCCAAGGAGAGCTTACCAGCCTGATTGCATAGCCTCCCCGCTCTCCCATGTTTCAATCCGTGCAACATACAACAGGTCAAGGAACGTCGACGTATGATGGGCTTTAGCAGGCGAAAGTACCTGCCGGACCTCTAGGAACTATTCACAAGCTGTATCACTGCCGCTGGAACTCGCCTCGAACTTGACGAGAATCAAGTCATGATCGGCAGACACCGCTCTTTGGGCTCTTCGCGCGCCAGTTGCCTTTTCGGTCGTCTTTCCTCGTGGAACTGGAACTGTTACCTGCACGACGTTCAGTCGAAGCGCGCGACCCTTTCGTCCAGCTCGCTCTCGGATTGGACGCTGGCTCGGCTGTTTCTCAACGGAAATGTGCCTCCCTACCTACCGGCTTTCGAATTTGGGACCGGTTATTTTGTGGGCGCCAATTCTGAGGGCACCTTAAGTTTCTCGTCGCTATGTAATGAAATTTTCTGTCGTAATAGGAACCCTCTTTTTTTTCCGGGGTACACGGCTGGTTTGCTTCCGCTGATCTCAAACACCGTGCACGCCATTTCCCAAAAACTAACGAGGCCGCGATCGCTCTGGTCGTGCGTAGAATCTCCTGTATGAATGCTAAGGATCAAGACCAAAAGCTCGCATACCTTGATGCGAATGTCGGCGTGAACGCAACTTCACTGGGGAAGTTATGGAGACGGACGGCCATTCTGGTAAACACAAATACATGCATCGATAGCTATAAAGTACACCCGACACTACTGAGCACTACTGTTCACTGGTGTATTTGTTTTCAAAGAGGGACGGTAGCACGCCCATAGGGAATCAGTTGAACCGGTTCCACAAGGCCATACGCCTGATTCGCGACGATAATACCGGTCTGTGTACGCAGGAAACCTAGGGACTCAACTGCCGGGACCTATGTACCCCAAGATCAGCCACTGGGGAGAATTCTCGTTCTGAAAAACGCACCGCATTGATCGCGTTCAGTAAAGTGCTCGCAGCTTCCACACGGAGGGCATTTGTACCAGTCACTACGAACTGCGAGATGTCGACAGCAGGGGATGACGGATCGGCAGTGGTGATCTGCACGTCATTCAGGAAGGCCTTGACCGTGTGGAAGACCTCCCCAAAGTCGAGCATCACACCGACCGTCCCGTTCGGCGCGTGGTCCCACTCAAACGTCGTGTTGTACGTGCCGACGCCGGAAGTATTCGCCTGTCCCGCGAGCGCGTTCCACGGGACGAGGCCCTGACTGAGGTTGAATGTTGGCTGGGGCACAAGCACCGAGTCAACGGTGCTGAGATCATCGGGCGGCGTCCACGCAACGATACCTAGCTGCCACCCACTGAGCGAACGCGTCGTTTCGCCTTCGAGGGTCACGTTGACCGACCCGGTGTCTCCGCTCGAGAGCGTGTAGGTAAATACGCCCTCGCTAGTGGACCGGATCTCGATATTACCCGCAGCATCGACGACGGCAGACGCGGGCGAGTCGAGCGCCACCAGGTGTGTGCTTGGGACTGCAATGCCTTCGAATGTATCTGCACTTGACACGGCAAATAGGGCCGTCTGCGTGGGCGCCAGTGACACGGAGGGGATGGCGATAGCGCCAGAGTCATTCGTCCACAACCCCACGGGCGAGACCTCTGCTGTTCCACGCGTCCAGGAAAAAGGGCGTGCCAGCGATGTCGGGCGTCAGGGCGAGCGCGAAGTTCGCGGTGGTATTGCCAGAATTGAACAGATAGAAATATGATGCGTCTGGGACGTCCCGGCGGATGGAGTAGATGGCGCGCGACGAGCCGAAACTCGCCGCAGGGAGAACACCCAACGAAACCAACGCGCCAGGAACCTGCGTTTCGTTATTGACCACCATCACACTCGTTTCGTTCAGCAGTTGCTGCATCAACGCCTGCACCTGCGCCTGCTGGCTGCCGTCCGCGTCAAAGCCTGGGATATCGTTGGGCACCGCGCCGGAAATGACGATCGGCAAGCCCGCCTGCGCGTACTGCACCAGCCGCTGCGCCGCATCGACAGTTACGTTCGGTCCGCGGTTCAGGACGAATGCTTTATACGCGGGGCCGCCGGCCGCCAGACGCCCGCCGGAGACCGATACGCCGGGGAGCTTCAAGTTCTCGCTGCTCACGTATTCGTAGGTGTACCCTGCATCCACCAACGAGGTCCCTTGGAATGGGGGCGATCCGGTGATATCGTAGCCCTTCCTATATATGGCGACATCGACTTTCGGGACACCCGACTGAAGAACATATTGCGTATGCTTTAAAAAGTCGAGGTATTCTTTATAAGAGTCCCACCCCGGCATTCTCGGTCCATGCATGTCGGCAAAGTCGTAGCTAAGGAAACAAGGGTAAGAAGAATGCTCTCAACTATGAAAGAGGAATACTGTACCCAAAGGTAACGATCCCAGGCCATCTGCGAACGCCGATTGTTCACCTCGCAAATCCTGAATGAAGGACGTGCTTACGTTGTATTTGGGTATGCGCCGGAATAGGGGAATCCATGAAGGAGCGCAACATTGACACCACCAGCGTACTGGGTCTTCGCGTCTAGCAAGAGGTCTGACATGCGGATGGCAAAAGACGCTCCGTGGTTGGCGCCCGTCTCGCTGGAAAATATGGTGTGATTCCCGAGATGGACGCCGCCGGAGAGCTGACGGGCCTCATCAATCGTCGGTACCCCCAGGGACTCGATCTCAGGCGCATCGGGAACGGCTGCGCTGGCTGCGACATCCAGATGGAAGTTGTATCCAGGTTGATTGGAGAACTCGAAGCCTAGGGCACATATTAACGCCCAAACTAGACTATACAAGATACAAGCAGCGTACCGATTGTGTGGGACCAATCTCTGAAAGTCGACATGTAATCGACGTAGAGAGACGTCTATTAAAAGTGAGCTGACAGGGGTTTCGTCGCCATAGAACATACCAATGTATCCTGATAATCCTCGAGAAACTTGGCCCAGTTGACCGTGCTCCCGAAGTCAAACTTCTGACTGGGAGTAGGCCCCCCTGGAATAACTCGTTGAGCTCGGGCACATATTAAGAAGACGATGCGCACTCGCTGACAGGGTGTGCATGACCGGGAGTGTCTTATTGATTTCGTACCCATGTCGTTCGGTGAACCGCTGGGGCAACGTCTCCGTCCAAAAGAGCTGCGCGAAGAACTCCATCGAGTCCTCCCACATGTAGCTTCCGACACCCGGCTGGGCTGCCGTGGCGCCGATGTCGTCCCGTGCGAGGATGTTTTGCTCGATGAACGAGATCGAGACATTGGCGCCTGCGGGGGAGAAATGATCGACGACCCACGAGCCCCACGACCCCGGTTTATCCTCGAAGGAGCCGTTAAAGCCCCTTCTTGCCTCCGGGAAGCCGTTTCTTCTCGAAAAGTACGCTAGAAGCACGCTGCTGGAATTGGGCGCAGTGAAAGAGATGCTGGAATTGCCATCGACTTGGGAAGTTAGGTCCTGGACGGTATTCCAGTCCAGAGAGACCCTCGCGGCAGAAGAATTTGCCCCGGGGACGAGCTGCGCGACAACGGCGCTGACGAGACGCATCGTTGTAATATTGGCGCTGTCGATTTGGTTGTCCAGTCCAGACACCATCGGGAAGACGGTCGGGCTCGGCAGAGGGCCGCTGAATGCTTCGCCGGCGGTCAGGAAATGCGACCCGAACACCAGCTCGGTGTTCATGCCGTCCATATCGACGTCGGTCGGGAAAACAGGGACGCCTGCTCCCTGGTCGGGGCCTAGACGTGATCGTAAGGTTCTGGCCAACCAGGGTGGCTTTGAAGTTACGAGGACGCACCCATAGACATGTCAATCGTAAGATTGTTTTCCTGGGCAGCCTGGACGAGGACCGCGGTGACATTCACGAACATATCAGAGCCGAAGGCAAAGTCTGTCGGGTCACGGAGTATATTCTGGAAATAAAAAAGTAATGAGGGACTCGTCGCAGATTTTAGGAACATTAATATGCATACCCCGGTATTAGGGGCTTCGCCGCCATAAGACTGGTAGCTGAATTGCGTTTTTATTATTAAAAATATGCCCGAAAGGCCAGACGGTGTACAGACCTCAAGAGCTCGAACCCCGAAGAGCCCACACGAGCGATCTCTGCTACATCAGAACGCAGTACGTCTGGCGAGGCCGAGGCATCCTCGATCCAGTAGCGCCATTTAACGCCCGTCTTGGGCGACGCGAAGGATCCGAGTTCTCCCGTGAGGCTGGCGGCGACGCTATCAGGATGACAGAGTGTGGCAAGTAATACAGGCCAAAGAGCAAACATTATTGTTAAATTGAGAAGTCGGCGAAGACTGGTATGCTGAAGTTGACGATTGGACGAAAAGAGCCATGGTTTTTATGGCTTTCACGTCGAGGATCTATTGCGTCAGTATGGTCCGTTGAGAAGATGACTGGGACGCGGGTTGGACGCGTCGAAGTGGTCAGTTGCCCGTAGAAAGAAGAGGAACACTGGGGATGCCGGCATGCCGCGGCATTGATCTCTGCCTTGATTTAGTACTCTCTCCACTCTCCCACCTCGAACATTACCGGTCAGCAAGCACCCACCTCAGTCCTATTGGGTGGAATCTGAATAAAAATCGAGCCACCTCGGTAGACCTCGGTGCTATACGACGGAACCTCAGTAAATGCGGCGAGATAGCACACTGACTCTACGTCAGACTTCACAGTGCACTGTTTCCGACGCTGGGAGAGAATTATGCTGGACGACGCGTGGCTGCCAAAGCGACGGCGGAACTCCGATCTGGGGCTGGGCTGGATGTCATATGTCGGATGGCACGGGTGTTGGAGAGGTTGGTTTTCGTCATTGCTGAATTCTGCCCCAGTTCATTTGCGTTCGAACGTTCTTCCAGGCACCTCATGGATCACAACTCAAGTTCGCATGCCGCTCAGCCGACGGCGGCCATGGTAGCTTCCCAATTCCTTCACGTACATTCTCGATTCTCCGGTCCCGTCGCCCTCAACATACACACATCGCCTTCTTTGAAACCCACCCATTTAGCTCAAGTACTGCCAACAGGTACTCTCTGTCGAACATATGAGGAGCACGAGCGGGCACATACCCTCACCGGATGACCAGGAACTGCGCACAGCTGTATCGCTACCGCTGGACATCACTTCCGCGTCGAAATAGACACCACTCTCTGGGCTCTTCGCGCGCCGGTTGCCTTTGAGATCTGACCATCTTTCCTCGTAGAACTGGAACTGCTACCTGCATGACGTCTAGGAGCTCGAAACACGCAACTTTCGCGCTCGAGGACTGGATACTCCGACTGCTTCTCGACGGGATCACGCGTGAATATACCTACCTACTTCAACTTGCGCAACAGGCACGCTGGGTCGAACACACTGCGTATGATCGCCTTGGCCGGGCAACGCACCCGCCGGACGACGAGGAGCCGTTCACAGGCACAGACTGTCTCACTGCCCCCGGAACTCGCCTCAAAAATTGACTAGAATCAAGCTGTGGATATCGCTCTGGGGCTCTTTGCTCGCGCCGCCTCCAGGGTCGTCTTGCCTTCGCTCGACTTGTGCCTGCCTGCGCTCGAGGACCTGGGACTTGGTAGGCCCGGCTCTTTCTTAATACCGCACTGGAATATGCCGACCTAAGGATGGGTTATTTTCAGGGTCGGTACGTCGTCGTCGCTATGCCAAGAAAATATCTGTTGCAAAATGGACCTTCTTTCTACCCCCGGGGGTACATGGGTTCATTCCCGCTGACCTCACATCAAAGTAAACCCAGCGAGTCCTCGACGCCGAAAGTTCAGAATCCCCACTTCCACTTCCTCGTTCACAGCAGCGTGAACCTGCTCTCTCGTGCGTTTGGTGCTCTTGCTGTGCCCCTCGGATTACGTTTGGTTATTTTCGCCGTCTGGACATTTTTCAGGGGTCTTTCCAACTGTCATATGCATGGCGTCCAGAAGCTCGACCCTTAGGCTCGAGGACCTGCCCCTGCTACTTCTCGATGGGAGCGCGCCCTACCTACCGAACTGGGACGGGTTATTCTTAAGGAGCCAATTCTGTGGGCACCTCAATCACCGCCAAGTAATGCAACAATGTTGCAATAAGGGCCTCTTTTCTTGTACCCCGGACGGCTCTTTCCATTGATATCACGGCACAGTAACCTATCCTCGACACGCGTTCTGGTTCTGCGCAGGATCTCCTGTATAAATGCTGAGGATCTAGGGCAAGAGGACTCATACTTCGACGCGAATGTCGGCGACTGAACGGTAACTTTAGTGGGGAGACCCACCGCTATTTGGTAAACACAAATACATGCATCGATCGTTATAAAGTACACCCGAGACCACTGTTCACTGGTGCGTTTGTTTTCAAAGAGGGACGGCAGCACGCCCATAGGGAATCAGTTGAACCGGTTCCACAAGGCCATATGCCTGATTCGCGACGATAATACCGGTCTGTGTACGCAGGAAACCTAGGGACTCAACTGCCGGGACCTATGTACCCCAAGATCAGCCACTGTGGACAGAATTCTCGTTCTGAAAAACGCACCGCATTGATCGCGTTCAGTAAAGTGCTCGCAGCTTCCACACGGAGGACATTCGTACCACTCACGACGAACTGCGAGATGTCGACAACAGGGGATGATGGATCGGCAGTGGGGATCTGCACGTCGTTCAGGAAGGCCTTCACCGTGTGGAACACCTCCCCAAAGTCGAGCATCACACCGACCGTCCCGTTCTGCGCGTGGTCCCACTTAAACGTCGTGTTGTACGTGCCGACACCGGAGGTATTCGCCTGTCCCGCGAGCGCGTTCCACGGAACGAGGCCCTGACTGAGGTTGAACGTCGGCTGGGGCACGAGCACCGAGTCGACGGTGCTGAGATCGTCGGGCGGCGTCCACGCAACGATACCTAGCTGCCATCCGCTGAGCGAGCGCGTCGTTTCGCCTTCGAGCGTCACATTGACCGATCCGGTGTCTCCGCTCGAGAGCGTATAGGCAAATACGCCCTCGCTAGTGGACCGGATCTCGATATTGCCCGCGGGATCTACGACGGCAGACGCAGGAGAGTCGAGCGCCACCAGGTGCGCGCTTGGGACAGCTACATCTTCAAATGTAGCTGCATTTGACACTGCGAATAGGGCAGTCTGCGTGGGCGCCAGGGAAACGGAGGGGATGGATATAGCGCCGGAGTCATTCGTCCACAGCCCTACCGGCGAGACCTCTGCGGTCCATGCGTCCAGGAAGAAGGGCGTGCCAGCGATGTCAGGCCTCAGGGCGAGCGTGAAGTTCGCGGTGGTATTGCCAGAATTGAACAGATAGAAATACGATGCGTCCGCGACGTCGCGGCGGATGGAATAGATCGCGGGCGACGAGCCGAAACTCGCCGCAGGGAGAACACCCAAAGAAACCAGCGCGCCAGGAACCTCGCTTTCATCGTCAACCACCATTACGCTGGTTTCGTTCACCAGCTGTTGCATCAACGCCTGGACCTGCGCCTGCTGCGTGCCGTCCGCGTCAAAACCCGGGATATCATTGGGCACAGCGCCGGAAATGACTATAGGTAAACCCGCTTCGCATACTGCACCAGCCTCTGTGCCGCATCGACAGTGACGTTCGGTCCGCGGTTCAGGACGAATGCTTTATACGCGGGGCCGCCGGCCGCGAGTCGCCCGCCGGAGACCTCCACGCCGGGCAGCTTCAAGTTCTCGCTGCTCACGTATTCGTAGGTGTACCCTGCATCCACCAACGAGGTCCCTTGGAATGGGGGCGATCCGGTGATATCGTAGTCCTTCCTATATATGGCGACATCGACTTTCGGGACACCCGATTGAAGAACATATTGCGTATGCTTCAAAAAGTCGAGGTATTCTTTATAGGAGTCCCACCCCGGCATTCTCGGTCCATGCATGTCGGCAAAATCATAGCTAACGGGGGTGAGAAGAATGCTCTCTGCGCTAAAAAGGGAAGACCGGCGTACCCAAAGGTAACAATACCAGGCCATCTGTTAATAGTACCGATCGTTCATCTCCCAAAACATTTTAACATTGAATGGACGGCATGCTCACGTTGTATTTGGGTATGCGCCGGAATAGGGGAATCCATGAAGGAGCGCGACATTGACACCACCAGCGTACTGGGTCTTCGCGTCTAGCAAGAGGTCTGACATGCGGATGGCAAAGGATGCACCGAAGTTGGCGCCTGTCTCGCTGGAAAATATGGTGTGATTCCCGAGATGCACGCCGCCCGAGAGCTGGCGGGCCTCATCGATAGTCGGTACCCCCAGGGACTCGATTTCAGGCGCATCGGGAATGGCTGCGCTGGCGGCGACATCCAGGTGGAAGTTGTACCCGGGTTGGTTGGAGAACTCGAAGCCTAGAAACCTATGTGTTAACGGCACAGCTAGACGAATATACAAGCGGCGCACCGATTGTATGAGACCAATCTCTGAACGTTGACATATAATCGACGTAGAGAGATGTCTATTTAACGTGAGCCCTCGGGTGTTTTATCGCCATCAACAATACAAACTAATGTGTCCTGATAATCCTCGAGAAACTTGGCCCAGTCGACTGTACTCCCAAAGTCAAAGGTCTGATTAGCAGTAGGTCCCCCTGGAACAACTCGTTGAGCTCGGGCACATATTAAGAAGACGATGCGCACTCGCTGACAGGGTGTGCATGACCGGGAGTGTCTTATTGATTTCGTACCCATGTCGTTCGGTGAACCGCTGGGGCAACGTCTCCGTCCAAAAGAGCTGCGCGAAGAACTCCATCGAGTCCTCCCACATGTAGCTTCCGACACCCGGCTGGGCTGCCGTGGCGCCGATGTCGTCCCGTGCGAGGATGTTTTGCTCGATGAACGAGATCGAGACGTTGGCGCCTGCGGGGGAGAAATGGTCGACGACCCACGACCCCCACGACCCTGGTTTATCCTCGAAGGAGCCGTTAAAGCCCCTTCTTGCCTCCGGGAAGCCGTTCCTTCTTGAAAAATAGGCTAGAAGCACGCTGCTGGAGTTGGGGGCGGTGAACGAGAGGCTAGAATTGCCATCAACTTGGGAAGTTAGGTCCTGGACGGTATTCCAGTCCAGGGAGACCCTCGCGGCAGAAGAATTTGCCCCGGGGACCAGCTGCGCGACAACGGCGCTGACGAGACGCATCGTCGTAATATTGGCGCTGTCGATTTGGTTGTCCAGTCCAGACACCATCGGGAAGACGGTCGGGCTCGGCAGAGGGCCGCTGAATGCTTCGCCGGCGGTCAGGAAATGCGACCCGAACACCAGCTCGGTGTTCATGCCGTCCATATCGACGTCGGTCGGGAAAACAGGGACGCCTGCTCCCTGGTCGGGGCCTAGACGTGATCGTAAGTTTCTTCTTTTTAGGGCGGCTTTGAAGTTACGAGGACGCACCCATGGACATGTCAATTGTAAGATTGTTCTCCTGGGCGGCCTGGACGAGGACGGCGGTGACGTTGACGAACAAATCAGAGCCGAAAGCAAAGTCTGTCGGGTCACGGAGTATATTCTGGAAATAAAAAGGTACGAGTGAGGGACTCGTCGCAGATTGTAGGAACATGAATGTGCCTACCCCGGTACCAGGGCCTTCGCCGCCATAAGATTGGTAGCTGAATGGCGTTTTTTTTTTGAAAAAAAAAAACGGACGAAAGCCTAGACGGTGTACATACCTCAAGAGCTCGAACCCCGAAGAGCCCACACGAGCGATCTCTGCTACATCAGAACGCAGGATGTCTGGCGAGGCCGAGGCATCCTCGATCCAGTAGCGCCATTTAACGCCCGTCTTCGGCGAAGCGAAGGATCCGAGTTCGCCCGTGAGGCTGGCGGCGACGCTAGCAGGATGATAGAACGTGGCAAGTAATATGGGCCATAGAGAAACCGTCATGGTTAAATTGAACAGTCGGCGAAGACTGGTAAGCTGAAGTTGACGATTTGACGAAGAGCACCAGGGTTCTTATGGCTTTCACGTCGAGGAGCCATTGCGTCAGAATGGTCAATTGAGAAGATGACTGGGACGCGTCTTTGGACGCGTCGTAAGGCATTAATGGTCAGTTCAAGGTCAGTTGCCAATAAAAGAAGAGGACATGAAACGGGATGCCGGCATGCCGCGGCATTGATCTGCCTACTCTCTCCACTCTCCCACCTCGAACATTACCAGCCGGCACCCACACTCGGTCCTATTGGGTGGAATCTGAATAAACATCCAGCCATCTCAGTAGACCTCGGTGCTATTCGACAGAAACTCAGGAAATGCGGCGAGGTGGCACATCGACTCTACGTCAGACTTCACTGTTTCCGACGCTGAGAGAATTCCGCTGGACGACGCGTGACTGCCAAAGCGACGGCGGAGCTCCGATCTGGGGCTGTTTTCCATGTCATATGTCGGATGGCGCGGGTGTTGGAGAGGTTGGTTTTCGTCATTGCTGAATTCCGCCCCAGTTCATTTGCGTTCGAACGTTCTCCAGGCACCTCATGAATCGCAACTCGGGTTCGCAAGCCGCTCAGCCGACGGCGGCCATGACAGCTTCCCAATTCCTTCACGTACAGTCCAGGTTCTCCGGTCCCGTCGCCCTCAACATACACATCGCCTTCTTTGGAACCCCCCAGTCAACCGAAGTGCTCTGCCACATTTTCATTCGAGCAACAGGCACTCTGTTTCGCGCAAAAGCACCCGTCGGACCTCCAGGAGCCACCCACAAGCTGTATCGCTGCCACTGAAAGTCGCCTTCGAATCGAAATTGACGAGAACGAGAGTCAAGAATGGTGTGCAGACATTGCTTTCGCTCTTTTCGCTCTTTTCCGTTATGTTGTCGTTGAACTGGACCTATCGCCTGCACGGCTCAAGGAGCGGATACTCCGACTGCTTCTCGACGGCATTGCGCCTGAATATCCCTGCCTATTTCAACTCTTACACAGGCACGCTGGGTCGAACAAACTGCGTTCGATGGCCTTGACCAGGCAAACCCACCCGCCGGACGCCGAGGAGCCGCTCACATGTATCACTACCCTGGAACTCGCCTCAAAAATTGATGAGAATCGAGCTGTGTGCCAGTGATGGGCAGACACCGCTCTGAAGCTCTTCTTTGCTCGCCGCCTTCAGGGTCGTCTTGCTTTCGCTCAACTTGCGCCTGCCTGCGCTCGAGGACCTGAGACTGTATAGGCCCGGCTCTTTCTCAACGGGACCGCGCTGGACCTACGGATGGGTTCTTTTCAGGGTCGGCACGTCATCGCTACGCCAAGAAAATATGTCGTAAAATGGACTTTCTTTTTACCCCCGGGAGTACATGGGCTCATCCCCACTGACCTCACGTCACAGCAAACCCAGCATCCTCGACGCCGAAAGTTCAGAATCCCCACTTCCTCTTCCTCGTCCACAGCAACGTGAACATGCTCTCTCTCTCGTGCATTTGATGGTCTTGCTATGCTGCTCGGATTGCATCTGGTTATTTCCACCACCTGCACATTTTTCGGGCGTCTTTCCTCGTGAAACTCGAACTGTTACGTGCATGACGTCCAGAAGCTCGACCCTTACCCTCGAGGACTTGGATACCCCTGGTATTTCTGGACGGGAGCGCCCTACCGAATTGGGACAAGTTCTTATGGAGCCAATTCTAAGGGCACTTCAATCACCGCCAAGTAATGGAAATTTCCGTCGCAATAATGTCGCAAGGGCTCGCAAGGGCCTCTTTTCTTGTACCCGGAGTCGCCCGGACGGCTCTTCCCACTGATATCACGACACAATAAGCTATCCTCGACACGGAACGCTAAAGAATCTCCGGCTTCTCATTTTCACCACCGGATATTTTTACAAGGATCTAGTACCCATCTGCCCCACACCTTCACATCCTTTCCCCATTTTTCCCGAAAGCGGGAGCGTGGTGATGTGTATCTCAATTTATCCATAGCTCCGCCGTCTAGTAAAAACCAATGAGTGTGGTGAAAGAGAGGCGAATACAATTTGCTAGCTGCATGTTGAGATGGTTTTTTGTTGAGGAGAGGATGTGGATTAGAATCAGCCCCATTTCGGTATTTTGACAAGATGGGTTAAAGCCGAGGGCCGAAGAGCGCCGCCGCAAATCCCGATCAGCAATTGCGCCATCGACCAGTACTGATTGAGTCGGTGAAGGCGGTCCTCAAATTTTTGTAACCCTACCAATGGCGCCCACCATCGACCCGAAAGTGCGGCCCGTGCACGACCTGCCCACCCCCGAGCCAGAGTCCCCGCTGCGCTCGCGAAAGCCGTATCGCTTCTCGACCCTGTGCGCGACCGTCGAGAACCCCGACCAGAAGGACCAGTACGGGAGCAGCTCGGTCCCCATCTACCAGTCGGCCACCTTCAAGGGCGTAGGCAACGTCTACGACTACTCGAGGAGCGGCAACCCCACGCGCAGCCATCTCGGTGCGCGCGCATCAGGCGCCTTGCTCGCTTTATACTGACAGCAGCGGCCGCAGAGCACCACATTGCAAAGATCTCGTCTGCCGAGCATGCATTGACCGTCTCGTCCGGCATGGCTGCGCTCGATATCATCCTGCGCATGCTCAAGCCCGGCGACGAGATCATCGCGGGCGACGATCTGTATGGCGGCACGAACCGCCTGCTCACGTACATCCGCTCCCACGTCGGCGTCGTCGTGCACCACGTCGACACCACGGATCCATCTTCCGTGTTGCCGTTCATTCACCCGACCAAAACCGCGATGGTGCTCCTCGAGTCCCCGACGAACCCGCTGCTCAAGATCGCAGACATTGCGGCGATCAGCAAGGACGTCAAGGAGCGGGCGCCGGACGCAGTCATCGTCGTCGATAACACCATGATGAGCCCGTACCTCCAGCGGCCGCTCGAGCACGGTGCGGACATAGTTTATGACAGCGCGACCAAGTACCTCAGCGGGCATCACGATCTCATGGCCGGCGTAATTACTTGCAACCGGGATGATCTCAAGAAAGTGAGCGATTCCACTGGCTGCCGCTCCGTATCGTATTGAGACAGATGGATGGCAGCAAATGGCATCTACTATAAACTCCGTAGGCAATGCGCTGGCGCCGAATGACTGCTTCCTTCTACTCCGTGGCACGAAAACTCTAGCGCTGCGCATGGACCGCCAGCAAGCAACCTCGCAGCTCGTCGCGACGTACCTGCACAACCTCGGTTTCCGCACCCACTACCCCGGCCTCGCGGACCACCCCGGCCGCGAGATCCACGAGCGCATCGCCGCGGGCAACGGCGCGGTGCTGAGCTTCGAGACGGGCGACAAGGAGCTCAGCGAGCGCATTGTCGGCGGCGCGCGCCTCTGGGGAATTAGCGTCAGCTTCGGGTGCGTGAACAGTCTGATCAGCATGCCCTGTGTCATGTCGTACGTCCCGCCCTCTCTCACTGTCCATGTCCCGCCCCTTGACGCGCCTGGGACAGACACGCGTCGATCGACCCCGCGACCCGCGCCGCGCGCGGGCTGCCCGAGGACCTCATCCGGCTCTGCGTCGGCATCGAGGACCCCGTAGACCTGATAGACGATTTGGAGCACGCGCTTATAGATGCGGGCGCCATCACATTCAGCGCGCAGGAGAACAAGTACATCCGCGTTGTGCCGTCGACGAACGACGCGCTCAACGCCGCGGTGCAAAAGCTCGGCATGGAGGAGGCCAACGACCACGAGTGGTTCGTCAGCGCGCCGGGAAAGATCATTCTGTTCGGCGAGCATGCGGTCGTCCACGGAGTGGTGGGTCCGCCTTGATTCCCGCCGGTTTACTTATTTAACATTTTGAAGACCGCGGTGGCGGCGTCCGTCGACCTGCGCTGCTACGGGCTCACGACACCCCGGCACGACGGGAAGCTATCCGTGCACTTTGCGGACATAGACAACTTCTACAACGAGTGGGACATCGAGTCCTTACCGTGGGACGCCGTGACGCCGCTCAAAGAGGGACAGGAGCATCCCGACGCGCTCGACCAGGTGCTCATCGACGCCATCTGCGCCGGCCCGCTCAGTCACCTCGGCGAAGACCAAAAGCATGCGAAGGCGGCGGCCCTCGCGTTCCTGTACATGTACCTCATGCTCAGCCACCCCCGGCGGTGCGTAGCCTTCGCGATCATATTACGTTTGCGGGCCCCGGCTGACGCAGCGCAGGTCATCGTTCAACTTCACCGCGCGCGCGACGCTCCCCGTCGGCGCAGGCCTCGGGTCCTCCGCGTCCTTCTCCACGTGCGCCGCGTCGACGCTGCTCCTCGTGAACCGCGCGATCACGCTCCCTTCGCCCCCCGCGCCCTCCACCTCTGCTGCCGACGCGGTGAATGGGGCGGCGCACGTGCACGTGTCGCACCAGGGCCGGCGCTTCGTGCCACACGGGACCGCGGAGGAGGTGAACCGGTGGGCGTTCATCGCGGAGAAGGTGCTGCACGGGAACCCGAGCGGCGTGGACAACAGCGTCGCGGTGTTTGGCGGCGCGCTTGCGTACACGCGGGCCGGGTTCGCGCACGGGAAGGGCGGGATGGAGCCGATCCAGGGGTGCGTTTCCTTTCCTACGGTGTATTTAGTGTGGACGGCTGACTAACGTTTTGCGCGGCAGGTTCAAGTCGCTCAAGTTCCTGTTGACGAACTCGAAGGTGCCGCGGGACACGAAGAAGCTGGTTGCGGGCGTTGGGGCGCTGAAGGCTAGCGTGCGTCGTCTCATTTTTTTCTTCTTCGTTGCTTCCTCTCTAACTAGGAGCTTTGGAATTAGGAACCCGAGCTTGTGGAGGGCATCCTGAAGTCAATTCAGGGCATCAGCGACGAGGCGCGGCGGGCGCTGGCGGACCCGGAGCTGTCGCGCGCGGAGCTCCTCTCGGCGCTCGAGGCGCTGATCAACGAGAACCACCAGCACCTCGTGACGCTGGGCGTGTCGCATCCGGCGCTGGAGACGATCCGCGCGACGACGGCGGCTGCGCCGTACGGGCTCAGTACGAAGCTCACGGGCGCCGGCGGGGGCGGGTGCGCGGTTACGCTTGTTCCTGATGGTCTGTGGCGCATCTTTTTTACATACTTATCGCCATTGACGCCTTTTGGTGTTGCAGACTTCCAGGAGACGGCGCTGGACGGGCTGATGACGGCACTGACGCAGGAGAAGTTCGTGCCGTACCTCACGTCGGTCGGGGGGAGCGGACTCGGCATTCTGTCGCCGTACACACCAGTCACCCTCGGGCACGGCGCCAGCACGGTCGTCCCCCCGGAGCAGGTCACGCCGCCGCAGACGCCAGACCTTTCCGCTGCCGACGCGCCGGGCGACCCGTCGGTGCGGCTCGCGTTCGAGAAGCAGGACGTTCTGCAGCTCGCGCAGTGGGCCGACGGCCTCGGGCGCTGGCTCTACGTTTGATGCAGTTTAGACAAGGGATTTAATGTAAAATAGACGAACACAGACATTGCAATGTTGTATCGCTTACAGAGACTTACTTACAATGGCTGAATGTAATTATTTAACCTTTTTGGGCGCGGTTGGACGGTACCGGGCTTCTTCCTCCTCGTCATCATAATCGAGCTCGGAGTCGCCGCGGGCGCGTTTGTGCAGTGGCGCGGCGTCTTCGAGCTCGTAGCCCACCGGGTCATCCTGCGGGGACCACACCTCCACCGCCGGCAGCGCATCGCGCGTGCTGCGCAGGACGTCCAGCACCGCGTCGTACGTGAGCTTGTGCCGGTTCTTCGCAAACGCGTCGCGCAGTGCGCCGACACACGGCTTGAGGTCCTCGAAATACATCGAAAAGTGTGGGAAGATGTCACGCTCGAGCGCGCCTCGGGCGCTCAGCACGTGCTTCTTGTACCGCCCAATCGCGTGTGCGCTGCCGGAGTCCGCGTTGAACACCTGCATGCCCGCGATCGTCGCGCCTACATCTGCACGCGGCGCGTTGTGCGGCCCCGCGTAGCGGATGCAGATGTAGATGAGGACGTAGAGGAAGGACTCGAGGTCGTCGCTGGGCTTGTGGCGCGTGGAGGACCCGTGAATCAGGATGGCGGAGGACATGAAGACGAAGGTGCCCTGCGGATGAGAGCTAAGGTTAGGTCCCTGAATTGTATTGGCCGAGCCCGAACTTACTATTAGTCCCACCCAGTAGCCGATGTTGTCGAGGAACAGCGCACCGTCGACGTCAATGAGAATCCCCCGCCGCAGAGGGGGCAGGGCATCGTCTTCGTCGACAGCGGGGGTCTCTGGCGCTGCTTCGGAGATCATTAAATTGGTGGAGCTGATATCACAATGTAGAATGTTTTTTTCGACAAGACTACGGTGAGCTGAACGAATGGATTAGCTGTTGAAAAGCCGAGTCAAGTGGATTCGCGTATGCTCTGACCTTCAATGGCGTCGATGAACACCGAAATAAGCTCTTTCTTTGTCCTAAAATATGATATTTTTCGAGCAAAGGGCGTCAAGACCATCCGCTGGTGCTGCCGAACTCCCAGAAAATTGTCACTTATAACGGACCGCAGAGCAGCCGTAGAATCCTCCGCACGATCTATCATGACCGTCTCCAGCGCGATAAGTTTCGTTACCCCAGGAATGTCCTTCGCAATCTCTAATATGTCGGCTTCGCTGACCTTGCACGCTGGGTCGGTCCAGTTGTCCTTGATCACGAAATCCGTGCCGTTCCGCCGCGCATGCCAGCAGACTGTCGCTTTCCCTCGGACATCGTGGCTGATGGAAAGTCGCGCTAGGATGTCGTAGACGTCCTGCCCTACTCTGATCTGCCGCTGCCCGTTTTTGAGCGTCGTGATAGTGGTGTCGAAGCCGATCGTAGGGCGAGTGGAGAGCATCAACCCTGCTACGGCGCGCACTAGCAGGTCGGGCCGCTCATGTACGTTGAAGGACTCGGCCGCGATGACGCCGCAGTGGTCAATGAGCACGAGACGTACTGTCCGGGAAGCGATCGTCAAGCCGACCTGGAACCGGCGGTCATCTTGATTGAAAAAGGCGTCCGAGGCGTCGTGAATCAGGCGGTGCAGAGAGCTGGCAGGATCGAGGTCGTCAAAGAGGACGAGCTCGACGATGGAGAGCACTGTTTGCCACTCCTCCTCCTCTGGTGTGCAGTCGAACAGAACCAACGCGGGATGGTCGGACAAGCAGGCCCCGCTGAGTGGCTCGGATGTCGGGGACGCATACGCACTCGACCACCTCCGTTTCTTTTTTGGAACAGGGCCTCCGGTGAGGCGACAGACATCCCGGATCGAGTCGCCCAGACGGTTCAGGAAGATGGCCAGTTCAGAGGCAAATTCCTCCTCGTCGAGCTCGTTAAATTGCGGGAATGTCGGCCAAGTCCCGTCCGCACGGCGCGCGTTGCGCTGCTCAAATAGGGCTTGGGAGCCGCGCAGCCCAGTGAGCGCTCCGAGGATGGTCTCGACGGGAAGAGGCAGACATTCGTCTGGGAAGATGTGTTCCACCAAACTCGGGACGTCGAGGATGATGGCGTCGGTGAGGTGCTTGGCGAGTTCGCCGTACAGCTCTGTTGGTGGCATGCTGTGAAAGGAATAGATGAAAGAAGATCAGGGGAATAAGAAGGCAGGATTTGAAAGGCTAGCTATAGGCTACAGGACAAAGCAATCTGGAAACCGAATGCGGAAATGCGCTTGGACCCAGAGACCGCGTCACTTATCCGCGTGAGCCAGGCTGCAATGCTCATGCCACCCTGGGCTAGTGTTATAGAAGCCCATACATTGATACATTGTCGGGTTGAGTGAAAGTTCATGTTGAGTTCCCAAATTGAGTTTGATTGAAAGATAAAACAGCCACCAACAAATCTCTCGCTCTCTCAAACTGCGACGCGTCGATGCCTGCCAAACGCGCGCGAGAGCACCGTACGTCCATGCCTTTCTCTGCGAGAACCTCGTGCCTCAATACTGCCCAGATGCGCGACAGGCCCATGCTGCAATTGTCGGGCTAACCCCCGAGGTGATCGCTAAGCGGACAAAGAGACACCTGGATGAGCTCGAAGTGCGTAGGCTGTGTAGCGTACTTCAACCAATATGAACTTGTTTATAGAGGTCCAACTATGCGGAACCTAGTGCACACGTCGGCGAGGAGGACGAAGACGGCAAATACACCAAAGGCCGCGCGCGGCAGCTCATTTCCGAAAAACGCGTTGTTAACATCCCTGGCGTGAAGAAGAAGAAGTCCACGATGAACGTCCGCACGGCTCTGCTGTACCGCAAGAACTTCGCCACCCTCGTTGAGGAATCCGTACGCTTGTTGTTTTGTCCCCTGACTCATTTATTCATCGTCATTGCAGAACATTGCCAGTCTTCCCCCGACGGTTCCTACGTACCTTACGGCCCAAGCCCCTGCGTCGACCTACCCTCCCCGTCTAATCTGCTCCGTTTGCGGATACTGGGGCCGCTACAAATGCCGACGCTGCGCGTTGCCAGTACTGTGACCATAATTGCGAGGGCGTTCATACGGAAACTCGATGCGAGAGACGTGTTATTTAAAACTGGCTCTGGCTTGCTCGTTGCCTCCACTAGCTCCGCATTTATTCCCGCCGGCCAGGAGATGAGGCCGCTCTGCATTGGGCACTTGGGCCGCTGGAACACGCGGGAATCCCCAAATGTAGCTTCTCCTTGGAGACCCCCATTGGCAACGTCCTGCGGCGCAAACCATGGATTCTTACCCATGGCCGATACCTCCTCGCATCACCCTCTTCCCCTAGAAACGGGTCGTCGTGCGCACCTTTTACCTTTGGTGCGAGCAGTCGGATACAAGGAAAATATTATTGATTATGTTACATATAGACCGAAGACTACACAAATACTATGTTACTCCTAAACCTTGTCGTCCTCGGCGACGCGATACGTTATCTTTTCCCCGCTGACCTACCAAGGGAATCCAGCCATTAGCATGGAAGATAAATTTTTGCAAAACACCGACCTTGCCCTGCTTCATAAATTCGAGCCATTCGTCCACCTCGTTCAGGCCGTTGGGCACGAGCTTCACCGGCGTCGTCTGGAGTTTCCCCTCAGCCAAGAGGCGCGTGAGGAGCGCCGCCGAACGCTTGCCGAACGCGTAGTGCTCCGCGTCCGCCGCGTACGGCATCGGATGCTCGAATTCCTGCCCCGCGTCAGTGCGACGATGCTGGATGCAACCCGAGGCCGGCTCACCTTTCCGAGCAGCGTGTACACGAGGGAGAACTTGGCGAGTACGCCCGGCGCGGGCACGGGCTCGTTTAGCACGAGGGACACCGCGCCGCCGGCCGTGCCGAGGCTCGCCGCGACCTGCCGTACCGTGCCGGCGTCGGAGATGCAGTCCACCGCGTGCGCGAGCCTGTTGTCTGTGAGCGCGCGGATCTTGGCGGGCGCTTCGAGGTCACGGTAGTCGAAGACGGCGGTGGCGCCGAGGCGCGTGATGAGCGCGTGGTTGCGCGGCGAGGCGGTCGCGATGACCTGCAGGCCGGACAGCGCTGCGAGCTGGACGGTATACTGCCCGACGGCGGAGGCGCCGGCCCACACGAGGATCTGTGAACGCATGAGAGGTGAGCGATGAAACAAGGACTGGCACCCTACGGGAAAGGGCGTTGATGTGGGCGCGTCGGGCGTCGGGAGCCCCGGCTGGCTGATCCACAATGCCTGCGCGGCGGTGAGCGCCGCGAGCCCGAGCCCTGCCGCGTCCTCGTAGCGCAGCGAGTCTGGGAGCGAAATGAGAACGTGTGCGTCGGCGACGACGTACTCTGCAAACGCGCCGCCCGTCTCCTTGTCCACGCCCTAACACGCAAAGCATTTCAGCAACAAATGAAATTAACGCGGAACCTGCATGCACGCACGCCGTTCACGAACCCTGCGACGCGCTCTCCGACGTGCCGCGCTCCCGCGGGCACATCCGCGCCGAGCGTCTCGACACGCCCCGCAAAGTCGTGCCCGCTCACCACGCCCTCCGTCGTGCGGAAGCTGATCTTCATATCTACATCGACGCGTTAATTCTACCTTTCATTGGCTGGCATATTAATCTCTCACGATCGGGCGGGTTCTGCGCCGCGGCGAAAACGCGGACGAGCACCTGCGTCGGCCCCGGCTGCGGCTTCGGCACGGCGCGCAGCGCGACGCGGCCGTCGCCAGTCGTTACCACGGCTTGCATCATCATCTTCAAGTTCCAATCGCGCGTTGCGGTTGAGTCCGTATTAATAAGTAGGAGGTGGGAAGGTCGTCGGGGCCTCTGTCCTCCGCATCTGCTTATATGGCGTGCTGGCGGGTAAACGGAAGACGTCCCGCCGCGAAGGTTGAGCGGCGGTTCTGCTTGACGAAGATGGATTACAAAAATCCCGACCTGTCCCGACGAGACCTCCGTGCCTTAGGCGGCAGTCTGAAGGGTACACGGGGGATGTCCCGCCGACGGTAGAACGGAGATTCTTGCCAATGCCATTGCGAAGTCCCGAGCTGTCTGACCCTCTGAGTCCCGACTAAAAGGCCCGACGCTAAAAGAGGTGCATGGGCTCGCACGCTGGTATCGGGCACATGTGGGAGAACAAAAAGCTCCAATCACACCTGAAATAATTTTAGCAAGAGAGTAAGTTGAAGTTCAACGAAAGATTTGAACAATACTAGGGGAGCGCATCAGCGGGGTTTCATTTTGGTGATGCATTGATGCGCCCTCTCCAGTCGAGCTGCAAACCCTTGACGGGGATGATAAAAATCACTGGGGGAAACCTTTAGCATGCAATTAGAGATAAATTTCAATCAGCATACGATTAAGAAACCCCGAGACAATTGACATAAATACTTTCTCGACCAAGATCTGAGGCCTGAGGCTTAGATCTCGACGGTTGCATTTTAGAGTTGAACAATCCAACCTGATGGTGCAAACGCCGTGGGTAGCTCCAGACCCTCACAACCCAGGGAATAATTGGGCAACGCTTTCAGACCAGAAGAACGCCCGATGCCTCGCACCGCAGTCGAGGTATCAAGATAATAGTCTAGTCAACGGGAGAACTCAGCTTAGCAATCCGTAATGAATTGCACCCTCACGATGGTTGGTGTGATTTTTTGCTAGGGAATAGCCTTTGTACGATATCATCCCGTAAAGAATACATGCCAGGAAATTGCCAGAGAAAAAGCACGCTGGCAGGAACTGGAGAGCTCGGTCCCGTTCTCAGTGCCTGATTGGTTGTTATGGATGTTCGTGCCAAGAACGAAAGAATCTACGCGAACATGACGGCGGGGATCCCACGGAGCGGGTTGCCCATGATTTTGTTGTGGAACCCGGGAAGGCCGCAGGAATATGCCAACCAGAGTGCAATAAAGAGGCTGCTACGAGGCGACAAGGCAAACTGAAGGGCACAGAAGTATCGAAGTGGACCCTGCAGTGAACAACGTTTTTTTTTGAACGCGTGGATTGGACGCGGCATGACGTAGGAATACGAAAGGAGAACAAGCAAAAAGATCAGGTCGCCAGGGAGACCGAGGAGTTGGCCGTTGAGTTCAGGGCAGCAGCCACGGCCTACAGCGTCGAGGACAGCGGGGACGGTGGAGTCGACATGGGGCATGGTCGTCGTAGAACGAAAGGAGCAGGTCAAATTTAAACGCGGCCAAACGCGGCCATAAAGCGGTCTATAGACCGAAACGCGATCTGGTCACCGTTATTAGCCAATTATGCCGGAACCTATAGTCCAGAATAGCCCCAGAATTCTTCTCTCTTTTATCCCGTTTCGTCTAGGCAGAGTTTCTTGTCCTCTGCCGTTCCGGTCTTGCTTCTCTCCTTCTGCTCGGCAAACGATCGCAGCGCGGTCTCCACACTCTTTTCCCCTCACCTTATGGACGCAAATTTCACCTTTCCATCCCGTCCGAGGCCCACCCCCCGTCCCACTGCCGGCCAGGCTCCCACAGAGCCGGCTAACCGCCAATCCAATGCCCTCCGAGCCTCCGTCCTTGATGCGGCCCTCGAGCTTGGTTTTGGGGCCAATGGCACTGTCGCAAACTGGATGTTCAATAACGCCCTGGAAGAGGCGGACGAAGAAGACGAGGTATGTTGGTTTCTACCCCATTCCAATCATCCACCCTTCACACCTTGTCATTTGCAACTATCCAACTTTAATTCAACTGCTGACTTTTTTATTTTGTAGGACCCGATAGGAAGAGGCCCACTTTCCGCTACTTCTGACGAGTATGCGCCGTACTCTACACCCCCGACGTCTACGTCGTCCCACTCCGAGTCCTTCCACCCGCCCATTGCGTCCCCCGTAACTTCCCCGGACCCGAACACTGTGACAACGCCGCAGGTCCATTTTCCGCCCATGCCCGCCGCGGTAATACCTGCTCCAGCACCGTCCAACAAGCTTCGCAAAGCGCGTCGTGACGACGGGTATGAAAGCGACGGCGGCTATGTCAGCGAAGGAGGGAAGAAAGGGCGCGCTCGCACCAAATCCAAGACCGCGAAGGACTCGGGGCCGACGTCCGCCCCTCCAATTAGCGAGCCCATGGAGCTGATCCCCCTCACCAAGGAGGAGCGGAAGCGGAGAAAGAAGGCGGGCAAGGCGTCCAAGGACCTCGAGACCGACACCGAAGACGTCGGCAAGCCGGCGAAATCAAAGTCGCCCACAAAGCCGAAAAAGAGCAAGAAATCTTCGACCGACGCCGCCGCCGGCTATGAGACGGATGACGGCTATGTGTCATCGAGTGGAAAGCCCAAATCCAAAGGGCGGTCGCGATTCTTCTCTCTGCGCAGGAAGGCAGACTCTACATCAGAACCTGCTGAGGTAGAGCCCGTCCCACCTATGCCCGAGCGCGAGGTGTTTCCCCTTCCCATCGCTTCCAGGTTCGCCACGACACTTGGAAGCAGCAGCACGGCACCGAGCAGAGCGGCGTCTCCGCTCCCTCCGCCGTCCCGCCCTTTTGCTTCATCAGCTTCTGGGTCGTCGACACCATCGTTGTTATCCTCGGCCAACTCTCTGTTAACTTCCAGTGACTACGACAGTTTTGGGACCGGATCCCCACAAATAAATACCGGCGGCCTGCGTCCGTTCGCAGACGACGAGAGCTTGCGCGGCCATACGCCCGATAAGAGCTTCAACTCGACTCTTACCGTGACCCAGGACCAGGTCTCATCCCGCTCGCTCTCCCCTCAACCGCCCAATTCCAAATCCAAATTCCTCATTTCTTACCCCCTCACCCGCACACCCAGTCCGGGAAGCCCCACCTCGGCACCCGCTCGAAACGCGAGCTCGGCCAAACCGAGGCATGTCCCCAGCCCCATTTCCCTATCCCCACAAGACGCGCAAAACTACGGCCAGTCGTCGGGCCTCAACTCGCGGGCGCCCTCCCCGTCGCCGTTCGGCTCGCCCTTCGTGCTCCTCACGCCGATCAACACCAGCATCTCACCGCGGGCGGCCTCCCCCGCGCCCTCCAACTACACCGACAATATCGTGCCCTCGGCAGACTTCCTCGTACCTTCGCGCTCGGGGTCCCCTCTGCCGCCCTCGCCGAGCGTCCTCGCGTACTACGACATCCCGCCACCCAGCCCGCCGCCGAACGGGCCCCTCCCGCGTGCGCCACGCGCGCCACCCTCTGCTGCACGCGACCCCACGCCCGGCGTCTCGCGCCTGCGCAGCCTCAGCCAGGATCGCGCAGGGCGGCATCTTGACGCGGGCGGCCCGCTGTCCGGGCACGCGAGCCCGCGGCCAGTGTCGCCAGGGGGCGCAATGAGCCCGGGTGTCGGCGGGGTGCAGCGTGGGCGCGCATCGCCGTTCCCGTCGCACCCCGTGCTGCCCGCGCGCGCGCCGCCGGCGGGCGTGGGCCCGGGGCTCGCGGCGCGCGCGAAGGTACAGCGGTATCGCGACCTGTATGCGATCCAGATCCCGCCGACGCCAGTCGGCGCGCGAGCGCCGCCCTCACCGTTGCCGCCAGACGACGAGGTGGACATCCGCGTGGAAGAGTGGGACAGCGAAGGCGAGGGCGAGGAGATTCTGGGCGTGCTCGGGCGCTTCCGGAGCCCCGCGCGGGAGCAGGGCGAGCGCCCCGCGCGTGCGCTGGAGCGGAACAACTCGGGGGCGCTGCGTCGGGGGACTGTGCGGGACCAAAATCAGCTGTACCCCGAGGCCGCGGGGGACGCGTACTCGGACGACGACGAGGCATCGCGGTACCCGGACGAGGAGAAGACCGCGGGGCGCTCGACGATGTACCGGTTCGACAACGGCTCGTCGGGCGGCGATCGCGACACGCTGCGGTGGAGCGAGTCCCGCGACAGCCGCGCGAGCTTCTTGGACCTCGAGAAGAGCGAGCAGGCGCGCGGGATGCTCGTCGAGCGCGTCGGCGTCATGTTCGACCTCAGCGGCCGGGAGCGATCCGCGATCCCCCCCGTGCCCAAGCTCCCCGCCGGGCTTGTCACCGCTGGCGTCGGTAACAGATTCTGATTCGAATCCCTGTTTGTTTGTTTTCCTCTGGCTTTCTTTGCATTTGGTGTTAACCTTCACGCATGATCATGATGATGTATTACTTTGATATCCTCACCCGCACACGCCCTCCTTTTTGTGTATACATACCCTCCTTCATTCGTGTTTTGATTACTCCCCCTGGTTGGCGCAATTTTAGTTGTAACTTTACTTTGAAATCTACTATGCAGAAATCACGCCCGCTCTACATACGCGCGCGTCGAATAGTACATACATACTACAATATTGGTGTCTTGAATAGAAAAAGGGAGTTTATCGCGATATACAATTCAAGACGGTCCAAGTGAAATTCGTATGTAGCGGCGGCTAGTAGAACTTGACCAAACGCGTCAACTGTTGCGATTCGTCCTCATCTTGGGTGAGCGCCTCTTCTAGCGTCTAGAACAAATAAACGATCAGCATCGTCGTCGCGCCAGGATACGGATTCGTGTACCTTGTTGACGGAGAGGTAGCTCTCCACAAAGTCTCCACTTAGCACCTCGCATAAAGCCGAATCTTGTTGCAGGTACCTCCGCGCGGCGTCGATGCTGAGCGGCATCCTTTTCTTAATGCCCAGCGCCTGCCGCTCCGCCTCCGTCAGCTGCGCCGCGCTCTTCGGCCCCGGGCAGTCCTTCACTTCCAGCGCCATCATCCCCCGCACACCGATTAGCCCGCCCGCGAAGATCCCCGCGAGCGCGAGATGGGGGTTCGCCGACCCGTCGATGCAGCGCACCTCGAAGTTGCGCGAGGACGGGGAGGACGCGTTGGTGAGCCGCACGGGCGCCTCGCGGTTCTCCGTGCCGTAACAGACGTAGGTGCCGCCGCTCCAGACGCCGTCCGCCATGCGCTTGTACGACGCGGAAGTGGGGAGCGTGAGTGCCGCGATCGCGGGGAGGTGGTCGAGCACGCCCGCGAGGAACGCGGATTCGTGCGGGGAGAGGCCCGCGGCGCTCTTCGGGGATGCTGAGGAGTGCACGGAGATGTGCGCGTGCGCGGAGGAACCGGCGGAAGTCATGAACGGGCGCGGCGCGAAGGTGGCATGCAACCCGTGGCGGGCGGCGGCCTGCGAGATTATCTCGCGCGTGTAGATGAGCGCGTCCGCAGCCTCGAGGGGCGCGAGCGGGCCCGTGACGACCTCGTACTGCCCCGGCGCGGCCTCGGGGTGGAACATCTCGAGCGCGATGCCCGAGGCGGTGATGGCGTCCGCGATTTCCTGCAAGACGAGCGCCTCGGGGGAGCCCGCGGGGAGGCCCGCGGAGGCGGCGAAGTCGTGGATGTTGACGGGCTCAATGGGGTCCGTCGATTTGAGGAGGATGAACTCGGTCTCGAAGCCGACGAGGAATTCAGTGTTGTGTGAGTGTTTTATTTCTCTGAACAAGTCAGACGTGGTTTAAATTGTTCGTAATGGAAGCCTTACTCGATGATGCGCCGCAAAAGCGTGCGCGGACAGATGTTGACCTGCACGGTCAGGCTACCATCCGCGCCGGGGATCGCAGTTTTTTCTTCGAATTGGCCTAGGACCGCCAAGTGTCCCGGGGCGAACGGGCAGGGCTTGAGCGTCGACATGTCTATGGTGTAGAGATATTCGCCCATAGGGAGGAATCCGGGCGCCATCGTGAGGTATACAAGACCGAGGCACGCTTTCGCGGTGGTGAGTCCCGGGCGGTTCGACTTGAGCAGGGCTTTGAAGTGCGCGATCGTGACGATGCGGCATCGGCGGATATTGACCAGGTCCACCCAGTATACGCGCACGTAGGCTTCACGTTAACGTTAACGGCGTGCAAGCGCAGCAGGACATGTTACGCACAGATACCCGGCGCATCGAGGTCAAAAGCCTCGCCTTTGCGAGACTGGACGCTCTGCGGCGTGTGCACAATACCGTGGCTGTAGTCCATGGAGGGAGAAAGCAAGGACGCTAAGGCCTTATGTAGACGCAGTCTGATGGACGGTCTCAAGACGGCAAGTTATATAGCGCCGATATTCCGAAAGCCCCGGCGCGTCGTGTCCCCTTCTGGTCGCGTGTATGATACCCGTCTCTAAATCTCGGCCTTTGGGGTCCAGGAGGGTCCAGGGTGAGCAAGACATGAACGGGAAACGGAAAATGAGTACAGATGTAGTCGGAGTCCGCCGGCATCTCCCTCCGCGCACCGCTTATCATCACACGAACCGCAAATTCCCAAATAGGCACACGCGGCGGAATTCGCCGAGTGTCGGTATGTCGCTCACCACATCGTCCACAGCACAACCAAAAATAAGCCACACCCCCAGTGGCAGAGATCCTCCCGGAAGCTTATAAACGACCCCAAGATAGTCTCCATTCCTCGGTCGTGCATGTGGCCGGCCGATGACAGGCCATTCGGAATTCCCTGGTTATAACCGCATTCCCCTGGCTCGGTTATATAGACGACACCCACACATGAGTCACTTCATCGCGCTCTTCGATGTCGACCCAATCGAACCGAAAAAGCCTCAAGAATTGCGTCCGCCATTTCACGCCGGCATGGCATACGGTTCGTCGCAATACGGTGTGAAGCTGGTTCCATGCTGAGCTTGCGCAGATTGTAATGGGCACCGGTGCTGTTTCTGCCCTGGCATCGCGCTTCCACTTTGCTCAAGGCAGCGAAGCGATACAAGTCGTCACCCTCCTATTCTTTTTCCTTAACTTGTGTTTCTTCGTCTTGATATGCGGCGCGACCTTTGCGCGTTATCACATCTTCCCGGAGGTCCGGCCAATTGTACTCGACGTTGGTGCTGAGCTGACGCGTAACACAGCTGTGGCCAGCAATGCTGCGACATCCAACACAGAGTCTCTTTATCGGAGCGGTTCCCATGGGCGCTGCGACTCTGATTAACATTGCCCTTGTCACGCACCAAAACTACTCCTTTGCTGGCCCTGGATTTCTGTATGCTCTATGGGCGTTTTGGTGGCTGGACTCGGCCGTTTCTCTGCTCACCGCTGTCGGGATGATTTATGTCATGTATGTTTTTCTGTTCCGGCGTTTTTGCGTATGTACTGACTATCGTTAGGATGACGAAACACCAGCACTCGCTCGCGCAGATGTCCGCGCTGTGGCTCCTGCCCTTCGTGACCCTTATCGTCGCCTCATCCACCGGGGGCCTGCTGGCTGCCGCCTTACCGGCCCACCCTGCCTACTTATCACTCACGACGGCTGTCTCCTTCATCATGCTGCTCATGGGCCTCTCGCTGGCTTTAATGATAATCACCGTGTACCTCATGCGTCTGGCGATCCACGGTCCGCTCGACTCGAACCTCATCCTCTCCTCCTTCATCATCCTCGGGCCCCTCGGGCAGGGCGGCTTCTCCATGCTCGTCAACGCGCGCAACGTCGCGAAGCTGCACCTCCCCGCCTCCCTCAGCCCCGACGCGATCGAGGCGGTGTGCTTCTGCGCGGCGTGGGTGCTGTGGAGCATGGGCCTCATCTGGCTCTGCATCGCGTTCTGCTCGATCTATAGCGTGTGCCGCCGCCAAAGCGTGCCGTTCTCCGTCGCGTACTGGGGAACGATCTTCCCGAACGGCGTGTTCGCGCTCCTCACCGTCGAGCTCGGCGTCGTGCTCGAGAGCCCCGTGCTGAACTACCTCGGCGCGATTTTCTCTGGTGCGTTCCACTTCCTTCCTTCCTTCCTTTTTCTCTTTCTTTGGCCTGCTGTTAGCTGACGCGGTGTCGTTTGTCATGCAGTGCTAGTCCTCTTACTCTGGATATTCGTCTTCTCGAAGACGATTCCTGCGGTGTGGAATACGACTGTGTTCAACTCGCCGTGTGTCTTAAAATTAGAAGAGGAAACCCTGTCGTCGGTCACGGTACAGGAACACGAGGATGTTTAGGTTTTCTATCGGAATAGTTTGCTTCTACTAGCTTATATGAATAGATTGGTTCAGCTAGCTCAACGATTTGCTGGTTAGATTTGCCAGTCTCGAGAGGATTCCGTTTCGTATATACATAACCCTAACCCTTAGGACATCTGTTCCGTCACAACACAAATGTTCCGTCACAACAGTCGCGTCGCAGAATCGCGCCCCCGCGTGGCCGGCCACGCCGGAACATATCTTCCATATGTTTTGCTTATCCGGAATCAGAACGGTGTCTACACTGCCAACCAGATATGGCTCGATATAAAAGTATGCCAGCGTCGCGAAGGCACTCCCCGTTCACCCTGCAATGCTCGCTCTATCTTGGATCGCGTGTGCGCTCGTTCCGCTCGCCGTCGCGCGCCCCCCGGGCGGTCTGCCAATCCCCAAGCAGCCGCCCTTCTCGTTCACGGAGTCGCAAGCTGCAAGCTTGACACCCGCTGCTACGGCCCCGACTGCGTACTTCTTCGACCAGATCCTCGACCACTCGAACCCGTCGCTCGGGACGTTCCCGCAACGCTACTGGTTCTACGACGGGTACTATAAACAGGGGGGGCCGATCGTCCTGTTTAATGCGTACGTCCATTCATACATTCACCTGCACCTGAGCTTTACCTTTGAACGGCGTACAGTGGAGAGGAAGGTGTGTTGGCGATGCGCGTATTATTCGTCGCGTTTAACGACTAAGCCTTGCTGTAGATGCGTCTCTGTACACTGGATATCTGCACAACGGGACCATCGTAGGCGCCATCGCGTATGCAGTCGGCGGCGCTACTATCGTAATGGAGCACAGGTAACGCATTTATTTCCGTGCGCGCCTCTGGGCATTCATTCACGCGATTTAATATTTTCTTTCCAGATACTGGGGCGCCTCCATTGTGAGATTTCACTCTTGTCTTGATTTTCTCTCTCTTAGCATAATTTGTAGCCGTTTGCAAACTACAGCACGGCCAACATGCGGTACTTCACCATCGAGAATTCCGTGCAGGATTTCGCGTACTTTGCCAAGAATGTAAAGCTGCCGTTCACCAACGGCACGAAGACTATGGCGCCTCCGCAGGTGCCCTGGATTGTAACCGGTAAAATTTCCCCCCCTTTAGGCAAATTGCCTCTCTAAGGAGCGCGTTGAAGGTGGATCATACCCCGGCGCGCTCGCTGCGTACGTCAAGACGACGTTCCCGGACCTCTTCTACGCGGCATACGCGACCTCTGCGCCCGTTCAGGTCGGTTTCTCTTCGCTGCTCGAGTTTTCTTTCCCTAATAACATCTATCAGGCTATCAGCGACTTGTAAGCCCTGCGCCTCCCAGCGATCTACAGCATTTCTCACCTGCAGCTGATCATGAAGCTACGGGTACTTCATCCCCGTCGAGCACGGCACCCCGCAAAACTGCTCCACGGACATGAAGGCGGTGATCACACACTGGGATTCAGTCATGAGCCACGGGACGAAGGCGCAGCAGCTTGAACTTATGTGTACGTTTGCACTCTTCTACATATCATACCTATATTACGGGAGGTCGCTGACCACGGCATTAGCTGTATTCGGGTTCCAGAACGTCACCCACAGCGTGGACGCCGCCTCCGCGCTCCAACTGGCGCCCTGGAGCTGGCAGTCGCTCGGCCCGGCCGTTGGGGCACACCAGGAGTTCTTCGACGTACGCCCCGCCGTTTTTGATCGAGTGGCGCTACTGACGAGACTGTCGTAGTTCTGCGATACCTTGGAAGTCAAGGACGGCGTGGCCGCCGGGCCCGGCGGCTGGGGCCTCGAGTATGCGCTCGCGCAGTGGGGCGCTTGGCAGCTGCAGACTAATCTCGCATGTGGGCCAATTTCAGCGGCCTGTCTAATGTTGGGCTCATGGTCTTCCTCCCAGCTTGCGGGGACTCGTACGCCGGTGATGAATGGTGCGTTTGTGTGCCATCATGGTCGGAGGCGCGTTAACTCATAGCCGCGTTCAGCTGGGGAACGTTCGACCCCACTGCGTCGTTTTACACCAAGTAGGGATTCCGGCAGCCTAATCCGCGCGCATTTGTTTAATTTACGTTATTTCTCTGCAGCGTAGACCCGACTAATACTTACCGCCCGTGGATGTACGTTTTGTTGCGGACTCCCTCCTCTCTCGCTTGATTGACTCAATGTGCGCCTGCAGGTGGCTCATCTGGTACGCGGCCCGACAATAGCGCGCCCAGTAGTGTTGACCTTTGCATCAGCAACGACCTCGCCTTCTGGCAAGACGGCGACCCCACGGGGCCGTCGATCGTCTCGAAGCAGGTGAACGTCGCGTACTGGGAACGCCAATGTCCGCTGTGGTTCCCCGCGGAAGACGGCGTGTCGGTCCCCAAGATGGCGCCCGTCGCCCACGTCAACAAGCTCTACGGCGGCTGGGATATCAGGTATGCGGCAGCTCATGTACTAGCGAAATGTTTTGAGTGACGCATCCATCCGATCTGCAGCGAGAACCATATGCTGTTCGTGAACGGTGAATGTACGTGGCGCGGTGCATCCCGTCAGTCCGTCTCAGGCTAAACCCCCCTTTTTTCACAGTCGACCCGTGGCGCAGCGGCACCGTCTCGAGCGAGCTGCCGTTTGCGCCCAAGCGTCACAGCACGCCTGAGCAGCCCATTTTGATGGTGAAGACCGGCGTGCATTGCTGTACGTTGTCTTCCGGTTTTTAGCAGCGCGACAGTCGACTGACGGTGTTTTTTGCTTAATCACAGGGGACAGTACGTTGCTACACGGGTGCCTTTAGCTTACCGCTTACCTTGTGCAATACAGTGATTACCAGCACCGCGCAGGCGAACCCCAACACTCGCGTCGGTGGGTAATCCCCATCTGTTCGACCTTCGAATGCTCACATTCCGTACTATAGTTTTCAACGAGGTGGTTGCGCAGATGGTGGTTTGGATGAAGGAGTGGGATGCGGCTCACTCGAAACCGTCGCATTGGTAGTTTGTCTGCTCTGGTCTCACATCCCTCGGGTGTAAAAATTAAGGGGATTTGGACGATGCTAGTAAAAGTACACTGGGCAGAAATCGACGACGTACAAGGATGGGGTCAGTCATTGTTGATGCGGATTCTTTCTAATCCATCAATGACTGTTGGGTCCGTTATCTGCTACAGCGGTTAAGTACACCCCTCGCACCTTGATGTCAACTTGATCGAGCGGCTGCGTGTCAGGTTCGTTCGCGGGAGGTCCATTCGCCACATAATCCTCGAACATACGAAAGCCTCATCGCTAACACTGACTTCCTTCTCGAGAACGACGGCAAGTTCGGTAAAGGTTCCGCATCTTGCCATCCGGGTGGTGGTATCCGCTGACATTGGCAAGAACTGCTGCTGCGCTTGCGGCGGACTGAGTCCACGGCGTGCTCGCCACGCTGCTCGAAATGCCACGAATGCGACGTGCGACACTTGTCAAGGATGAAAGAGAGCTTGCCCTGAGTGTAAAAATTGTCGGGAATTTAACGTGTTAGGGCAGCTGGACGCCAATAAAAGCTACAATAGAGCTTGAACATTAAGCATTGACCAACCATTCACGAGGAATCCTCAATGATTTATCTGCTGTTGCAGAGGTGGCAGGAACGAGGTAGCGCGTAAAAATACAATAAGATGCAATGCACCACACCTTAGGTGACAGCGATTATATGAGAAGTACATAGTATACAGCAGGCCGTCCCCCCTAAAAGCAAATTCGGTAGCTTGCGTACCGACCTAGTAGAATGAAGTACGAGTTAAAAAGATGTAGTAATTGTTGAGAGAGGTACCTACCACTGGTTTCACTTGGGCGAGTGATTTTGACGACCTGCCCGCGCCGCAGACCGTAGTAACGCGCAACGGGGTCGGCCAGTTGTATACGCGGGAGTTGAGTTTCTTTCAGACGGCTGGAAGGCGTGAGTCGTATGAAGTGGGTCCCGGGATTGGTTACGCACTATTTCTCTAAAAGTATTTTTTTCTCCTCCGCTGAAAGGACGTCGTGGCGGGGCACCAGTGTGTGGTGTACGATGTTAACGAGCAGGTCGGATTCCGAAAATTCCTCCAGACGGTATTGTGCGGCCATAGCAGTAATGACCTGGGACATGAGATTAGCCATAGACAACGCGAAACGATCGAGCCTGCGTACCTTTCGGGCCGACGAAGTCATCGTGAGCGGGAATACGATGATTCCTCTCTGTATCGCCTTTTCTTCCAGGATACTGAGCAGTCTTTGGTGGGGGTTAAACGGGACCGCAGGGAAAGAAGCATACAACTGACTTTCGCATCGTCTTCACGCCGACGTTCCTCTCCTCGGAGAAGAAGACGAAGATCTGGTCCGTGGGATTGTTGCGTGAATTTGTGTAAAAGTTGAGCTGGTTGCGGCTGGTCGAACTCGTGAAGAGAATGAAATAAAACAGGTCGTGCGGCAACTCACTCGACGACTCCGCCATTATTGGCAAAATTTTCCCGGAAGGTGTTCAGGTCCATGTTGATTTCGTCGACGGAGACCTGGAAACCCTGGATCCAGGGTAAGAACAGCAGAAAGACAAGCTGCAAGTTGGCTGACTCTGTCTTTAACCAGTTCGTGGATAGTCCGGTTGACTTTCCATAGTTTTGCGGTCTCATCTTGCTCACTCATGGCGCGCGAGACGGCTTGCGACAGGAAAGACGAGATAAATTATCCGTGTCCGAGACGGAGGGACGGCAGTGGGACGGCAAAAAGCAAGGGTCACGCTGTTATGCCGGCGTCACGCTCCAATTTCTCTTGTCTTCTCCTTCACCTCTGTAGTTTACGTTGGAATGGCACCGCAGCCGACTTCTGGAAACAATGCGTCTGCAGCACCTCCACCTGCCCCTACTATGCTTCCGCTAGTCAACGCGACAATGGTGAATTTTAGCTCACATCGAGGTAAAAGTAGAACCTGATTGAG
This sequence comes from Mycena latifolia, assembly GCA_029289555.1. NCBI lineage: Eukaryota > Fungi > Basidiomycota > Agaricomycetes > Agaricales > Mycenaceae > Mycena > Mycena latifolia. Next base: position 291,175 of record JARJLE010000063.1, on the reverse strand, counting down.
CGCGACTCGTCCAGGCAAAATTCAAGCCTGCAAGAATAATGAAAGGCGCCGTCGAGCCTGTGCCACCACCCGGTACCAGCAACCAGCCCAGACCACAGTACCCTGGACCTCGGCATATCACTGGAATTAGTTTCGATGACCGGGGGGACCAACTGATCACGGCGTCGGAGGACGAGACTTTTCGTTTGTACAGTTGTAAATCCGGCAAGCGAGTTTCCTCTCTTTACTGGACTGCAGTTTATATCAACCTACTTGCTAGGCAAATGAAGATATTACACTCGAAAAAATACGGTGTAGACTTACCTCGATTTACCCATAAAAACACGGCCATCGTGCATGCTTCGACCAAAGAAGACGACACAGTTCGATACCATTCCCTGCATGACAACAAATATCTCCAGTACTTCAAGGGCCATAAAGGACGGGTGGTCTCACTAGAAGTGTCCCCGGTGGACGACGGTTTCATGTCTGGTTCACAAGATAGGACCGTCCGCCTCTGGGATCTTCGTGCGCCAACATGCCGCGGTCTGCTGTCCGTGCCCTCAACACCGATAATCGCGTACGATTCCACCGGCGTCGTGTTCGCCGTCGCCGTCAACAACTATTCGCGCATCCTCCTCTACGACCAGGCGAATTTCGACAAGGCGCCCTTTCTCGTCATTACGCTGGATGACCCAACGCTGGGCCTTGTCAGTTTTCCGCCTCGCGCGATATACATGACTTCCATGGCGTTTTCGTCGAACGGGAAATATCTTCTTGTTGGATGCTCCGGTAACGCGCACTACATTGTCGACGCATTTGAAGGACATCTGCTCGCGAAACTCGAGGGGCACGTGGGCCTTGAACGTCGGGCGCAGAGCGCGCCGCAAAACATCGAACCCTCGAAAGGTATCAGCGGAGAAGAGGTGGGCTGGACGCCGGACAGCAAGTATGTCGTCGGCGGGAGCCTGGATGGGAAGATCATCATATGGGATGTGCAACAGCTTCCTACCAGGACGGGTGATGTCGACCTCAAAGTGCCGCCGACGAGGTTGCAGCCGATGGTGGCGCTCGATGGTCACCCCGGACCATCTAGATGTGTCAAGTTCAATCCGCGGCTTGCGATGATGTGCTCTGCTGGGGCTGAATTGGTTCGTGCCTTTCATTCGGTTTGAGCCCTTCTAACCGCATGATTTTTCAGTCTTTCTGGTTGCCAGATCTTACTGGCGATCCTGAAGAAATAGCCCAAAATCTGATGAAGAAACGGGGAGCATGAATAACTGCCTGAGATAGTTGTATTTTAGTGTACACAGCGTCTTACAAATTTATGTAAGTTTCGCATGCCAGTGGTCCGGGCGCGAACAATGTAGTTCAACTAGGAGTTCCTCACGAGGAGCATAGGTTAGAAAGAACGGGAAAGTGCTGAGGTCTGAGGCCCGGCTTGTGAAATTCCCGATCGGGATGCATGGACGAGTTTGCGCCTGTGTGGCAGAACCTTCAACTGGCCTCGAACCACCACCATGAAGGGCGGCAATACGCGTGTGGCAAGGCGTGCAATTCAATGGAATCTCCTTTGTCCTACTGTTTTCCTCTGCCTCCTGTGGTACATTTATCCTACCCCCCGGCTTTCTAATTTCTCGCGTCCACCTGCATCCATCGTGGCTAAATGCCGGGCCTTGCAACTACAGGCAGGACCTCCAGAGGATTTCCATGAACGTACCGAATCCGACCGTTTCGTGCCGGGAACCAGACCGCATCTAATACAAAATGCCAAACTGGTATGGATTATGAATTCGGAAAGTACGCCGCTATTGAATGTGCGTAGTGGACAGGCGGCAATAACGGCACCGAAATAATCAATGGAGATGTCCTCATTGACAAAGGGTTGATCAAGGGCGTCAGCCATTTTGGCAGCGCGGCGCTGCTTGAAGTGTATGGGTCTGAGCTCGTGGTCATCGACGCGAAAGACGCGTGGGTCACTCCTGGGATCGTGGACATACACTCCCACCTGGGGGACGCGTCATCTCCTGAGCTTGAAGGCGCTATTGACGATAACTCGGAGAAAGGTACCATACAGCCGTGGCTGCGCAGCCTCGACGGCTTAAATACACACGATGACGCCTATCCACTTTCGATCGCTGGAGGAGTCACGACCGCCTTGGTCCTTCCAGGATCCCTCAATGCAATTGGTGGGCCCTGCTCCAGCTTGCAGACATCAAGCTCAACAAGAAACAGGCGGTCAGGCGTTTGCAATAAAGCTGCGGAAGACACAAGAACGTTCTTCGACGTCAATGGTTTTAGAGGCACCCTACCAAATCAACTCTTCCTTTCCTGATCCCGGTCTTCCTCCGAAATGGCGACACATGAAGTCGGTGATATTTTATTGAATAATACGCGCCGTTAACCAAGAGCAATGCTTTAGACACGCGTGTGGTACGTAAAATAAGCATGTCAATTATCCTCCCCTCAACAGTGAATCCCGCCCAGGTGAAAACCCCCGTACGTACCATACTTCACTTGTCCTACTCTCCGCTCAGATTCCATAGGTTGGTACAATGCCAACCGGATGGATACAATATACGCCTTCCGTAAAGCGTCAGCCTTTCTTTCCTCTGAGGAGATGGTACATTACCTGTCGTTGTAGGTACAACACGGCCAGCCAGATAAAAAGACAGCAAGACGAGTACTGCTCCAAGGCGTTAGCCAGTGAATGGGAGCAAGGGCTGGGCGAGTTCCCGGAGAATCTTCAATGGGAGGCCCTCGTCGACGTGCTACGAGGCAGGGTCAAGGTATATTGCACAGGTTCCCGCGAATATCCACTGATCTGCGCTAGGTCAATATCCACTGCTACGAGGCGGTAGACTTTGATGGCATTGTCCGCGTACGTGCTGCTACAGATTACGCACTATCGGCCTTCACCAGCTGCGCAGCTCTCGAACGAGTTCAAGTTCCCCATCTCGGCCTTCCATCACGCTTCTGAGGCCTTCCTTGTGCCAGACTTGATCAAGAAGACTTACGGTCAGTAGCCTGACTTGGAATTGGGAACTTTCTCCAACGCTCTTAGCAGGTCCAATCCCTGCAATTGCTCTATTTGCAACGAATGCACGGTACTGACTTTGGTCTATCGATGATCTAGAACGTCTAACATTCGGTCAAGGTATAAACGAGAGGCTTATCGAGGCTCTGAATTTGCGCCTCGTATTCTCGCCGAACACGGGCTAACTGTCCTCATGAAGGTCCTCGCAATTCTTCTCGATTTTTAGTAACCGCTTAGATGTCCGTTCTTAGAGTGACCATCCCGTCATGAACTCTCGGTATCTTCTATATGAGGCGCAACAAGCTTACTTTTATGGGTTTCCGGAGAACTTGGCGGTGGGCCTCCCTTGTGATGCCCATTTCGGTATGTTCTCAGCATGTCCTATAGATTGCATCGGTCACCAGCAATCCTGCTTCGGTCATGGGTATGGCGCATAGAATTGGGCATATCAAAGAAGGTGGGTTTCGTTAGATGTGATCTCGCTAGTGGTGCTCATGCTCGACCAGGTTGGGATGCCGGTGCGTTCAAACCCCGTAGACAGACCAGCACGCCTCTCTGAATGTTTAGCCCAGACCTCGTTCTATGGGATTCACATCCCCTAGCGTTGGGCGCGACTCCAAAGCAGGTTTTCATTGATGGAATCCCGCAGCTGTTAGATGCACACATCGTAGAGAAACCTGAAGCTTTTCAACACACTCCCCCCGTCCCCAATTTCGACAAGGAGGCACAGGAGGCGGTAGAATACGAAGGCCTCCCGCCGCTCGAGCCCACGACGACCACCAAGCGGCCCGTCGTCTTCGCCAATGTACGGTCGGTCTTCAAACCTGCCGCCTCCGGCGTCGAGCAGCTCTATTCGGCCACGGACGACAGCGTGCTTGGCACAGTGGTTGCGGAGAACGGGCGCATCACTTGTGTCGGGATTTGTTCCAGGGACGTCACCGACGCGACTGTGATCGACTTCCAGGGCGGATCCATTTCACCCGGGCTTGTGTCCTTCGGCTCCCCCTTGGGGTTGGAGCACATCGCGCAAGAGTACTCGACCGTCGATGGCACGATTTACGACCCGCTGAAGGACGGTGTGCCGGAGATAATAGGAGGGGACGGCGCGATTATCCGCGCCGCGGATGGGCTGCTCTTCCAGACCCGGGATGCCTCGTGTGTCTATTTCCTTCTCGACTCTGGCCAAGTCTAATCAGTCGACAGACTCGCGTACCGTTCCGGCGTCACGTCGGCCATTGTCGCGCCAACATCAGACGGTGTCGTTGGTGGGCTGGGCGTGGCGTTCTCGCTGGGCGCAGCGCACAAGCTAGAACGCGGCGCCGTCTTGCAAGAGGTAACGGGCGTGCACATGGAGGTGCTGCAGTCGCTCTCAAGTCCGAGCGTCAGCACCCAGATCGCGCTTCTGCGGCGGCTGCTCCTGCGTCCCGTCGATGGACCCTCTAAAGTCTGGTTTGATAAAGTCACCAATGTGCGTTTCGAGATCATCTCCAGGCTCTTCACCTAACTATTATTTTAGGGTGACCTACCGTTGATTGTGGAAGCGCATAGCGCCGATATAATTGCGAGCCTGACTGTGCTCAAGAACGAGGTGGAGCACGCGAAGGGGCGGACGATTCAAATGACCATCACAGGCGCCGCCGAAGCACATCTGCTCGCGAAGGAGCTGGGCGAGGCCGGTGTCGGTGTTATACTCAATCCAGCGCGTTCGTACCCATTCAAGTGGGAAGACCGTCGAATGTAAGTTCCATCCAGTATGGTCTGAGTCAAGGACTGAGGCGCCATCTAGCCTGCCTGGTCCACCTCTTACGGAACACACTCCCATATCGGTTCTCATGGCATCTAATGTTACTGTTGGCGTTGGGGTGTTAGAAATATGGGATGCACGCAATATACGCTTTGACATCGCCTGGGTAAGGATGTCTTTATTCTATTTAACCTTGTCATTAATGCGCCATTACATCAGACATCCCTCGCCGCAGGCGGAAAGATGTCCAAGGCAGAGGTGTTGGCGTTGGGTTCTACCAACATTATAAAGCTTTTGACCAGAGAAAGTCGAATCCAGCACGAGCAAGATGATATGGTTGCTACGAGAGGTGGCGATCTACTCGACTTCGGCACAAAGGTGGTTGCAGTGCTCTCTCCCGTCAGGGGATTGGTAGATATCCTGTAGACAGAGAGTCATGCTATTTGAGCCACACCATCACTGCCAGGTAGTCCTGCACTCTCTCCATCCACTCCCGGCCCTCGGCGCCGTGCTTCCTCGAGAATCCTCCGCGTTCATAGAATTTTAATGCGACCAGATTTTTCTCCCAACAGCGCAGCTCGAAAAGGACCTCGCCCGTCGAATCGTTCACACCGGCCGCAACATGTTGTTTTACATGGGTTAAGAGGAGTGTTCCGATTCCGCGGCCGTGAAATGAGGGATGGACGAACAGATAGGTAATCTGTAGATGCAAACTTGATTAAATTCGGCAAGTCGGCAAGTCACTTTTCCTGCTTTTACCTCTCCCGGCTTGTATCCCAACTCTTCACTCCACGTCGGGTCATACCATCCAATGTATCCCGCAACCCGTCCATCCACCTCCGCAAGCCAAATGTGTTCTTTCGAGAACTGCTCTTGGATTCGCGTCCACAGTTTTCCGGGAGGCGACACACCGGGCTCTCCTGGTGCAATGTCTCGTTCTAGATCGTAGAATTCCTCGCCCAACTTTCGGCCTGGGATAGAGAGGTTGACTCCGCTGATAAACGTGTCGGCGAGAGCGCGGATGTCCAAGGGCGTTGCGGATCGAAGAATTGGTGCCTCGCCCATTGCTTCTACGAGTATTACCGGCTGAATTGTGAACGAAAAAAATTCCAGTAGACACCCAGCGGCGATATATGGGGTCGAGTCATTCGAGCGCAGCTGGAAGCAGGGTCTATAAGGGTTTGAAACGGAATCCGAGTTGACCGGGGATGAGGCTATCGCGGTCCCGTGCCGGTTTGTGCCGGCCAGTCAGACGCGTCTATTTCTAACAAGGCTTGGATCTCATTCTGGGCTAAGCTGGAAAGTCGGGGGGTCCCCAGATCTCCGTCACTGGCAGGAAGATGCGAGAAAAATAAAACTATTTCAACAACATCATCAGTGCGAAGTATTCGTCCACTCTCTCAATCCACTCCTCGGCGCCATGCTTTCTTGAAAATCCCTCGCGCTCATAGAACTTCAATCCGACTAGATTTTTCTCCAAACAGCGCAGCTCCAGGATGACCTCGCCCACAGCGCTCAACTCTTTTATACCTGCCAGAACGTGTTGTTTTGCATGGTTCAAGAGGATTGTCGCGATCCCGCGGCGATGAAATGAAGGGTGGACGAATACATAGGTAATCTGTTAAGGCCAGTCAAGCGCCAGTCAAAGTCGTTAAATTCTCCTGCTCACCTCTCCCGGCTTGTACCCCGACTCCTCACTCCATGTCGGGTCATACCACGTAATGTATCCCGCAACCCTTCCCTCTGCCTCCGCAAGCCAAAAGTGTTCTTTTGAGAACTGGTCTTGGAATCGTGCCCACAGTTTTCCGGGAGGCGACACCCCAGGCTCTCCTGGTGCAATGTCCCGTTCCAGGTCGTATAATTTATCGCCCAAGTCGCGGCCAGGGATAGAGAGATTCAATCCGGAGATATATATGTCTGCGAGAGCGCGGATGTCCAAGGGCGTTGCGGGTCGAAGAGTGGGTGCGTCCGCCATCGCTTTTGGGGTCACAGATGAATTTGGGAACGGTTAGAACACAATTAATTTGACATGGATCCATTCAAGTGTGCAGGAAAGCGACCGGAAAAAAAAAGCCGCAAGAGTCAATTTCAAGTTGCGGATCCCGGGATCCGCTTCGGCCTCGGGCCTCGGAACCGAATGTTATCGCGATCATGTGGTTGCAATCTGAACGCGCCTGCGAGTCGATCGCACTCCCAACGGGAGAGAACGATTAAAATAAAGAAATAGTCAACACCCCACAATAATAATTTTACTTATACCAACAAATCAATCACGCCGCGCCTCGGCGACAGAACCGCGACAACCTTCGAGCTAAAGCCGAGCAAGTCCCCACCGCGCGTCGCGACCAAGTCTTGGCTGAAAATACTCGGGGGGCTGGCGCCGAGGAGCTTGGCGACGTTGGTGGAGCCCAGCGCGAGCACCTCGGCCTTGGAGAGCGTCCCGTTGGCTGCGAGCGACGCCTAAGTACATTTCTGATGTCAGCCGAATGCGTCAAAAGGGAGAGAGAAGGCGCGACGAACCCAGGCAATCTCGAAGCGCGTGTTGCGCGCCTCCCATATCTCCACAACCCCGAGCCCGACAGTAACATTATGCGCCATGAGCGCGGATACAGCCGTGTGCGCCGTCAGCGGCGGGCCAGGCAGCCTGAAAACAGCCTCAGCATGTACAAACCACACTGCAGGCAACTCACAGCCGCCTGAACTCCCACCGGTAGGGGAACGACCGCGCCGGCCGGAGTACAACGCCCACGCCCGCCTCGCCGAGCTCCCGGGCGAGCAGATGCGCTTCCGTCGCGCCCGTGACGGTCATTTGAATCGTCCGCCCCTTCGCGTGCTCCACCTCCTCCTTCAGCACGAGCAGGCTCGCGATAATGTCCGCGCTATGCGCCTCCACGACCAGCGGTACCTCACCCTAAAAAAAGATGTTGATTTATCACTGTTAGAGCACGCTCGAGGTTGCACGCACCTCAATCACTTTATGGAACCACACCCCCGCGGGCCCATCGACAGGACGCAGGAGCATTCGGCGCAGCAGCGCGATCTGCGTGCTGACGCTCGGCGCGAGCGACTGCAGGACCGCCACGTGCACGCCTGTAACCTCCTTTACGACCGCCCCGCGCTCCAGCTTATGCGCCGCGCCAAGCGAGAAGGCTACGCCCAGCCCGCCAACGGGGCCGTACGACGTCGGCGCAGTGATGGCGGATGTGACGCCCGCGCGGTACGCAAGTCTGCCCATCGATCAGCAAAACTTAGTCGGAGGAGAGGGAGGGACACACAGCGCATCCCGCGTGCCGAACAGCAAGCCATCCGCCGCGCGTATCATCACGCCGTCCCCGCCCAATATTTCGGGTACGCCGTTCGTCAGCGCGTCGTAAACCGCGCCATCATTCGCTGAGTCCTCCGCCTGAATGTGCTCTAGCCCCAACGGTGAGCCGAACGACATAAGCCCCGGCGAAATCGCCCCGCCCTGCAGGTCCACGATATCCGCGTCCGCGTCCGCGTTGGCGACGCTCGCGCACTCACCGACGCACGTGATGCGCCCGCCCTCCGTGACCACCGTCCCCAACGCGCTATCGTCCACAGCGGCGAAGCGCTCCTCGACGCCCTCCGCCCCAGACCCAGGCACGAACACCGCCCGCACGTTAGTAAACACCACGCGCCGCTTGATGACGCTCGTGGGCTCGAGCGGCGGGAGCCCCTCATATTCCACCGCCTCGCGCGCCTCCTCGTCGAAGTCCGGGGTCGCCGGCGCGCGCTGGAACGCCTCGGGTTTCGTTAAAACATGTGCGTTGTCGAGCTGCGGGATGCCGTCGATGAAGACTTGCTTGGGCGTCGCGCCGAGCGCGAGGGGGTGCGAGTCCCAGATGACGAGGTCTTGCCGGGAGCGTAAGCCGCAGGAAAGCGGGGAACAAGCGCAACGTACCAGCATCCCAGCCTACGCACAAGTAAAAGTAATATTGATTATGCGACGCGCACGCAGTGAGACCCCTCACGTACCTTCTTTTATATACCCAATCCGATGTCCCATACCCATCGCCTCCGCCGCGTTCCGCGTCACCGACGCAATCTGCGGCAACATTTGAGGCGCAAACAAGACCTGCGTGGTAGACGAACGTACCGCTAAATTCTCGGGGAGCCCGTAGAAATACGCCTGCTGTGCCTCGTATAGCAGGTACCGCGAATCCATTACCGGGTGGTCGCTCTACATACATATGCATGCACATAAAATATCACGACAGTTGCACGGACAGAGCGAGGAGTGAGTGGGGGGAGGATGGCGGGAAGTCAGGAAATTCGGAACAGACCTTCATGAGTACACTCAACCCATTCTCCGCCAATATACGCGGCGCGAACTCGGAGCTGCGGTACGCCTCGCGCTTGTACCGCGCGTTCGTCGCGAAGATTGCGATCGCGGGCGTCGGGCCGTACGTCTTCTTGATCAAGTCCGGGACGAGATACGCTTCCGAGGCATGGTGGAACGCCGCGATGGGGAACTTGAACTCGTTCGAGAGCTTTGTGGCGTGATTAGCTGTATATACGCAGTCTAGTAGAAGGAGCACACACGCGGACGATCCCGTCAAAGTCGACCGCCTCGTAGCAGTGGATGTTCACCTGCCGCCGGTCAGTCAGCCAATAAAATCCACAAAGAACCACATGATGCATTAAGTGTACCTTGACCCGCCCGCGCACCACGTCGACGAGCGCCTCCCACTGTAGGTTCTCGGGGAACTCCCCTGGCAGCCCTTCACGTTCAAGTTCGTCCCACTCGCCGGCTAGTGCCTTGTCGCAGTACGCGTCTTGCGCGTTTTTGATCTGCGTTGCGGTGTTGTACCTGTAGCGGGGGACTAGTCATGCACCGTCTCCGCAGAAGAAAGAAAGGCTGACGCGTCGCGGAAGGCGTAGATGGTGTCCATACGGGTGTCACCGTACCACGCTGGAAATTATTTGAGTGGGTGGTAGGACAAAAGGATAGCATGTACTACTGGGGTTCTCGCCTGGATATTTGGCGGTCAGCGCTGACAGCGGGAGAGTCGAGGGACGTACCGCAAGCGTGTCTGATGAAGGGGAGGTCAGCGCGGTGACTTGGAGAGGACGACTCGGACGACGCACTTCATGTGCCGCCATCGTGGGGGGCGCGTAGGATCTGGGAAGGACGAGTTAATGGTGTACGGCGGCTCGAGGAGCATCGAGGTCGACGAGCGCTCCGCGGTCTTGCGCAGCTTGATGACGAACGCCTGCCCGCCAATCGCATTGCCCGACCCCGGGAGCACCAGCGAGGTCGTGACGCCGCCGGCGACGGAGGTCAGGTACGCGTCGTCGTGCGTGTTCAGGCCGTCGAGGCTGCGGAGCCACGGTTGGATGGTCCCCTTCGGTGAGTTGCCGTCGCTCGCGCCGCTCAGGCCCGGAGATGGGTAGTTCCCCAGATGCGAGTGCACGTCGACGATGCCCGGGGTGACCCATGCGCCGTTCGCGTCGACGACCACGAGCTCCGACCCATACTCCTTGCGCAACGCGGCGGCGGAGCCAAAGTGGCCGACGCCTTTTATAAGACCTTTGTTGATGAGGATGTCGCCGCTGAATACTTGCGTGCCGTTATTGCCGCCCGTCCACTGCGTATTGCTCTGTCCAGTCACCGCGCGCCTTATAAACACTTGAGACGCACCATTTTCGCATTTTGGATGAGATGCGGTTTTGTTCCGGGTTGGAAGCGGTCTGATTCAGTCCGGTCGTGGAAATCGTCGGACGGCCCAGGCTCCAGTTGCAGCGCGCGGCATCGCGCAACTGCGGACGCGCGCGCAGCCTGAAGTGCATGGGCGGTGGGGGACTTGGATGGCCAAAAATGCAGATAGAAGTATATCAGACACAGCAGGACCGTCGCGACGAGGATTCTCGCTCTGGGGCGCGTCGCCGCCGTCGGTCTGCCATTGGCCATGGCGGGAGATATCAAGCCTTGAAGCTACAGTCGGTTGGCCGCGGGGAAGGAGGTGTCGCCATCACGTGCTCCATTCTCGTCCCCTTAGGCTCTTGTCTCCCACCACCTCCTCCCGTTTTTTAAGTAGGCTCGACGACTCCCCTTCATGTCCCATAGGTCCACAAGTCTTGTTCCGTTCTCATCTGAATCCCTTCCTTCGTCGTGACATGTCCTCGTCTCTTTTTCCGTACTTTTTCTGTGTTTTTTCTCTCTCTCTCAGAGTTTTAGGTGCCTTGGACCAATTACCTTGGACTCGGACGCGCTCACAATTGTTCTCCCACCGTTGGCTGGTTAGCCACAAGTGCACAGCTACTATTACTAACCCGTGCCCCCGCTACGCCCCCTTCCCCACTTCGACTACCGCATGGGAGTCAGCCGTTAGACCATTGACCGAGGTCCGAGGCCTCCCTCCGATGAACGTCTGTTGCTATGCAGGATCCCCAATTTGGACCCTGCTGGGGCCACAACCGCCCTTGGGGTTGAAATGGAAGTCGTCGCTGTCCTCGTCGACATGTGTGTTCGCACTGCGACCCAGGTCTCAACGGCACTTTTTCCCTGGCGCACTTCTCGGCCCCCAATGTAGCTCGGTCCCCGAAAAGGTTTCAATGAAGCCAGGTCAGCAAGAGGAGATGCTTCTTGCTCAGAGTCTCAGAGTCGAACAGGCGAGCCCCTTCTCACCCACCATTCATTTGTACGGCCCCTTCTGACCATGTCTCAAGTTCTCCTCGCGAGGTGCCGCCGACTCTACCACCCACTCGTCGGCTCTCCCGCTTTTGCGAAGTTCAGCGGGATCCATCCGAGCCTTAGTCAACCAAGATAGTGCATTACTGAGTCATCCATTATCTCCTAGAGCCATCCGACGAATCCTCTTAAGCGTCGCGTGGGCCGACCCGCCCTCATGGGCACTGCGCTCTCCTCTCTCCTCCTCCTTTCCTCTACTCTTCTTACCCGCACACGACCCTCGCACCACCCAAAATGATGAGGGCCGCAGTAGTCCACGCGCCCGGCGGGCCCGACGCCCTCGTCCTCGAACAGCGGCCTATCCCCGTCCCGGAGCCAGGCCAAATCCTCCTCCGCGTGCACGCATTCGGTCTCAACCGCGCCGAGATGTTTACACGCCAGGGGCACTCCCCCGGCGTCGCCTTTCCACGCATCCTCGGCATCGAGGCCGCGGGCGTCATCGCCTCTGCCCCGGGCGGCGAGTTTCCTGGGGGGACCGCGGTCGCGACGGTCATGGGCGGCATGGGCCGCGCCTTCGACGGCGGCTACGCCGAGTACACCCTCGTGCCCGCCAGTCAAGTCAGGCCCGTCGACGCGAGCGCGGGGTGGGGCGTCGTCGGCGCGCTGCCCGAGATGATGCAGACGGCGTGGGGCGCGCTCTTCATCTCGCTGCAGCTCAAGGCGGGGGAGACGCTCCTCGTGCGCGGCGGCTCGTCCTCGGTGGGGCTCGCGGCGGCGGCGCTCGCGCGGCACCATGGCGCCCACGTCGTCTCGACCACACGCAACGAAACCCGGCGCGAGCTCCTCTTCGCGAGCGGCGCGCACGACGTCCTTATCGACGATGGCTCCATCGCCTCTGAGGCCCGGGCCCGCTTCCCCGGCGGGTTCGACAAGGTGCTCGAGCTCGTCGGTGTCACCACGCTTGGTGATTCCCTCAAAACCTCACGGCGCGGCGGTGTGGTCTGCACGGCGGGCATCGTTGGCGGCAAGTGGGTTATTGACCAGTTCACGCCGAACGCGCTCATCCCCACGGGCGTCTACCTCACGACCTACTCGAGCTCCGTCGAAGCTTTCATGCAGACGCCCCTCGACGAAATCGCACGTTTAGTGGCGGAGGGCACGCTGAACATCCCTATCAAAAGCTTCCGCCTCGACCAGATTGTCGACGCCCACCGCGAGATGGAGGAGAGCAGCGCGTGCGCGAAAATGGTCGTTCTCATCGACTGAAGGTAGCATACTCTTTCTAGCAATGTCTTCTGAAATCAGCCTCCATCGCCTACCATGTAGATGCTTAATCTCCACTGTAACTCGAAGGGCTCATCAACTAGAGTCGACCCAACTAGGTTCGACTGGCACACGCTCACGAGCGGTGGATCCGGATTTGTCGCGCGACCGCCTTTCCTATTGAACATCACCGCCACAAAAACACCGCAAACTTCGACTTCTGTCCGCCCATGCACATGGTGCGTACGCGGATTCGGTGCACACGGGACGCCTGGGTTTCCGGTTTCCAGGTACCAGCGGGCCTTCGACTTCTATCGGCCTCTGCGAATAGCTCGGTGATTCCAGACGTAGTCTGTTCAGGGACGCCGGTTTCCACTGTACAGTGTACGCCCGCTTCAGCCCGTCCCTGACCGACACTCTTCTTCCGAGCGAAACCCACGGTCCCAGATTTTAAATTTATCCCATCCCATCCCACATTCTTCCTGTTCCGCTCAAAGTTCTGCTGAGGGTTGAGAGATAGTGATACTGGTAATAGAACGGAACAGACAGATAAATATCAATACTTGTGGTTCAGCACCCGCTCGTACACTTCATGTGCACATCCAGCCAAGAAAGCAAAGCCAATCCAGTCAGAGCAGGTACTAGTCCCATAGCTTGCTAATTATACTCACCGTCAGCACCCGGGGAGAAAACCCACGAGCAGGCGTCGATCCGGGATCATGAAGCCAATCGCCCAGGCGGGTGCAATGATGTATCCCATCCTATTAGCTCATTAATATCGTTAATAAGGTTCTGTGGATCATAGCTTTGCGAACCTGCATGTATGTACAGGCCTGAAACATCAGATCCTGGAGAGCACGTCTGATAGAAGAGCGCTGGAAGAGCGTATCATAACTATCCGTACGTCTCGCCATCGAGTGCAACGCGCTGCATACGGGGACACGCTTGTTTAACGCGCGCGATGAAGGCAGGGGCGTCGAGCCTATTACTATTTGCGCAGCCGGAAAATGAGAGCGATTGCAGGGCGGGGAATAAGCGGAGCAGCTGCAGGGCGAGCGCCTCGAACGCGTCGCCGGGTGAGGTGGAGGCGAGCTCCAGCGCGCGCACGTGCCGGAGCGCGTCTTTTGTTCCGCGGGGCGGGCCGGCCTTCGTCGGGAAGAAATCTTGGGAGAAGCCGTACTCGGCCGTGACGACGAGCATGAGGTGAGCGCGCCATGCGCGGGTGGCAGGGCGCGAGCGCGCGGTTGAGCTCCGCGGCGTTGAAGGCCGCGCGCATCGTCACCTTGACGAGCAGGCGCAGCGTTTGTATGGCGTGCGCGCGCCTGCCGGTTATGAGAAAGCGCGCGCACGACGCCGGCGCGCTGAGGTGCCGCAGGTGCGGAGGCAGTCCTTGGACGCGACATCCCCGTCCTCCAGCGCGACCAGATCGCGTCCGAGGCTCAGCGCGCGTATGTGCGGGTGCCGCGCAAGGAATTGATCGAATGCGCCTGGGATGAGTCTGCAGCGGAGGTCGATCGTGAGGTCCTCGAGCGCGGGGACGTGGATGCTTGACAAGATGTCTGCTAAGCCCCCCTCCGAGATATCGATGGGCGCGATGCACAGGGTGGCGAGATTGGGAGCGTTGTTCAGCGCCGCGATCGTCCATGCGTACCCAGGAGACATAAGCAGCACACGCGAGGCGAGGCTAAATGCCCTGAGCGACGCCCGTGGTGTCCCAGAATCTGGGACGTGCGGGGTATCGCTCCCTCTGAACGCGCTCTTAATTCGGCAACCGAACAGTCCCGACCACCGTTCGACGCTCGCTCGGGGGCTCGGATAAACATACCACCTTCAACATTCAATGTTTTGCATCCCTTTTCCAGCACAACATCCAGCAGGGCAGAACAAATGCGGGTCCATCGTTCTAACACCCCGGGGTAGTTGATCACCCAAAAACTGAGTTCTCTGAAATTCAACGTAACCTCGTCGACAGTTTCCAGGTTTGTCAAGAACGCGGCGAGTTGGCGGATGTGGAGGAAAAACGCGTCCATCTCGCGCGGAGTGTACGGGGCGCGTGCTATCTAGCGAGAAGGAGCAGGAGATGTGCTTCAGCGAGCGGATGAACAGCGCGGTCTGCAGCGCGGCCAGCACGTCGGGCTGCGGCGGCCGGAAGACGAGCTCTTGCGCGGCCAGGGTCTGCGTGTCGGGGATCCCATGGCCTGCGAGATAGATGGGCAGCGCGAGATAGTGCAATCTTTACGCGAAGTCGAAAGCGCGAAGATGTCCCGGTCGGCCTGAGAATCCAGCTGCTGGAAGATTTCGAGAAGGAGTTCGTTGGGGAGTCGAAGGAGACAGAGGTCGGACGTGTCCTCCCGGAAGCTACTACTAGGGTCCATCGAGACTGAAGAGGTCGCGTGCTACGAGGCCATCGTCGAGGCCGGTCGTGACGTCGGCAAGCCTGTCACGTCGCCCTCGCCTTTCCGAGCGCCGAGCTCAAGTTATCTCCAGCGCCGCTTTCGTGCCTCCGTGATTAGGATTTTACCGATTTTTAGTTCGAAGTTCGCTATCGCCGCCGCGTCTACTCTTCCGCTCTTTCGGGTTTTGAACTTTGCCACATATCTGGACTTCTCCTTGTCTTCCTGTATCCGCGCCTGAGAGCAACGCGTATACTCTTGAAAGATCACCTGTGCCCTCCGCGGGGGACCGCGGCGGCCCATGACTATCTCTTCGCCAAGACTCGACATGAATTTGCCGATTGGAAAGGACTTTTCATTAGAAAGATCAAGAGGCATGGGAGTCCTGAAGGACCTGCTCAAGTCTTGAAGGAACGCAAAAGGAACTCCGCAACGTGCCGAACATTATTGTTTCGCACGACCTTGCCGTACCAGAACTTAATAGGCGTTTTTCGAATTAGAACTTCGTCATGAACTCTGCACCCGTCTGATCATCGATTTCGACGGGCCCAGGTACGGCAATTGCAGCGTCCAGGGTCGGAAATTCATCACTACACCATCGTCGGAGGTTAGTCTAAAACTGCACCCGGCTTAGGGAGATTTTTGTTCAGTTGTGAGGAAGGTCCACGAAGGTTCAAGATTGGTTGCCTTGCGCGAAAACTAAGACTTCTTTCCGCTTGCGGTTATATTTCATTGGCGCGCCTGAAGTTGTATAAAGTGACTCTCTCTGCTACTCGACCACTAAACCCTCGACCTCATCTTCAAAGCGACCATGGGTGATCAGGTCTTTCCGCTCGAACGCTCTTGGTATATTGGCAATGCGATCTTTGCAATCCTCTATGGTCAGTTTCGAACCGCATCTTGGACTTCTTGCTTGAGTTAACCCATCGTTTTTATTATGTTCAGGCATAGAGCTTTGCATGTTCTTCATGTCTGCCTATTTTCTGTCGACCAGCCCAAAGGCAGACAAGTCAAGATATATTTATATCGCCTACAGCGCGACTCTCCTTGTTCTCATCACGATTGCAATGTCATGCAACCTTTTCTTCGGTAAATAATTCCAACCCCGGCTTCCTGCTGTTCTGGAAAAATTCCGCAGGCCAGATGATGTGGATAGAGCACCGAGACGTCGACGGCGGTCCAGTGGCATTTTTTGGTGAAAACATTGCGGCGTGGTACAACACCCTCGGGACCGCGTCTGATGTGACCGCAAATGTTCTTGGCGATGGATTAATGGTACAGTTGTATCGATTCGATTTTGAACCGACGACTCATTACTAATTTCGCAGCTCTACCGCTGCTACGTGTTTTGGGGTAGCACTAGCTTATGGATTATCGCCTTTCCTGCTCTCCTTTATCTGGGATCTATATGTATGTTCGCTCATGCTTCTATTCTTGTCGTTGAATTTACTCACTATTCTTAGCCATGGGCATCGTAATGACCATCCAAAGTGGTCTTCCTGGGGGAGACATCTTCCATGGAACTGCGGTGCGCCTTCTTTGCTGTACTGTCGTGATTTGACTGATCTCTTCATTTTCGCAGGTCAACTTCGGAATCCCGTGGCTGGGTTAGTTCTTCCTTCTAACAAGGTGTTGTCGTGATTTGACTGATTCCGTTCAAAGTGTTGACGATTACATTCAATGTTATAACAACTTCGATGATCACCTTGCGTCTTTTCCACGTCAGCCGTAGTATGCGGAATGTTCTCTCCAGAGAGCGCGCGGACGTATATACCGGGGTCATCGCTATCCTGGTCGAGTCTGCATTACCCTTCACTCTACTCGGAATAGGATACCTTGTCACCTACATCAGGATGGACCCAGAGTCGCTCGCCTTCGCTGACATTTGGGGTTGCTTCGTTGTATGTCCTTTGCATCTCTCCCGCCTGGTGTCCTGACGCGCTTCACCTCCCAGTCGCTCTCGCCTCAAGCGATTATCTTACGTGTTGCCATGGGCTCAGCATGGTCGAAGAAAACTGTTACGCAGTATAGCACCGGCGCCACGGTCGCCTTCGCGGATAGTAGTGTCGGGTATAGAAGCCAAAATCAGGGTACACCCCTCAAGACTTTCGGAAAGGAGTCCCTGGCGGGCTCCGGCAACAGCAGCACTCGCGTTTTCGCCGTGTCCCACAAAGCAGGCTCCAACTTCGACGACGACGTTTGATACCTCGTTTAGGACTAACTTCTTGGGAACGTTTTACGTTGAATTCAAAAAGAAATCTGTAATCATATCTATCTGAATCGATTTGCTTCCGACATGGCGACCAGAATCTGAAAAGAAAGTAATTGAGCTTGCCTTGGATAGGAAAGAGACGTGAGACTTCGACTTGGTACTGTATCAAAACGCTGGCAGGCGATCGTTGCTGGTAGCAACGTGGAACAGAGCCATTCTCAGGCCGCCAGACAGAGAAGGGAGATTAACCCAAATTAATAAATGAATCCAGGCTATGATGTAGCTGCCGAACTTGAAGTTGAACCTTCGCCGGGAGTGGCCGGGTCAAGTTCGGGTCAGTCTATTCATGATGGCGGAGCTTAAAACCATATGATCCAAATCAACTTGCCACAACAATGGTTCGATGCCGCGCCGAGAGGACAGAAACTGGTGAGCAAACAAACCCTACTTATGGATACTCATCAGGGTCAGCGTGCGCCTCAGCTTCCGTTTCCAAAGGTCCGTGAATGACTTACGTAATGGCGGTGGTTTGGTGCCAGCGCTCATTCCAATTGGAACGAGGAACGAGTTAGAAACCAATCAAGCGTCTGTCTAAAGAGACTACATTCCAATACGAAGTGCTCAGCTGCAAGACGTAGGCTTGAGGGTTGAAGCTTTCCCATGAAAATAACAATACGGCTCGACAAATTATCTCATTGATGATGCTTCGTCTCCTCGGGCGTCGAAACTTGAAGTGGCTCCACGTTTCAGCGACCCATGCACTCGAAGGAAAAGAAGCTTGATTGGCTAATATGCGGTAGCTATTTTCCACGAGAACTCGGGAGACTGTCATCTGTCTCGAGGAATATCTCCGAGTAGGAATCCGAAGCCCTCGAAAGTACATTTTTGTGGCTTCCCTTTCGGTCTTGGGACTCTTCCGGTCAACGATAGGAACCAACATGGATTCCTTGTCTTACATGCAGCGGCATCTCACAAATCTATGGGCCTGGCCTCTTCAAGAATTATCCTAATCAGCTTCTTGATAAGGCGATTACGGATCTGGGTACACTGCCACGCTTCTGCTGTTCGTGGGCGCTCGAAGCACAATAGCACTGGTCGTTTGCCGAGAAACTAAATAGAGTGCTGGGCCCTCGGACACCCTCTTCCCCCCTTGCGGCGAATTTCTGGTTCGGGAATGTTTTTGCATCTCTTCCTGTCTCCGTCACTCAGAATATTACATATGTGGGTTGACGTTCATGGCTCAGACAAATGAAACCTGGTCCTAATTTCTTTCCCCCCCACTCACAGGAATAAAATTCCGCTGCATTCCGCGGTTAGTTATTTCAGACGATGTTCTCGAGACCGGCCCGTGCCGAAGAAGACAGAACATGTTTCACGTGCTGAACCTCTCCAGCCAGCACCACCATGTTGATTCGTGAAAAGATACTCTCTGGCCTGCTCGTTTCACTGAGCCTTGTTTCAATTTTCTTCACATACACATTGTTCGACTATGTTCGCACCGTAGCGATGCAAGTCCCGCTGCCCCTGGGTAAAGAATACCAGGAAATCCGAGATCCAAATTCTTACTGTGCGCGATCCCTTCCATATCTCTAGAGGTGAAGCTTGAAAAAAATGACAACAGCGTATATTGGAGATGACTTTCCACCCATGCTTCCTGGTGTTCCTCTTGGCGAAACAGTCAATATGGTCGTGGAGGAAAGCGTTCACTACTCCTTGAGCCCAGACGCCAAGGCAGCGTGGTACGCTGCCTTTCCCGACGGTGTCGGCTCCGTCCGACTGGGGCTTCATCACCGCACTTTCTTTGTGTATGCATCTGGACCTTACTTGTCTGCCATATTTTAATTCTATGCCTCTAGATCGATGTACCACGAGGTATTTGTTCAACCCATTCTTCGGAACGGTGCTTTATTAATTATTCTTCGCAGATCCATTGCCTACAGCAATTTCGTGATACTCTAGTGGAACCGAACCCCCGCGTCCCTTGGGGACATTTGCACCACTGCCTCAACTATCTGCGCGAACGGGCCCTGTGTCAAGCAGACCTGACCCTTGAGCCTGGTGATTTTGCGACTCGGAATTTTGCTCAAGACCGTGTGGGTGCTACCCATGTTTGCCGGGACTGGGACGCCGTGATTTCCACGGTAGACGGTAACTGGAACGATTGGGTTGCGGTATGGAAAGAATTTCACAACGTTACACACTGAGGTTCGTAATCTGCTATGGCCATTCGATCTGCTAACTGGTAAATGTAGTAGGATTATAACATGTCTCTCTATTCAGTTTTTCAATCCTCCAGTCTTTTTGGTCTAGACCTGTCTTTCTGGGGCAATAAGTGAATCGGAATAGACTTGTGCGACTCGCATGCCAACTTTAGCACCCTTCCATTCCATATCAGATGCACGAGAAGCTTGTCTGCCGGCTTGTATTTGCGGTGTGGATGGCCTCGTTGTGAGCGACCAGCGCATCATTTCTAGGGACGTCAATCCAAAGGCCGCGATACGTCCGCATACCGAGTCTTATTTTCCATCGTTTGTAAGTGCTTTACGAGATCTCTCTAATCGAACCTGAAAGTCTCTCATGCTCCAGAGCTTCTTGAAAATTCTTGTGCATCCGATATCAGTCCGCATGCTTCGCCTTGTCGAACGGTGACCCTGTGACTTACCGCTGTTATGGGAACAGTACTGTTTTGGGCCCTCCGCTGCGCAGACCCCAGGTCCCGCTGGAACCACATCACATTCTTCGTGGATTCCGTCTACTTATATACAGCATACTGCGCTTGATCTCCCCCAGTGAAGCATCGAGGACGAGCCGCCATCATGAATCCCCTCAGACTCGCCTTCGTTCTTGCTCTGCTGGCAATGGCTGTTATCTCTGCGCCACTTGAAGGTATGTATCCCCTTTGATCCCAGTGACGGCCTATAACTCAATTTGGTCGTAGGTCGCGATGAGACTGACACGTCACCCGAGGATGCTGGTACTTAATCCTTCCTCTTTGCGATGAGCACGAGACTCATGACGTTTAATCCGCTCGTCAGAACTAGGCCCTCACCGTTTGGAAACCATCCTCAACGGTACATAAGCACCCCACTGAGGTACCAAATTTCCCCATGAAGTTATTCTGAGCTAACAAAATTGTGCCTAGCGCCCGCTATGTACTCTCCTCTCATGGCCGCTATCTATTATTTTAGCGCGCTTTCTGCTTGCACCACTTCATTTACCCCCTTTTAAAAACACCTGCGCTACAATGTTTGTGTAAACCGCATCCGAATCTAATTTAGTATCTCGATTGCCGTTCAAGCCGAGCAGTTCAACCACTGTTGAGAAGCCGGTCTGCCCGAAATCGTTTAATGCGGTCGGCAATAACGTTAATTATCGTTTGTGTGCCTGGCTCAAGTACGTCTACCCGAAGTGGCATAGCAGCGTGCCGTGACTCTGGGAGGAGATAAAGTTCGCATTGGACAATGTTTCTTATTAAACCAACCTCCCCACGCAGACTCTCTCTGAGCTAACAAATTTTCGGAATGGGTGACCAAGTATTTCCTCTCGAGCGCTCGTGGTACATTGGAAATGCCTTCTTCGCAATACTCTACGGTAAATACAACACTCCAGTGGTCGGCGGTTATCTGAACACTGATCGAACGCACTTGTAGGGATACAAATCTCGATGTTCTTCCAGTCAGTGTATTATCTCAAGATTGGCCCAGGGAGCAGCAAGACCAAGATGTTCTACATTGGATACTCAGCAGCCCTAATGGTTTTGATCACATTCGCCCTCGCGTGCAACCTCTACTTTGGTACGTATGAATATTCCAAGCCCTAGCTCGCTGGTTCTTAAACCTCGGTAGGTCAGCAGATGTGGATAGACCATCGGGATGTCGATGGTGGTCCAGCCGCGTTTTTCGGAGAGAACATCGCGGCGTGGTACAACACCTTCGGGACTGCGGCCGATGTCACCGCAAATGTTCTTGGCGACGGATTAATGGTGAGATTATAAATGCTGCCGAGAGCGGATGCCAACGAACTACCAGCTTTATCGGTGTTATATGTTCTGGGGTCATAATCGCTTGGCTATGGGTTTCCCCTGTCTTTTGTATTTGAGCTCCGTGGGTGAGAAATTTACACGTCGGTATTTTAAAAGTGGCACCTAACTGACATTATAATTTCAGCAATGGGGATTACAATGACCATTCAGAGTGGTCTGCCAGGCGGCGATATATTCCACGGAACCACGGTTAATTTTGGTATCCCTTGGGTCGGTGGGTTCTTTATTCTGCGTTGCAGGTGGAACCAAAGGACTCAACGCTTTCTGAAACAGTTCTTACCATCGTCTTCAATATATTGGTCACTGCCATGATCAGTGTGCGCCTCCTGTGGATGCATTCCCGGGCGAACAAGGTACTTGGGGCGGCCACGAAGAGATACACCGGCCTTCTCGCTATCCTGGTTGAATCAGCCCTTCCGTTCACCTTACTCGGCATCGGATATCTCGCGACTTATACAAAAGAGGTTCCTGAATCGCTTGCGCTCGCGGGAATTTGGGGAGCTTTCGTTGTACGTCTTATTTTGATTGAGTTTCAGACCAATAATGAATCTCTGGTTTGTTCTTGCAGACTCTCTCACCCCAGGCAATTATTCTCCGCGTTGCAATGGGCGGGGGATGGACATCGGAGACGGTCATCCGCGTTTCATCTGGATCTCTGACTGGCATCAACGAGTTATTGGCAGAGGTAGATGAAAAGCAGAGCACTGAGTCTTCGCAAGTTTAAACACGTACTCCTACTATACCCCGGAATTCACGTTTATTCCTAGCTATCTTGACGACAGCCAATGATAGACGCGATATTAATTCATTTATTATGTATTGCGTATAGTCTACATTAGGGGACTGTCCCTGGTGTAGACGCAAAAATGATGTTGCAGTCATTGGTAGGACTCATCAAGTTGGAAGAGCATTCATACGACCGTCCGACGGCGTGATATGGACTAGGAGAGTGCACCAAGCTGTTGCGCAGGCTATAAGCAATACAGAAGACGTCGGTCAAGTTTTCAACCAAAAAGTCAACCATTGTTTGGTTCTGTTTACTACAGTGGGAACGAAAATGGAAACTATGTGGACATACACCTGTCGACGCTGAGATGATCCGGATCGGGGTTGCCTGGTTCACATAACATGTTAGTAGCTGGCGAAAGCAAAACAGAATGTAGTACTGACCCCACCTGCAGAAAAATGTATGAGCTCAGCAAGAAAGCAACGAAAGGGCGCGTTCACGTACCAGTAAGGGAAGTCAACTCCTTTACCGCTGGCTCCAAACACAGCGAAACTGAGGATGAAGAGAATGACTTGACTGGAAATTCAAGCGTTGCCATGAATAATCGTCCACAGTTCGCAGGAGTAGAAGTGTACGCACCTTCCTCCATCCAAAGCGGCAGACATGATATAATTGTACTGGATTGGGTCGCGTTAGCACCGACTCGTTATGCACAAAGCAAAACCGACCTTGTTGAACCATTGGGGGCGCTTCTTCCGGAGCCACCATTGGGAGTACACACCGATTACCATGCAACTACTCCACTGTCCTAGGAGCATGTTCAACCAAAGAGGTATGTGAGACTGCTTCGAGCTCACCGTTAACGGAGTAGGGCAAGTATCCGATGTAAAGCAAGATTATAGGCAGATTGAGATACTTCATAAACTTGGCGAGCCCAGATTTCGGATCAGAAAACTTCCAGACGAGCCAGAAGGGCAACGGCATGAAAAGGCCCAAAAACCTGACGAACGTAAGAAATGATGGAAGGATGGAAACGAGAACATACATGGCGAAAGGAATAAGCCAGTACGGCTTCCCAAAGGCGAAAAGTTCCTTTCCTAAGGCACCCATCGCAATTGAGGCACCTATAAGCTGAGATGACGACGACGGTTTTAAAGTGGTAAACAAGACACACTATTGTATTGTTGAACAATCCATCCAGACCATAAGCGCGTTCCAATGGGGTCTATCAAGGCGGCGCGATTATTCGACACGATGGTTTTCATCACTTCACCAAGCTCAGTGGTGAGGAATACGAGGGGAAACAGTTATACGCACTGGTGTAATTGAATATCGCGCCCACAATCGACCCAGCCTATTGGAATGGCGACGGATGAGGGAACGAGGAAGTGACGGAGAGGAAATGGTATACCATTTGAGTAGCAAATGTGATTCGCGGCGGAAGCTTGGTATACTACGGCGAGTTCAACATCAAGGAGAAGTAAACTCGAAAAGTATTCACCTGGCCAAGCTTCAAATCTAGCGGAGGGCTATAGTTAGGAATGTGGCAGGATACTAGTCGTGAGACGTGCCTTGCAACAAATACAGCGTCTGGGATATATTCAGTTATGGTTCAGAACGAAAAGAATGGGTCACACCTGGAAACTCGTGCTGTTGCCGTAAAGATTGGCATACATGACAGGACTGTGGGCCGTCAGGATCAAGCTACCAACGAAAGCAAACAAGTTACATAGGTTGCCCTAGACGGAAAAGAGTGAGATCGACGAACAAAAAGGTATAGCATACACATGTATTTGTACCTGGGTGGATGAACGCAGCCATGATCTGAATCGCATACTTGATGCTGATACTGAATCTAGAGTTGTCTCAAAGTCAGAGATGCATTGAATATACCACCGAACGCAGTACCCGGTGGTTGCAGTAACTGGCAGAGATGACGGTTAGTTGAAAGAAATCAATCAAAAGGGAAGTAATGCTCACTGAAGCCAAGGACGACAGAGATTATGGCGCTGAAGACTACAAATTCTGTTAGCGATTTATCGCAGTGAAATATGAATGCTTACAGGTGAAGTAGATAATACTCCAGGCAGGCATGAGGACCGTGCCATTAGGACCGGCGTAACTGCAACCAATACCGACTCCGATGGACACAAAGAACAGTGCGGCGTAGACCCATTGGGGAACCTCGGCTGTAAAAAAAAAAACCTTAAATTAACCCGTGCGAGGGATGACAGAGATGAAAGTCCATACGGTATTTCTGCATTTCTATGGGAGGAAAAAGTAAGAAGGTTGGAGTAGATGAAAGGCAAGTGTGAATCACCCTTATAATGCGGGTCATCCACGTCGGCATGCCCACGTTGGAGGAATCGCAAACCCCCGAAAGCTGAGGGACATCCAAGTCAGTTCAGGTATCAGCGAAATGTCAAATTCGTACCAGCACGCAATTCGGGCCAGTGCCATAGGAACATATATGTTACCGCCGCACCCAGGGATAGATTGTAACACATTTGAGAGACTGGTTTAGAAGTTAGATGTTGGATGTCGAATTCAGTACGCTACGTACCGGCATATGTGGCGGAGTACCTCGGTAGCCCCACTGTCTCCAAAGCGGTAGAGTTCAGCTTGTAGTCCGCAGTAATGACGGCGGTCTGGTTGTATTTATCGCCCTCCGAATCAAAGAGAGAGGTCGACATCCACGGCAGATCTCGGCCGTTGAAAACGCCAGAGTAGTAGCAGGAGGTCAGAACGATATACCCGAGCCACATCCCGACTAGGAATTGACGTTAGAAGATGTATATCTGTCGTAGAAATCGCGTACTGAAGGAGTTGATCTCTGGGGAATAGCGTAAGTTGAAGAACCGTGGCTTAAGGGGATCTCACTCACGAGTTTGAAGCGGCCAAACCAAGGGCGTTCCCTGAGTAATGAGGGTCCAAGACGTGCTGAAGGACAAAAGGCCGATGCCCTCGTTACTCGAGCCTGCGCCAAAGAGATTGCGGACGAAGGAGTGACGTCCATTGTCCGCCAAGCAGATGATGGAGATAGCTGTCAGCAGAGGGAACGGATATTGTGGGATCCCTGAGAAAAAATCAGACGTGTAATAACGATATTGAAAATGAGGAGAGACGTACATTCCCAGAAAAAGATAGCAGCAAACTTGCGGGTTATTAGATAAGCAAGAAACTGAACATATGGTAAACATACCACAATCCAGAAGAACCGCCGTTTCTTTGCATTGAGCGCGCCTCTCCAGTGCAAGCTTTGAAGAAGATTGACGACGGAAATGTAGTTAGGATAGAAAGCACTGCGGATTTCACGTCAGCAATGCTCCCGAAAAAAAATGGAATACTCACTATGTGGGGTACACGAGGAATGTTCGCACTAATATGGATATTGAAAAACGTTGCATGTGGACGGTAAAAAATAACCACTCACGGACACCCGCTATGCCGTAACCAACCATTTGCGTGGCAAATATCTGGAAAACTGCGACAGCGGCATTGAGCCTGAGGTCGTAGAAAAGATCCAAAGCAGCGATGATTTCCATTCCAGTCGCGACATTGGAGGCAGTCCCTGACATAATGACGATTGCTGTATGCTCCCTGAGAACAGAAGATGAATTGGTGCAATAAGAGCCGTTAGAGGAATAGTAACTTGATATTGAAAGGTCCGGGGTTGAGATAACGCCATAAGCCGTGGCTAGGCATGACGCCTATAATCGACATGAAATAAAGTTCAAGAGACTCCGCATGGCGCTGAACTCACTATGCATTGCGGTCCCAAGAACATACGCAATGATGAGGCAGAATAGCTGCGATACCGAAGCGTTTTGAGGCTAAACCAAAGTTGAGTTGCGGGAAGGATGAGAAAGTCCTACGGAACCTTAAATGTGTAGATCGTGGCTTGGAATATATCGTCAGGCCGCTGTCGAGGATGAAGAAGGCAAGCTCACCAAGGACCTATCAAAAGTTTGTCAGGGAGAGGGACACGCTCGAGTAAAAAATAGCTCACCGACGCGAAAGCACTCAAACCAATACCCAAAAAGAGGGAACGGAAAGTTATGGACGGCAGACTAGGGTCATCGTGCGTAGAAAGAATCTGAAAAGATTGGACAGGTTGAAAAATGAAGAACGGGAAGCGGCGCTACCTGGATGGCCACGTCCTCCGCTTTCTCAATAACAGCGACATTCTCTGCGTCTTCGTCGACAAGAGAAACTTTCTCCTTCTCCAATTCCTTGTCGATTGAACTTGTGCTGTGAGATTTGGAGTCGGTCAACTCTGGCACAGTGCCAGCATTGACCTCAGCCGCCGCGGGAGACACAGACATTGTGGATCGAAGGAAAAGAAGCTGGAGAACCACGATTCTTTAGCGAATTCGCTTATCTGCTCCAGAGAGATAAGCCTGAGGATTTGATGTCCATGTTGGTCCAAGAAAGAAGACCGATAAAGAAAAGATAGTTGATGGCCGCCGTTTAATATTGTGGCGCGGCAGAGCGCAGCAGTTGGCCGCGGGAAACGATATCTTTGCGATTCTTATACTCTCCCGCAGAAAGTCCTAAAAACTGATTCAAACTTCAAACTGGGACGATTCAGAGTATATCTCTAGGGTAGTGAGCTGGAAATTGAAAGGTGGTGACTATGCAGAGAGTCATTGAACAAGTTCTTGAAGCACAGCAGCGCATTCGGGCTTGGACACTGGACAGTAGTATCGGGCTAAGTTCAAGTTCAGAGTGATAACGGATAAATCCGGGAGAGCTCGGCCGTGTGCCTGAAAATCCTGATTCCCTCTTGTCAAGATAACATGTTGATACGGTCCTATTTATCTTCATACTGGCTCGATAACGCCTTGGCCGCCCTGGGTTTAGCTTGCTATGCTTTCCATCCTACTTTGCGCAATTTTGAGCCAAGTCGCCAACGCGCACTTGCACCATCATGAACAGCAGCCGATCTCCGACTTGGACAGGCTCATCGACGTCGTGGATGTCTCCACAGAGCCATGGACCAGCAAATATGGCGCACAGATAGACATAGGATATACAGGGCCCCTCAGCTTTTCCCACTTGCCCTACACTCGGTGTCTCGACGATGGGGCATCGCGGTTCGATATTGGTATCATC
Organism: Mycena latifolia; assembly: GCA_029289555.1. Taxonomy (NCBI): domain Eukaryota; kingdom Fungi; phylum Basidiomycota; class Agaricomycetes; order Agaricales; family Mycenaceae; genus Mycena; species Mycena latifolia. The sequence continues at coordinate 264,011 of JARJLE010000063.1, read as the reverse complement.
GGGATGCCATTCGACACGACCACGTCTTACCGTCCAGGCAAGTGACGCGACCTGGCATGCGATCGTGGATTCACCTCCGCACACAGGTGCTCGCTTCGGCCCCTTCGCCATTCGGTCTGGGTCGAGGAGGCAAAGTGCGCGCGGATACACCCTGACATGGGGAACGAGCCCGTATGACTTGGGCGCTGAGTTTTTGGATTGTGGAGATGTATGTACTGGGCTCTGAAGCCTTCGAAATCACCTTGACGCGACTTATAGATCCCCTTGTCAGCAACGGACAACGCCAAAGCAATCGACCAAATGGAGGCGGCCTACTCCACCCTTCTATCCCGCCCTGTGCGTGGTGGCGTCACCTCAGCCTACAAGTCTCGGACCGCTGCCTTTGCCAAAGACGGCAAGGAGCATCCCAGACTTATAACCCTGGGCGGCGACCACACCATTGTTCGTCTCGCGTGCATTTTCGTTCCGCATGCCCACTCAATCATTTGCAGGTTCTCCCGATTTTACGGTCCTTGAACAAGGTCTACGGGCCCGTCAGGTAAACAAATATTTTATTTTATTTTCCACCACGATAGCTAAAGATGGTGTTAGCGTTATCCACTTTGATGCGCACTTGGATACCTGGGCCCCTCCAGCAGGCGCTACCGGGCAGGAAAGAATCACCCACGGCTCCTTTTTTAGTATCGCCGCAGACGAACATCTCATGACCAACACCAGCATCCACGCCGGCATTCGGTGCAAGATGTCGGTCAGTTCGCTTACTCGACGCTGCCGCGAGGTTATTCATACCCTGTGTACAGGGACCGCAAGACATCGCGCATGACGACACGGTCGGGTTCCAAGTAATCAGCACGGACGATATCGACGACTACGGCATTAGTCGAGTGATCAAAAAGATCCGCCAGAGAATCGGGGACAGCCCTGTGTATCTTAGGTATGAAGCCCTGCCTTCTCTGATACCTTTGGCTGATCGTTGATTCCAGTCTGGATATTGATGTCGTCGGTACGTCTCAATTCAGATTTGTGGCTTTTCCTTCCAACGCTCTTCACAGATCCCGGCCTCGCTCCTGCGAGTACGTATCAATGTTTGCACCTGCGAAACCCAATATATTTACCATCATCCAGCGGGTACGCCTGAGGCCGGTGGGTGGACCACACGCGAAGTCAAGCGCATCCTTCGGGGCCTCTCGGGCTTGAACTTCGTGTAAGTCGCTCCTTCAAATCCTACCCGTCGTCGTTCGTTGTTCATTGATCATTTTTTTTCTTTGCTCAGTGGGGCCGACATTGTCGAGGTAAGGGCAACACCACTTACGACTTGCATAGAAATTGACACCTCGGATTCAGGTGGCGCCGGCGTATGATACCGGTTTGTCCCTGGTTACATCTTGCGCGCTGTCAACTAATATCGAAACCAGCCGACATCACTGGCATTGCAGCTGCCGATATTGTCCATGATTTCATGGCGATGCTTCAGCTCGACACCCCACCGCTGCCCCACGTTGGCCCTTTCAGCAAAGCTGATTTGTTGCACAAGAATTAGAATGTGGTTAGCTGACGTAGAAAATCCGCCAGTCGTTCGTAATTTTTAAGTGGATCCTATACTGCCTCCACGATTTCGTATACTTTACGAGGGTTTCCTCGGTTTCCTCGTTGTGCGAAAGAGAGATGACATTCTTGGAGACTATGCTGAGATTCTAAAATGGCGAGCAAGAAGTGCTGAATATTTGAGCCCGCGGCGGCGAGCCATATAGTACTGCAATTTTTGAGTGGCGCTCCCATCGAGTCCCACAGCCGTTCAGGACGGCATTCATGACCGGCCGTCAAATCGAACCTGATGCATCCCGCCGAGCAGGCCACATCCCACCACACTCACACGGGGCTCTTTCCCCAAGTCAAATATCTGAGCGCCAGACTTCTGAGATGAATGTTGTGGTGGCGCGGAGAGCCTGGGAAAGGCGCTTACGAGAGCCAAAGATAAACACAGATCAACAGCTGGGCAACGTTTGCAACGACGACCAGCGTCTCTGTGGCTCCTCAACCCTGGCGGGCGTAGCGGGGGACGACTATGAGAGGTCTCGCAATCCCTGCGAACGCGGAGTTCGACCGTGAACCCTCCAACGAATATGGCACACCCTTCAGCACCAACGACGACAACATTCCTATCGATCCCGCCCTCGGCGGCACCCCCATAGACCCTGCGCTGCTGGGGACTCATATCCCAGACCAAAATCACCAAGTAAGTCCCCGAAATCTCGTAAATGCGCCGTTATGTACGCGTCGCGTCGGGTAATATGTTTGCTGATCATTCTCAAGCCTCACCCACAGTCTGCGCGCACCCCGCCACCCGATGAGCCCCCAAACCACTTCAGTCAATACTCAGAAGCCCCTCAGGGCGATCCATTTGCACCTCAGCCCGAATACCACCCAGTTCCACACGACGAACCGCCACCGTCGCCGCCGCCAAAACCCGCCCGCCGTAGACGCGGTCCGCCACGCGAACGCGAGTGCGGCTTCTGTGGTGGAAGAAGCTCCAAGAACCCGGCAGGGCAACAGGAGCGCATGGCCACTTGCCATGAATGCGGGCGAAGCGGTACGCGTTGTCGCTCTAGGGAAAGAACGACACCTAATTCCGCTGCAGCCCACCCCGCTTGTCTCCAGCTGTCTCCGAGCATTGGTGACCTGATACAGTCGTACGAGTGGGTGTGTATCGAATGCAAAAAGTGCGAACTGTGCCACGAGAAGGGCGACGATGTGAGTGTGCATTTACCTCCTGACCGTGATTCATCAATTTCATGGCGTCGCAGGCCCGCATCTTGTTTTGTGACTCTTGCGACCGAGGTTTGCATTACTCGCCGATATTTATGCTTCTTTTTGACTCTCTGAATAGGCTGGCACATGGATTGTTTAGTCCCGCCGGTTGAGGATATGCCGGTGGGGAAATGGTTCTGCCCTCGTTGCCCGAACGCCGTAGAATATTTGGAGCGGGAAACCTCTGTTGCTTCCACGTCTCGTTCAATGGCAACCCCAAAGGCCCGGAAGGGTAAAGGGAAGGCAGCCCCCATCCCGAGCGATGACGAGTCTGATGACGACGATGAAGAGGAGGAGGAGGAGGTGGAAGTGGCAGGGAGAACGCGGGGGCGGGCAAGAGCGAACAAGCGAGCGAATGAGGAACAGGTGTCGCCCCCTCGACCTCCGAAACGCATTCGAATCCGTCCGCCGAACCCGCCCGCGGCTCAGCCAGCGGCGAGCGTCCGATTACGCATCCCCAAAGCAAGAGGGCGGCGGCAAGAGGATGACGAGCCACCCCACGGGCTGTTCGACGACATTCTTACACAGGAGGAACGCGATACCACGAAGACAGTAATCGCGCCCCTAGACAAGCAGAAGTTTGAGCGAAGCCGTGCTGTTGCAGAGGTATGCCCGCACCATACTGCCCTGGAACCGTGTACTTACGCCCCCCAGGTGAAGCTCGGTCCCCCGCCGCCCCCGCGGCCTCGACGGACTTCAGAGATCCCCGAAACGCCCAACGCGGGCCCATCCTCCCGTCCGCTCCGCTCTTCCTTCATACAACAGTCGCAGGCCCCATCTCCGTCCGCATCGCCCGCGCCATCCTCCGCATCCGGTATGCCCCGCTACAACCACGACGCCGCCTCAGCGCCCTTGCGAATCAGTACGATCCGATTCGGGCAGTACGACATCAAGACGTGGTACAATGCGCCGTTCCCGGAGGAGTACGCGACCATTCCCGACGGGCGCCTGTGGATATGCGAGTTCTGCTTGAAGTACATGAAGAGCCAGTTCAACGCAACGCGACATCGTGTGCGCCTCTTGCTCTCCCTCTTGTTCCTACCCCATTGACGTCGACTTTTCTTTTGCAGATGAAGTGCAAGGCGCGGAATCCGCCCGGGGACGAGATCTACCGCGATAACGCCGTTTCGATTTTCGAGGTTGATGGGCGGAAGAACAAGGTGTGTGCACTGGCCTCACACTGATGCTCTTATATAGTTGCTGACGTCATCCAGATATACTGTCAAAACCTGTGCTTGCTTTCGAAGATGTTCTTGGACCACAAGTCGCTGTTCTACGACGTTGAACCGTTTCTATTCTATGTGATCACCGAGGTCGATGATTTTGGTGCGCGGTTTGTAGGATACTTCAGCAAGGAGAAGAGAAGTCCGAAGGACTACAATGTCAGCTGTATCATGACGCTGCCTGTACGCCAGCGACAAGGCTGGGGAAACTTGCTCATTGATTTCAGTGCGTTGTCTCCTTATTTTTGTTCATTGTTTAGGATGCTCATGTTTCTTCTTTTTTGCAGGCTACCTACTATCTAAGAAAGAACGGCGTTTGGGCTCCCCCGAAAAACCACTCTCGGGTCTCGGTGCTCTAGGGTACAAGAACTATTGGACCCTAGCGCTCATGCGCTACCTCGCGATGGCGCCGGACCACCCGCGGCTCGAAGGTATTTCGCGCCGCGCTTATCCAGATTGGCATCTGCTTACCTCACGTCTAGACATCTGCGTCGCGACGTCCATGACGATGGAAGATGTGCACACGACGCTGGTGCAGCAGAACATGATCACCGCCCGCGACGCGACGCCCCCGCGCATCCGGCCCTCTCCGGGACAATCAATCAAGTTCCCGAAGGGCCGCAAGAACGGCGTCGCGCGACGGCACCTCCAACGCACGCAAACGGCGGAAAGGGGCTCAGCGGAGCAGCGCGAGGCATCCAAGGGTCCGTTCGTGCCCCCCACGCAGTACGAGATCCACTGGGACCGCGAGCGGGTAGCGGAGTATTTGCAGAACTGGGAGACCAAGGGCTACTTGCTACTGAAACCGGAGAAGCTGCAGTGGAGCCCGTATATCCTCGCGAAGACGCACAAGACAGAGGCGCTGGGCGCAGCGGATACCGCGGCGCTGATGACTACTGCGAAGCTCGCGCAGGGGCTCGTCAATGGGAATGCGAATGGGAATGGGGCGCATACTGACAGCGCGCTCCCGACCCCCGGGCGCTCAACGCCGAACGGGGTCGCTGTGCCTCCAAGCGGATCGCCTGTCGCCGAAGATCTGTTCAACGAGCTGCCGACGGTGTTCCCGACGCGGTCAGCGTCACCTGCGGACGAGGATACGCAGATGGAGCGCGATCGGAAACTTGCGACCCGGTTGGCCGATACTCCCAGGACGCGACTGCGCACCCGATCAGGCCAGACTCTTCCTACCACGCCGACTCTGAATGTGGTCGATACTCCGTCGTCTGCCCGACCCCGGCGAGGCGAGAAGGGCAAGGGGAAAGAGAAACAGTTACGGCCACCTGAGGACGACGACGACGACGACGAGGAGGAGGATGTAGTTGAGGAAGTGCGACAGTTGAGGTCGAGGGGGGCCGCACCGGCCTTGCAGCTAACTTCTACGCCTACGCGGCGAATCCCCTCGCCCAAGAAACGCAGAAGGGTCGAGTCTTCCCCAGAAGAAGACGTATCTCCATCCATCGCGTCAGCCCCGCTTCGCACGCCATCGCCTGCCGTCAACGGGCAGGACCACCAGAATGATTCGCTGCTCTGCGCACAAGACCCGGCAGTACCACCCACTGGACTGACCGCAACACGGCAGCCGTGCACGAACAATGATGAGCTGCGGGCGCCGAATCCTGCGGTGCCCGTCATCAAAACGATTGTGGTTGACACGGGTGATACGGCAGGCGACGCGGTCAAGTCCGAGGATATGGGGACGCCGCTGACAAGTTTCACCGGGCGGCAGAGCGACGACACGCTGGTCACTGCTGATCCGCCACCTGCCATGAACGCCAAGGATAATGGTTTGCGGGGGGCGATTGCGGTTGTTGCGGCGGTGTGGCGGCATCCTGGGCGGGTGGTTCCTGAGGAAGAACATGTATCTGAGGACGAGGTGAGCCTTGGGGAGGAAGAGGAGGGCGATGCGGATGCGGAGGGAGAGCTGGAGGACGACGCGGAAGGGTCGGTGGACGTAGAAATGAGCTGAAGGTGTACATAGTAGTAGTATTGATGTAATTCAAGTGTCTCTGGCTCTGGGAAAGTACATATTGCTTTCCTTTCATGTATTTTTCGTTCTCCCCGCAGACATACATGCTCAACACGTGCAAACAAAGGGTCGGTTCACCTCGAACTGAATTCCGGACCAACCCAACCCGGGCATGGCTGCTCGAGGGCAGAGGTATGTCTTCCGTCCAGTCTACACAGTCCTGCGGCCTACAGCCATGATCTAGCAAATCTAACATGCAGTACAACCACATCCCTTCGTCCGAGCGGAGGGATCTCAATCTGCAGGAGAACCCGAATTCGGTACGCTAACAGTCAACCTGGTTTGCAACGGCTCCGATATGTAATCATACCAGACTCCCTTTCAATCTCATCAGAGCATCGGCCAGGCATTGGGGAACCATATCAATGTGCAAGGCTCCTCGTACAATCGCCAGCCCCCAGAAGGCTTTCGCATCTCCCAGTCCCCACCGACGCATAATGCGGGTTCGTCCGCCGCCGCACTCAATTTCCCCGTCAACGGCAACGGGCAATCCACTTCCACCAAGCGCAAGCAAACTGAGACTAGTGTTCTGAGCGGGCATGTCTCGAAGCGTCGGCGAGAGGCGGAAGAGTCGGCCGATCAGTACGAAGACGCTGGGGGCGCCGGGGCCAAACACTGGACAGACGATGAAAAAACTCTCCTGTTCCAGTGGCTCATGGGGCCCGCTCACGACGATCACTGGAACTCTCTCCGGGCGACGAAAAACTCATGTCTGCGCGAGGTCAGTATCATACGAACGCCCGCCTGGTTTACCGCTGAGCGCGCTGTACAGTGCGCCGTGGAGGTGTACGGCGGCAAGAAGACCTATCAAGCTCTCAAGGGCTGCTACGAGCGCAATTTTAATCTATTTAAGCAAATTTATGCCTTTGAGACTTTTCATGCCCATGCTGGGAGCGGACCAATTACATCACATGGCGAAGCTGACCGGTTACGAGACTACGAGCGCCGTCTGGGGGCGGCCCGACGAGCGGGATGTGATGTCGGGAACATAACTGCGAGGACTATCGATCACTGGCATCGCACCGGCTGGTGAGTAATTACTCCCTCTTTTACGAAAGCACACTGATCATCCACAGGTACGATCTCTTCTATCGCAGGTGCGCCGTTTCGCCTTGGCCCAGACCCCAGCTAACGTCTCACAGATGGCATGGCGACCCCGCCGCCACTAAACCCGCATCTGCACGCCCTTCTGGGTCCGGGGCCATGAACGCGCTTGGTGACGATCCCGACGTCGACGACGACCAGACGCTTGACTTTTCCTGACTCGCCTTCGGGGTCGGGGGCGAATGGAATGAACAACGCGCAAAACGCGCCCCCGCCCCCACCCCCGCCGCTGCCGTCCTATGTCAGCCCGCACCAGACACTCCGAGATGCGGTGCCCCCTCCAATACCTCCCCGCCCGCCAACGCCCCCCACGGCCACACCCATACCGACCGCGTTGCCCATGCCGCCGCCGCCCGCGACCCCAGACCAGACCGTCGTGAACATCCCGCTCACGCACGGCATGATCTCCGCGTACCTGCAATTCCTGCAGGTGCAGACGCAGACGGGGAAGCAGAAGCTCGAGTACCTGCGCCGGCGGGAGGACCGGGAAGAGAAGGAGAGCCAGCAGCGGCGCGACCTCGACCGCGCGCGTATGGAGCGCGAGACGGCGGAGTTTGAGCAGAATAAGCGGTCGGTGAACGTCAAACACGCGATCGTGAGTCGCCCTTATCCGGTTTCCGAGCGCGAGGGGCTGACGATGCATCAGGAGCTGCTCGGAAGCACGGTGGTAGATGAGACGATTAAGCAGGCGGCGCGCGATTATCTGACAAAATCTCTCGCTTAGAGGCACGTTGGGACCTTGCATTGTACAACATCCATTCATCTTGGGCAGTAAACTTGTATTTCCTTCGCACTATTGTATTAGATCGATCATGCGGCCTATGGGCCCAGAATTTTTTTCTTCGGGCTTGCCAACCTTGCATGCTACTGCCGCCACGTTCGCCCAGAAACACGATCGCGACTATCCATCCGTCACCTATAAGAAAAAGAACCGATTACTCTCGATCATCCAAATACAGATGTGACTCGGAGACGAGTGTTTTGAACTTGTCAGCCCAAAGCCAGACGATATTAGAGGTGAGGATTGGCAACCGAGATCTCAGTCTCCCAATTAACCATTTGCCTGTAGCGCACCTTCTCTTCCTCTTCCTCTTTGGCGTCTATTTCGATGCGCCCGCGAAAGAAGGGCCAAAAGCGAAAGGGGCGCAGGGAACGGGGTCGTAAAGCCGCTCGAGCTTGCGAAGTAGCACAGCAAGCGGCTTGGGAAGCTTATGTTGAACAACTAGGTGTGCATCATCTCCTTCGAACAAAACTAGTCTAATATGTTTTCAGTGGACGGACTTTACGACGAACACGTAGCGGATTGGGGCTCAGGCGCCGGTCCAGTTGCTATTCGCGAGAAAATCCGCAGTGGGCTGCTCGCCGGTATGTCCTTTATTACCATTCTCGTCCCCTTGACTGAGAATGATCACCCAGGCATGGCTACTCATGCCGGAAGAAGCCCATACCCAGCGCCCAGTGAGGGACGGGATATCGAGAAGGAGGAGGATGACCTATATTATGCGTATTGCTGCTGTTGACAATGTATCTTGATATTTTGTACCTTCGACTTGCGAACTGCATAGCCTTGGTGGATAGGGATCTCGATCATCCTTATGACTCCTTTGAATTAAATGACTCAGAGTCCCTCTTCGACCACCACTGTCATCGATGGAGGCCAAGAAACGGTGTCTGTTGCTCATCGACCTGCAGAATGAGTTCCTGTCATCTGAGGGTAACTTCCCAATCGCCGCAACCTCTCAGCAGGCCTTGCTAGAAAACCTTTCCAAGATTATACGAGACTTTCGTTCCTCTGGAGACGACGTCTTTTGGGTGCGTTCGGAGTACACCATAGGGAAGGCCGCACCCGACGTGCCGCCCGATTTGGATTTCCTGAGACGGACGCACACAGGCAAGACACCTTGCTGCGAGCCTAACAGTCTGGGCGCCGCGTTTCCCGAATCCGTTGCAGCGTTGCTCGAGCCGCAGGACGTTGTCCTCACGAAGAAATGGTACTCGGCTTTCACGGACACCACGCTTCAAGATGAGCTGAGCAGCCGGAGAATTACGCACCCGTATTTCGGTGGACTGCTCACGAACGTCTGTGTGCACGCGACGGCAGGGGAAGCGCATGCGCTGGGCTTCACGGTGACAGTTCTGGAGGATTGCTTGGGTTGGCGGAAGTATAAGAGCCACCAGAAGGCACTCCGGAGCATGCGAGAGGGCGGGATCCAAGTTGCGACGCGGTATCAGGTGCTCGGGAGGGATCCACAGGAGGCCGTGCTCTACTACGTGAACGGGTCCATTCCAAGCTGGCGCGTGTTCATGGCACTGTATGAAAAGGTATGCGGAGTTGGCCAGCGACGGTTCAATAACTGAATTTCCGCAAGGGAATTCCCTTTACGGGCGTTAGGTTGAGGGTCATGTCTGATCCCAAAGAAACACGATCGCCCGAGTTTCTTGAACTCAATCACCGAGGAAAGACCCCGGTTTTTATCGATCCTCTTCCGAGTCCAGCGGATTCCGTCGATTCAAGTCTGGAGACAGCCACGGTTAACGAGAGTCTCGCAATTCTACAATATATCGAGACCTACCACCGCCCCGAACGACCCCTACTTCCTCACGTCTCCCAGCGGAGCGCCAGGGCCCTAGCACTGGCGCGCATTCAAGAAACGGAAAATCTGCACAGCATCTACGATGCGCTCGAAGATGCGCATTTCGAGGCTGAGAAGCGAGGGGAACGCCTAGAGCACGATGAGAGAACAGAATTGGTGGCGAGCATCCACGCTAAGCTGGACTTCTGGGAGGTATATGCCAGCCGGTCCGCATACATCGCCGGGGACGAGTTTGGACTCGCGGATTGCGCTTTTTTCCCGCTGTTAGGTTACATGGTACATCGGGGGTTCGACTGGACGCGGTCGACGAAGGAGGGTAACTTGACTCGAGAAGAGGGCTCGGATGCTTGGCCACATCTGCAAGCGTACTTTGACCGGGTGTGGGAACGCGGAGGCGAGACTGGATGCGCAAAGCGAGCGCAACCTGCAGGGTGGGACCAACGAGGGAAGGCGAATGTTTGGACAGGAACGCGAGGTAGATAGTGCGGTGCCGGTGAGATCTTCGAATATGTACAACGAAAGCCATTGGCTATGAATCATTACATAGCGATGAAGAAACGCATTCAATCGGAAAGATCAGACGGGACGTCTGAGCCCAGACTAAGTGTGCAGGCGTGCATGCCCACAATTAGCGGCACTCTCTGTTCACGCACATAGAAGAGTAGTACCACTCCACATTGCCTCTGCTGTGTTCTCAGTCTGCTCCCCCTCGGCTTGCAGCGACTTGAAGCGTAAATTTAGAACGGCTCGACGTCGTTGTGAGTGAAGGGCTGTGCAGGGTAGCGTCAGCCTCGGGAGCAGAAGGCGCTCATCACAACTGATAGACGCCGGGGCGCCTATCACTTCATCAGGCTGGATATGGCCTCGCCTCCACTTTGCAACTCAAAAAGGCAGAAACGGGCAACTCTCGTATATTCATGCAGCAATTCGACCATGGCGGGCAGAAGAGACCCGTCACACCGAATTCGAGTCACATTTTATAGACACACGTCGCGTCGCGTCGCGTCTGCTTTGCGCTATTTGGTTTGTCGCAACGCCGTCAGGTGATTGGTCTGGAAAACATATATAAACGGCGGCACTGCAGTGCAAACCTTACCTCTCTCCTACCCACTCCGGTGGGGATTCGCCCTCCCTCTCTCCCTTCGTCAGTTCCCTTCTTCTTCGCTGTTCCCGGTGCGCGCTGACATCCCCTCCAGGGTTGTTGGCAGCGAGGGCCGATCCCCTCGCCGCCGACGACGCGGCCCCCACCCACCACACCAAGCACACCCACCAAAGACCGCGCCACAAGAAGGGCGATCTCAAAGCCCGGCGCAGGGGAGGGTTACCAGCCAATAGGTGTGTCTGCTATACTCGTCAGCCGCTTCGAAAGCTAACCGTCGTCGACAGGCATCGAGTAGACGGGCGGCACATACCCACGTAACGAGCCTGGCGGGCCAGACGTGGAAGCGGCTCACTGTGCGCACCGCGCTTCGGCGTCGCAGCAAGCAGGTGCTGATCAACCCGCGGCGGTGCCGTCGGAAGGGTGGATGTGAGCTGGTGCCAGCTTGCCAATCGGGATCGCGACCCAAGCTGGGGCTCGGCGAAACTGAAGCCAAACAGCCATAGCCCCTCCTCTGCCTCGGAGCGATGTGGCAATCACTCCTGGTGCGCCCGCTTCCTTCGCTTTTCTTCGATCTGTGGCTGACAATTTCTTCGCAGGCCGAATTCACCCGACTACGCAGCTTCGTCTGCATTTGCCCTACCATCCCGTAGTCAGTAAATAGTTCCCGGGGGTGGGTTCGCAACCCTCGTGCTCCCTTGCCGTTGGGCCTCCGGGCTTGAGACGCTCGCGTCGACCAAAAGCACGTTAATCTTTGCTTCTTTACTTGTGTGTCCGGAATATCATTTACTTCTTCTGTTCTGTACTCGTTCTATTCGAATTCAAGTTTTTGTCTCTTGCATAAATCTCTTGGATCGAGGACTTGTCGAGGACAACACAAATTCGAGCAAGCACCATGATTCAAGTTAAAATTCATAGAATTCATTCAGGAATGCATCGTAGGGAATGCTTGGACAGCAAAGAAGCCTGTGCAGAGCTTCAAGTTCAAGTTGTCGGGCATCAAACGAGTATCCAAGGCTCAGCATCATCATCCCATTGGGGTCCAATCCCATCCAATCAAACACATCGCGCGAGCAAGGCTCCAACATCTATTCGAGGGATATCGTCGACCAGCGCAGACTTGACACTGGTATCCGGAGATCGTTGAGGCGAGAAAATCGAGAAGAACGTAGCCGGAGACGCGTCTGAAATGGTTGAAGCAAGACATCTTGAGAAGAACGGGGGCGGAGATGACGTGTGCGGTCGGCTTGGATGAAGAAATGGTAGACGCAGAAGAAATGGTCAGACGAGACGCAGGCGGAGAGTTCCCACGCACACATGATTTCACGTGTTGACCTCAAACTACCACCAACTCAGTGAGACTGGCACCGACTTGAACTGGCGATGCACCTCCTACTTTCCATATGGTTCACAGGCCTTCCCGGCACATTTGTACTCCTGTGCTGCTGTGGAACCCAGCAAGAAAAGGACTACTTTCTTATTCCAATTCTTTGAAGTTTTGCACCAAGTATGCGTTATTTGGCCAATGGCAGCATTCTGAGTCTATGCGACACTAAAGGTTGTACACCTCCTTGATCGTCTGCCACTGGTGGCCCGGCCATAACGAATTTGCGCTGCCCGCTGCCTTGCTCCCCGATCCCTCGGTCTTCGCCGTTGCGTCCCAGCCCGTGCTCCCTGCACCAGTTTCCACGATCGTCAACAAGATCGTCTTAAGCTCGCCTGCCTCCCCGGTGATGCTGTCGACGTGTTCAACGGAGGTCTTAAACTGCGCTCCGAGGTCATTGAGGCTAGCGCGATCGCCCTCGAGTCGGAAGATGCGGTTCTCGAGCTCAGAGGGAGGGAAGGTCGTCAATACGTACGCCACGAATCCTGTGATTCTGGTGAATAACCAGGGGGTAATTAAAAGATTCGCCACGCACCTGCAATGTCTCCGATGGACGTGAAGGACACTGGCACCTCCCCTTTGCCGACGATTCTGATCTTCCCGTGGTTGGCATACCCTACAAGCCAGGGGATGAATTCGGTGAATATCCCAACCTGCATGAAAGGTCAGTCGTCGAAACGGATGATCCCGCCCTATGTGCACTCACAAAGAATCTAGTAGAAGGGATCCCGGCGGCTTTCAGATCGGCTGGAGGTGGGTTAGATACGAGCGCAACGTCAGCCATCAATGTTTTTACCTGCGATCTGGTTCTTAGCTCCGAGCGGGCCCTCCGCTGGCACGTCGGTCGGCATCCCGTACTCGGAGGGCACGAACAACTTGACTGCGGCAAGGCCCGCGGCGTCCACGAGCGGCTTTTGGGCCGCAGCGGCCGTCGTGGTGATGGTCGAGAGGACGACATCGACATTGTGTTGTTTGAATACCGCGGCGAGTGCTGAGGCATCGGTGAAGTCTACTGTGGCGACCTAGATGCCCGACGGCACGGTCTTTATCGAGGATCCCGGCCGCGAGAGAAGGACGACGGAGACGTTCTAGGCGGCGAGGGCACTGACGATCGGTAATCCGATTGTCCCGCCTCCGACAACAGCGAATGACTTGTAGGCAGACATGAGTTGCGCGGTGGGTGGATGTGTTGTGAGGAGTGCGAGGTGAATGGAATTGTATGCTGGCTCATTTACTTCGGACTCGCGTCTTATATGATTTGAACTAGGGGCTCGAACCACACGACCACGTGAAACGTGACCAAGACCTTATCGCTAAGAGGACTCCGCCATTATATATCGTGCCCGGGGAGCGTCCACTGCCCGAGGAAACCTTAGCAAGCACCCGGGCGAACTGGAAGTAGTGGAATCCGTTTTGCCGCTGGCATCGCTCTCCATTCAAGTTCTTGGGATCTGGAGTGCCTATTTCGTCTGAATCTCGGCCACCTTCGGGGTAGATGACAAATAAGGGATGTTCATACCCTTTTCAGGCACGTTCCGTGGACGGTGACACTCAATCTGCGCCCAACTCGTTACAGTGTCCGCCCCCCAAAAGAATAGCGCCGATTCAAACACTGAACCCGAGTAATAAATCGCTTTGAGCCCCACTACGTTGCTCCATCGGCCGCCACTGCCAATGACATTTGTGGAACACCCGTCATGTTTTCATGACCCCAGCATCTGTCTCTGGCGAGCGACACTGTGAAAACCTCAAGACACATCAGCCGCCCGTACGCGAACTCCCACTGGCAGGTCCAATATAGTATCTGTTATATTTTTAGATTTCGCAGAGTGGACGCGCTCACTGGGAAGTACCCCAGTCCAGTCAAGTTCGTGGCAATCCTGCGAGAACCTCGAGACACGATCTCTGGAGCAAGCTTGGGAACCTTGACATATCAGCCGCCCGGGAAGCAATGATACATTTGGCCCCTCTATTTCTGTTTACAAGTTTGATCAAGTTCAAGGTCGGGGACTGGGGGAGGTATTTTGGAGCATTCAAACCAACCTTAGGAACTCTGAAATCTGTGCTCAATAACCCACGTTTATCAGGTTGTCCTTGATTTTTTTTTGGTCTGATGGCTTGAGACGCATTATCCTGACGTACACTCAGCGTAGACTCCAAATTTTATAGGAACTTTAGAACGTTTGCGCCTGGCAGATCTGCGCCCACCTTCATTTTTCCTCCTGTCTTGTCATGCTGGATATTGACGTGTAATCATGCGCTCGCCAACTTAGTCCTACCCGCAGCAGAGGTTTTCCTATTTATACGGTTCAAAAATCATCTCTCTACCTCAGAAGTCCACTCTCCAACCGTTACATCGCTCGCTCTCAAAATCGCAATGGCTAAAACCTTCACCCCCAAACCTGCGCTGGATAAATTGCCGCTCGCGGTCCGCAAAGATAGTAAGTTTTAAGTTTTATCCTCAGTACGCACTAATAATTCCCCGCAACAGTCCGTGATAAGTACGACGAGAACAAGGCCGAGCTTGAAAGCGAAATATCCAAACTTTTAGGCACCTCCTTCACTCTCCAGATCAATCCCAACGAGGTCGTCGCCTATGTTAAGGAAGACAGCCGTGTTTCCATCGGTGGCATGTTTACCTCGTAAGTTTGGGGAATAATTAACGAGCCGCCACCACGCTGACGAAAACAAATCAGGTATGTTAATGGCTTTATCTCGGCGCTCAAGAGCTACCTCGATAAATACGGGGAAGATGGGAAGGCCCATTTCAACGCAGCAGTTTCCAAGGCCCAGCTCAGCGTCAACGTCTGTTCTTTTTTTTTTCATTTCAACTGGGGGATGTGCGCTGAATCTTGGTACAGGTGAATGAGCTAGGCGACAGTGGGCCAACCATTTCTGCCGACGTGAAGGATGGCGTGTACCAAATCCTGTTCAACCACGACCGCGTGGGGTACAACATGAGCTCGCAGAACGACTGGATGCTTCCTGCTATCGAGGCGGCTTCCACCGGGGGCTTCTCCCTGCAGGCCAAGAACTCCATCGAGGACTACAACGCCCAAATTGGCGATATCCAGAAAGAAATCGGGCAGATCACCGGCATGGCAGACGTTGTCCTCGATCCCAATTTCGAGGCGAACTACGAGGCCCTGTCGGCCCTCCCCGATAAGAAATGGCAGGCTCAGTTTGGCAGGGTCCACATCTCCTACTTCAATGGCCTCAAGTCGCAGCTGGAATCTCAAGGTTTGATCCCACATTCTCGAGCAGTACCAGTCCTGACCCCGGGCGTATTAGGCTTCAAGAAGGACGACATGCTGCAGGAGGGCCTCCAAGAGGTTCTCACGTCCAAGACATTCAAAATCCGCGTCGTTCCGAAGACGACGAACAATAAGACGAACGAGATCGTCCTTGAAGATGGCATGGCGTACTTGCAGGTTAGTGGACATTCTGATCATCCAAGCAAAAACTAATAAATATCCTGCAAATCCCAGATGGCCCCCGAACGCTGGGCGTATAACATCAACGACATCGGTGCTGGCCTTGTCAAAATGCTGTAATTTTCTGTCCATAGTTGCCCAGAGTGTACCGTAGTTTGAAAGGAACTTGATTATTTCGCTCGACGCGTGCGCCGAGACTGGGTTACAGAGGCTTTGGCTCGGATTCTTCTACGTACGAACTCCTCAATGCTCGCGAATGATGTGGTGCAATCGTTCGGTCGTAGATGATACAAAAGAAATCTAGTGCTCCATCGCATCGCTCCCTTTGCTCGCCTTCGCCAGTTCATTCCTACATGCCATAAGCGAGTTACAATGATGATCGAACGTAAAAAGGACACCCACCTGAGCTGCACACTGAATTCGTCCTCGATATCGTCGTCGTCCCAGTTGTCCTCCCATAGCTTGTCGCCACCGCTCTTGGCAGAACCGGGGGGTGCGCCACCGAGGTGGGCCAGGTCTGTCTGTGCGTCGTCCCAGTCTATCACGAAAGCAATCGGTCGGTGTGTGGATCATGCAGCAGTGACTGAGCAAACCTGCTACCGGAAACTCTTCGAACTCATCGTCTTCCTCGAGAACGCCGAGCTGCGCCTGGTGCGCCTCCTTCTCTTTCGGCTTTTCTGCGACCTTGGTCTCAGCGGGTTTGGAGGTCGAAGCAGACGCGGTGGACGACATTGTTTTGTGCAAGCGCTTGTGTCACGCGTTACAGGGCTACGCGTCCCCTTCACGCTCACGTGAATCTATGAGACGCGTGCGCTTAATTTAGATTCGACGCGACCGAGGCAGACTCAGAGTCTCATTGTATCCCAAGGCACATCATTCATCAAATAGCACACATTAACCACATTAGTACGCCCAACCCAAGTCAACGCTCGTAAATACTCTAAACAGGCACCTTCTCCTTCTCGTCCAAGTCCTCCGGGACAGACGAGGTCGGGCTCTCGTCGATGAAGCCCATACCCGAGGTATCGAATCCGTGCGCCTCGAGATACTCGCGGAACTACAAGCAACAAACGTGAGTACATAGGTGTGAATTGGCGGGGACTACGCACGATTATGTCCTCCTTGGCCATCCCGTCGTGGTCGAGGGGCGCGATGAAGAAGTAGGTGACGATGGCGCTGAGAATGGCAAGACCTGGCGCGGCATAAGCTGCATGACATCTCCGCGAGGCCACGGGACGTACCGCTGCCAACCCAGAAGGGGCCCGTGTTGCCTTTGTCAGGGTCGTTTTTGCCGAATGCTGGAAAGGATCATTTAAATGCTTGAAGCGAGAGATACAGGTGGGACATACCATCAATCATCGGCGGGAACGCTGAAGGATGCGATCAGTGCTTCTAGTCCTACAGGTATCGTGCTAACTCACCCCAGGTTCCGACCTGACGGAACAATTTAGTACTAGATTAAGCAGAAGTGACGGGATGGGACATACGAAAGCTCCGACTTTGCCGATGGCAGCAGCCATGCCGTAGAACTGCCCACGGACGGCGGTGGGGCTGCTCTTGCTCGCCAACAGCCCAAGGTTGTTTCCAGGGCCTGCGCGGATGTGGTTAATAACTGCATCAATGACCAAGGGAGGATAGGCACCAAACTCTCCGAAGCACAAGAAGATGCCGTAGATCACCTGTCACAGTTGCAGTGAGCTAACATTCGAGTCCGCTGATAGGGGGGACCCACAGCGAAGGCAGCAATGTGTTCCTTCAATCTGTAGACGTCTAAGTATTGATGAATGCGCTGGGAAGTGATGAGAAGCGTACTTCTCGTAAAGCCCGCTCATGATGAAGCCAAAGAATGCCTGGAAGAGCAAGCCAGTGATCATGGTCCACTTGGGGCCGAGGTAGTCGACGACGAAGGCACCGATGATTGTCCCGGGCATGTAGAAGAGACTGACGCAGTGAATGTAAGTAAGAGGGAGAGAGAGAATTGCGTTGAGTGTACTTGATGACCACGTTCCAGCCAAACACAGTCGTGAGGGCCGAATCTCCGCCGGTAATGCTATCGACATACGTTAGACACGAGTGGTTTGCATCAGGAGGAAAGAGTTACGTGTCAACGACGGTGGAGGAGTAGATCCCAAACTACAAGAAGCAGGTCAATTCGTTGAGACAGATGGCGCACAGCAGAACCTACAGGGTAGCTGGTGGAAATGTGTTGTTCAGTCAAATGCTTTATGGGGAACAAAACAAGAAACGCACACAATGAAATCGTAAAGGAACCTAGACGGGGACATCAACGAAAGCTGGGAGTCAGGTATGAATGCAAACATACCATGTGAAGCTAATGGCAGCGAGCCGCACCCCATACTTGCGTAAAACGAGCATGTAAGGGATCTTGACTGCCTTCATTGAACTTTTCTTGTACAGGTCAGGTTCCTCCATCGACCACCGCCATGCAAAGACAGCGATGGCCGGGAAAAAGCCAAGACCGAGGGAAAGACGCCATGCGGCGCGCAGGTGGTTCTCGCCGCAGCTATCGACGCGAAAAAGGTGTAAGCAATTTTTTGTGTAAATGGAAAACTTGACTCACATCCAGACCATCAAGAGAGGAATGAAGGCAGCAACGCACCACGCGAAGTCAATCATGCAATCTACAACCAAGTCAGAAATTCATTTGGAAAGCAAAGAAAGGATGCGCCTACTGGTTGCAAGGGCGAACCACCGATGTTGCGCATTTTTTGAGATAGCTTTTCCTTCGGTCTGCTCCGAGGCGGAGACGGAACCGCAGGGGTACTCGGCACCAATTCCGATACCGAGAAAGGCACTACAGAAAACTAAATCAAGGCGGGGAAGAGCACGAATCATTTGCCTCGACCTACCGGCAGGTGATGAGCATGGCGAGGAGACCGTGGACGCTATGGTTCGCGCCGGAAGAGGCTGCGGAGAGGGCAGAGAAGAAAGCGACAATGGCAGTCGCAGCCATCTGGAGAAAAAATCAACGCACACGACGAGAAAGACAGGATAGCTCGACTTGCCATCCCGAATTTCCGTCCGACCTTATCCGAGATCCAGCCTAGGTATCAACTCAGAACAGCTGATTTCAGAGGTGAAGCTGGTTCCTCACCGAAAGTCAACATGCCGATGATGGTCCCAACGAACACCACACTGTTGAGAGTGGTGCTGTACTTGGCAGGGAACGCGTCCGTGCCATAGATACGCTTCAGAACTACAACTCGGTCATGGTTGCAGCTCGACAAGCCAAAATTCACTACTGACGAGTGTTGACTAGAAATGCGCGTCAATAAAACGACCATTCACGCTGGGAAAAAGGCGCACCACTTCCAATGATACCGTTGGCATAACCTGAAATCGCGCCGTCAGCTCTATCGCGTTTGACTCCAAAAAGACACTCTGAATACCATCAGAGAACAGGGCCGTCCCGCAGCTGAATGAGGGCGATGAGTACGAGCGCGGTAATTTAGCTGGCTACTCACGCGAAGATAAGGGATACACCTTTCAGACGCTCTGTCAAAGTGGGGGCGGACATGGCGAATCGACGATTGCTCTTCAAACTTCATCCTATTTTTGTGTAACAGAGGTGCATCCGGGGTCCTGTTGATGCGCTGGTGCCAGATGTCCGACCTCCTCCCGCATGAAACTCCTCCGAACCTAAGTTACATCTGCCCACCCGAACGCACGTTCGAGTTATTTCCTCTCTTGTCTCCATGTGTGCCGTCGGATGGCGGCCTAGTCGGTCTCCCTGTTCCTAAGTACACCTTCCCCCCGGCCCAGGCCCGTATCAAATTCACGCACGGGCCGAATGATGAAAAGATTGGTCTTATCTTCCTCGTCCAACATTCAAAAAAAAAACACCTCCGCATTTATTATTTCATCTCGACGACAGTTCGTGCCTTGACTCCCAGTCTTTCGATCTCAAAGCTTCAATGTTCAAGCTGTGGTTAGCGGGTGGACTGGACGGTGACGGCGCTGTGGACATATGCCGTACAGTAGATCAAACCGTGGATCGGGGCAAAGTTGGCGGCGCACATATGGCCATCATATGTCAATTGTCGGATTTTTTCCCGGATAATTCTATTTGGCAACCCCCCGTGCCAAAAGCACGGGGGGTGTTGCTATTTGGCACGCCCATGATTACATAAACTATGATAAGATTCCAATGTTCCTGATAAGATTCTGCTAGAATCTAGATGCCGGCTGACTTTGAATTCGATGATCCGACTTCGGCAGTGCGCTTTCGGCACTCTACAACCAGTTGATTGCCATATTCCGCAGATTTTACCAGCATAAGCATTACTTTGGAGCTTTAAGAGCATCTCTGAATTTCCCTGGAGCATCGGGATGCACTGTTGCTTAGATGGAGTCGGAAAACCCACCAACACCAGAAATACTTTCTCAAGCCCCAGCTCACTCTCGGAGGCCGCTAAAGAAATCACAGGTAATCTATATCATTAGTTAAACCCATTTAAAAAGGACTCCACTGGTCATTCTGAGACAAAGGGAATGGTTGTGAAGAGGAAGTGCGAGGTGAATATTTCAAATTTTCGAGGCACCGCAATCAATCACAGATCCCGACATCAATAATCCCGCATGCAGCCACCGAAAAATGGAAAGAAAGTTTAGTTGTCCAAGTCATCCCAGCTTATTGCACTCCAGATAACATCACTAACTAGAGCCCCGAAGGAGACGGACAATGAGCGCTCACAGGACGACCTTGCACTGAGAGAATGAGCGTCAGCATCACGATTAGATAGCCTCGGATATATCAGCACGTGGGGGGTGCCAAATAGAAACATTCTATTTGGCAACCCCCGTACATCCGGCACGGGGGGTTGCCAAATAGAATTATCCTTTTTTCCCCCGAGTTACGCGAACACTGAAGATAATTTAAAGGCTTAACGCTAGCGCTCCACCCCTTTGGAAAATAACGTATGGAGTAGTATTTCTCTGTCGGCAAATTGGCACCAACGCAACGCAATGTACCGCCAAAACGCGAATGAATTACAACCATGTGAGGATAAATCTATGGTTCCAGTCGTTGTGGGTCCATCAAGTTTGTGCATACGTACCACGGAATCGCTGTAGGAAGTCCTCCAACGGAATGATTTAATGGCCGCCTACACGCGGCTAGCGCGACGATCGCTGTATGTGCTCTCTCTGGGATTCCAGCGCCCGTGGAACGGTGCAAAGAACGCGGCGTTGGCAATAGCGGCGAAAACACTCGCGACTAGAAATTATGATCAGCTAACAGGCATCAATAGCAACTATAAGCGCACCCAAACTGCAAAACAGCACGATCCACGACATCCACGCGAATGCGACCAAGGCGGTAAGGATTCGGCACGCGCGGAATTGCTGGCAGAACGAGAGATCACCCCATATGTGCTAAGCCATGCAGAAGGGTTAGTTTTGTCTAGAATATTATCTCACGCGACGTACAGTGGCAATAGCCGCCCCCACAAGGTACAGGAGGAACAATATACTGAGCACAACGATCTCCGAGAAGAAGGAGTATATCCAGCGATCTTCCCGCATGTGGTGGATAGTTAGCACCCTAATATTACCCTGAATGAGGACAAGACATGTCGTGTGATCCGGCAAGATACGCACGCGTAAACAGACCATATCATTCCTAGGAGTGCGCTGAACAGAAGCTCCACCACAATGGGGTCTGCAACAGCAGCATTTATATGTTGGTTAGTGACTGTCAGGATTGGACTGTACCAAAGAAATTGGCCCCGTTGTTCAGGGGATCTCCTGGAGGGAGATGTGTAGTGTATCGTAAGCGTGCCGCAGTAAGTCCGAACAGGACAAGCGAGAAGACACCCTGCAGAGAATCCGAGGTGAACGGCAAGTGAATGGTGAGCCATCAGGCACTGACGAAGACACAGTATAGACAGGTGCGAATTATTCCCAGCATTGATGCAGATTTAATGCTTTGGATGTGCGATGAGGGTCAGATAATGCGGTCGGAGGTAGGGGGAGGCAGTTAAGCCTGGGGCTTCGGCGAGGTTCGACTTATATAAGGTCAGTGTAGATACGTCACTCGGACACGAGGTTGCGGTGCGCTTGTTTCATTGTATCAAACTTGGAACCGCAGCGTCCTCGAGCACCCCAGAGCATTTCCCAGAGTTTCCGTGTGGCGTGGCGTGCAACATGAAGGCAGCAAGCAAGCCGCAAGTAAGGTTCACCGCCACCTGTTCACCAAACACAACCAACTGCACTTGATAGGTCGGTTGCACCATGATAATCAGAATTCCTTGGATCTCTTTGGACCCCTGCGTATTGTGGGCCCGTCTTTGAGGGTTAGCTGTTACCCGCATTTTCTCGGCTGGTTCTCTTTGTCTAGTGCCAACCGCGTCTTCTTTGTCTTTCTCCAATTCTGCGAATAATCATCGTCCATGCCGCATCCCCGGCCATCCGTATGTCCTTGATCAACGCTAGTCTCGGTCCTCCCCTCACCCCTACGGAAGGCCACTGAATCGGCCATCCTGCCCCCGATTAATATTTTATTTGCCGAGGTTCTCCAGCGGCAGCTAGCTCAGCCCTCGACTCCTCCAGTACGCAGACCTTCGGCCTGGCCTGGCTTTGTGCGTGTGCTCTCGTGACCGGCTCTCCCCAGGCCCTTGACCTCTTCACTTATGCTAGCCCGGACCAGACAAGAACGCGTTATCAACCTCGGGATATCCTCACGCCTCCCCACCCCCACCTTTGCAGGTTGGCCGTCGTCCGTCCGGAAATTCCCCTCCGACTGTTTGTGGTTCCCCTCCACAGCGGCCGCCTCTGATTCTCCCGTCAGGACGTCCTGGGCAGTCCCTCAATTTTTACTGATGTGCACGCGCAAGACGATCCCGCCCGCGACCGCCGCTCGACTAGCGTACGCGCGCGCCTATTCCTCGGATGATTCCATCTATAACTTCTCTCAGGGTCGTACCCATCGAACGAGTCGATTTCATGCTGAGAGGCAGGAACGCGAGTTGCCAAGCGTATGCTCCTCGTCTTTTCTGACGCATTTCTACAGCTGGATTTTCTAATTGTGAGATGCATAGCTTCAACCTGGCCGGAATGATCACGGCCAGTCCTCACACTCGCCCGCGCCGTTCCGTCAGGCAAGTCGTCTGTCTTTTTCATCATTATTATTTCCTCAATATTTTTTTCACTAGAGAACGATGAGCTGGTCGGATTCAGCTACCGGTCGTCCGCAATCAGCACATGCTCCTCGAAGGGACAGTGGCGTGAGTCGCCTGGTTTATTTCTTCAGCAGTGGGCTGAAGAATATTGTCTTTTCAGCGGCTGCCACCAATTGTGTTTATCCCACTCCATATATCATTGTTCCGAGATCTAACTCAGCCCGTGTTAGTCCATGACACCCACCGGCTCGCCCCGTCTGTATGAACGAGAGAGCCCGCGAACACGGCCGCGCCAGTCCGACCCAACCTGCCACCACTGCGCCATGGACCAACACATCGAAGACCGCCGCGCCGCCGCGCTCGCCCGCGGCCCCATCCTCCCCGAGTCCTCATACGCACAAAAGCAGCAGATTCCCACCCCGCTCCCTCCCTCGCACGGGCACACTATGATTCCCTTCCAGCCGACGCCCAGCGCGTATCCTGGGCGCGCGTTCGGTGTCTCCATGGCGGATATCCTCGAGTTTAGGCAGTGCTTGAAGGATCCGGACACGCCGGTCCTGGATAACGGCATGGACCAGGTGTTCCTGACGCTCGAGGTGGGCGCTCCGCTCCCCTCTTCGCCATTACCGTTGCTTACCGGCTCTCAGGCGAAAGGCTACACCACCTTCGTGCAGACGATCTCAGGGAACTGCCCCCACCGGCGGATCTCGCGCTTCAATCTCGCGTACGCCGTGGCCTCCGCCTTCGACGCGTTTCTCAAGGTATGCGTCGTTCCGCGGTTTGGCCGACCAACAATGCTTAATGTCTTGAAGGATTTCCCGTTCAATCCTACGGGCCTGAAGGCAGCGGCGATCGTCGTGCGCTCCGTGGAGGAGCTGCGATTGGTCAACCTGTATTCGCGGGATGGACGCGTTTGGCGGGTGCATGTAGCTTACGTTGTATAAATAACGATGTTACGGTTCAATTGAGCCGTTGTATTTATCGGGTGTATGTATAGGTTACTTAGGAAATGAGGCGCGATGGACTTACGGGAAGACTCTTTGCAGCATTGAGATTAGTCTTCGGAGACTCTTTGCAGTAATTCGACGGACTGCAAAGGGAAGTCGCCGCTTCCGTCAACGAGGTTTTTTTTAGTCTGCATTTGATGTGCATGATGGCCGCCGCCCTTGTCTTGTTCGAGTGTCTCCTCAACCTTGCTGTAAGAGTTGCTGAAGCCACCCGAATTTCCTACCGGAACACCACAGTAATCAAAATGGTGACATCGCTCAGCAAGCGACTCGGGATCGATCTCTGGTGGCATCTTCACGGCACGACGAGCGTTAATGGCTCACACTAATCCCTACGTCCGCGAAGCTCGTCTCTCGGACTTTGGCGAAATGGCTGCGTTCGAAGCCCGCGCCTTCGCAGGAGACCCGGAGATGAACTGGTTTGCGGGCCTGTCCACCGCGATCGACGACGAGCCCCAGGCTCAGAAATCGCGCTGCCTCCGAAACCTCGAACTATTCATGGATTGCATCAATCGCAGTGTCTCCGTCGTGGGCGGGCGTGTGACGGTGGTCGCTATCCCGCAAGAGGATGGCGGCGAGAAGCTGGTCGCGTTTGCCGCCTGGGTTCCTCCCAAAAAAAACATTGACGGCACAATTACGACGATTCGGGCCAAGGGCCACCGCTGCATTCAGAAATGGGGCCTGTCGGTCGCATGGGTGAGCGGATTTTGGTTTCTGCATTTTTGTGGACGCCTAACCACGTTCAAAGAGAACATCAGTTGTGTTTAAACCCACCATAAATAAAATCGTCCGTAAAGCTCTGAAGGCTAGAGGCTACGAGGAGACTGGGCACTATAGAGTGGAAATTACCGCCACCGACCCAGAATACCAAGGGAAAGGTGTGCTTCGTCTCTCTCGTACAAATCCTATTGCGCGAAATTTATGTTCCAGGCTACTCTAGCATGCTCATGAAGGAGAACCAGTCCCACATCGACGGGTCGAAGCCCATAACCCTCGAGGCCACGACAACACATTCAAGAGATGTATATGCTCGTCTAGGGTTCGAGGTAGGATACTTTGGTCCGCGCCATAATATTTCCTGACAAGATTCAAGGTCATCGAATCGCTGACTTTGGGGAAAGGCGATGTGAACCAGCACGGACTGAAGGTGAAGGACAAGGTGGCCGCAGGAGGCTTCACTGTGTGGATTATGATCAAGGTGCGTTCATACCAGACTACTTATTGTGCCGGGTTTTTACACCAGTCGCTTTCAGTGGCCCAAGGAAGAGGCGTTTAACAAATAATAATGAAATACTTCACACAGATGGAGTCCGCTAATGTGCTGATGCTAATCTTCCCGTTCGCGCCGGAATGTGTTGAATTGGGCGAAAAGGAGCTCATTCGGGTTGCATGAGCCCGGCGCACACTTTTGGCCTCATAATACTAATATAATAGCTCAGGAATAATTGGAGTGTACGCTCGCATAAAAAAGTCCACACATTTGTTTTCTGGCGTTTCCTTTCTTGCAGATGGATGCCCGGGAAGCGGGAACATCCCTCGCGCGTGGCACCGCGTCGTGTTCGGTGTCTGAGAATACACAATGTCTACACTAAATATGTTACGCTATATATGCACTTTATACAATAAGTTATAGTTCGCCAGAGCTGCGTCTCACTCAACCAACTGACCCCCGCGAACGCGAACTCGAGCGTGAGGTCCGCAGTCCATATTGGAGCTCGCGCACGAGCGAGGGCAGGACGTCCTCGTCCGCGAGAGCGCGCAGGTTGTCTTCCCGCAGGGACGGAAGTAGATCCGTATCCGCGTCCGAGGCCTCGGTAGCAGCCGGGTCCAGCCCCTTGATACCGATTTTGGATTTCACGTCATTCTTGCGCCCGGCCTTGAGCGGGTTACGCGTTGGACGCGGTGGGGAGTTTTCGGGAGTGGGCGGCATCTGTTGCCGGGATGGGGGACGGATGGAGGTGATGTACACCTCGGGGATGAGCCGACGAGCAGGAATGGTGACGAAAAGCTTTGTGGGGGAGGCAGGTGTCGGTTTGCTGTGCGGCGGGGTAAGGGGTAGAGGCACAGAAGCAATTTTGCGGCGCTTGGGGCTCTCCGTGGACTGAGCCAGCGCGGGTTTGCGCTTCCCTCCACACTCCGCCTCTTCCTCGTCCTTCCGACGCTTCTTCTCCCGCGCAGCCTCCTTCGCACTCGTCTCTTTGTCGATCTCCGCCTGTAGCTTTTCCGCAAATGCCTGCGCGTCACCCTGCAACCACGTATCAAACACGCCCTCCCACTCGCGCGTCGGCACGGGGAAGTCGAGGTTCAAATATACTGTCTTGATGGGCGGTTCATCGTCCACAACAACAGTCGCAGGTGCTGGGCTCGGACGATTTGAACCGCCTCCATCCTTCCCCCGCGCGCGAACCGCCTTCGCAAACTCGCGCACCATGCGCTTTGTGCCCTGCACGCGCAGACTCGTGCCGACAACGAGCAGAAGGTCCGCGCCGCTACGGCCCTTTCCTTTGGACAGCCCGAGCAAGTCGCGGCGGACGACATCGCCAACGCCCTCGCCGTCCTTGTGGGCCTCGTTGTAGAGAACGACCGATGGGCGTAGCCGCCCGACACCGCGCGCGCGTTTGCCGACGAGTTGGCGGGTCTCCTCCATTGCGATGCACTCGGGGCACGCGGGTGGGGTTCCGAGCACGAGTGACTCGAAGTGGTCTGCGAGCGCAAAGGAGTGGTTGCAGACTTGGCAATGGACTGTCTGCAGCGTTCCATGCAAAGGAATGCAGCGCGGTGTTTCGGCTGGCGGAGTCGGTAGACGGCTGCCCGAGGCCACGTTTTCGGCAGGCACAGGCTCCGGTTCGGGCATGACGGCAGATGGTGACTTGGACTTTGGATTGGCTTTCGGGGTGCGAGGTTTCGAGCGTTTTTCTTGGAACGGCGGGACACCGAAAGAGAGGCCTGACTTTTGTTCAATAGCGTCGATGTTCTACGGGACGCCTGTTCTATCATGGGTGATAATGCACTTGTGGAAGCACATACCTGGGTGTATACACGGAGTAGCTTGCCCCTGTCGTCGAGGGTACGGAGGAGATTGTGGAATGGTGTAGGTTGAGCAGCACTGGAAAGTTCTGAAAGACGGGCGATCATCTGGCAAAAGAGCGAAGTAGTGTTTTCAGACTGGTAGAAGACGGTGGTCAGTCAGCGCTCTGTTCAGGGCAAAGTGAAAACGGGCGAAGTAATGTTGGAAACAGTGCGTCAAAGTATTTGACGTTCGCCAGCGGATTCCGGCAACTTCAGGGCTAAAATTGCTCACATGGAACACCGAAGCATCGAACAGATCCTTCCCCGAAGCCAACGCCTCCTTGGGATTGTCGCGCTTGAGAGTTTGGAAAAGCCCCTCTGGAGACCGGAAATCTGGTATCCCGGCTTGCACAGAAATTCCTGCTCCTACACAGTCGGTTAAAGCATGAGCTGAGCTCAAATTGGAACATAAAGGAGGGTGGACGGACCACAGACGATAACAATCCGCTTTGCTTTCAAAATCGCCTTAATGACCTTCTCAAGCTGGACTGTGGGGTCCACAGAGTCCTGTAAAAAGGATGGTGAGGCCGGAACCCGCACTGAAGGGTCCAGCGGGACGAAGAGCGTCATTTGGGAGCGACGCTCGTGGCGGTCGGGAGGGACGTCAAGTGGTGGGCGTGAATCAAACTGAATTGCCATGTGGCGGCGCGATCAATTCCTTTCTTGTCTCCGTCCCACCACCGGAGAAGTTCGACATAACTGCCTCACAACCGCACAGACCCGGTCATCCTAGCTCTTGTGGCCTGGCCCTGCCTACAAAACAAAACAAAAAATCATACACCGATGGCACCGGGACAACTCAAGCTCCAACAATCTGGACGTGTCCTCGGACAAAGCCTGCGCCACCGCCGATTCTCCTTGTCCATCGCAAAGCATCAGGCAGCGACATCCTAGCGGTAGTATCATCTTTACTGTGCGAATGGCGCACGTCCGGTGACAACGTGCAATTGCATCCTCGAATTTCTAGAATTTCTGTGGGGAAAAAATGAAAAATCCGTAAGCTGCAGATGCTTGCACTTGGGATCATCTCTAGGTATCTCGACTAGCCTCGGAAATGTGCGGAAGCTAGTCTTTTGTCCCGCGCAATCCGGTGCTGAGGGCTGAACGTGTGCTCATCCTGGCCGCGGAACTCAGGGTATTACTTGTCGTAATTCTGCGTGTGAGAAACTGAAACGGCTTCATCTTGCCAATATATATATAGAATCGAACAATCGCAAAGGCCCGCATCGCTGATTATTCCTGCCGTTATGTAGTAGACTCTACTCGCGCTCCGAACGTCCCGCCGAAGCAAAGAAGCCCCCATTTCGAACTTGTTCTCACCCCCCGGTCATCAACCCTCGGACATTGCTTCTCGTTTTCATCATCCGGGTATCAAAGCAAGTCCGCTCCAACTCTTGGCCTAGGTTATAAGTAGGGTCATCTAAGTAGGCTCCTCGGATGAGAAGAGTACGAATACGAGGTCAAAAAGCTACCTTGGCTGTTCTCTTCTCGCCTTCGATGCCCCGCGCGCTTTTTTGGCTATGACTCACGTGTGAATACTTTGTTTTTTGCTCACGCTCTCTGCTCAGCCATTCAACATGTTCAGCCTGGCGACGCTTCAAGCTTCAAGTGCTCTCCCGTATCCTGCCTTCGACTTGAGCCTTAAACTAGACTCGAGCCAATTGTTATTGCAATCTCTAATTTGGATGATAGTCAATAAGAGGGCAGCGAGCGAACGAATATCTTCGAGATCTTGCGCCTTTGGAATTGGGTCGAGAGTTATGCTGAAGTCTGCCTCTCACCCGATGAAGGGCTTGTCATCAAGTACGTTCGGACCGGTCAACTATCTGTGTTCATCACTGCTTTCTTGCTAGTTTCTAGCTAGACAACCGGTTACCTCTCTTAATGATTACCATCAACTTCACTCTCAGACGCGCTTAAGTTAATAGGAAAATTGCAACTGCATTTTCGGCAGAAAATCGGGAACACCAATCTAACCTTGGTTACCTTGCGTCGGATTGCCCGAGCTAACTGGCTTTATCTCTCTACTATAATGATTTGAAGACTCAGGATTTAGGTTGGCGGTCGGGTAGAGGAACGTTCGGACCGGTTATCTTCTCTGCCCTGGAGCTAAAATATCGCGAAACTCGAACTTCAAGTGGAAACGCGCATCAACCACTGGCATCAACGCGAACTCGCACGAACCCGGGTCTAGCCTGGCAGTGGAGATAATTGCTAACTAATGCTCTTGCACCCCGTATGTCTAATAAACATTTCCGACATTGTCGTCCTTCGACTTCAGGTTGAACCATTGTTTGCGAATGTATATGAGTTTCGGCCAGTTCGGCTTGTTGCATTTGAGGTTCAATTGACATATCGCTCCGGCTGCGCGCGGCCTAAGTTTTGTCCAACTGTAGATTGGACGCTGCCTGTGCAGGCACCATAGACTGCCGATCATAGCGGTGCTGTTCTCGATACGGAGTCGTCGTAGCTCGTACTAACTGCCCATTTTCCCCGCCGCAGCCGGATATCCATCGACTCGGAGAACCCGTGTTATTCATCGCCAAAGTTCTGTCGCTTTGCTTTCAGGAAATACATTTTCTTATTACACCACCCTCACAACAACAACAAAAACTGATCCACACATTAATGTTGGATTTTGTCAAAACACATTGGCAATTCCAATTAATGTGTGTATACGGGTCATGAAGACCTCGCCGTGAGCACAACAGGTAACTCTCCTCGTTGGACGACGAAGTAATCCAGCATTTCCTCTTCCCACGAATCAACATTGAAACTTTCCTCGAAACGAATGTCGAATTTACTGATCAAAGTGCAAACAACCATTCGCATCTCCTACGCGGCGAGGTCAGAAGAATGTGCAGAAACCAGAGCGAAGGATAGATACCTGGTACGCCAAATTACGTCCCACGCAATTTGAGGGACCCACGGAAAAGGGGATGAACGCTGCGGTGTTGTGGATAACCTCATTCTCGCTAAATATTTTGGGTTCAAGAGTCATTTGTTCCTCGGTTGGCAACCATCGCTCAGGAATGAATGTGTCGGGGAAGGGCGAAAAGTTTTCGCTCTTTCGGTGAAGCGAATATGTGTGAACAACAGCGCTGGTGCCTTCTGGTACGAAGCTGGAAGCGAGTTAAGTGACAAGTTGACGAAAACCGATGTTCGCGTACTGAGAGCCTATGGTCTGACCTCCGCTCCCAATGCGCGGCGCGCGCTGACTCCCGCTAAGAACAGCGGGGAACAGACGAAGGGCTTCGTTGCTGCAAAAGAGCATGAGTATATCAATTCTGGAATAAAACGCGGTGACCTACATCACGGCGTTCAGATACGGCATACGAGCTTGCGAAGCGGGTCCCCAGGTATTCCTTTTCGGATCGTCCACTTCGGCTTGGAGTCGGCGATACGCAGCAGGATTTCGACAGAGGAACCAGATGAGGTTGCAGAGAGTTGTGGAAGTTGTTTCTGCCCCAGCGATGATAGCCAATGCTGGTCGAGGTACGAGTTAGATCTGATGAAGCGATCTCAAAAAAGAGACTAGAACAAACCGCCATCCGAGACGACCTGTGCGTTTGATGGCGGTGTTGGTTCAAGACCTGCTTCGTCAATCTAAAAACCCAGTAAGCAGCACATTTTGACCCCCAAGAAAGTTTGTCCGTACCAGGTGGTAAAACACGTCTTTTTGATGCGACCCGCGGGCCTTACGCTCAGATGCTCGCTGCGCCGCGTATTTCCGAAATGCTCGGAGACCTTGGCCCATGCCAGGAAGCCACAAGTAAAGTTCTCCGATCCAAGGGAGGTGGCTCATTAATAGTGCCATTCTAAACTTAAACCCTTAAATTTAGAATAGCTCAAGGCGGTAGAGCACTTACGGTTGCGCATTTCCCAAAAGGCGGGATATATCCCGATCTTCTGTCAGCATTGAGTCTCCGCCGCCACTGAACCTGTAATGGGAATCAGTTCCTGGGTTGGATTTTGAAGAGGATCAACCGATTCACATCACGTCGTTCATTATATCGTACCTTGTTGAATGTTTGTGAGCGTCCTGTCCCACAAAAATACACCAAAATGACATACGTGAGCCATCCTAACCATTTGGACAAGTCAACTGGGGTGCCGATCTTGGTGGTCAAAATGTCGACAAGTTGCGAGACGCGGGCGTCGATTAGAATTTCGTAGTCCTTGAGTGCCGGAGTGCTGAAGGCCCTATTCCAGGCTCGCCGCCTACGGGCGTGCTCCTCGGGATCTCGCAGCGCTAAGAGCGGCCTTACTTCACGATTCTCTGGAACACGTCCATCCCACCCTGCAGTATGGATGAGTTCGAGTGGAAAACCGTCTCTGAATATATACTTACATGGTCCTTTTGGCATTCCCTTGGATCCCATCATCGGGGCAATGGCGTTAACGTCGCGAAATGATAGTTCATTAGGACCTAAATCGGAATTAGATATAGGACAGTAAAACCGACATGGAACTGACCTATCCTGACGACGTCGCCGAAACGCCGGTGCAGCTCAGAATAATAAAGATGTTGTTTCCCCTTCATGGCGATTCCAGCAAACCAGAGCTTTGAGACCTTGCAGAGCATGGGACCAGGGTATTTTGCGAGTGAGTGAAAGGGTGAAAGACGATATACGATGATTGATATCACAAGCGATGAAATGTATACGGCGAATGTCAATAAAGCCGCAGATAAAATGCCAGACATATGTGGAAGGACGAAGACCGTCAGGATGGCGGGGGGAAGGGCGAGGAGAGAGATGAAATGAAGCAGGGATCGTGGCTCCAAGCGGTTGAATGTCAAATGACAGATCTGAAATGAATAAGCACGGGTCATGGAATGGGCCGAAAAAAAACTGGACATACGAGTCCGGTGCATATAACGCTGAGGAGAGCATGTTTAAGTTCAAGCGGCAGGAATGACAGAGAAGTGAGCATTCTGGGGCGAGAGGGATTAACGGTGTCGGCTTCAAACTTTGCAGCCTATAAATATGTAAACTTCTCCGGCGTCGGGGTCACACGCCCTCGGAGTGGGTAGTGTTTCCGTTTAGGTCCAAACTGCTGATTCAAGCTCCGCCTAGTATACTTCGTCGAGCCCATTTCCGAACCTACGTGAAATTGCAGGAGGGAGCTGAGCGACTGCAACGTCACCCCAAACGTCCCGGTACGATCCACGGGATCGATTGGACCCGAATTAAGCCTCGGAACCAAAGCAGATCTAGCAAAACGTTAAGGATTGCGAAGCACTCCTTACGATCTTGACCGCGCCGATAGGAATGAACGAGACGTCGGAATTTATACCACCCTAAGGATTATCAACAGACGGGTGCGGTGATATCTATGTTCTAGTTCTCCGAGAGGATTGAAATGTTGTAGAAAGATTTAGAATTTTCCTCGGGTACGAGATTTAGGCTAGGCAACCTCAATCAAGTTTAGCGAGTGATCGAGCAGCAGAGTCATAGAAATGAAGATAAATTATGGCCATGCGCGAGGCGTACGGTGCACCGTTCCAAGAAGAGGTGTACGGCAAAGTAAGCCCTGGCGAACAGACCGGTGACAGTATAACCATCGGTGAAGTAGTGTACGAAGCATGTGTCGGCAGTTTCCAGCAAATTGGATTCCGTTGTCAGCGAGTAGGCGGTTTATTCGCGTCTAGTTTATTAAGATCGGGAGGTACCAGGGGCACGCACTGACTCCAATGACGCATGAACGCGGCCGCGAAACCCGAACACAACCGCGGGTTGTGCCCAGTGAAAGAGGCGGTTATTCTAGGGAACCGATGCAAATGGGTGCAGCGCAAGATAAGCACGGGAAGTAAGGGTGACTAGAAGGGGCAGAGGTAAGCTGGCAGCAAGTTGAATTTGATCGTTTGATCTCGGCTCATCCCGGCCGCCAAGGCTATGCACGCGGTTTTTCCCAACCTCTTGAACCTCAAGCAGTTTCTCTATCGACAAGTCGAGTGTCAAGCAACCCCGGACCATGAATTCGCTTGTGTAATCTGAAAGCACTCTTAAATCCCGGGTGCAAGCCGAGCGGGATATCAATGAGTATAAGATCGCTCAAGATGCCAGTGTTCGCATTTGACGACCGCCGATCTAAGGATCTCAGCAAACTTGAAGCATTTATTATCTCTGCCACTAAAAATGCTTGTTGCCGGTGTTTGCAGTATGGGAGTGTCTCCCCGGGACGTATATTACGCGTTCGGGCCAGCATCTCATTCCTCTATCCCAGGACCCACCAATCAATGACTCTAGCCTCGAAGCGCTTCCTCGTATCTATTGTCCGTTTACGAGAAGAAGCGCTCCTCCAAGAGCATCCGCAACGTGCGTCCCTCCCTTTCGATAGAAAACTAGCAGCCAACTAGTTAGCGCACAAAGCGTCGATGAGAGACTAGAGCCTAAGGTGTGTTATCTAACCAGTAATTATAAAGGCCATTGGACATTATGAGGCTCCCCTGGTTCCGCGCCTTCTGGTATTTATCTCGCTCCTTCCAGAGGGACTTCTTCACCTTCTGGTGGTCCTTACATCCCTCCCGCGTCAAGGTCCGACACTACTGGCTGGCCTCCCGCGCGCGCGCCCCATCGACGATTGCGTCGGGTTCCCTGAAAATGGCCACCCTAAGCCTTGATGGCTCCACCTTTTGCTATAATTTTTACATCTGCTTAATCCAGCAGCGAGGTGTCACTATCACCATTCTGGTCTTTGATGAAAACAGTTTAACGCGCTTCGTAGCGAGTTTAGAACTTGCCCGTCCCACATGTGCGTACAATTTTTGTGTCCAAATTCCATAGGATTTTGGATTCTGTTGTATGGGTAATAACTTTTTTATTTTTTTTATTTTTTATAATTCATCTTTATTTCCCCTCTGTTGCTTACAATATAGTAGGGACCCCGCTTGTACGTATGTAAAAAACTAAACTTGTTCTGTGTCTACTCGGTATGGATAGTCATGCGGCATCACTCAAGGTGCACATGGTGCACCCTCAGCGGGGAATTCCCGCGTTATTAGTGAGACGACAAGTCGTCATGAATAGTAAAGTATAAATTATAAAGAAGAGAAAATACTGTAGGTCCAAGATGCGGGCGTGCCTCTACACCGGCGGGATCCAGTCCGGCCCAATGTCTCGAGGGATGCGTGGTGGGAGTAGGCCAGCGGGGAGTTCGACGGAGCTTAGCTCGGCAATGCGTTCACGGCGGGTAGGATTTTCGAGCGGGAGGAGCTCGGGGAGCTCCCCAAATACGGTGCGATAGCGCCCAGAGCGGGCGATGAATTGGAACAGTAGGGGTATGAGCTTGGGGCGCGTGAGGAGCTTCTGGAGGACGCGGCTGTCACGGCCGCCGAGTCGGTGGAGTTCCGCGCGGGCGTTGGCATGGGCGGGGCAATGGAGGAGGTAGTGGATGACTGTTTCATCCTCGCGGTGGCAGCATGGGCAGATGGGGGAGTCCGCGCGCTTGATGCGGTGGAGATGTTTGTTGAGGATCGTGTGGCCGGTGCGGAGCTGGATGAGGATGACAGCCATCTTTCGCGGCATCCTCTCCGCGAGCTGGATGTATTTTGCGGAGGGGAATGATGGGTCATACCGCTTTACTCGGTGATGCCGCGGTGATTTCCGCCATTCGGCGACGACGCGCTGTTTTAGCTGCGTGTTGTATTCCTGCTTGCGCGCGGATCGACTGATGGGGAGGCTTTTGCGGAATGCCGGGGGGATCGAGGTGCTCACGGAGGAACCTTCCTGAGCGGCTTTCTTCGCCTCGACATCCGCCCGTTCGTTCCCCTCGATGTCCCGGTGTCCCGGTGCCCACCGGATGGTGATGTGGATCCCGGGGTGCTTGCGCCTCACAGCTGCGGCGTGACGGTGCATCGTGTCCCAAATATAGTGGGACGCTTTGGGGTATGGGCTGCGTGTCGCGTCGATTGCGGGTTGGCTGTCAATGATCATTGATGCATCTCCTTCCACGTCGCGCTCAGCCCAGAGCAGGCCGAGCGACAGGTTCCCCCCGACTCCCTCTCCCTCGTATACCGTGTGGTCGGTGTCTGGTCCGAGCTGTAGCCGGCACGACCGTACCTCCCGCCCGTCCTTGTACAACACCGCCGCCGCCCCGATCATCCCATCGATCCCCGAGCCGTCCGAATATACTTTCCATCGCGCCTTATCCTCCTCTTCCCCTTCTATCGCCTCGTCCTTCGAGCTCCGTATACTCACGGCCATACTCGATTCCCAGTTCGCTCCATACCTCACCGCCTTTATCTCCTCCATTTCCTTCGGCTTTATCTTGAACTCCGCCATGAGCTCGTGCAGTGGTGTGCGATGTGCCTTCACATATCGCTTCGCTGCATTCTCGACCGATTTCTGCAGCGGGTGGGTCTTGGGGAGCGTGGCGAGGCGCATCGCCGCGCCATATCGGACCTTCTGGACGAGGTGTTGGACTGGGATGAGATTGGCATAGACATCGAGGACATCTGTCGGCGAGGAGGATAGCGCCCCAGTGATGGCGAGTGCCGCGCGCCGCTGGATGGTGCGAAGCTTTCCCAAAATAGCTCTGTTTCGTGACTGCCGCGATTTCGCGCTGTGCGGGTTAAGGAAGAGGTCAGCGGCATAGAGCATGCGTGGGACGCATGTGGAGAGATATAGGCGGCGCATCTGCCCGCCTTGATCCCTCGCGATGGGCGTGCGAGGCGGCCGACTTGTGCCAGCCACCCCTCGCCCTTCGCAAGCGCTGCCGCTCCCTGCTCTTTCCATCTCAGCTCGCGGTCGAGGTGGACTCCGAGCAGTTTAACTGATGTCGACGACTTGATGGTGTGCCCACCGAGCACGAGACCAAATCTCGGTATCGGCACTCGCTTGCGCGGCTGGAACGGGGGCGCACCGCGCCGCCTCGACGCATCCAGCAGCTGGTACTTGGGCACGCTGAACTTCGCGTTGTGGCTCCCTGCCCACTCATCGACGCCATCGTCGCGCTCGGCGATGTCGCGAATCTTGCGGTGCGTGTCACGGAAGTCGGGGCCAGTTGCAATGATGGTGTTGTCGTCCACAAAGATGACGCCATGCTCGCCGTTCTTGGGTCTCGGGATCCTGGCGAGCCCGGAATTGTACATCAAGTACGCTATGCCGGAGTGCGGGTCACCCTGGTCCAGCCCGCGGTCCACAGCGAATGGGGCGGACACGAAGTCGTTGAAGACGATACGGCTGCCTCGTCCCTCGTATCACCTCCGCATCCAGTCCGTGTGCTCACGAGGCACCCCCAGCATGCGCATGTCGTGCATGAGTCGATCAAGATCGACACTAGGGAATGCGCCCTTCACGTCCATGCATAATACACTCGCGACCTCGCCTCTGCGCCACGCGTCCTTAATTATCTTCACCACGGTGTGGAGTGCATCCGTTGTCGCGCGCCCGGCGCGAGCGCCATAGTGGTTACTGGGGAGAATACCAGCACGCTCTGCCTCGATAGTGACCTGCGTTGTCTTTGCTGAGTGGTACAGACGGGCGTCCCCCTCCGTTAGACACACCGGGCGGAACGCAGATGGGTCCGTGTAGTTCGCTTTACCAGGCTTGCGCAAGACGATGCTGTCGACGAGGTTCCACCCCGCTGGGTAGTACTCGAGTGCGTCGAGGGCTCGGAATATTGGGCCGTAGTAGGGGACCAGGAGGTATGCGTTCTCGGTGTATATGCAGTTGGCAAAGGATCCTGCGCGCGTTGCCTTGTACGGCTTCATCTTCTTGATGACGCGGTGTAGGAGCGCATCGGAGATGGGTTCCCACACGTACGCTGGGTCCGGGTATATCGCGTCCTGCGGGACAGATGGGGTGAGCATTTTGGGCGGGAAGAACTCTTTGAGGAACACAGCGCTTTTTTCCTCATTCGAGACCGCTTCCGTGACCTTGCGCGTGTTGGGGTCAACTGTACGCAGCGTCGGCACGCGTGAACGGCCTCCATCGGATGGCGCGCCCATTGCGAGCCGAGCGGCGGCCCACACGTCATTGGGATCCAGCGTGCCGAGCTCCTCCAGCCACTTCACCCAGTGCGCTGTTTTCGCTTCCTGCACCGCCACCGAATATGCGTTGCGCGCGACCCGCGCCTCCTCATGCACCGGGTGGTCGGGTGTATGCCGCCGGCGGTATGACTCCCCGCGGCATCCCTGGCTAACCGACTTCAATTCCGCCAGGAGCGCTGACCACCACCGTTTTGAGTACGGCGATGGTTTTGTCATTGGGACCAGCTCGTCGATTACCGTTTGGATAGCATGCCGCACTGCGCGGATGGCCTCATCCACCTCCTCGCGCGTGTGGTACACCTCGGGGTGAGGTACCTCCGCTAGTGTGACGAATAGTCTGGCGCGGACCTCGTCCCAGTTGGTTTTCCGCCAGTTTGGCCGAGGCTCGTGCACGGTAACAACTGGGTCGATGTCGAGCTCATAGAGGATGGGGAGGTGGTCAGTTTTGTTGGGCCGGAGATGTGGTGCTGTGTCGCAGGAGACGAAGGAGACGAGCAGCGGCGTCGTACAGAATACATTGTCGACCCGGGTATAGTTCCCGGTCGACGATGCCTCTAGGGTGGGGATGTCCCGGGGGAGCGCCATTTTCATGGAGTATCGCGCAAGTAGCTCCAGGAGCGGCTGGGCGAGTGCGAGATTGTGGTTTGTAAATAGGTGGAAGTTGCGCACTTCGTCCCAGAGCGGATGGTGACGGTTGAAATCTCCGCCCCATATATACTGGATGGGGTGTCCCGGCTTGGCTGCATTTGCCGGGTCGCGGAGGTATCGGAGCAAGACGCTCAACGCCTCGTTGTGGTTGCAATCATTATAAATATTGACGATGCGTATGATCCCGAATGGTCCGCGTAGCTCGATGGCGGTCATGTCGCTGGAGTCGAGGGGGATGATGGACCAGGAAGAGGATGGGAGGTGGGTGTTGACGAGGATGAGTGACCGTGTGGCCTTCGGCTCTTCCTCGTGTCGCGACGGATACACGGGGGTGAAGCGGAGGTTGGTGCGCGACATCCCGCGTGCGTCAATAGTGGGTTCCTGGAGTAGCGCGAGGTCGAATTTTTTCGGTTTTAGGGATTGTAGTAGGTCGAGCTGAGCCGACAGAGATTTGTTGAGGTTCTGCTGCCAGACTCGTAAACGGCGCATGGGTGGTGGGGGGTCGACGGGTGCATCGCTCATTCGCGGCCGTCCACGGGCCTCCCCGGGTATGGTGGTCCGCCTGAGACGGTCTCGGGCGGGTTGGATGCGTGCCGTAGCGGGGGGACCTCCCTCGTGCTCGTTGTTGCCACCGGCGGTGCTACCCCGTCGTCGTAGAAGTCCACCGCCATCGGTCGTGTCGGTGGCCGCTGCGCCCTCTGGACCGCGGCGCGTACACGCCGTCTCCGGTGTTCTGCCTCCTCTGGTGTCTCCTCCTCTTCCTCATCGCCACTCAGCTGCCCCTCCAGTGCCCTTTCTACCGCAGCTTCTGACACCGCTCGCGTGTCGCGCCTGGGGGTCGTGACGGTCCCGTCCCCCACGCTGCTACTACGCTGCGTCTGTGTCGTCTCCCTCCTGGGTTCAGCCCCCCTAAACTCCTCCTCCACCCCAGCGCCGACGCCGTTGCCCCGCAGCATCCCTGCCGGAGCCCCGCCCGTTGCGCTCCCATCTTTTCCTACGACGCCGACTCCGTCATCCCGCGGCTCCCCCGCCAGAATGTTCGTCGCGCGCCCCCCCGCTGCGGTTCCACTCTTGGAGTTTGGTCCCTCCTCTCTGACGTAGAATCGGGGCGTTGGTCCACCCCGCATCCCGAGGGCGCGCGGTTGCTTGCGCCCCCGTCATTCGATTCCGCGTGTTGGCCGCCGTTGCTGGCGCTAACCCCGGCTTTCCACCCTTCCCCCTCCACGTCCTCCCGTCCGATTCCGCCCTTCCTCCCATCCTCCGGTTGCCGTCTTGCCAGGTGGCTTCCTGGTTGTTGATGTCCGCGTCCGCTTGTTGCAGCATTTCCCAAGTTGCGGGGTCGTCGGTGGGGAAAAACCTATAGTTAGCCTCTGGGTTCCTCTCCAGCGCGAACTGCAAGCGGTCGACGAAGACCGGGCAACTGCGATCAGCCGCCCCGTGTCCCCTGTGTGGGCGTTTCGCAGCTCTGCAATTCGCACACGACCGCGCCGTGTCCGGAACCACGCATTCGTCAGTTCGGTGCATCTCCCCGCAACGCGCGCACATCTCATGCACCGATGGGCACGTCGCCGCCGTGTGGTTCGTGCCGATCACTTGGCACTTCAGGCACCTAATGGGCTCTGAGAGTAACTTCCGCGCTGTAACACGCCGCCCGTCCACAAACAGGCAGTGTCTGATGGCGTGGTTCGCCGATTCCGCACTGGCGAACCCGAAGATTGCATGGGCCGATTTTTGCCCCGGGTTGCGCCTCTCCGGCGGCTTGATAAAGCGCGCCTGCACTATCTCCCCCCGTCCGAGCGCGTTCGCGTCCTCAATCGTGCCGAAAGCGTGTTCGAGGGACGGGTCAAACGTCACCGGAACGAATTCTACCACCACAGAAAATGAACGAGGTTTGTATACTGACGTACCTCCCATCCCTTCCAGGAATAGCTTCATACGCCGCGCGTTACGGATCCATTCCGCAGCCATTGCTGATGAGAGATGGAATACCACCCCGCCGTTGCGCACGATGTGCGCCCCGACGAATGCAGCCTTCTCGGGCGCGGTGTCCCCGAGCTCCGTCTTGACCGCAGCAAGCGCGATGTTTGCCTTCGCGACAAGCTCCTTCTCGGTGAGTTTCGTGAGCCCGTGTGTCCCGACCATCGGCGAGCGCGCCACCATAATCTGCCGCTCCCTCGCGTTCGCGTTGGCCACCGCCGCCGCATGTCGCAAAGGGGTGGCGCCTGCGCGTGCCGCCCCCGCGTACGACTTCGGGGGCGTAGTCTCATTCCCGTTCGGCGCGTCTGGCGCCTTCTCCGCGCGTTCTAGGATCTCTGTGACGCCGTTCCCCAGGCGCTCCGTTAGCGTGTATAGCTCCGCGCTCTGTTCCTCGACGGTACGTGTTAATACTTCTGCTGCTGCGCGCAGATCATGCGCGGCCCCCTCGTTCACCCCCAGGGGTGCAGTCTCCTTCGACAGGTTCAAAAGTAGCTTCACGTCGCTGGCGATGCTGTCAATAGCTGCCCGTACACGGTGTCCCTCGATGAGGTACGCCACCGCGCGTAGCGCCTCGGACGTGACCGCCGATACTCCCACAGCAGCAGCTGCCCGTAGCAGTACGAGGGCGAGCGTGTCGAGGCTGGGGGCGGGGTCGCAATCGTCCGATATGAAACCTTTCTGTACCAAGTAATCTCGTGCGAGCTCGGGGCCCGGTGCAGTCTCCGGCGCCATCGCGAGCCAGTTGAGCGCACTCAACTTATATAGTTCCTTTCTGCTCTTTCCCGCCTGCGCATTCATTGCTGGGTCCGGCGTTGCGCGCGTGAACGGTCGCGGGACTGGTGTCTTCTTTTCCGGTGCTTTTGGGCCGTTTTTCGGTGTTTCTTTTGCTGGGTGCCCGCTAGATGGGCCGAACATATAGTACTATAGATACAAGGAGCAGGTAGGTAGAAGCTAAGGACCACTACGAGCAACGATGCGTGCCCCGAAAAGTTTTCGGTGGCGTTGATCAATTTGCTTGTGGTGGTTTGTTGCCAAGAGAGTCCTCTCTGGGTAATAACTTGTGAAGAAGAACTGCAACACATTATTCAACTTCCGCTCGTGACACATTTTTTGGCAGTCAGTTCAACTCGCCTCGCATCGAATAAATCAACCCCGGATTTCGTAGATTGATCATCGGTCGACCCGGCCACATCCCATAGACGTCACAGTATAAACATAGCGGTAGTCTGAGAATAACTTTCACCGCGCTCCACTCGATTGATATTTAGATTGAGTTTATTAAATCTGCAGCTGAGCCATCAATCGCGCCGCATCACTATCCTGAGTCTTATCCTTCCGCTGCGGATTTCGCGCCGTAGTATCGGATGCACATCAGTCGACGGTAGAGTCTTATTCTTGGGATGATCCAAAAATATATATATAGACGCATAGATAACTCTAACTTTAAGGGCGACTCGGAGTTTCAATGCTCACAGAGTGAAAAACCGCCGCGTGAAGTTGCTGCATCTGTAAGTATCACGCGGTCCTTCATCAGGTTTCGACGGTGTCGCTCCGCCTCTTCCCTCGAGAAGCCCCAATATGCGGAGTCCAAAATCCGCTGCACAAGTTCGGGCGGCAGATTTTGATCGGTGAGATGCCGGCAGATGAATGGGAGGAGGAAGCGCAATGTTCTGATGTTCGTCATGCGCACTTGGGAAGGTATGTCAGACGAAGTCAGGACCTGGTTCTTAAGCCCCTGAAAGGAGACTCCATGATACGACTCATTCTCCTCTTCGTCGTCGTCGTCCACCAAGAAGAAGCAGAGCTGCAGAAAAGTGAGCAATGGCTCGAACAGCTTGAATGACTACGAACAATCTTCCTTTTTGCTACGTAATCCTCTGCAATTTGTTCGGCCACGGAGAGCTTCCCGACTTGATGCTACTCTGCGATTCAGGAAAACGTCCTCGACTGTCGGGTCCTTACGGTACGTACCTGTATCCAGTTGGGAAACGAGAGAATACGACCGGTACCAGAGCTTTCGCTGCCTACAGTCTTATTTGTGATAAAGTTTGTCGTTGGGACGGTCCCCAACTCAAGATATTGCCCAAGCGAACTCGTGTAACTTCCATCCCAGTCACTGGGAAAATCAGAGGTACTATCTGACTTCGCTCCGTCATCTTCGTCGTCTTCGTAATCGTCAGAGTCATAGTCAGAGTCGTAGTCGTCGTTGTCGTTAGACTCTGAGGCCTCGGGTCGAAAGCTAACAGTGAACGACTGCACGAATTAGCATTGGTTTGAGCGATGTCCTGACAAAATACCTCGTGCCGGTAGTCCTCAATGGTTGGGAAGTCAACGGCCGGCTCTCGTCCTTTCCGGAATTTCAGCCCTTGGTCGATGATGGCTTGGTCAGTGTCGTAGTAGTATATGACAGAGGCTACGATTTTTTCATGGGGCTAACAACAAAAACATCAGCAGGGCCTTCGAAAGAAATACAATGGGATCTCACCATCCCTTCCATATGCCATGTCCCCTCGTATGTCTGTCCAGCCTTGAGCTGATAGTTTGCGGCCTCGGGCACAGGTCAGGAAACTGTTATTTTGGAACGGTGCGTAGTACTATACCTTGACAATAACTTTGAGTTGCCGCCCTTTAAACGGAAACACGTTTCCGTCGTTTGTATCATCTATCGCAAATTTCAACCGATCGGTCGAGGCTATGTCTGTCTCCTTGGGTATGCCTCGCTTCATTTCTTCCAACTGGGCATTTTCAAGATGCTTCTTTGCAGCTTGGTCTTTGAGGAATTTCTCCCATTCCGAACGTCTCATTTTTCCGCCCCACTCCGTCCGCATCAGCCATCTTTCTTGCCATCTGTATACTGATATTTTGAGGACGGAACATTGAGGATGGTTTTGAGAACTGCGAAGAGGTTACGCACCAGACGGTGAATAATCGTGCTTGTATTCAAAGCCCAACGTGCTTTCAAAATGGGGGAGAGCCAAAAGGAACACCTTCTCAACAATGCGATACAACCGAGGAAAGTGTTCTCGCGGTCCAAGGCCGTTGATATACGATTGAATATGAACATCCTTGCCATCATCTGAAACGTTGAAGAGCGTTGGAATCCATGCGTATTGCGAGCGTAATTCAGTTGTTTCGTGTCCCAGTGTAACCTCTGTTGCGTATATGGATGGAAGCAGTGAAGATTTGGAAGTATCATCGAGCGGACTTTCGCCGAGGACCAAAGGATCTTGTGGGTATGCGGGTTAGAAGGCAGATGCAACTGAAAATGAAATACGTACATAATGAGGGATGAATGAGATCCTGAACCTGAACTATGTTTTAAAAAATGGCTTCTGTCATGGAGGTCGTTATTTACCTTTCCGTGGCTCCCAGGATGAAGGTCAAGAGGCTCTCTCTGTGCAAGCGCGTCGAGGTAGAGCACGAGCTATGATCCGAATATGAATAAACACTACTTGGGTAGTAGTGAAAACGATGTACCTCGCGATGCAATGAAGCCGGAACCAGGTCATCAGAGATGAAAACACCGACTTCTTCAGACAAGTTCGACGGGGCGCGGACCCCATAAGGCGACAAAGCCGCATACCTCAGAGATGAAAGTATGTCCGAATCAAAAGATTCTAAATCTACACTCGAGTCCGGTTCCTTAAACGCAATAGGATTGTCCACCCGGATATTCCAGTCGACAAATACAGTGCGTTGTGCTTCATTCTTCAGTTCCCTTCCAGATATTGGGGTCAAAAATTATCAGAGTCCCGGAAAGTGCCTTACTCGAGCGCAGCGGCAACCTCCGCAGTTATGGAGGTGCTTGAATCCACAAGGCCGGCCTCCGTTGCCCACTTGAGGTCCAAATTTCGCGTTCGATCAAGTATTTTGTGGTACCAGTCCCCTTTTTCCCGGACGGCATTGCAGAAGTCAGCTATCGAGGGGGGATCGATGGCCACGGGTGAGTTGGGCACCAAGGTGCCCATGCCCATGCTCATGTCGGAACTTGAAGTGCTGGAACTTCTGGAGGGTCGTATGAGAGGCCATCAGCGCCCATTTGCCGAATCTAATAAGCACAACCCGTATAACCCGTGAGTATGACGGGGCATGAGCGCTCCGTGTTGGGTTGCCGTCAAGTCACCTAAATATGTTGCCGTATACATAGCTTGAGTTTTTAGCTGCAGCCGTTTCAAGTCCACAGCGTGTTGGAATGAAAGTACTAGTAGAGAGTGAAAGAAGAGGCAAAGGAGCCATCAAACTTTCCAGATTGCCCGACATAGACATGGTATTTTTGGGGACCCCCTCAACAAGGCCGTGTGGCAAAATGGTTACTGCGTTGCTTTCCGATTTCCGTGTTCTCTACGCGGTGGATAGGCAGAGACTGTGGGTTCGAGTCCCACCATGGTCGTTCTTTTTATTCATTTTTTTGCCCGTGCGGAATAGTACAGAAATAGACAGAAATACTAACAAATACCAGTTGAGACGTACACAAGCGGTGAAGCTGAAGCTTGCTCCCACCTAAACCAAATGCGAGAGAAACACAAGTGGGTCGCGGATTGAGGGGAAAAGCAAGAAAAATGGCACTGTTACACACTCCAGACACACTCATCTACACGTTCTCCTCTATTTTACAAGGTCCAATGCGACGTGTTAAATTCAAAAAGTAGGGGTCTCAAACGTATTCTCATGGTCTGCAACGAATCACATCAGCCCAACAACTATCGAGTGCAATGTAAACGCGACGCACCCTTGCCGTTAGCATAGATGTAGTCCCTTTCCTTCGACGCGAGATGCTTGATGAACGACTCGAGTTCGTGTGCGCTGACCGCGACCTTGGGGTTGGAGAGCGCTCCGCCGCGAATGGCGGCAGCGGCAACGTCGTAGCGGGAGGTGTGGTTGCACAGCATCATCTACGTGAAAGGATTTAAGCGACGATAACCTGGAAGTGGTGTTCATCAACGTACATCGAACGGTGAGGTCGTTGTGCCCTCCTCACTATATCTATAAAAACCGCCATGAGAACAGATCCAATAGAGTACAACGGAGCAGCGCA
Source organism: Mycena latifolia (assembly GCA_029289555.1). Classification (NCBI taxonomy): domain Eukaryota; kingdom Fungi; phylum Basidiomycota; class Agaricomycetes; order Agaricales; family Mycenaceae; genus Mycena; species Mycena latifolia. Next base: position 219,470 of record JARJLE010000063.1, on the reverse strand, counting down.
CCCTTCGATCGACACCCTGTCAAGTTTCGGACGGCCGAAGAGAAGGCCCTTGAGCTCGATCGGATACCCGTGGTAGTTGAAGTGGATCGGCTTGTCGGGCGTGAAGAGCGAGTCAAACGCCTCGTCGCTGAGTGCATGCGGGTGGGAGCCGGTCGTGCTGAGGATCATGAGATCCGTGACGTTCACGACGCGTACGCGCAGCTCGGGGACGTGTTTGCGCAGGAAGGCCGCCGCGGCGATGACTTCGAAGGTGACCTCGACACCGATTCCAACGAGGACGCTGGGGTGGTGTCAACAGGACGAGGGCATGAATCAAAATCTACTTACACGTCGGGGTCAACGCCGTCGTCGACACTCGCGAATTTCCAGACGGAGGCTCCGGCGATGCAGTGCTATGAAACGAAATATATATATATTTAATGTTGATGGCGCAATGGTTGGCACGGGCGACCATACCTTGTCCGCGTCTTCCGGTGACAGCCACACCGGTGTTGGCTGCTTGCTGCCGACCATGAGATTCACGTAGTTCTTTGCCCGCAGGCAATGCGACATCGTCGACAGGAAGCAGTTTGCGTCGGGCGGGAGGTACGCGCGCGCCTGTTTAGGTTTGAGGTTGAGGACCGCGCCGATGAAGGCACTGCAATAGCGGGCGCATTAGCACGATGAGGTTAAATGAAGACAGGGGACACATACGGGTTCTGGTGAGAGAAGCCGTTGTGTTCCTGACGCGCCCAGGTAGACGTCTCAAGGTAGTTGAGCGATCCGCCAGGCTGGCGCCATGGACGTTCGGCCCCCTGCCAAACATCTTAGACTCGGGGGGAAAATGGAAAACAAGCGACGCACCATCTTCGTGAACTTGCTATACTGCACCATCATCGTTTGCACGATTCCTAAGCGGTCATCAGCTCGTACACATGGCGAGTCGCTCGCGGGAACTGAGACGAACCAAGGAAGGCTTCGTAGCTGGGGAACAAGCCCGTTCTGCCAGTGAGGGTGTAGCCCTGGAGCATGCCCTGGCAGGTGTGCTCCGACAGAATCTCGACCACACGTCCGCCGTGGCCGCGCGACTCGATGTCCCACTGGAAATTGCGGGAGGTTTCGTCGAGCACTGCGTCTAGCTTGTTGGAAACGAGCTCGTCCGGCGAGAAGATGCGGAACGCATGCGGGTTTCTGGGGGAGAGTAGGTTAAAAACATGGTAGAAGAATATTGTTTGTAAACGCGCACTCCTTGACGACACCCTTGAGGAAGAGCCCCACCGCCTTCATACAGCTTTCTTGCGTGCCCAGCTCGACGCAGAAACTCGTCCACTCGGGGAGAGTCAGGGGCATATACGAGCGGTAGCTTTCCTTCCTCTGCCCAAGCCGCTTCTCCGCGGCCTCGGGCACGAGGCTGAGGACCTCCGGCACGGGCACGCCATCGGGGGTGAACAGCTCGTCAGGCCGGTAGGACTTGAGCCATGTTTGCAGCGCGGCGAGTTCCTCGGCTGAGGTCTTCGCGCCCGGAAGGGGTACTTGGTGGGAGTGGAACGATCCCTCGATGAGCTCGCCATGGAGCTCCTTGGGCCCGCCGAGGCCCTTGGGTGTGCGCAGGATGAGGACGGGCCAGCGGGGCTTGACGATGGGGTTGCCGCTGCGGGCGGCGGTCTGGATCTTCTTGATTTCAGCGAGCGCCCAGTCCATCGATGCGGCGAGTTCGTTGTCGATGTTCTCGACGTCCTCAATGATGCGGACTTGGTACCCATAACCGCTGGGCGCGACGTCAGCGAATGAAAAGATGGAGGGACATATAAGCCATACGTGAAGAGCGCGGTTATCTCCTTGTTATCCATCGTACCATAAATAGTACGTTCAGAGATTTTGAACCCGTTGACGTGCACAATGGGCAGGACTGCACCGGACTCTGCAGGGTCGATGTACTTGAAGCCATGCCAAGCGGTAGCGGTCGGCCCAGTTTCAGCCTCGCCGTCGCCCACCACGCATGCGACGACAAGGTCTGGGTTGTCCATCACGGCGCCGAAGGAGACGCTAAGTGCGTAGCCGAGCTCTCCGCCCTCATGAATAGCGCCGGGTGTTCCAGCGTTGATATGACTATAGTGTGTATCATTAGATCAGTGTTCTATGCGCATAAAATAAATGGAGCGGACCTGGGAAAGCCTCCTGGGACGCTGAAGCTTGCAATGAGATTGTGAAGGCCCTTGTAGTCGCGTTTGTTTTCGGGGTAGAAGGCGCCGAGGGAGTCCTCGAGCCAGAGGCAAGACAGAATGGCAGGAGCACCGTGGCCTGTCCTAAGTTAAGATGAGGAATTTAAAGGAGGCGATAATCGCACTGACCTGGTCCCACGACATACAACGCATCCAGACCAGTCTTGCAGATGAGCCTGTTCAGGTGAGCGTAGACCTACGCACGAATTAGACATGGGGCATCGATCAAGAGACCAAGTACCATGATGAGTCCAGGGCAAGTTCCCCAGTGACCTAGGAGACGCGGCTTGATGTCCTCATGGGTAATGTCGCGTTCAACAAGGACATTGTGGTTGAGAAATATCATTGCTGTCGTTGTGTATTAGTACAGGTCGCGAAAAGAATGGGAGGGCATACCCGCTGCGATATAATCTGCAGCCCTACGGAACATCTTGATGGCTTTGAGCTCCTCGCTCGAGAGATAGTTCTTGGTATCCAGTTGGATGCTGTACTGGAGAATAGAGTCCGGTAGCAGCGAAGGGTCCGCTGGTGGATTAGCTTGGAGCAGGATTTGGCCAGGCATTGCAGGAGATGTCGGAATTGGCGAGCAGTCAGCCTTTTTATAGTTGAGAATATACGTCATGGCAAGCGCGTCACGAACTAGGCCATGGTGGCCCGCTGAATTGAAGCCTATCGTGTAGTCTCATGACAGATTGCCTTAGCTTTGACGAGGAACGTCCTTGAGTGTTCTGGTGTCAAGTTCTGGTCCAAGTTCGACTCGGAGGGTCCCGACCGCTTAGTCAGACTTGCACATTCCCTCGCATGTTCGCTTTCTTTTCTTCCAGTCAGTTCTTGCCCCTCCGAGTCCTTCAGGGTCGAGCAGAGTCAGATATCTGGTTCTCCTCTACTGTAACAATATCTTTTCTTCAGGAATCTGGCTTCCATCTTGAAAATTCGTCTCAAATTGGCCTGATTTCTGCAAAATGGGGCATCCGAGTGTGTGCCACTCTCTCGGCCTCAATAGTGCCTCAATTCAATAGTGCCTCAATTCAGAATTAGAATGATCTAGACTTCATGTCTTTCCCTCAGTTCCTGTACACTCGCCGACGAGACGCTCCATCGACGTCATTTCGGGCTAGGTCTCGAGGTTTTACTTAGGGATGCTCTACGTTTCCGAATCTACTTCGACAGCTCATGTCTACCAATAATCTCGTACTATCTGTCAATGCGGGGTCGTCCTCTCTCAAGATATGCCTGTACCGCGTCTTGCCCACTGGCGACGACCTTGAACCAGTCGAACTAATACTGACTTCCTCAGTATCCAACATCTCTGCTCCGCCTGTGAAATTCTCGTTCAAAGTTGTAGGAGGTTCCACCAAGGATGATGAACCGCCATCCGTCCACGACCACGCTTCCGCCTTCGCGCATTTTCTCGGCTGCCTCAACGAGGAAGCAGACATAGATTCCACGAAAATTGCGCATATCTGTCATCGCGTCGTGCACGGCGGTGACTATACAGACCCCGTTGTGATCAACGACGAGGCGTACAAGCACATCGAGCGGCTGTCCGACCTTGCACCTCTGTAACCCATTTATTCATTTCCTTGCCCGTTGAAACTGATCCCATTCTCCCAGCCACAACGGCGCGTCTCTGGCCGTCATCAAGACCTGTCCGTCTCAACTTCCAAAGGCGAACTCGATCGCATTTTTCGACACGGCATTCCACCGGTCGATCCCCGCGCATATATCTAGCTACGCCATTGACCAGAAGGTCGCGAATGAGCGTGGGCTGAAGAAGTATGGCTTCCATGGTCTGAGCTGTGCGCGCGCTGTGATTTTTCTCTTCCAATATCCCCAACTGACGACGAATTCCAGACTCCTTCATCCTGCGCTCGGTCTCGCGCTTTCTCCAGAAGGTGCCATTTACTTCATCGCATCTTCCCCACTGACCTACCCCACAGCCCGCCGCTTCCCTCAACCTCATAATCCTGCACCTCGGATCCGGTGCGTCGGCCTGCTGCATCCAGTACGGGCAGTCCCTCGACACCTCGATGGGCCTAACCCCGGTCAATGGTCTACCCGGCGCGACCCGCTCCGGCACAGTCGACCCCTCACTCATCTTCCACTACACCAACAAGGCGGGCCGCATGTCGCACGACAAGGCCAGCGCCGTGAACCTCCACGTCACCCAGGCGGAGCATATCCTTAATACACAGGCCGGGTGGAAAGCGCTCACCGGTACGACCGACTTCGCGGCGATCACGGCGCGCAGAGCGGAGGATGCCGCCGCGCGTCTCGCATTTGACCTTTTGTGGACCGGGTGCTGAACTATATCGGGTCGTACCACCTCAAGCTTGGCGGCGCGGTCGATGCACTGGTGTTCTCTGGCGGGATTGGAGAACGTAGTAAAGAGCTGCGCGCGCTCATCGGCGAGCGGGTCGAGTGCTTGGGATACGCGCCAGTCGACGGTGCACGTAATGTTGCTGTGGATGCGACAGAGGGTATCGTGGTGGACCTCACTGCACCTGGAGCACAAGGCAATCATATCCTGGTTTGTCGCACAAACGAGCAGGCGCGTCGTATCTTTGTTCGCCATCATTTGGCTAATTCCACTGGCGCTTGTAGTTGGAGATGGCCCGGCAGTGCACGTTGGAGTCCATGTAGTGGGAGAACTTCTCAATGTATTTGCTATAAGTATCACCTCCGTATCATCCGTCTAGTCGAACCAGATTCCTCCATCCACGCTCAGAGTCTGGCCTGCAACACCATGAGGTCCAAATCCACACGGAGAACGAACCGGCATACCTGTCATGAACTCGGAATCCTTCGACGCAAGGAACGAGACGACGCCCGCGATGGCTTCTGGGGTCCCAATGGTGCCTAGCGCAGCCTGGCCTTTCATCTGCATCTTCGAGTCAGACACCGGAATGGAGAAGAGGTAACTGGGTGAAAACTTGCGATTTCTTCGTATGTACCCGCAGGTGCGCCGATCAGGTTGCCAAAGACGGCGCCCATGTCGGTGAGCAGCGGGGTGTCGGTCGCGCCTGGCGCGAATGCGTTCACGCGGATATGGTGCTACATTAGGATTTTGTCATTTATGGGTTTGTTGCTGAAGGGCGAAACCGACCGGCGGATTGGGTTATAGCACGGACCGCAAACTTCGAGGAGCCGTAGACTGAGCACATGCCCGCGCCTGGGATTTGATCAGTAAGGTGCCGGTATCCAACATACTCGGTCCACCTTTCTTTCCGGCAAGAGATGAAGCGCCTGGGGATTGTGTTAAGTAGAATTAAAGTGTTTCAATGACGCCAATAATTACCGACGATAACTCCTCCTCGACCTTCGGTGATCATGGCTTTCGCAGCGGCCTTGTAACAGATGAGGTGCCCTTGACGTTCACTGCATGGACGCGCTCCAGTTCTTCGATGCTGGCTGTTCAGGGAAGATTGACTCTTGTCTGCCGCGGTGTCTGCAGGACCTACTGTCTAAGATGTTGCCCAACGTGCCGACTCCCGCGTTAGCTACCATCTATATAATTGATACAGCGCGGCAGATACACCTCGAGATTCCCACATACCACATCAAGACCACCGAATTGTTGGACCGTCGTAGCGATGAGATTATCCACGTCGCCCTCTTTCGTCACGTCCACAGCAATGGCCACAGATTTGACTCCGAATTTGCTCTAGATTTGCTCGACAAGTTCGTCAAGTAAGGCCTTTTTGGCGGTGAGATCTCCGACAGCAACGTTGCAGCCATCTGCAGTGAGTCTCAGCGCAATGGCACGCCCGATCCCCTGGCCAGCACCGGTAACACAGGCGGCGCGGATGGACGACATTCTTCAGTTCAGGCCACTCTGAGCGCTCAAATAAATAGATTTGGTTTCAGGTTCATCCAGAGCGTGCCTTGGTGCCAAGTGGGATTTCAGGCGAAGTTTAAGACAGTAACACGGCGAAACCGGGAAAACAACTAGGATTTCTGCGATAAAGGGTCCGAGAATCAAGCATTCGCGCGTTCACGAATCAGGATGGTGGTAGTCCAGTCGATAAAGTTTATTTGCACGTGTCCAATAACGCTCTATCATGTTCCCTGCCGACCGAATGTCTATGCTGCCCGCGACGCTGCTCTTGTTCCTCAATGCAGCACTTTCCGTCGCGCAGACAAGGCAGTCACTGTCCACAGGCTCTGTAGTCTCCGAGCAGGCTCCAAATCCGCCTTTCTTTACAATTCCAACGGCAAGCCAGCTTGCAATATCCGTTGCACTGTGCTCAGACACCGCAGTACCTCGATTTTTCGTCACAAATAGCTCCTCCGACGCAAGTCCTGGATCTTCCGGTGGCGATAATGTCTTTGAGATCGTCTTGAACCAAGGGCACGGCAACTGGACCGGGATATTTCCAGAGGGTGGTGTTTTGGGGGTGGAGGATGCTGGCGAGATGCGGTTCGAGATCGGCGTGTCCGACGGTGTGCCAATACACGAGGTGCTGCTCACTCCGCCACTCCTGGGGGACACGACAGCTACCCAAGCTCTACTCTTCTCTCCTTCATTTGATCCACCAGATCTCCAAGACCCGACCTATCCCAACTACACACTCCCCCAGGCGAATCTGGCTGTGCCCGCAGCTCCTTCGGATCCAACGAACTACACGTTGGTCGTATCACCAACGAGCAATTCATTTTCATCCATGCCGCAGACGGCCTGCATGCTTCTGGGACAAAAGTCCAGTGGGACTATCGCCAACCAAAGTTTATGGCTACGCGATCCATCGGGTTGGAGGACGGAGTACCTCCTCACCGGGCTGACGGCCAAGACGAACTATACAGCGTATGTCATCGCGAGCAGCCACAAAGTTAGCGGGCCAATCTATTTCACGACCAAATCCTGTACGTAACTCTCTACCGGTTAATTATGCAAACACATCGACTGACTCTCTTTACCCAGCAACCTTCTCTTGTCCCCTCGTCTCTCGTCTCCCATACTGTCCTTCGATATCATATGCGGTGCCCCTCCCTGCTCCCCCATCCTCGCAGGCGATGTACGATAATACCAATCTACCCGACTCCATTGTCACCCCCCTCCTTTCTTCGCTCACAAACTTCACGACAACTCTTACCACCCTCGCCTGCGGGCGGGACTTCTACTCACCCCTCGTTTCGTGCGCAGACTGCCAACGCGCGTATCGCACGTGGCTGTGTACAATTTCATTCCCCCGCTGCGCAGACGCCGACACTGCCCCCTCCGCCGCCGCGCTCCTTCAATCCCAGGCGCCCAATGCACGCAACGCTGCGTTTCCCTCGGGCAACTCGTATACACAGCTGCTACCGTGTCTGGAGACGTGCACCGCTACGGATCGCGCGTGCCCGAATTTCCTCGGGTTCCGTTGTCCTTTGCCACGGTTCAACGCGGCGCAGAGCTATGGCGTGGGGTACATAGACAGCGGGGACGATGGCGTCCAAGGTCGCGGAAGCACTGGGCGATGGGCTGATGACTTTGGGAATGTATGGTGTAATTCTGGCCAATGATTGTAGCATATGGACGTTCGCCGCAGTGTTGGCTTAATGCTTAAGGCCTTAATTCGGTTAAGGGTTATTAAGGCCTTAACATAAGGGTTAATGGTGGAGCCTCCGAGCGGTTAAGGCTTAAGGATCCGGCCCGGGAGCGGCCGGACTTTGGGTGGTACTGGATTTCAACCAAAATTCATGCAGTTGAGAAACAGAGCTGAAGGAATGGGACATCTGGACCTTTTCCAGCAATACCACAGCACACAGTGCGGCCCCTAAATTTTCTGGATGACCATACATCATCAGGCTGAATTTCTAAAAGCTATGCCAGCTACCGTGCCAGAGGACAATACAGGCCTGTGGTGACTGAATGACAACCATGAGAGTGGCTCCTCATTGCCTTGGCCAATTTGGCACCTTCGTGTAATGCTTGGAGCAGTAGAATTGAGCGTAGGAAACTATTTCCTAAAATGGATATAAGCCCTTAACCCTGCCCTTACGATTAAGCCTTAAGCCTTAATAACCCTTAACAGCCGGGAGGGAGGGTCCATAAGGGTTAAGAGCCAACACTGGTTCGCCGAGGGTCTTAATTTTTTTTTCCTTTATTCGGAGCGCAGTTTAAAGTGGAGGTGAGGAGGGAGGGAAAGATGGCACGTGTAAAAGAATCGGATTCAGACATTGGCGAAAGAACCAAGCGCAAAGGAACCTGTGATGCGTAAAAGGTTGAATGCCTAATACGAAGAAGAGTCGATTGACTCTACTGTGCACTTTGGCCTAGCCCACATGAACGGCGTTGGGTGGGAGGACTCATGTATAAATGCCTTGGTTTTTATTCAACGGTATATTCCATTGTTGTACCAGGTATTCGGAATTTCAGCCCCGCCAAAGTAGCCTCTCGTGAAGTCGTCCCCATCCGTGTCCGTTGCTCCTCCCGATGCACTGCCCTGACATGTAAAATACATCGAGTGGACAGGACACTATGCATGACGCGCAGGAATCTGGAACCATTTCAATATTGCAAACAAGGAATAATTGTCAGGGAGCCAACGTACGTGTTGAGCAGATCGACCAGTTCCAGCTGAATTTCGCATTTCAAGTTAGGTGCTCAAATCACTGTGGAAATAAATTAGCATGCTTACCGGACCCCATATGAGCACCGCAAGATTGCCAGAGGAAATTACTGAACCATTCGATGTTAGCGCATGCGGATGAACGGACGAAATGAGTTACAAAACAGCAAGACAAAATATGTGATGCCGTCGCGATAGAGGGTATTTATTAAAGGGTTGTAGGTATGTCTGTATCTTTTCACGCCGACCCAAAGCGTGCAGATCATCATGACTAGAATATGTTGTCAGGTATGTGGTTTGTAGAGGGAAAGAAAGAAATACTGGTTTCGTTAAGGAGAACGAGAATAAAAGCTACAACAAGAATTACGCTGCCATCGGCCAGCTGGCAGCCTACCACCGTGGGGAGTGGGGGTGGGCCAACTGATTATTGGTTAAACTAGGGGCTCGCAATGTACCGCTGAAACACTCACATTTAAGACTCTTCAGAAACAAGGAAAGCACAACGATCGTGGTGCAGAGAATCACCTCAAAACAATATCAAATCGGGAGCAGAAATTAGATGAAGTAGACATACGACGTATTGGATTCCAAACACAGTGAGAACACGGGCACTACATCCCATTAAGGCATATGTGCGAAGAACGAGGATAGCTGAAATCGCTGAATAAACAGAAAGCACCAAGAGCAACGTGCGTCGTAGACATACCCTCTGCCATTGCGATGCCGAAGAAGGTCCCCCCTGATAGGTTGAAAGAACTTGAGCAGGTAATAGTCCATGTAAATGAAAATATTCACAGGACGCGGCAGCATAGACAGGGAAACAATCCTTCGTGAAAGTTCATGTACAGCCAGACATCCAGTTGTAATACACACCTTGATATCAATCGGAGAGAGTCCATCTGAATCAGAAGATTAAAAAATTAATGTCTGTATGTGGAAATAGTCAGATAACGCACACCACAAAACAAGGGGAACATCGATGAAAGCAGAATATCGAGAAAGCATGAAAAATATCTTGGTGAGGGTCCATTTGGAGCACCATATCAGAGATATCTGGTCCCAGAAGTCAGCCTCGAAACGGCATTGTTCAATGAGCCCGCAAATCTCACTTCAAGCTCAAGGGACAACAGATAATCGTAAACCTTGGCGTGCTGTGAGTATGCAGAAGGACTAGAGCGGGGCAGCTCGTACAAGAATCGTTATGCTAACCACTACGAAGGGGTCATCCAGGTAAACGCCAAATCCTCAGGCAGCGTACCATCCATGTACTTGGAGGATTTAAGCATTTAAAACAAGAGGAGGAAGAAACAACTTACTTTCACAATTTGAAGAAGGGACGCCGACGCTACCAGAGCCATATTCGACTGCTCTGAAGATTCGGGCATGGCAGTACAAGGGAGGGTAGGTCGGTTAGTAGTTTACACAACCGACTTTCCCGCCGCCGCTTATAACTCAATTTTAAAATGGCCGCCGAGCGACGATCGGATCCACTGAAGATCAAAATTCCAGATGTCTGGCCCTAGATAAGGGTTGGCTGCTATCGAGGTCCACCAGTAGCGGACGAGAAGTTGCACGTCGAAGAAATCCACCTCAGGCTCAGACCAACAATCTTTCTGAGCTGAAAAGGTTGCGGACATTGCAGTGGACAGCGGAGCTTTATCGGCCACGATACGAATTGCCGGAAGCCGATCATTGATAATGCAATCAACTGTGGCTGTGCTGTGGTCTGCTGTGGTTCGGTCTTGGCTCTTTCGCTCTCTACTATTTGCAGCTTTCCCATGTTCGGTAAATCTTGGAACCCGGATGGCCTTGCAAGTTTTCCGTGCCTCTTCGCGCTCAACAAAAGGCTCACTCAATACAGCATATATATTACGGGCGGTAGCACGGGATTGGGCCTCTCCGCTGCTCTCATTCTCGTCAGGAAAGGCGCACATGTATCCATCGTAGCGAGAAATCAAGAAAAACTGGACAAAGCAGTCGAAGCTATGGAGGTGCGGCATCAATGCGGCTCTCTGGATGTAAACTCAGCAATGGTGTGCACGTCAGGCTTGTCGACAGCATCCCAATCAGCTGCTGACAGCATATTCATTCTCGTTGAGCGATGCTGCAGAGTCGGCGGCGGCGCTTGAGGCGGTGTGCAAGCCGCACGGCGGACGCGCACCCGATGCCGTTTTTGCGTGTGCGGGAAGCTCCAAGCCGATGTTCTTCATGGACATGACCCCGCAAGACATGACAGAGGGGATGATCAATGGCTACTGGGTCCAGGCGTGGACTGCAATGGTAGGTTTTCCTCAATTTAATATATCGGCTACTTTGTACTAATATTCGTTCAGGCCGCCGCTAAAAAATGGTGCGAGAAGGATCCAAGGGCAAGATTGTTCTCGTTTCTTCCACCCTGGGATATATGTCGTTCATTGGTTGGGCCTCATATTCCCCCGCAAAACATGCCCTTCGAGGTGCGATTCCAAGCATAGCGAGAGATTATTCTGACTGCCAGCTATGTACAGGCCTTGCGGATACGTTACAATCCGAGTTCATGTTGTACGACATCGATGTCCACATCTTTTTCCCACCGACCATGTTCACGCCTGGTTTCGACGAGGAAAACAAAACCAAGCCCAAAATTGTGCGCGAAAGTCGAAAGCACAGACGACGGATTGACCGCCGATGCCGCCGCCAAGGCTATGATACAAGGTATCTCTGCCTTACACTCGTCGCCGCGAACATGGGCACTGAGCTGGAGACAGGTGTACAGCAAGGCCACGCGCACATCACAGGGGATATAATCACCAGCCTCTTCAGAGCTTCCACGCGGGGCGCAGCGCCGCGACACAACATATTCCTCGATACCATTTACGACATGGCGGCAGCGGTGAGTTTCCCCCGATGTCTCCGACCGGAACTCCGCTCATGAGTGTTAGATCATCGCGCCCATTTGGCGAATGTCCGTTGATAAACGAGTTCGCGCGCACCGGGTAGAGCACCAGCAGTATCTTCACGAGTCAGGCTTCTTTTCCTAGACTTAATTTGCTTGGAGGTCGAGTTGATTTTTGAGCGCGCTGCGTAAGATCGAAGGTCCAATTTGCTCAAGTATCAACTCTTGCAGGTAAGAAATAGCAACGCCAGGTTCAAACCGTTCCCTGCCTGGAAGATTTGAGTTTTATGTTCAAGGACAGAAATACAACCACGGTTGAAAATGGAACGTCGCTCACGGTGAAACTGAACCAAATAATTCCCTACATAAGGGTTTTGTCGGTAAGAAATGCGTGTAGAAATTGGGCCTTGAATGCACCCCTATTCGATGGTGTATTCCATCGTTGTACCTGATATCCGGAATTTGGGGCCAGCGATACCTCGTGAAGTCGTGATAGTACGTTCTTCGTTCCGATCCACTGCCCTGGCATGCAGAACAATTCTAATGACTCATCGGAGACGCCATTTTGCACTCCATAGAAGGGGTCGTTCGCTTCTACTCGACAGCACATAATGCATGACACGCAGGAATCTGGAGCTTGTTTCAGTTTTCGGTCAAAAATTGATACAGTTCAAGCTGACAAATCACCAAGTCAGATACCGACGTCGGTAGGGAAATCGGTGCTCATTGGACCCCATATGAGAACTGCCAGACTTCCAGCCGAGATCACTATGCCAGTAGAGCTCAGACTGCAGGCGAGAGGCAATAGCTTACAAAATAGGAAGACAAAATATGTAATACCGTCATGGTTAAGTGTCTTTATCAACGGGTCGGACGAATGCTTGAACTGTTTCACCCCCACCGGCTGTTCAAGGCTAAATCCTGCGCACCATCCATATACTTGGAGATGCAAGTCACATGAAAGGAATGAGTGCTTTGTAGCTTACTTTCACTTGTTGAAGAAGGGAAGCGGACCTCACGAGCGCCGCAATCGAATCCGACATGGCAATATAGTTCTGGGGAAATCCACTGGATCGCGGACCTCCGTTTATGTACGCCCACAGAAGCAGTGTCTGTAGGGCCAGTATTCCGTCCGAAGTTGATCCCATTGGCCATTTTAGAGTTTGAATCTGTTGCAGGCGACTGTTGATTATTGAGAAAAGAACAAGCTCCGTGGCCACTTGATGTTTCCGGATTGGCATAAGGTGCTGAAAAATTCAAGCGCTAAAACTCTGCTGGCCTGTTACAACTTTGGATTTGTGTTGGATGTTGTTGAATCCGACATGAGAAAAACGGCGTTTTTGAAAAGATATATCTGCATCGTATCAATTCCGGTCTTTGGCCTGGCGATTACTAGGAAATTAGCTTGTATTTTATCGCCCTTGATGTGATCGCGACTCGCGTAAGAATGGCGACACGTGACCGCGTACTGCAGGAGCCGAACTGTGCCGAACTCAAGCCGAACCTCTGGAACTCGACGGCAGTTTGTACAGGCTTCGTGCTTTCCCTCTGCCATCGCTCTCAGCTTTTTGCCATGCTCTTTGGTAAATCGTGGAACCCGGATGGCCTTGCAAGTCGCCCCCTCCTCTTCGCGCAGAAAATGCGGCATACTGACCGAACTCGGAATTCGCTGTAGCACATATACATTACGGGCGGCAGCACGGGATTGGGCCTCTCCCTTGCACTGATTCTCGTCGGAAAAGGCGCCCATGTGTCCATCGTAGCGCGCAACCAAGAAAAGCTGGATAAAGCGGTCGAAGCTATGGAGGTACGGCACAGCGCGACTCTCTGGACGTAAACAGATCTCAGTAATGGTGCCACGGCGCTTCCAGACCTGCCGACAGCATCCGAATCAGCTGCTGACTGCGTATTCGTTCTCGCTGAGCGATGCTGCAGAGTCTGCGGCCGCGCTTGAGGCAGTCTGCAAGCCGCACGGCGGGCGCGCGCCTGATGCCGTTTTTGCGTGTGCAGGTAGCTCTAAGCCGATGTTCTTCCTGGACATGACCCCGCAAGATATGCAAGAGGGGATGATTAATGGCTATTGGGTTCAGGCGTGGACTGCAATGGTGAGACTTCCATAAGTTAATGAATTTATCCTGAGATTCCTTCGTTCAGGCGGCCGCGAAAAAAATGGTGCGAGAAGGAGCGAAGGGCAAGATTGTTCTCGTTTCCTCTACCCTGGGATACATGTCGTTCATTGGTTACGCATCATATTCTCCAGCAAAGCACGCGCTTCGAGGTGCGATTATTCCATACGTAGCGATACATTATTCAAACCCCAGTTCAAGCCCTCGCGGATACGTTACAATCCGAGTTCATGCTCTACGACATCGATATCCACATTTTCTTCCCGCCGACCATGTTTACGCCTGGCTACGAGGAGGAGAACAAAACCAAGCCGAAAATTGTGCGCGAAATCGAAAGCACAGACGACGGGTTGACCCCCGACGCGGCAGCCAAGGCCCTCATCCACGGTATCTACTTTTCATAATTCCTGTGGACGTCGGCACTGAGCCGAAAACAGGTATACAGCAGGGCCACACACATATCACAGGAGACATGATCACCAGCCTCTTCAGGGCTTCCACGCGGGGCGCAGCGCCGCGACACAACATATTCCTCGATACCATTTACGACATGGCGGCAGCGGTGAGTTTCCCCCGATGTCACCGACCGGACCTCCGCTCATGAGCGTCAGATCATCGCCTCCATTTGGCGAATGTCCGTTGATAAACGCGTTCGCGCGCACCGCGTAGAGCACCAGCAATACCTTCGCGATTCTGGCTTCTTTTCTTAACCATAATTTTCGAGTCGGGGTCGAATACTTGAGTGCGTCAGGTGTACAGTCTGACTGCCGTGAACTCAAAAAATTTAAATCTTACACCTATATAGTCAACTTTATTAAATCGGAGTAATTTGTTCCAATATACCGAGCGAGAACGTGGCGATCACCTTTCCGAATTTCATCGTTCAACGTTCACCACGAAATCGAACGATATGGTCTCGCGTTGACTCAAATGGAAGAGATGTTCGTACGCCAACCCTGTTCAAGGAATGCAACCTTTTCCGGGCTTTCCGGGTTCAACCAGACAATTTTCAATAGACGTGTGATTCGCGTTAGCACCGTAAAAAAAAGTGGTGAAAACTCACACATCCGATCACTAGCACCAGCAGATATATGCTGAAGACCCTGGTGTTCCTCTTACGCTTGTACGAGTTGGGAATGGTGGGGATAGGCAGAACTATTAATTGCGGTCGCCATCGAATAAATCCGGTTGTTATACGGTCTAAAGATGAGTCGCAAAGAGACATACTAACCTCCACGAGATGACCATGAGAGCTGAAACTGGGCTATTCGCGGTGGTACGCGGCGCCGAGTTTTTGCGTTCACAAGAAGTCTTCATCTTTGAGAAATGTGGAAAGCCAGAAGATGGAGTGCAGAGTGTTCAACCACCAACCGATTGCTTCCGAGTGAAACGAGCATCAAGCCCAATAATCGCTCCTATGCGGAATAAAACTGTGAAAAGGTAGTACTGATCAGGGCAACGCGCAAGGCATTGCGGCGATATTCCGCCACACCTCTTTTTTGTGTCGGTGGATTGACGTTCCTGGAACCAAAAATAACACTTACTAAATATGGCAATTATGGAGACCTCGGCGGACTCTGCTTGCTTTGTGAGGGAAGCGGGACGCATTTCACATCCAGATGGGTTGCTTTATCGTTCTTTTGAGCTTCTGATGTGTGTCTTGGCCAGATCCCGCTCCCAGATGGCGGTTGCACAAAGGAAGAGGTATTTGGCGGTGTATTAGTTTTGATCCCCCGACAATTTCCTCTTGGCACTCACCAATTTCTCGCGGATTACCTTGAGATTGGGACCCTTCTACAGCCGCGAATCGTATAAAGGATGGCTAGAAGTGCCATGTACTCAGCAATCCCCACAGGACACCCTCTACTCCGCGATACATGTCTTCCTCCTGCGCTACCCTCGTCGAGTCGCCCGCCCCGCTCCTCGTAGCGCATATCCCGCGCTCTGACTCTGCACCCACCACAAACCCAGTCGACGACTTCTTCGGCCTCGCACGCATCTCTTCCCGCACGCACGACAGCCGTGACGTCCCGCCGCCCTACGTCGATGCCCCAGACTACAGTCTGCGCGCCCAAGAGCCCGTCACCCTGGCCATGTATCTCTTCAAATTTGGATTCTGTGCGTACACAAGTCCTGAATAACCCGCACACATCGCTTACAATCTCACAGTATTCCCCCCCTTCTGGATCCTGGGCGTGATAATCCTGCTCTCACCCTTGCGCGCGCCCGCGCCGGCGGAGACGCCCGGTGCATGGCTCCCCGAAAAGACCCCCGCGGAGCGCGCGCTCATCATCAAGCGGATGCGCACCGTCGAGCTCAAGTGGGCGCGGAGGTGCCTGTACGCGCTCCTGGGCCTCATACACATCGTTATCGCGGTCGTTATTGGCGTTGTTGCCTGGCATGCTTTGAGCCGCAGGTAGACTGTACAACACGAAATTCCCGGAACAATTGTAGCATTAGCATTCCTGTACACTGTATTTCAAGCCCGGAGCGCGGCGAATTGATTTTTTGCAGTCCGCATTGTTGTTACATAAGCAGGGGTTCCTTTCCGTCTTTCTCTTTGCTTTCTCTCCAGCTCTCAGGCTAAGCTCGTACCTGGCTTGTTGTATTTTCTCCCTCTTTTTTTACTGTCAACTTGGTGAAGTATTTAAAAATACAAGGAATACAAGAAGAATCATGCGAGGCAAGGGAGCTCGCTAAACAACCCAGAAGCTGGGCATGATCGTCTCAAGCTCGAGGTACCAA
The DNA here is from genome assembly GCA_029289555.1 of Mycena latifolia. Classification (NCBI taxonomy): domain Eukaryota; kingdom Fungi; phylum Basidiomycota; class Agaricomycetes; order Agaricales; family Mycenaceae; genus Mycena; species Mycena latifolia. The sequence continues at coordinate 202,972 of JARJLE010000063.1, read as the reverse complement.
TACCCGGTCCCACTTTCCTTCTTCTTAAGTTCGCCTCTCTCCTTCTTCGTCGCCAGGCTCGAATCCTGCACTCGCGCAAGTTGCACCCACGTCCCGCCGAGGCCCATCCCCACGGACAGCTTCGCCGCCGCCTCGGGCTCCAGTAGCAGCGTGATCTCGTCAGTTAGCGGGTCGTGCGCCTCAGACCCGGTGGATGAGTTGGGGAGCAGGCGCGGGAGCGTGAGCTCGGGGTCAATGTCCCAGTCAAACCACGGCGCCATCACTGCGCGGTGCATGCGCGCTGTGAGCCCGCGCTCCACCGCCTCTGCGCAGACAACGTCTACATGGTTATTCGTGAGTGCAGAAGGCATGGGCGCCTCGAGCGACAAGATGCGTCGCACGGACCACTCGACGGCGCCGGGCGCGTGCGTGAGCGGGAGGGCCGTCGGTCCGAGAAGGCCCACCAGGGTCAGGACCGGAGGCAGGAGCGGGGCCTCCATGGGCACGGGCCCAGACACGGACAGGCCAGGCGCCGCGTCCCAGTCGCCTGCGCCCCAGCCGCCCGTGCCCCAGCCGTCCCCTGCTGCGGCGGAATTCATATCCACATCTGCGTCTGCGGCTTGAGTGGCGGCTGGAATGGGCTCAGGATCCGCTGTGTCGATCTGGTCGCGATTCTCCTTCGCTTCCGCGTCCGCATCAGGATCGAGCCTCGCGCGCTTTGCATCCGGCGCATCGTCGTCCACATCCCCCTCCCTCGCGCGCTCACCGTCGTCTGCGTTCCCCGTCTCTTCCAGCGTAATTCCCTCCGCCATACGCCCCCAGCACTCGCGGCATGCCACCGAGAACACGTCGGGCAGCGCGTCCGAGATCGCAGGCAGGCGCGGGAGCTCGTCCCCCGCGCGGTCGATCACCTCCAGAGCACGCGTGAGCGCCTCACTGTGCTCGGGGAGCACCGCGTTCCGGAGGAGGAAGCGCACGAAGAAGCGGAGGAGGTGTGGCGCGCCAACGAGCTTGCGCGGGTCCCTATAGTGTGTGGCGGGGTTAACATTGTACAGGAAGACGGGCGTTGACCAACCAGACGAGGCCCTGGGATTTCATGTACGAGGATAAGAAGATCTGGATCGCGCGCACCGGGTCTTTAAAGAATGTGTCGGCCTTAGATTCCTCCTTTGCGGGAATAATGCGGTCTGCTCCCGGGACGAAACACTCGTCGTGGGTGGCTTGCGATGTGTCTTGATTTGCAAACGCGGGGTCAACTTCCTGCTCAAAATCGTCATCGTCCGATAGCTCTTCTTCCAATGCGGTGGGGTTGGACGTCTTGAATACCGTGTTCGTGGATATGCCAGAAAAGTTCCTGAACTGCGCCATTGTCAACAAGGGTCGACCAGGACACTCGACAGAATATACGCACATGAGACCAGAGTACCTGGAGCTGGATATTCGTGGCTGTAACTTGGTAGACCCTAAAATAAAGGCGCGTGAGCTTCAGCTTTACCCATGCAAGAGCACGTACTTGTCAAAATCCGAGGCCGCCTGATACAGGCGGTCAAAGCGATCGAGACTGCTACAGGCGCACAACGTGAGGTAGCACCGATTACCGCGGCCAGATGCACACATACGGGTCGTAAGGGCCACGGATTCGCTCGTGCTCACCGGTCGCCTCCCAATCTTCCCACCACTCTTTCTTGCTTGCGGGCCTGGCAGCTGCCCCCTTCTTTTTGCTCTTCTTCGTGCTCTTCGGCAGGGGGATCGTCGCGATACCGAGACCGTCTCTCTCGATGTTATCTGCGCCTACGACACGGGTGCCGTATTCCTTAAAATCTTCAAAGGGGATTATTTTCACGCCATCGGGGACGGGTGGAAAGGGTGGGAAGTGATATTTTCGATCAAACTGTGAGCCTGGGACAGATCCTGGCCTTGCGATTAGTGTTTCTGCGGCCATGGAAGTGGTTAAGTCGAACCAAGTCACGCGACTCACGCCAAATCAGGTGATGGCCGTGTTCCAAACCCGGAAGCCGTCGGCTTGCGTCGGCCGAAATTCCCATTTTTCAACCATGTTCACAAATGGTGAAGTATACTTTGGTTGAGATATTTTTTCAAAGCGCCGGGTACATCAAGTGTAAATGATGTCGAGGCCCAACCAACATTACTTCTGCGCTGCCCTCTCGAGTCTTAGGAGGTGCAGTAGTATTTATTAGTTAGCGTAACCGGTCGCATCAACTGTATCTTCAAATGCACCTCCTCATCCTTGCAAGCGGGCACCATAGTGCTGTTGGGGTGCCCCTGTATCCCTGTATCCCTATACCTAGCTCTTATACCAGAAGATCGAGCCGTCGCAAGTCAAGGTGCTCGCAGATATCGGACCCAGCACCGCGTCGAACGTTGCGCAATTTCCGCTGGACGTTTTTCTGGCTGAGTCGATAGTGGAAAGAAGCAAAAAAAAAAAAGGCCCAAAAAGTATGGGGGTTCATTTGGATACATGTATGTACAGTTTCGTAGATCACAAATTGATCATCGAGTCGTTCAAATTGTAACTTGGCGGGAGTATAATTTCAAGAATATGTGCGGAGCATTTGTCGATGCCTTCAACATACAGAGGAACTCTCCGTTCCAGTTTGAGGTTGTCTTTCCACGTTTGGTGGGTCACAAGGATACCATTTGCACTTTCCACCTGCTGGAGGCGTTTTCGGTACCAGGCCTCGCACATCGGTGACCACTCAATGGTGAGCCCCGAATTCTGGAATGCGGAAGGTCTAGGCCACCAGGACAACATCGCTGTTTGTGCGCCATGGTCGTCGAATTGACCTTCATCCCCAAGTCAGCTCTCGGCTGGTCAAATAAATGTGGTACGCGGTAACTCACCGGTTCCGACGTAATAGACACCACAAATGAGGTTTATCTCGTGCTCAGTGAGACAGTCGTCCCAAAAGGCCGACGAGGAATGGCCATCCCATAGGCAGATCCCGTTGATGCGGGCATCGTCATTCGGCCCGCGGAACACTTCTTCCGCAGAAACCTCAGATCTGGCGAGGCGGCCGACAATGCCTCCACAAAGCAAGGCCGCCCGGCCACGTGAACTACGCAGGAATGAACGACGGAGAGCCACATACTGGTGATAGTCCGTGAGATTGGGCTTCCACCCAGGTGGTCTATACCCCAAGCCGGGATACCTCGGAACGTTACGGTGTTGGTTGCTCGACTCGGAGAAATGGTTCTCGAGGTAATTTCTTTCGGAGCGGCAACAGGTCATGAAAGGTATTCCACGAGATAGCAGCCTCTCCATGACACTCCTCAGGCTTGGACCCCACCCCTGCCGCACTATTTCGAGCGTAGTCGCTGCACTTCGCACAACGATGCAGAAATCGCTGGGCCCCTGCCACTTATCCGAAATCAACTAGTGCATATGATCATTAAGCACCGCCCTGCGAATCTCGACAAGCCAGGAGGAATGAAGTTTGGAATGCGGCTGGTGAGAATCGAGCAAGACCTTAGGGATGTCAAATATGGATGCCGCTTCTTTGCAGTAAGCTAGAAAGAGACAAAAAACGTCCACATGGGCATCGTTTGATATTGCAATGTTTGAGTCAGTGGTTTCCGTCGCAATACCCAGAAATCTTTTAGCAACGATGGCGGGGGGGAGGGGTTCAAAGGGAGGAGTGGCATCAACTCTGTCTGTTGTCACCGTGCATCCGAAGCGCAGATACACCATCTCCTCGAAAGTCGGAGCGATGGAATTGACAAAGCCCGTGTCTGCATCACGGTCCTCCGACGACTCCTGTATGATGTTGTTTTGCTTCAGGTCCACCTCAGAAGAAGGAATCCGTCCCTCTCTCAAGCCTTTCGAGTCAGTCTTGGGAGGCAGTTCGGAAGGGACACCTTTTTTCTGCAGCCGAAGCCTGCAACGCGGCTGGTCGTCCGCATCGTGGTGTCCCACTGTTGCCATGGTTGATGCCAATTTATCGCACTCGTCGCCTTTGCGGCTCGGGGCGGGTCCCATCGACCCAGCCACCTCCCACTTCTGGTCGCGGCGTGTCCGTTCTTCCCGCGTTTCACCCGCGGCTTGTTCTGCGCTGAAGTTTTGAAGAAAAAAAGCGTCGATAGCCTCCGAGTCGCCTTTCCATTGCCCACCGCGCACGGTAGATGCACTCATGGACACTGGGTGAGTCTGCTTTATGAGAACACAACTGCTAGGGCGGTGAATAGTATTACCTAGGAGCTATATAGAGCTAAGACTGTGTAAGATAGCAGGAAAGAAAATACGATCATAGACCTACACGTGACCATACCGATTGCTCCGAAAACGGAATTGAACTGTGGTTCAATTTTCCTTTGCTCGACGCTCTTATCGCCAAGGCGATGATGGAAAGCAGGCCCGATTTATTCGAAAATATATACAGTCTCGTAGACCACATATAGATCCATTCCAAGTCGTTGTAGTCGTACTTGAACCTGGAAGTCAGTCCAATTTGGTCAAAATTCAAGAATATGCGCGGAGCATTTTTCGCTGTCTTCAGTATACAGTGCAACTCTCCGTTCCAGCTTGAGATTGTGCATCCACTTCGAGTGGGTCCCGAAAATTTCATTCCCGTTTTCCGCCTACTGGGAGGTACCAGGCCATGCACAAGTCTCTAAGTCGCGTTTTTAGCTTTCAACTTTTCAACCATGTTCAGAAAGTGAGAATATATTTGCAGCCAACTGAACCGCCCCGCTCAGATATTTTTTACATAGAACCGGATGCATAATTAAATGTAAATGGCATCGGTGGCATAGAAGATATTACTTCCGTGCCGCCCTCTTCTTCACCTCCTCGTCCTTGCACGCGTGCACCATAATCTTGTTGGGGTGCCCCGGAGTCATGCCCCCATGGCCCTTGTGCCAGTCGTATGAAACGCTGTACGCGAAAATCGAGCCGTCGCGGCTGAAGGCGCTCGCTGATATCGGACCCGGCGCGGCATCGAAAGCTGGCGTGCATCAACAAGACGTCAGTAGGGATAAATAACGAAGAGGCGAAGGGAAACCGTACTTTTGAGCCGGATGCGCGCGTCCTTGTCCCAGAAGCCGATGGTGCCATCGCCACCTGCATCAACTTGAGAACAAGGAAATAAAATAGAGGGGGGACCGACCGCAAGTACTGAAGGTGCCGTGCACAGGGTGGAACGATATGTCGTTCACCGCGTAGATCACGACGTCTTTGGAGTTGTTGGTGCCGTTTAAGCGGTGGCACCGGAACGAAAAGTTGTTCCTGTTGAATTCTTAGTGGGACGGAAAAGGGAGGGTGGATCGACGTACGAAGCGTCCTTATCTTCGATGTACCTGAAATTCAGGTTCAGATAAGTTGTGGGAGGTCAGAAACGATGGATACGCACTGGAAGGCAGCGCGCCCTTCGACGCTCCCCACTGCAAAGCCCTGGTTCGCGGATGCCTTGAAACATGAAACGACTCGCGTTTGTAGTTTCAGCGGGGATTGCATCGACTATGAGGCGAATGAGAGGCAGAACGGGAGTATAAAGAGAGGTCTGAACCTTGTATACAGCCGTCGGATTCGTCAGGTTATATATCTGGATGTGCCGCTCAGCAGTCCCTACAACCATCAGCGGATATTGAACATCCATACTGTAGCAACGTTCTGGGAGCTGAACGGTCGCAATGGGGACGGGCGTACGCAAGTCCCAGTACTGGGGGGGCTTCGTCAGCGAGCCTGACCCACGAAAGCGCGTCGCATACCTTGATCGTTTTGTCCCAGCTCCCTGTAGCGAGGATACCGGACTGTGGGGTGTCTATCCACCGCACGGCCTTGATTGGCGCCTCGTGTTGCGCGATCTGGGACGCCTGCCCAGTAGCAACGTCAAACATTCTCCCCGCGTTGTCCGCGCCGCCGGAGAAGATTTTGGAGCCGTCCTGAATGACAAGTCGCTGAAATTAAATCGACACACAACGTGTATTGCACGGTTGCTCACCTGGCTCCAACACACACTCAGCACGGGCCCCTCGTGCTGGTACATCGCCTTTCCCTGGCTCTTCCCCCCGGCCCCAATCTCGTATATTCTCACCTAAAACAAATTGTAATGGAAGTTCAGAATATGGGAGTCTTTACTCACGCTGTTATCCCAGCTGGCCACTGCGAGGAAATCCGCTTGATTGGAGAATGCTAGTGACGAGATGGAATCGGCAGGGGGGTCGGCGATTTCAACGTCCTTCTGGGCAGCGGGGGCGCCCGTGTTCGATGAGGACGAGAAAAACGCCATGATGGTTCGCAGAGGGTTTGTGCGTTATTATAGTTCGTGGCGGGTCCGAGCCCGCGTTTGAGTGGCGGTGCTCACCCATCAAAACGTGACTCGGAGCTGACTCAGCAAGTTCGACTTTGACTCCGACTCCCCTCCAGACCCTCAATAATTTTGGACGGAACGGGCTTGAAACACACCAAGAAGGAAAGTTCCATTGACCCAGATTATATCTGACTCCCCCGGTACCGAACGGAAGCGATACATTGCTTCGGAGCTCCAGCTACATCCAAAATTCAAAATAAAGCTACCTATTCTCATCTGGGTACCCGCTGGCTCCCAGCACACCCCTTCCATGTAATACACTGACATTCTCCATCATTTTCCCTGCGGACCGACCTGCGACGGCAGCCTGGCAACCCTCGCCGCTTGCCTGCAATCTGCTGCAAAGGAAGCTGGTCCAGACATTGACGCGACGTGGCAGGCTCTAACGAAAGTGAAGACTAACTCAAGAACTCAGATATTCTTGTCCTTCGAAGCGAGCCGATGATATCGACCGATCCATTGACAAGCCCGCGCGCGAACGCTCGGCCCGTTTCTGCTCGACCTCCCGAACGTGTAAAATTACCCGACAGGATAGCAGGCTATGCATGACTCGGAGAAGACTACGCCGGCTCATGAGACTGGAGAACCAAAGGTACAGCAGACGTACTTGTTCAGTAGCTCGGGCATATCCAGCTGTGCGGCAACCATGTAGCAATAAACTTGGCGTCAAGGGGGAAAACGCACAGGTCTGTTCAGGAGGATAGCGAAGTTCGTGGCAGATATAACTACGAGGACGGTTATTAGACTCGTACCAGCAAGGCTTTTGCAGACTCACTGCATAAAAACGCGAAGTAGGTGATCCCATCTCGATACAAAGTGACGATCAATGGATTCCTGGAGTGACGGTATTTCTTGATGCCAATCCACAGAGTATAGACGAAAATGCCTGTAGTCAAGTGAGTCGAAGGGCTGGATGGACCAGAAGAAAACAGACAAATATCCAGAGACAGCGCGATAATGAACGATATCCCCACATAGATCAAAGTTCCATTGGCCAAATAACACCCTGGGAGGGTTGCTAACAATGGTGGCCCAACTGGATAGTAATATGTCATTGGTATGCTCTGAATCAGAACTTGTAGACCACACTCATAGCTTACATTTCGCGGTTTGAATATACAGTGTTAGCAGTACAAATGATCCTGCTAGACTGGCCTACACAAGTCGTAAGTCCGCAAGCAGGTAAATGGCGGCACGATAAAACTTACCGTACATATTGTGATGAAGACTATCAGGACTGTGCGGCTCTGGCCGCTTATGGCGTACGTTCGTAGTACAAAAATAACTAAACGTTCAAAGATGAGGGAAATTTTACAAGTGGGTAATGGTGTTCACTTTCGGCCACTGCGATTCCAAAGAGGTTGAAATCTATATGAAATAGGTGAGTTAAATATACCCATACCAGAGACGACTCACAAACTATCGTGATATGGACATGGAGACACCGCTTTAGATGGAATCAGCGATTAAGCACGTCCTTGACTCATTAAATACGAACATTGATAGAGATGTCCGGAGTCGCGGCATCTACATTATAATAAATTATGAGTCAAGGGAGAAAATGGTTCAGAGGGTATCCTACAGTAAACCATCAAGGGTACATCCACAAAAGGGGAGTACCGAGATAGTAAAAACAGGGTTTTCGTAAGGGACCGTTTCGATGGCCAGATTAAAGCCGCCTGGAACAAAGAAATGACGGAGTCCAGAGAGGTAACCAGAAGTGTAATCGGAATACCTCGAGATCCATCGTTAAGAGGTAGTCGTAAAGCTGTTTGAATGCATCGGTAAATGAATGAAACAATGCACCGTGGCCAGGGAAATTGACAAACCAGGATTACCAGGCTCCCAACTTCGAGATGGTCAGTGTCTCGGACGCCTCATTTAGCATGCTAACTTGCCATGCACATACTGATGGAGATTTTTTTAGTGACTGAATTGTGTAGCCTTGCGTGCATACCTTGACAATTTGAATGCGTGAAGCAGATAAGGCTATGTTATGGAGAGTACCGGGGTCCATAGTGTCATGAGAAGGAATGACTGAGTCTTCTCCAGCGCCAGCTGGCTACTGGAGGTATATATATATTGACAAGAATAGAGGTGGCATTATACAGCCAATCGGATCTGATGCAACCGCAGTACTTTCCTTGATACTCGCCACAAGTCCGCGCAGGCCGGCGTAACATAGAAATTGTGTAAATTACGAGATCTAGAGGTTTCCCAGCTGCATGGTTTCAAGGCCTAAAATCTGGAATAAAAGGCTTGGATCCTAATGTAGCGGTAGAGAAATCAGGTATTCATTAGTTCGTGGCAGGGCACCTTGGAACGACCTTTGCGAACAAGGTTCAAAAATACTTGGCAGGCCCGGAATGATCCGGAGCTTGGTTGACATGCGGCAGTACGCTTGAAGCACTAAAGCTTCAAGTTGTACCTCTTGAGTTCTCTACATACGTTAAGAACTGACACAACAGCGCCGAAAATTGATAGAGCGGGAAGTTGGCACGGTGGCCACGTGGAATCCGTCCCTCAGGCTACCGGGATATATGGTTCGTAATAGGTTAAGACGGATTGAAGACGGATCACCGATGCCTGTTCAAGTTTCGTGTATCAGACACAATCCTCCGACCTCCTCGCCGATATCTATGGAGCTCTCCCCTGGTGTCCGTTTTCTGGCGTGCAATCTACTTCTACCAGCAATCTCGGTGTTTCTCGCGCGAGGAGTTGCTAACGCTACCCTCGGTTTAGCTGTATCTCCCTGGACTGTCCTCTGGGTTTCTGCTACGGGAGCTGCTTCTCTCGCAGTGATCCGGGCTGCTGCCACCGCAGTGTACCATGAGTTCCAAGCAAAGTCGATGGGGGCTCGACTCGCTCCGAGAGTGAGGGGAAGGTGGCCAGGAAACGTCGATGTCTTGAGGGAATTGCTAGCAATATACGAGACGGGTTACCTTGGTGGGTTGATCATCTCCTAATTCATCAAACTTTGACCCATCTTTCAGGCGACGGATTCTATGGCATGGTCGAATCTTTGGGCCCTGTGTTCAATCTCCGGCTCCTTGGGACCAGTCACATATTCACCGTGTCCCCTGAGCACATTCAGATCATCCTGGCCACAGACTTCAGCAATTATGTCAAAGGTAGTCCACGTATCAGTGCCGCTACATTTTTCTCACTTTTCCCGTCGTTCCGAAGGCGAAAGATTTCGCAGCTGCATGGATTCTGTGCTCGGAGTAAGTGATGCGCGCCCTCGACACGTTGGTGAAATTCAATCAAGCTCAGGACGGAGTCTTCAACTCAGATGGTAAGTGGTGGTTGTCATTTCTTGGAAATAGCTTGATAACATTCACAGATGAAATATGGTCGTTCCACCGCTCAATGACCCGGCCGTACTTTGCCCGGGATCGAGTCCGGCACTTTGAAATATTCGACGGGCATGCCGAAAAAACCATTGCTCTGATTAAGAGCCGGATGAAGGAAGGCTACGCCGTCGATTTCCAAGTACGTTGAACTGTTTAATCCTCCGGCTTGCCTCGACCTTGCCTACAGGATCTCATAAGCCGCTTCACCATGGACGCAGCGACCGACTTTCTCTTCGGGACATGCGCCAACAGCCTCTCGGCGGTCCTTCCCTACCCCTTCAACGCGTCTTCTAATACGCCATCAGCCCGGTCCCAGCACGCTAATGATTTTCCGACAGCATTTGGTGAGGTGATGCTCCAGATCGCTTTCCGCGAGCGGGTTGGATGGGTTTGGCCTCTGCTTGAAATCTTTGGGGATCGAACCGCAGAATCCATGAAGACCGTTAGGAAATTTGTGGACCCTATCATTCGGAACGCTGTCGCGCGAAAGAAGCGGAACAAGAAAGTTGATAATATGGAATTCGCGGGAGCGGACACAGGCGAAAACGATACTTTACTCGATGAGCTTCTCAACTCAACCACTGGTATTGGTGCTTACAATAATATGAACTAAGACTGATGGGTCGAGTACTACAGATCCCAAGCTACTGAGAGACGAAACGTGAGTCGCTGCGATAAATAGTTTCACTGTCTGATGGTTGCGGCTCGATAGCCTCAATATATTGCTTGGTACGTTGTTTATGCAATTTTCTTTTCATCGTTCTCGACTAGATATGCAGCTGGAAGAGAGACGACTATGAACAGTCTGACAATCGCCGTATATTTGTTCGTCTTCTGCCTTTTCGTCCGTTAACCAGCTGAGGGTTTTTGTCCTCAAGCCTTGCAATGTACCCAAAGGTCACGGCTCGTCTGCGCGAAGAAATCATGACCGTTGTGGGCCCTTCGGGTCCACCGTCATACGACGACATCAAGGAAATGAAATATCTCAAAGCTGTCATCAATGGTACATTGGCCAACTTTGTCCAGATTAATCGCTGAACCGCCCTAGAAACCTTGCGACTCTATCCACCTGTGTGCGTTCCCTCGCGGTTAATTGTAATGCAGCGCTAATATATAAATATTCATCGTAGCCCATTTAACGTCAGGTATTGTTGTGTGCATCCTGGCTACTCACTCTTGCTCAACTGCGCCATTCACAGAGAGACCGTGAAGGCCACCACTTGGCCCTCCCCAGATCCTAAAGAGAAGCCAATCTACATTCCCGCAGGCGTCAAGTCTGTGTCTTACAATTTTGTCGAACCAATTGTTGAACTTTTGCAATTAGGGTTCCGTACTCAGTCATGATAATGCAGCGCCGCACTGATCTATGGGGACCAGATGGTAAGTTATAATCCCGGTCTTCTTTATTTTGATCTCCATTAATGTTGTACTCGAGCCGACGAATTCGACCCTGACCGCTTCCTGGATGAGCGCGTCAACAAGTACCTGTCCAATCCTTTCCAATTTTTGCCGTCTGTTGTTTAATCGAATAAAAATACGGGAATGCTGACCGTCACTTAGATTCAACGGCGGCCCTCGGATCTGCTTAGGACAACAGGTATAGTCCTGCATATTCAATCCCCAACTCAAGTTGACTTTGACGGCCTGTCCAGTTCGCATACAACGAGATGTCCTTCGTCCTCATCCGGTTGCTTCAAAATTTCTCGTCCATATCTCTCGATGTTGACGCATGTTCCCCGCACTGTCGCGTGCCCGAAATTTGGGCAGGTCAACCTGGTCGGAAGGGCGTCGAGCAATTTAGGCCCAAAGCCCATTTGACAATGTACACCTTGGTGAGTCTGGAAAGAGGCCCACAACCCAATGTTTATTATTTCCCTTCTCCTACACGCTAGGGCGGTCTATGGGTTAAAATGGAGGAGGCGTAGCTGCCCCTCGCCTTTTTTTATTCAACTTTTGAACAAGGCGCCTGGCTTTGCGAGGAAAATAACTCGATATGGATTGTTAAACGTTTTTGTACTTTACGCTTGCGTGATTCAATATCTACTTGCGAAAATTGTCACTGGCAAAACTCAACCAGAACGGTTGAAAAGTGATTTGTAATGCCATCAGCCAATCGGCGTGATTATTCTCTCACGCTTTTCCGACACATTCAAAGAAAATCGAAGCCTGCTAGAAAGGAAGGACGGGCGGACGGACGTGAAGCTCTGAAGCTTCGCAGCGGCGGCATTGTCTACTGTATGGGATTGGACCGAGAAGTAGTACTTTGGACCGACGGGCTTGATTTGTCATCACCTCGGCCTCCAGTCGGCCAAACTTGCTTACAACTGACCACCATGTTGCGGACAGCGCTGCGCTCTACAGTACGCATTGTCTCTCGAACAGACCTCTTCTATAAAACCTAAATGACAAGCGTAGCTCACACTCTCGCGGCAAAATGTACTCGCATCCCACCGCATAGCCGCCCGCTTTCTCAGCCAAGAGGCGCGCTCACAAATACAGAACGCCGTCTCCGCCAGCCCAGTGGTGCTTTTCATGAAGGGGACGCCCGAGCAGCCCCAATGCGGATTCTCCCGTGCAGTTGTCCAAATACTCGAGTTACAGCAGGTCCCGACAGAAAAACTGCAGACGTACAACGTCCTCGAGGACCCCGAACTACGTTCCGGGATCAAGGAGTTCTCGTGCGTTACCTGCGTATTGGCCCTTCCTAGTCTGACATAACGGGCGCCCAGCGACTGGCCAACGATCCCGCAGCTGTATGTGAACGGAGAATTCGTGGGCGGCTGCGACATTTTATTGTCAAGTGAGTCGCGCATGCATACCGTCCTCCCGCGGCTTTCTGACACCTTACTTCTGTAGTGCACCAATCCGGCGAGCTAGAAAAATTCCTGGAAGGAGCTAATGTCATCCCAGAAGTCGTGGCCCCGCCCGCGGCTCCTGCATCCTAATCATATGGTCCTTTATTGCGATCTCAATTGTATATTGTCACGGTATCTTCCACCATAGAACACGGCGTTCTCAGGCTACTGTCCCAGTGTAGTGGACGACAGCTATCCATTGTCCGGGTCCCGTCGTCGCCGCCGGTTCGCAAGATATCCGGGTGCCGCAACTGAGCGCGAATTCATACGAGCACATCCGCGGGGTTGAAGGCGGCCGGAGCGTGTGTGGCGGCGCAAACGCGAAACCGCGGGCGCCGAATCCCAAAAGAACAACGCCACAGCAGCGGACGAGTCCCGAATTCGAGCCTCAGGATGTCTGGCATGAGTCGCACAAGCTGCTCTTCCCGAGAGATATCGGCGCCATTTTTGTGCTGCAGATTAGAAAGTGAATCTCCATCAGCGGTCAACATTAATGAGCTAAATAGTACACGATTGAAAAGAGAGTGAGGTAGAACTAGCTATAAGTAGGTCGCAAGGGACAATATGTAGAGAGAAATGCAAGAGTTTTGGCTGGATGTTTGAGAGCAGGCGCAGAACAAGCTGCGGTGTAAACCGGGAGTGGGTGGGGCGTGACGGGGTCGAAAGCGTTGCGGCAGACGTGTCGATGGCGTAGGCAAGGTTAAGTTAGGTGGGTTTGCCGAGAATTAGGCGTGGTTTTGAGTAGATCTTCTTCTTCGGGCATCTACAAAAAATGTACAAGGACTGGGAGTCGTGTCAGTGGGTACGCCGGGAACAGGGCATGTATGACTACTCACCAGAAACACGCACGGGCAGCCAGCAGCCAGCGCTCACGCCCGACAGCACATCGCCGCCCAGAACCCCTTTGGCCGCCCATGGCCGCCCTCGTCCTGCTCGCCCACCCGCTCCATCTGGTCGTAGACCCCCATCCCCCGCGCCGTCCCGCCCACCGCCAGCGCACCCGAGCCCTGCTGCTGCTGCCCATACAAGAAGCTCTCTGATCCGTTCCCGTTACCGTTCATGCCCAGCCCCCGCGTCGCGGGGTTCGGCGAATGGCGCCCGTACTGCCCCGCCGCGCTCCCCGCGCGCACGGGCGTGATCGGCCCGCCCGTAGCGCTGTTGTAGCCGCTCCCGCTCGGCGCGGCCGCGTACGGGTGCGGCGCGAGCCCCGAGCTCTGCTGCTGCTGGCTCGTCCGCCGCGTCGGGGCGAGCGGCTGCACGCTCCCGATATTGCTGTTGCTGTTCTCGCGCGGCGCCGCGGTACGTCGGCTCTTGTTGACGTGCGCGGTGGGGGGGCTGAGGACGAGGGGCGTCGGCGAGGCGCTGTCCTGTACTTGCCGCGACGCACGGTGCGCACGCTCGCGCTCTCGTTCCCGGCGGTGCTCGCGCTCGGCGCGCTGGCCTTGTGGTGTCGAGGCGTTGGCATGCGCCTGGGCGAGGAGGGCAGAGGGCGTCTACAAACATCGAGGCCGGTGAACATGAGGTAAATTGAGAAAAATGAAATACATACGCTACGCGCATTGCTCGCTTCCCAACCTTTCCCGCCGTTGAGCAGCATCCAATCAAAGACAAGGTCCTCTTGCTCGCCGGAGGACTTCATCACCTTGGTGAAGAGCTCTCGCAGGAAGTCATAGTCCGGGGTCTCCTCGAACCCGAGTTTGCGCACATAGTTCATGTAGATCCCAAATTCCTCTAGCAAAGCCATATTAAAACAACGAAGCAACAGCAGAGCACCGCACTGCGAGAAGGGCGGCAAGAAGGGACGCACCAGGGAACCCCTCGCACAGCTCCACGATCGGCGTCGTCTGCTTCTTCTCACCGATCTTCTCGTACTTCTGCTTGTTCGTGGCCGCGCGCAGACCCTGCCACGGCAGCCCTCCGCGCAGAAAGTACATGAACACATGTCCCAACGACTCGAGGTCATCCCGCCGTGACTGCTCCCGTCCGAGGTGAGTGTTGATGGACATATACCGCGCAGTACCCGAGAGAGACTTCCGCTCCCGGTACGGTATATGCACCTTGGTTTTCGGATCGCGGTAATGTTTTGCCATCCCGAAGTCTGGGGTGCAATGGAGTGAGTGATGGCCGCCATCAATGGAGAGGTGATTGCAACAGGATGTAGAGGATTGGGGAGGCGGTTTGGGAGAAAAACATACCAATAACATGAATCGTGTTGGCATTCTTAGTCCCGGGCACGCCGATTAGGAAGTTGTCTGGCTTGATGTCGCGGTATATTAACGACTTCTCGTGGATAGCTTGTACACGAGTGACCTGCATCAGAGCCGAGCGCGTTTCAGGAAATGAAGCGAAACTTTAAGTGGAGCCGACCATTTGCTTTGCAGCCATGCAGACCGTCTTGACTGTGAACTTGCGTCCGCACATGTCGAAAAGGTCTTCGAGGTTCGGGCCGAGCAGGTCGATGACCAGGACATTATGAAGCCCTTCCTGACCGAAATGGTGAACTTGCGGTACACCAGCTGCAGACGGTGCATGAGAAAAAAGTATCAGGGTTGCAACGACACCAACGTACGGGTGCCATTCAAAGTCCTGTATGAGCGGAATTCGTCGCGTAACTGAGGAGCGTCCGATTTCCGTGGTTCCTGCGATCAGCAGGGTCAATGGTAAGAAATGAAGGTAGGACGGCTGGTCGACGTACGAATTTGATGGCGACCGGGGTGTTGGCCAGCATTTTGGTGCCTAAGGGTGTAAAGGTGAGACACACGTAGATGGGACGCGCATGAACGAAATAAAGCGCAGGACCAACGTCGCAGTGCGATAGACAACGCCGCTAGCACGCTGCAAAACGTTGGCCGCCTCCATGCCCGATGAGTGCGACCCTTGGGTTGCCCGAACAATACGGAGAGAAGAAAAAAGTAGGGGTACTATGTCTCACTGAGCAGAGGCGGCGAAAAAGATGCAGGCGCATGCTGAGTGATACCGTAGACCGCGGTGGGCCGTTAAACAGACATCCCGAGCCCCAAATCGGACTGCGGAGTCTTCCCGAGGCGGGAGAAGGACAACAGCGACAGATACAGCTGTCTCGCGAGGGCCTCAACCGGCACCCTCTGAGCCGCACGGAAAGAGACAGGAAAGACAAGAGCAAAACGCACCCTCAAAGACGACACCAAAGGAGCCTTCACCGATTTTCTTGCCCACCCGATAGTGGTTCCCGACGATGCCATTCGAGGTTGTCGAGGACGAGGGATGTGAGGAGGAGGAGGCGATAACGTGTGGGGTAGACATAGAGTCTGGGTATCCTAGGGACGATTATAATAGTTATAAGGAGAGGAGCCGCGCAAGAGGGAGAGGCAAGACGACGAGCCGCCGTTTGGGGAGTCGACACGTGCCACTCACGTGACACTCCGGCCTACATTCCCGGCTTCCGTTTATTCAGGCACTGCCGCAGCAAATGCATTCCTTCTGCATTCTTCTCTTCTGAGACAGCCTTCATCGGAGAACTGGGCGGAGGATCGCCGTTCATTCCGCCCTGCTCTGTAAATTCAAGCACCCCAGACTCCGCAAATTAACCCCCTGATTCTACTACAGTGAACTCCCAGCAATTGCAACAATTGCAAGCCGACTCGTCTTCACCGACTCCGAATTCTCCTAGAGCGGTAGGTTAAAGCAAAAACAAGGGATACCAGCCGAGGTGTTCTCTTCGGTTTCGTCGGTGTTCTTATCTACGCTACATGTCTCTTCCGTCGTCCGACATTCTCCAAATTCTTTTCAAGCGCCATCAGAAACGCGCGCATCAGACTAGTCGCGTAACAGACTACTAACAGCGGCTGGGGCCCGAATGATTCCAGCCCCTGGACACACTTTTTCGGACCCTTTCCCTCTGTGTGGCGGCCAAGGACCTCAAAGGACCCTCTTAGCCTGTTTCCTGTCGCCGCGATCGGGCCGTTTAGATGGCAGACTTCTTCAATTTACGACCCTGCGCAGATGGGGGTACGATGCTGTAACACTTACGCGTGTATCTCCTGCAGGCGCACGAATGTCATATTGGCGCCTAACGGTCCGGGTTGAAGGTGATATCGACGCACGGGAAAGACGTGAACAACGGCCGGCAGTGAGGCTCGCTCAGCGCTCAATTGCGCCGAGTGGGAAGGCACTCGAATGAGAGGGCATGTCTTTTGACAGTAACGATCATCCAAGAGGACTAGAGGCGGGGTCGGGGCGGGTTGCCGATGTCGCCAGAGATAGAGGCGAGACATGTCCTCCTCGGCCCACTGCCTTACCACTTTCATTAAAGGGGCCAGGCGTGCTATCGGGCAAAGGCGGAACCCCAAAATCGCCCATCCAATGGCCGTTCGAAACCGCATCGCGGAAGACGCGCGCGTAAACGGACCGGATACCATAGCCTGTCCTCTTCATTTCCTACCCATCGCCTACGGCCAATCCCAATCTCAGAACGTGTATAGCAAAAATAGCCCTTCAATGAGGTGAGGTGAATATAGGCGAGGATCGAGTCGGATTCGAAGACGGCCCAAGAAGGAACCATGGAGCCTACGTTATCTGTCCATCTCTGCTCGCGCATCTTGCTGCCCATATCGGCGAGAGAAGCGCGTTCGCCGAGGGCCAAGAGCGTAGACGGGGCCCCCAGGGCTCGAGAGGGTTCTGAATCTCTGGAGCGCAAGATCGGGCGGTCGGACCATCGCCATGTGCGCGCGCGCCTCGGAGCCTTGGAATTCGCGAATACAGCAGCAGAGCGCTGCCAGGGGGGTCTCGATGCAGTAGGATCTCCGCGGAAGTTCAGCACGTTCGGTATATGTGCAGGTTGCAACATTTGCGGGTCAACCCAATGCATGTGAATCGACAAGAGGGAAAAAACCTGGATCCCAGGAGGTAAGCATGCAGCAGGAACCATCGGTAATATTCGGAGAGGGACCACCAAACCATAATTGCAGAACAGGCCATTCCGCGACGGAGAAATGGTGAACAACACTTTGAAGCAAATGTAGTCCGAAGAGAGACCAGAAAGTACGAGTAACCAAGAAGCTTGTGTACGTAGATATCCTGGGGAGGGACTGATAGACGCAGCAGGAAGTCCGTACGTACGCTCAGAGCAAGTACTAGCGCAGATTTTTCCGTTGGTGTGAATGGTTCAAGCCCCTGTAGTAACAATCAAGAGGAAAGGCCCTCAGGGCCTGATCCATATTGAGTTTTATCGACTATCATAAAACTTGTGGAGTCTGACTACGGGAGACTAGGCCTGATCGGGTGCTCTAGAAGTTCTCTAGAATTTCTCTAGAATTCCTATTCTGTCTCTTGCTCGTCCCCTCATGTGCTTTCCACATATTTAAGCTGTTTTTCAATAAAATTTTGCTGATGAGAGTGGTGAACATGTTAGCCAACTTGAAGTACTAAAGATTCTAGGATTCTTCAAGAATTATGCTAACTTAGAAAAGCTTAGAATGTCAACAACTTCACCTGATTTGCCTCGCACATCTCTCTCCATGATAAGAATCCATAGATTATAGATTTAGTTAGTCCTAGAGTACACAGAGAGACGGGATAATGGTGGGATTGAGAGTCTAGTAAAATTCTTGAGAAAAATTCTCGTGCACCCGATCAGGCCCTGAGAATGGGTAAACTGGAAACGGTTCGCAATTTTACATGTAGTCCACTTGATTCGCCGCGCCTTGCAACGCGCTCGGTTTTCCACGGTTCAAATTTAGCAGGATCAGATTCAAGGTCTTCTGAAAGTGTTCATCAACAAGGGCTGAACGATGAACCTCGC
Organism: Mycena latifolia; assembly: GCA_029289555.1. Classification (NCBI taxonomy): domain Eukaryota; kingdom Fungi; phylum Basidiomycota; class Agaricomycetes; order Agaricales; family Mycenaceae; genus Mycena; species Mycena latifolia. The sequence continues at coordinate 184,680 of JARJLE010000063.1, read as the reverse complement.
TACCAGAGAAAATGAATAGTCAAGTTCGTCGTTATAAGTGAATACAATTGCTGTTGTGATGTTTCTTTTTTGCCCCTTCAAATTGATTCAACTTCAAAGAGTAGAATCTGATTCTGATTCTCTGAAATTCAACATTCAACAACGGCCGTAGCTAACTTGCAATTGAGATGCGTTACAACAATCCGTAACATGTCTGTCCGTCAAGTTGAAACTGAACTCGTTCAGGTTGAACAACGCGTTGCCGGAAAAATAGATAGTTCAAAGATACACGTGAGATACAAATGCTACAGAAATCCGGAATGTGTCCGTGAAGATGAAAATCTAACGAGATCTCGGTAAAAATACAACTGGCAGCCTCCCTCTCCTAGTTACAAAATAATCGCATAAATTGTCCTCCCAAGACCGAACGTCGAATCCCTCCTCGAAATGCATGTCGAACTTGGTCATTAGTGTGCAGATGAACATGCGCATCTCCTGCGGGGTCGAGTGAGAAGCGCGTAATTCTACGGAGTAAGTTCACAGACCTGGCACGCCAAATTCTTGCCTATGCAACTGGCGGGTCCAAAGGAGAATGGAATAAATGCAGAGGTGTCGTGAATAATTTCGTCAGTGCTCTTGAATATCGCGGGTTTCAAGGCACGTTGTTCGTCGGCAGAAAGCCATCGTTCAGGGAAGAAGGAGTCGGGGGCCGGCGAAAAGTATCGCGGATCGCGCTGGAGGGAGTAGGAGTTGAGCGCTACACCGGTGCCCTCGGGAACAAAGCTGAAGGGAAGGAAATCAGAAAAATGAGCGGTGCATCGAAGTCATGCAGACATACTGTGGGCCGATTGCGTGTCCGCCGCCTCCGATAAGCGGCGCGCGCGGACTTCCGCTTAGAACTGCTGGAAACAGGCGGAGTGTTTCGTTACTGTCCATGTTTGTCCGTTAGATGCGTATTCGAGCAATAGAGTCGGTACTCACATGCATGCATTCAAGTATACTAACCGTTTCTGGGCATCACAGTCCAGAACATCGGCTCCGAGAGAGTCTATTTCGACTTGGAGGCGAGAATAGGTGATTGGATTACCTGGACGAAATGCGAGTGAGAAAATTGGTGCAGTGATATGCAGTTCTGAATCATACACAGGAGAAACCAAAAAAGGTTGCATAAAGCTGTTGAAGTTGTTTCTGATCCCGCCACGATTGCACCAGAAGAGTCAGAAATAACCTGCGCCAAACTCGGCGGCTCGGCTTCCAATCCTGCCTCGTCAATCTAAACCAGCGGCCATGAGAAACGATCAGACCTTCCCTACAGAACGTACCAAGTGATAGAATATGTCTTTGCGCGGAGACCCATGCAATTTTCTTGCGATAGCGCAGTTGATAGCGTAACTCCTGAATTTCTTGACATTTCTGGCGAAGCCAGGAATCCAGAGGGAAAGTTCTCCGATCCAAGGTACGTGGCCCATGAATAGTGCGGCTCTATGATTGTCATTTGTCTCGGAAATTCGACAGGAAGGTGTGAAATGAACCCACGGTAAATAATCATTGACCATGGCATACAGCCCATCTTTGTCCCCGTCTCGCATCAGCTCGACGCCGCCACCGAACCTAGGTGCTGTATGAGCCATTAATGTATTTCCAGATTCAAGAGTCTCACACAATATCATTCATCACATCATACCTGATATTGAACAAGGTCAACCACAGCTTTGAGGAACAGTAGCAATGTCACTCACATGAACCGGCCCATCCAGTCGGACAGGTCGACGCTTCGTCCACTGTTGTCGGTGAATATTTCGACTAGCTGGGCTAGCCTGTTGCGGAATTTCTCGTCATATTCCCTTAGTGCGGAGGCACTAAAAGCTCTATTCCAAATTCGGCGTCTGCGACTGTGTTCTTCGGGAGCGCGCAAAGCTAGGAGAGGTCGTACGGCCTTGTTCTCAGGCAGGCGGCCGTCCCACCCTAGACAACTAATTTAAACGAGATGACAGAAGACTAAAAAGAACCATACATTGTCCCTTAGGCATTCCCTTTGTCCCGAGCATAGGCGATATAGCGCTCTTATCGGAAAAGGAAAGTTCGTTTGGACCTGCACAGGAATTCAGACCCAGAAGACCTGGGCGCAGGAGTTGATGTTACCGATTCTCACAACGTCGCCGTAGCGCCGATGAAGTTCCCTTATCATCAGATGTTGCTTACCGCCCAGAGCGATGCCGGCAAACCAGAGCTTTGAGACCTTGCAGAGCACCGGCCCTGGGTAGCTTGCGAGCGGATGAAATGGTGAAACTCTGTACAGAACCACGGAGGTAATGATTGTGGAGAAATATGTGAGGAACGAAAGTCCAATCGTCGCGAGGATGCCATTCCCAGGGGGGACAAGTAAAGGCGATAGAACCAAGGGAGGCAAGACCAGAAGGGATGTGAACAGCGGTACACTTTGCGGCTCCAGGCGGTTGAATAAGACGTGGCATCCCTTGGTAAAAGTCAGTGAATAAGAAAGTCGGAAGATATGATATATACCAGCCCAGCAACGGCTACTAAAGCCCCTGGGAATATCGAAGGTACAGGATCCATGCCTGTTTCCCAGAAAGTAGATGAGTGGGTCGTCGTAAGGTAGTCGTGTGTCCGAAGTCCTTTATAAGTGGGCGTCGTGGTAGTCGTGAGGGGGGGTTGTTTAGGTATACGAATCCCTTTATAAGGGATGGAAGGTTCCCGTGCGGAGCGTGACGCCACCACCAAGATACAGCTTTCATACTTGGAGATTATCTGGCACTGCCGTAAGACTAGAAATGACTGTAGCAAATGCAGATGACTACGACGGTCCCGACAGTGATTCACCAGAGACCCCCAGCTTGAGCACTGATCTGGACGACACTGCCGGGCTGTAGCGGGATGGAAATGGAAACATCGGGAGTCTTAAGCATCTATAGAAGCTCCGAGACAGAATAGAACGCACGGACTGAGGTGGTGGCTCAGACGGCGTGCTGCGAGGCCGCAGTAATGCATGCGGAGTGTAACCTTGTATAACCTAGATTCAGGATATGTCGTCTGCCGGCTCTTGATTGTCGCGCATCGCAGCAGTCGTAAACGGAAACAGGTCTTCGATTCATTCTAGTAGTTATCTGACCGAAAGCAATGCAGGGGGTACCCGGACAAGGACTGATAAGCACAGGCCCAGCGTGCCGCCGCCGGTGGCCGTTAAAGCGATGTGTTGATGTGTGTCGTGTCAAGTTCATCATGCCTCTTCTCTTTCACAACACCCAAGTGACCGTCAAAGCCTTTGCCATCTCAGTTCCTTTGCTTCTCCGACTCAAGGACTCCTGTATGCCTCTTCTAAGGAACACGAGCATAACACAGCTCTCCAGGCCTATGGCCGCTGTAACAGGCTCGGATGCAATTCAAGTCAGACATGGGATGTCCAACATCGGGAATGGCCGAGGCGGTTGGCTGTGAGAAATCGACCGCTTCGAGATTTCTCGCCAGATGCGCCGTCGCGGAGACCTTCAACAAGTCCCGAGCAAGCTCCGAGTCGCCGGCTGTAGTATAGTCGGCTGTATAGTATATTATTGCAATCCCGGCTGCTGCTGTTTCCTCGATTTTTTTTAATAGAAATTGCTGTGGACATGACGTGTAGTATTTATTAAAGATCGCCGTCGAAGGCATCTCCGAGTCATCTTGCGGCCGTTTGTCTAAGTTGAGGGTGTGACGGAGTTGTGTCACAGACATCGACGTGAAATCTGCATCATCGCTCTTCTTCCAATCTCGACATTTTTCCCGATAATCATGGCATCTAATTCGCTTTCGGTCCCGTCTGATAGAGCAAAGGTCAGCCAAGATCTCAGCCGCGCTGCGGACGTTCTGCAGAGCATGCAAGCACAAGGCGACCTCGCACCGCCAGGTCCTTCGGGTTCACCGAACATTCCTCCGGCTGTCTTCGGAGCAGGTGGGCGTCAGGGCTCCATGTTAGTGGCGTAACTTCGTCCGTTCTCTGCTCAAAGATTGACGGATTGCGAAGGCTGAAGCAGTTTGACCAATCGGCCGTAACAAGCCGTAAAGGATCGCAGGCCCCTACTCCGCCTCAGTCTGTTAAAGGCATCGGGAAGAAGGGTAACTTGTCTGGGTTCATGGTGACTCCAGAAATTAACTATACATTAGTCGCGAAGCCGGACTACTCGGAGTCCAAGATCGTGCTAGCTATGGTCTCTGTTCCCTTCAGATTTATTTTGCACGATTAATTTAACGCGGGATAGGTTGGCTTACCTGCCCGAGGGAAATCATACTTGAGTAACAAATTGATGATATATCTCAAAGTTCGCTCCCATCTTGGCGTCTTGTGCCTAACTGATGCTCTTGAAGTGGCTCGAATACGACGTGAAGGTGTATCCGTATCGTTGTATCAATCATTTTCAGTGACTGATTATCCTTAGGTCTTCAATGTCGGACAATTAAGGCGGACTAGGGCTAGGCAGAAGGCCCAACAGTACACTATCTCCTTGATTATGCATGCTGTCCGTCTGAAAATGTCTCTAGGAGCGGCATTAAGGAGGATCATAGTGCCAACTTTTTCAGCCATGATAATCCCGAAGCCAATCTGTCTCGCGATCGCCTTGCCGAGGATAGTCTGGAGATGCTTATTAAATGGTTGAAAGACGGCGGAAATGTTGGCATTCACGGTATGCCAATGCTGGACATTTCAGGGCCTTGATTCATTACTGCCACCAGATGCTACGAATAGTAGCCGGAGCCGAAGAGCTAAACTAGAAGCCAGGGTCAAGAAAGAGCCTGGCATGATGTTGATTTTTCTCGAGTCAATATGCGACGATCCCGCTGTCATCGCGGCTAACGTTGCCCTCAAAGTCAGCTCAGGAGACCCCGATTACAAGGATACCTCTCCGGAGGAAGCAAAGGCCGACTTTCTGCGCCGCATTCACGAATATGAAAAGGTGTACGAAACAATCACCGAGCCGCATCTATCCTACCTCCGCATTACAAATGTAGGACGGGAGGTGACTGTTTCTAGGATCAATGGCTACCTCTCCAGTCGAATCGCCTTTTATCTCATGAATCTGCACCTCAAACCCCGCAGCATATTTTTCTCCAGGGTATTTACGCCGGAACGATTTATTATTGTCTCCAACTAATCACTTGACATGTAGCATGGGGAGAGCCAGTACAACGTCGAGGGTAAGATCGGAGGCGATTCCCTTTTATCCCCTCGAGGTATGGAGTACGCAAAAGCTTTGCCTGCTTTGATCAGGGACAATATCGGCGATCAACCGTTGACGGTGCGGCGTATTTCTTAATCATTCCTAAAGATATTCTAAAATATAGCAAAGGTGTGGACGTCTACTTTGAAGCGTACTATGCAGACAGCAGACCTTCTCAGTTACACCAAGCTGACCTGGAAGTCGCTGGATGAATTGGATGCGGGTGTGTGTGATGGCATGACGTACGAGGAAATTGAGGTATCCACTTTCCTTCCCCGAACCGACCGCAACTAAAATTAAATTAGCAAGCCTATCCCGATGATTTCGCGAACCGCGACGAAGACAAGTTCAACTACCGCTATCGGGGTGGCGAGTCGTACCGCGACGTCGTGGTAAGGCTAGAACCCGTAATAATGGAGCTTGAGCGCCAGGAAAATATCTTGATCATCGGGCATCAGGTATGAGCTTAGTCTGCATGATTTGTGCCCTAGTCTGATTTTCTGGAAGGCGATTCTCCGGTGTTTGTAAGTGAAAAGTCCGACGCGTGCGGAACCACCTAATGGGCCCCACCAGATACGCATATTTCCACTACCTTCCACAAGACGATCTCCCCTACATAAAAATTCCCTTGCACACTGTTATTAAACTTACTCCAAAGGCGTATGGATGCGACGAAGAACGGTTTGTTCTTCCTTCTTTTTCAACCACTGTAAGGTTGAATATCTATTTTTAACAGTTACGCCCTCCCAATCACTGCAGTTGACACTCATCGGCCAAAGCCGAAATCGGCCCAGCCTGTGGTCCAGCCTTCGACAGCCAGACAATATTTTGCACCCGATGACACGACCGCCTAGAACAGAACCCAGACGTAGAACAGCCCTGTAGGAGTCGAGTGTATGTCTAGAGACAGTAGAGACCACGACAAATGTATTGATTTAGGTTCTAAAGCGCTTACGTAACGGACATCGTCTCTTACGGCTACGGCCGCTAAACAACCTGCCTTCCCCAAAAATCTCGAATGGGCCCATTCTTCTCGCGCTGGGGATCAATATGTGGGGTTTTAACCGGGTTTATAAACGCGGAGTCAGGGGCGGCGAAGAACAAGCTAACGCCCACTCTATTACAACGCCGCACCAGTAAACCACTATGTCTTTTGCGGTCGCTCTTCGCTCTGTGGGCGCACGCCGCGCCCCCCTTGCCAACACCCGCTCGATACACGCGCTGAATACACCCTTTGGAGCGCCGGCGCCCCGCCCGACACCAACATCATTGCACGCCGAAGCATACGAGCCGGCAGCGCGTTTAAACGTCGTCGCGAACCCCGTCGTCGATAAATTCCGCGGCGTGCCGCTTGGCGCCTATCAAGTCGCGACGCCGTTCTATGAGGGGAGCGCCGATGCACAGACGGGGACGCGGACTGCGACGCAGACGGAACAAGCGGGGCGGAAATGATCCAGGGAATGGAACGGAAATGATTTAGGCAAATGAGATGCGGTCGGGGAGGCGATGGGGCAAGATGATTCACTATATACCAGCTGTATTAATGGCTGTACAACATGACTGGCTCAAGCAGTGTGGGCAGGACATCCACAGATTTGTTATTATTCCATGGATTAGATTTTGTGGCCCAAGAAATTTGCGAGGGTGTCTCTATTCGAAACGAAGGAGTGTCTGTTGGAGAGGAGCTCTTACTAATGTCAGGGTCATCCTTACGAAAGCCCCAGCCTCGCCCGCGGGGGAGAAAAAGACGAGGAAAAAACCCACAGCCACGCGCCCCAGGTGTCGGCGGAAAAAACAAACAAAAGAGACCAAGAAAAACCCGAGGACATGAAGACCGGACTGTAACCGTCATAATCATTTTGTTATTCCGTGGTCAGAATTTTGGTCCCAAGAAATCTCAAGGTGTCTTGATTCAAAATGACGACGTTTCTGGTGGAGGAGAGCGCTTTCTCTGCTGGCGTCATTATTGCACAACCAAAAGGCGAATACGCACCACAACCACGCGCCCCAGGCGCCGACGGGGAGCGAGAAAGAACGAGAAAAATACCAGAAAAATCAAGGAAAAGGGGAATGCGCCCACAACCACGCGCCTCAGGCGCCGGCGGTAAAGAGAAAAAAGAAACGAGGGAAAATCCGAGGTTAAGGTGTCTTTATTCAAAATGAAGACGTTTCCGGTGGAGGAGACCGCTTTCTCTGCTGGCGTCATTATTGCACAACCAAAAGGCGAATACACAGCACAACCACGCGCCCCTGGGCCAGACGCCGACGGGGAGCGCGAGAAAAAGACCAGAGAAATCAAGGAAAAGGGGAATGCACCCACAACCACACGCCCCTGGCGCCGGCGGTCAAGGGAAAAAAGAAACGAGAGAAAATCCGAAGTTATGGTTTACAGGAGAAGCGCGGGGGATACCGTTCATTGACGCACGCACGCCGATCTCGGATGACGACGAAGCGAGCTGAGCTGAGCCGGCGCATAATGAAACGACCCGGTTCAAACGGTTCATGGGAGTGACACTGAATGAGGCGACCGCGACGCTTAATCCCGTTATGGAGGGAGGAAGTGGACCAATAGGGCAGGGGGCGTCATATTTCGCAGGCTGGATTGGTGGAACGGAAAAATGCACCAGTCGGAGGGTGAGGATATTGTGTCAGTCTGCATACGTACCGTCCGATCTTTCTGGAAATTGGAATGCGGGGGAGGTGTCATGGAGGGGTGACATGCTTGCCGGGCGTGGGGCGAGGCTGTTTGAGAGGAATCCCACGGACGGCCTTGGCCACGCGAAGAAGTGGGGGACGGCTGCATGTACCATGGTACCACTGCCAAGGATTCGTTCAAGTGGAGATCGGCACCGTGCGACGGGGAAGGGAAATATTGGGGTTGGTTACGATGAGAATGAATGACATGGCGCAAACGTTGCTTAAACGCTTGGCTTGAGGTAAAAATCCTGGTCCATAAGGTGGTGGGACCACTGGCTGCGGCCATCTGTCGCTCCGAGTTGAACCGGAATCGCGGTTCGACAGCGACAGGTAAGTTTTCGACAGAGAGCAGGTACCAGAACCTATAGATGGCTAACAGAACCTTAGAATCGGGCCACCAAGAGAAAAACGGAGTCCCGGTGCCGTTTGCAGATCGCAGACGGGCCCGCATTGGTTCCACTGGCCCGGAAGGACTGGGAATACGACCCCCTAAAAAAAATCAGAGCTGCCTAGTGAACCAGCCTAAGAGCTCAGTTGCCGGCTAAAGAGTGCGGTGCGTGCGGCCCCAGCCATAGTTCCGCCGCGGCCAAAGCAATATTAATGGCACGGCCATGATTAGCTGGATCATGTAAAGATTTGATTGGTCTGCCAGTGTAGGCTCCAGGGAAATTGCATCACAGAGCGCCCACGGCGCCTCGAGCTTTCCGCGAGGCGGTGATGGTTCAAGGCAGAGATGTTGACAGGGTAGCGCCCAGGAAAGCGCCCAATCTTATCTTATCCATACTTTTGCTTCCATCAAATCGGCAACTTCCGGAATTCCGGCGCATTCTGTCGCCCCACCAGGTCTTTATTTCCAGGCATGGATTTCAACTCCACCTTGTCCGTTAATTTTAACTCGATTCCCAGTGGCATGTACCAGCCCTCCGACTTGGAGCTGGTTAAAACAGCTCAAGCCATCGAGGCACTCGAGCTCAAGAAATCTCAGCTCTTGAAAGAGGCTAGTCAAGTCGATCTCGAGCTGCGCTGCGCCCGAGCGAGGCACGGCAGGCTCCTCAATCAGAATGCGCACATATATAAGCTCCCGAACGAGATCCTCAGCCATATATTCATGCTCTGCCAGCAAGCTCCGGGGCCGAAAGCTATGCATGTGTCCTTCGAGGTGCTAGCCTCGCACGTCTCGAGTATGTGGCGCGAAGTAGCGACGGGAACGCCCCTTCTGTGGACTGCCATTGTGATCAAAGTGCGCCCACGGCAACTCCTCGCGGCGAAGGTACTCGAGTGGAAGCTCGCGCGCGTGCGCACGTACCTCGCGCGCTCGGGCACCTGCCTCTTCACGACCGCGTTCGATATCGTGGGGCCGTTCCAGGTCGACGAGATTCTGGACGTCATCTCCGTGCACGCCGCGCGCTGGCTACGCCTGTCTATTTCGATAAAGAACCCTCCAGCGGCGACGCTCGAAATCTGGCAGGCCCTGCACTCGCTCTGCGCGCCCGCGCTGGAACATGTGTCTATCTGGCTCACGAAGCTGTCCATGGGCGGGCATCATCTCTTCGACACGGACTGCACGCCCCTGATCTTCAGGGGCGGTGCGCCCTCGCTCAAGTTCGTCCGGGTGTCCGGCATGGCGCTCGGCTGCCTCCAGCCGCCGCTCGGGCTCGTCGAGACGCTGCACCTCAGTGGCTACCCCCTCAGCTACGCGTCCTTCCGCACGATGCTCGACGGGATCCCGAACCTGCTCAACCTCTCGCTGCACCGGATGCACTATCCTCAACCGGCCGGCGGATAGCGCGCCGATCGTGCTCCCGCACCTGCGCGCCTTGCGCGTGTGCGGGAACCTCGAGAACGAGATCGCTCAGCCTCACCGCATCTTCCGCGCATTTCGCGCGCCCGCGCTTGAGTCGCTCGTGCTCAAGGACTTTGACGCATTCGATGAGCAGGTGTTCCCGACGGTGCACACGCTCACGCTGCACGGGTGCCCCTTCTCCGCGGGCGAGATGTTCCGCATGCTGCGCGCGTTCCCCGCGCTGACGACGTTCCGCCTCGACGAGTCGCTCCCGGACATCCTCGATCTGCTGGGCATGCGCGATGGTGCGTCGGGCCAGCCGCCGTGGCCGAAGCTGCAGAATTTAGCGGTAACCCAAATGGAGGTGGGCGACGTCGGGTTGCTCTGCGATATGATCTCGCGCCGGCAGGCGCTGGGCACGCCGCTTGCGCGTGTGTTCCTCGACCGGCGCAGCCGCGTTGTGCTACGGAAGAAGGACCGTCTGGAGTGGCTACAGAAGACGCTACTAGTAGACCGCCACGATGGGTTTTATCCATGGCCTGTGGACCTGGGGTACGAAGACAACGACGAGGGCTTCTGGGACCCTTGATACTTGACCTCGGGCATCCGGCGACCCTGGTCCATGACCTCTTTCGACAGACGCGAGACGGCAGATGCAATAATATTTTTTACTTGGGTCTTCGGGCTGCTGACGTATCTTTGCGTCCTCGGTCTGTCGCGGGCCCGTTGTTTCGCGAGCATACACTACTGTAATAGCTCTTAATAGCTGCTACTTACACACTTAGACTTTCTTGCATATGAGGCATTTTTCCCATTTGGCCGATGGCCGAGACGCTTACATGTGATCGGCGGTTAGTCATAGGAATTGTTGCTGAGTGTACTCACTGATTATTCACTTGTATATAACCACACGTCTCCCGCAACCCACCCCCTCCTCCAATTCATCCTGCTTTTCTTCTTCCGCCTCCACCACCCTCCGTGATCTCGGTGCCCCCAATCCACTCTTCAATCCAGCCAGCATGGCGAACCGTGTGGTAAAGCTGAGCGTCATAAATGATCTGGTGCGCCTCAAGGCTCGAGTCGTCTTCTTGTTCCCCGGCTAAAAAATGTGCGCCAGATCTGCCCCAACTGCGCCGTGGGCCAGCACGAGCTCTTCTCCGCCATCGCCCATTGCCAGGACGACCTCAAGCTCCCGCTCGAGTTCCAGCTCGAGTTCCTGCCCTTCCGGCTCATCAACACCACGGTACTGCCCCAGGACTACCAGCCTAAGATCGAGAAGAAGGACTTTTTCACAAATACGTTCGGCGCGGACCGGTTTGAGCAGCTGCAGCAGACTATTGCCAAATGGGCGAATGAAAAGGGCGTGCCGCTGTGAGTGCTTTTGCATCCTATGTTCCGAGCCGATACTGACGGGGCCATGCACAGGTCGTTCCGAGGAGTCGTTAGCCAGTCGACGCGCGCGCACCGTCTGTCGCGCAAGGCGTTCCGCATGGGCGGGATGAAGCTGCAGCTCCCGTACCTCATGGCGATCTTCCGTGTGCACTTGCAAGAGGGCAAGGATGTCGCCGACGTCGGCGTGCTCTCAGACGTCGCCGCGGAGGTGGGCATGATGACCAAGTCTGAGGTGCGTCTACTGCCTGCCGACCCAACCTGCGTGCTCATCATACCCATTTATTTCCTCGCAGGCTATCGCGTTCCTCAAATCGAACGAGCTGGAGGACGAGGTGAACAACATGTGCGACGAGGCGCGCGCGAAGGGCATTACGGGCGTGCCGCTCACTGTCATCGACGGCAAGTGGGCCGTGTCCGGCGGGCAGTCGTCCGACGTCTTCGTGCAGGTGCGCCCCCTCCCATCTCCGCCCCCCGTCGTGCTGACGCATTGCAGATATTCAAGAAGCTCGCGGGCGTGCACATCTCTAATACGATGCCCCGCCCATTCGCCACCACCACCCTCGTGCCCCCCGCCACGCTCGTGGCTTAATCAAGGGTGTCGTCGCATAATTATTCGCTCGTCGTTCAATTATTGCATAGGACCTCGTCGCTTAGGTGTTAGGGGAGCCATGCTGTTTTTCTTTCTTTCTTTCTTCTTTTTCTCTGAACGCACGCACGGATCTAAGACGATTTCTAGTTTGTTTTCTTACTGTATCCACCACCAGTGTACCCATCTATACCGTTTGCAAACGACGAGGATTTTCAGAAAAAAATTGAGAAACGTCAAAATCGGCGACTTTCCATTGGATACCGGAGGCTTAGTTATGGTCTCGGCCCGGTCTCGGCGTGTTCTGTCAGCTTCTGCAGATCCTTGTCATCGCCCACACGTCATCACCTGTCATCGCTCACTCCTGCAGCTCAGTAATTTTCTGCGACCCACACAAGACTCCGACTTTCAAGTGCCGACTTGTGTGTCAGATTGAGCTAATTCAGCCTACATAATCAAGTCACTGGGCAACATGATGTTACATTTCAATCACCAACATCGACGTTTACTGGTTGTACGGTCCTGCCAGCTGGCAGTGGCAGCGCTGCTCATCCTCGTGGCGGCCCCGCACGACGCTCCGAAGGTACTTGAGCGTCGGTAATGCTGGCTTGTATGTCAGCAGGGGCGTGAGGCTGCTAATACATCCTGCATAATCAAGTCTCTGTTGAATCATCAATATCGACGTGGCTGGCTGGTTGGCCCAGGACCCGCACGGCACTCCGAGTTTGAATGCGCGCGGATAAGCGGATGTGCTTGCTTTTTTTGTGCTTACCTTTCTTTTTTCTTACCTGGTGCTATGTTAGCTCCGATCCGAGACAGACACTACCTCCTATTCCGACTCACACTGCTGGCAAATTGTTTCATTGGCCCCGCCCGACGCTCCGAGTCTTGGTAAGCGAAGAATTTTGCTGACTTGTGTGTGTCAGTCAGCTTGGGCTCGAGACCACTATGGCTAATTCCAACAACATAATCACCCCATCGACGTCGTTCAGCCTGATTAATTTTTCTTGGATCTTGGAGCTTGGCCCCGCACGACCCTCCGAACCGCTAAGTGCTAAGCGGGATTTTGCTGACTTGTAGCTTGGCTCTTAGCCTTAGAGACTGCTAAGGCTAATCCAAACGACATAATCGCCCCATCGACGTCGTTCAGCTTGATTTTTTTCTTCTTGAATCTTGGAGCCTGGCCCCGCACGACGTGCCGAACCGCTAAGCGCTAAACGGAATTTTGCTGACTCGCAGCTTGGCCATTGGGCTTGAGAGTGCTGCTATGGCTAATACAAGCGACATAAGCCCTACATCGGCGTCCTGCAGCTGTCTAATGCTCTTAAATCTTGGAGCTTGGCCCCGCACGACGCTCCGAACCGCTAAGCGCTAAGCGGAATTTTTGCTGACTTGCGGCTTGGCTCTTAGGCTTGAGACTCCTATGGCTAATCCAAACGACGTAATCGCCCCATCGACGTCCTTCACCTTGATTATTTTTTCTCGAATCTGCGAGCTTGGTCCCGCACGACGCCCCGAACTGCTGAGCGCTAAGCGGGATTTTGCTGACTTGCAGCTTGGCCGGTTATGGCTAGCTAATACGGGCGACATAATCACCCCATCGACGTCGTTCAGCTTGATTATTTTTCTTGAACCCCGCACGGCGCTCCGAACCGCTATGTGCTAAGCGCAATTTTTGTGCTGACTTGCAGCTTGGCCCTTGGGCTTGAGGCTGCTATGGCTAATCAAAGCGACATAATCACCCCATCGACGGCTTGCATCTGTGTAATGTCGGGATTTTGCTGACTTGCAGCTTGCCAGTGGCGGTTGGGCTTGAGACTACTGTGGCTAATCCAAGCGATATAATCACTCTATCGACGTCCTGCAGGTCTGTAACGTTCTTCAATCCATCCTCTGGTCCCGCTCGACGCACCGAAGGTTAGTGAGTCTTATGTTGAACCAAGATTTATACCCGGTGCAATGTCTAATTAATACGCGACTGTCAATTCACCACCCCGGCGTTCTCTCTAGCGCCCTTATAGATTTATCATTTACCCTACTCGCTCGAATGTTGTCAGCGAGCACCGATGTTAGATTCCTTTTCTGATTTTCTCTTTCATTTTCGAGTCCGCTGCTGCGCATTCTGGCCTAGATTAAACTTCACGGAGAGCTCCGAGGCATTCCAACCGACAAAGATGAGCTCCACTCGGAACCCACTCCTCGTGCGACGTCGTTAGCCAGCCGGCGCGACCCGGATTTGTTCACTGTATAGGATAGAGCGGACTGGTTGGTGATTGGGCGTACATGCCATCAACCTTCTTCCTTTTCACTTGGTTCTTTTTCTTTTTTCGTTTTTCTTAGTGCCTCGGTAGCTTTATCTACGCGCATTTCCAGGGGCATTGTGCCTTGGTTTTCAATGGGCGCAAAACGGAAGCATGGTAAGTAATATGTCCTCTCGCAGTTTATTCCATCCTGATTGGTCACCCCTAACCCTGAGGCATTATGTCGGCAGAATTCCAAAGTACGGCACCGCTGTTCTGCCAAGCGCGCGTACTCTCTTTTGCGTCAATGTCCTTCGTGAATTCTGTTTCCGTGAATAGCGACGGAATTCCCGTTCTCCCGCTCCGAGTTGCGCAAAGATATTGTTAGTGTGTGGGCGGGCTTCCATTTTTCCGACCATTGTGCGTCCACGGCCACGCCGACCCACGCACGCATGATCTGAATGATCAATTGTCTGTGGGAAGGGGTCCGGAGTTGGGGAATGGGCGGCGGTTCGTGGTGCCTGGGTGGCGCCGCGGAAACTCCATCCATGGCCTGAGTTCACGACAGCGTGGTGCCCCGGCTCGAGCCGGCGAGGCGTCCCATGGTAAGCAGGAAGGCACACGAGCGCCGGGAGTCTGCGTCTGAACGGGCTTATATTCCGTTTGGCAGCGTGGTGTGGGTCCGCCGGAACTTTAGGGAGACCGTCGCGATCGGGGTTTGCCGCCAAAAATAAAAATAAAAATAAAAACTTAGTAGATCCCGCTGCGGCCCGCTGGAATTTTCCAGCAATTCGACTTTGCAGGTCCGCCGTGCGAACTTTGACACATTTGTGGAGGCCTTCCCAAAGGGGTGATTACTTTCCCATATCGAGCGTCGAGGCAAAACATACGTCATTCAATTACGCTTGCCGCCGCTCCACCCGGTGAATAAAGCAAATGTATTATACATGCCGGGGACCTCTCACTGTATCCACCACAACGCAGCACGCGTCCTTATTCTCTCAATTTCCTTGATTTTCCGAGGCCATGTCTGACGAGCACCCCCGCGCCCATTGGTGGTACGTCTGGATCCCCATCTTCAGCGCCGTTATTTGGTTCGGTGCGTGTCTTTTTTGCGTTGGTCGTGTGCCCCGAATTGACCCACACATTCAATAGGCACCATCCTGTCTATGCTCATAGTATGGCTGGCCGAGGGCGGTACTAGCCGCCGGCGATATTGTGCGCGCGAAAACAGCGAGAAAAACGTTCAGAATGGCCCTTGACTCTTTTTGTTTCGCAGCATCGCAGGACCAATCCATCGCGTACATATCCGATGTCGGCGCAGACATCCTGAAGCCCCTCTTCGTGACCGGCTGCTGCATCACCGTGCGTACCCTTCCGCGCCCCGCAGATAATGAAGCTGACTCGCGCGGCGCGGCGCGCAGGCCGTCACTTTTTTCCTCTCGCTCGTCATTGAGCGGTACCTGCGGCACTCTGGCCGGTCAGCAGACTGCGATATGCGTTTCGCAACTGAGTACTTACCCCGCGGCACCAGGTTAATTCCGACAATGAGACGCCGGGAGAAAGTCTTCAGCGTGCTCGCAGTGCTTGGCTCCGTCCTCGGCGGCGCCGGCCTCATCCTCCTCTCTGTGTTCGACACGAAGCGGCACCCGTCGATCCACCGGGTGTTTCTCCTTTTATTCATGGTCGGCGTCGCGCTTTCCGCGTTCTTCACCTGCATCGAGGTACGCAATGCACGCTCAGCGGCAGGTTATCGGAAATTCCGAAATTGATTTTTTTTGAACGCAGTATCGCTGGATCTCCAAAGACTTCCGATACCTCCGGCAGCTGCGGATCGCGTACGTCGCCAAGGGCCTCATTGCGGGCATCTTGGTCATTCTCGCCGTCGCGTTCGGCATCACACTCTTCAGCGCGCCTAGCGCGGGCGCCGTTCTCGAGTGGACCATCTCCCTGGGCTTCACCTTCTACCTCCTCACCTTCTACTACGACCTCCGCCAAGCAAAAGGCGTCCCCAAGGGCGCGCTCACCCCTGCGACGATGCGCAACCAGCGGCGGTGGGTGATGATGCGCCAGCGGTTCGGCGGACGCAGTACGGTCTGAGGGCGAGAAAACGATTGAAGACAACGACAATAATGATAATACCACGAACATCCACATACATACATGGCCAGACGACTAGCAGCTGTACTGTACATTAGTAATTTAGACACTGCCGCATTCGCATTCGCATTCTACATACAACTCCGCCATGGCCACAATTACCAGCTGCCAGGCATGCCCGCACCGGCGCCGGCAGTCTCGCCGAGGTTAAGCTCACGGTCGAGCTGCCGCGCGAGCTCGCGGTCCTTCTCCTCCTGCGCTCGCCGCCGCGCCGCCTCCGCTTCGACCTGCCGCAGCGCCTGCAGTCGCGCGTTGTCGGGGTTGGACTGCGACGCGGGTGTCGGCTTGCTCTGCGGCTTGCTCGGAGGTGCAGGCGCGGGCGCGGGCGCAGCGGGCTGGCTCTTGGGCGCCGCCTCCGTCTGGCGCCCGCGGGGCGAACTTCCTGCGCCGGGGGGTAGCGGAAGCGGGGACTGGTAGCGCGCCAGCAGGTAGGGGTCAGGTAGGTCTTCGTTGCGGTGGGCGGGGCCATGGGGGGCAACAGGCGGCGTGAAGGAAGGTGGGGGGGACTGGAACGTGGGCGGAGGCTGGTGGAACGTCGGTGGGGGCTGCTGAAATGTAGGCGGAGGCTGCTGGAACGAGGGAGGAGGCTGCTGGAACTGCTGAGGGGGCGGCTGAAATTGAGCAGATGGGGGAGACTGGAATTGAGGAGGGGATGGCTGGAATTGAGGAGGGGGTGGCTGGAATTGAGGAGGTTGTTGTGGTTGGAATAGGGGTTGTTGTTGCTGGAACTGGGGAGGGTGTGGCGTGAACGAAGGCGGCGGCGGCGCTTGGAACGATGCCGTCGACGAGTGCCGCTCCCGTCCAGGGGCAGGTCCAGCACCATAACCGGCCGGGGGCGGGGGACTCGAGAATTCCACGGTGGGCTCCCGGGCGCCAGGAATACTAGGCACCGGGAACGAGAAGTCCGCAGGGCTGTCGTTCGAGCCCGAGCCCCAGCGCTCGAGGGGGGGACGCGCGTATGACGACGCGTCGTCGTCATACGTCGAATCCGGGGGTGGTACGACGGGGGTGTAGGTTCGGGGTGGGGAATCCGGGTTGTATCCGTGGACCACACCACTGTAGTCGGAGTCGGGATGTGGGATTGGCGTAGGCGAAGACTTTGGATTCCGCGGACGAAGAACTGATGGGACGTGCTGGGTCAAGCCTTGCGCGCCTTGTGGCCGGGGCCGTCCGGGGGTTAATGTGTTGGGAACCGGGGGGCCGGTTCCCAACTGCTCGGGTAATGGTGGGAGAGGGGACTCGCGGCCCTGTCTAGAGGGAGAGGCGGACGCCGTCCTGGACGAAGGGGGTGACGGAGACAAAAGTCCATTGTGATGGTCCTGCCGCCGATGGGGGTGCCCTTCAGATGACGTCGAGGGTGTATACGCGGGACGCGCCAATCGCTCAGCAGGCGAGAGCTTGGAAGGCCGCCGCTGCAAATTATTGGCCTTGGCCGCCAAAAGGCCAGCGGGCGCGGGCGCGTTTGTGAAGAAGGTCATTTCGAGATAGACCTCGCCTCGCGTTACACCGTTTGTTTCCAGGCTCACCCAATCTGATAATCGGATGAGCATTAATTACAGTTGGGGGTGAGGAGATGGGACCGACCGTCGAATTCGCCTGTTTTCAGCGTTTCTGTGAGGTCAACGAAGCCTTGGCCAATGTTTTCCTCCTTCTTGGGTTCTTTGGCCCAACACGAAACTTCTAGCTTCCTAAACTTGTCGCCGGTGGCCTTCATGACGGGGACGCGGATTTCTTCATCCCACATCGGATGCTGCCCGCCCTTGACGTCGACTTTCGTACGTTTCGTGTCCCCTACGCAAGCCCGTTGGCAAGTTCTCCAACAAAAAAAGCACAGCCTAAAACACTGCGCACCATTCAAACCTACTTGCGCGAAGACATCTTGTTTCCAGAAGTACTTGTCGTTGAGATTTTTGGCCTTGAGGACGACGATTACGAGGGTCCCCAGCTCTAGGTTGTCTGTAGACATGGAAGTAGTGAAGTTACAGCGCAGCAAAAGGACAGCTTCAAAGGTTATATCTGGATTGATTCACAGCCACTGATGGGCGCTCGTCTCCGCGCCTCCCGTCGGTTTACAATCACTTGTTTCACCGCTCGAGCGTCAAGTTCATTCAAAGGTGTACTCGACGAGTAAAATACATATAACAATTATTTTCGTTCACAGATCGTTCAAGCAGAGACCTCCTTCTCTGGGCGATACAGCAGCATATTTGGGATCGGGCTGAAGACCATCTAGACGATTGTCAGAATGATAAAGCCGAGCCAGCACTGCGTGTCAATTTACCTTGTCGTGCACCGACTGTAGTCGCATGCGCATGAGGCATTTACCAGCGACGGTGTCGGTCTCCATCCACGATTTCCAGAAGCCATGGTCCGCCGGGATGATGTTCTTCAGGTGCCCTCGCAGCATCTCCCACCCGACTCCGTTGTAGTGCATCCCGAGAAGCCGAATGATGCGCTGTAGGTGGTTATGGATGAGCGTGTGGTAGAATTTCGGGTATGTCTCCTCCACTGTGCTCGTCACGACACAATGGCCGGGCAGGAACTCGAAATCCGTGCCAAGTGACTTGTTCAAGGTGTCCGGGTGGATTCGCAAGCCCCCGAGATCACGCACAACGAAGCCGAGCAGCGCGCCCGTCTCGACGTCAAACCGAAGGAGGCAGTTTTGGGCGTGCGCCTCAAAGACGACACCGTTGTGAAGCGCCGGCGGAATGAGCGCTTCGCATGCGAGGCGCAGGTAGCTGTCGAGGGCGGCCAAGTCAGACCAAGATAATCGGAGATGGATGAATCTCACTTGTCCAGGAACGCAGCCCGCTTCGCCTCAGTGTCAAGGCCAAAGACGTGCTCCACGGCCGACACACCCGCGGGTACGCCTTCGTGGCCCATTTCAAGCAGCGCAGCGACGACGGCGACGTTTTCTCCCGGCGCAGGAAGGTACTCGTCCCTGAAAATAGCGGTAAAATGTTTCCGTACGGACGGCTCGACGCCGTTGTAGATGGCGCTCGCGGGCTCCATCACGACGGAAAGAATCTTGTGGTCTATCGCAAGTTTTGGGACGATGTCGCTCGAGAAGCGGGGGCCGAAGTCCGCTGTGTAATGCGAAATGGTGCGTAGGGCGGAGGAAATTTTCATGTTGATCGAAAGTTTAAGGGCCATGTTGGGTAATTCCGGAATGACCAAGGTTCTAAAATGCGTGTCAATTTTTGAGCGTTGAAAGAGACAAAGAGACTCACCTAATGGCCGACTGTGCGAGTGCGTCTACCGTAGGTTCCACGACTTGAACGTTTTTGAATTTAGCGAGGACGGTGGGTAGCTGCATTTCGTGGACTGGCATGAAGGTAGTGCCGGGCACGTCCTCCGGATTTTCTGTGTTCGAGGAGAAGGCGGCCTTGGTAACGAGCCCGCGCATGATCGTCTGGAACGGCCCCCGGGTATCGAGGCTGTCGCTGGGGACGCGAACGAAGTGGATTTTGGGTCGGTACCAGTTGTAGTCCGACGGGGCGTCGAGACACATCCGTGCACGATGCATCTGAAAATAATTAATACCGCGTTCCAGATGTCCTTAATTCTCAAAGAGACTTACGGGGTGGGTTGGGTGTCCGGCGACTAAACTCTGTTCCCATTTGATCGGGGCAGAATCAAGAGAAGGGCAAGCCGGAGGATTTGCGTATGACGCAACTGCAGATATAATTCTAGCGACTGGCTATTTTGGATGGGAAGCGACTCACACTGCCATGCGAACGAACTGCGAAGCTCTTCGGCGATCATCTCGCTAAGTGAATCCTGAACGAGCATGTCCCGCACAAATGTATTCCAAAGATCCGTGGGATCGGTGCATTTTTTGAGCGTCGTGAAACGACCCAGTTTCCAGGGAGGCGGTACCAGGCACGAGAGCACCGTCTCGCTCAATTCATCCTAAGTATCCGATAAATAAGCGTCAGGTCCCGATAAAGTATTTGAATAAGATAAAGATAACTTACGCGAGCCAAATCGCCGGATATGGTCTCAACTAGAACGTAGATCTCGGGAACCATGTCGAGCGGATCAAGGAGCCCGACAATTCTGCCATGCTTGGTCTGCGTACTGTCTTTGAAGACGGGCGAGCTCCGAAGAGGAACGATAGCAAAAATGTCGTTTGGGCGAAGGGCGCGCGTAATGACTGGTTGCTCCGAGATGACGCTCGTCGAGAGGATGACAAGGATACCCGCCATGGTTTTCGATTGCTTAGCCTCTAGGTAGAAGGCGCGAAGCAAACTCTCGGTGACGAGGCATGAGAGGAGCCGGGAGGACACGGCGAAACTAGCATGTTCGCGCGGAGGCAGATTGAAACCGGAAGACATTGTGGTGAGGGTGGTTGGCGTCCAGTTATAGCAGTATTTAAACCGTAGGGCGGTAATCATGTGCCATCCCTGAAGAGAATGACGAGACAGGCCCACATGCGGCACCGGAAGAGAAATCCAAAAGAGAAAATTCGTCTGTGTGAACGGCAAAAAGTAATCATAAAGCTCCTTCGGCTCGTCGGTCTTCGATTTTTGATGATTGGTCCGATCGGATGACGCCAAGGGTGTGAACAGTTTGAATCCGGAAATACGCCTGGTTCGCGCGGAGGCTGTGGGCGACTATTATGTGGTGACCCGGGGAAAAAATGACGATCACTTGGCGTGCAGGAATTTTGGAGTCTAATGGAGTGGGACATAAGGAAGACGAAGAAATAAGCTCGGGGGAAAAGCTGATGCATTGATGAGCTGAGGGGGCGAACTTTGGTGTGCATAGATTTTAGCCGGGGCCTGCTCCGAGCCAGGATGAGCCGCGGTGCTGGGAGAGTGCGGACAAACGCAGCAAAGAGACTAATTGAAAACTGGGCTCGCTAATGAGTAACCCCGATTCCCATGGGTCTAGATTTGAGACCGGACTGACGGGCAGTTTGGACGGCGCGAACCAAGGATCAGATTCTTGGGTCGCCAGGTCATCTTGTGGATATATTTTCTGAGGAGGAATCCATTAGCTAGGCTCATTTACACGGTCCAAGGTCTTGCGCCCATTGGCCTGGGGGTGTATCCCACAGAGCTGGTGCGGGAGGACCATGACTCCACCACTCGCCAGAGCGTGAGTGAAAGATGGAATAAGGTATAGGTGGGAGTCCACTGCTGCAAATGGGTTGTAATACAGGTAGCCAACCGTACAGTGTGGGCATAGTTGTGAAAGCCAAGCGAATTGCAGATGATGCTGGCAACCCTCCACCGCCCTGGCGGCAGCGAATCTGATGCAGCACGATGGAATCTCCTGAGGACGTCCGACGGGCCAGACGTATGATGATTAATCTTGACCCGGTGTCGGGTAGAAACAGGGTGAGGAGTGGGTGAGCAGGGTGGAATCAGATCTAGAACGGTGTTGTGATGCTTATTCGTTATCTGATTATTTCGATTTGATAGGCGAAGCATTTAAGCGGGTTATCAGCGCTAATCTGGCTCATCAACCCTGCTATTCCTTGTCAGATTAGATAGATTATCAGATAAAGAATTATCACCGACATTTCCAACACCTTCCCCGCGCTCATCGCGTTATTGTCGTTCGTCTTTTGGTTCGTCACATCCGAAGGGCCGGGGAAGGCCATTTCCCATACGCATGAAACACTTCTCACGGAACGTGCACTTCTCAGGCCGCCGCGGGAACAGCGCATATTTTCAAGCAATCTTCCTATTCGACAATGGAATTACACGAATTGTGTGCACGTTTGTTCTCGTACGCGCTTCTAGGCGCCCTCATACAAAATCAGATTCGGGAACGGCGCATGGAGATGCTGAAGCGCAGTCAGTACGAATGGTCGTCGTGAGGGACAAATCACATACGAATCGATACATCCCCTCGCAGCGCATCCGCATGAAGCACTTTCCGGGGAACGTCTTCTTCTCCGGCGCGAGCCACGCGTCGTACAGCGCGTGCTCGCGCGGGATCAATGCGCGCAAGTGCCGGCGCACAAGGGCCCACCCGGCGCCGGAGTAGTGCAGGCCCAGAACGCGGATAAGTTGCTGCAGGTGGTTGTGCATGACCGTGTGGTACATGCGCGCGTACACATCGTCTGGGTCTCGGCGATGATCTATCCACCGTGCAAATAATCAGATAGGAACGCAGTGGCGCAAATTGATCAAGGTACGCACGCTGTGGCCTTCCAGAAAATCGAGCTCGACGCCGGTGGAAGCGCGGAGGGACTCGCGGTGCACACGAAGACCCCCAAAGTCACGGATGATGAATCCGAGCAGCTCCTTCGTCTTCAGATCAAAGCGCGCAACGCAGTTCTGCGGGTGGCACTCAAACGCGACGCCGTTGTGCAGCACGGGCGGGAGGAACGCCTCGAAGAATAACTTCACGAATCTGGGCCGTTAATGAGACAAGCCTCGAAGGGTGGAGGGTCACTTACTTGCCAAGCCACGCGAGTCGCTTCTCCTCCGTGTCGAGCTCAAAGACACGGATGACGGCGGGGAGGTGCCCGCCCTCGCCGGCGTGGCCACTCTCCACGAGCGAAGTGCACACAATGAGCCGCTCGCCACGCTCCTCGCTGGTGTTCTCGTACGCCTCGCGAATGATAGCCGCACAGTGCTTCGCGATTTCACCATCAGGATGCGTGTGCACGACTGACGCAAGCTCCCGCGCAACCGTGATAATATTGCGGTCCATGGTGAGAGCCGGGACAACCTGCGCGGAGAAGCGCGGCCCCAGATACGCCGAGGCGGGCGAGATGGTGCCGCACGGCCGAGGTGAGCTTGATCCCAACGCCGAGTTTGAGGGACAGCTCGTGGTACGCGTTGGGGACGATGACAGAGCTGGGTAACAGGCCAGAGATCAGAAGAGCTAATTTAGATCGTGCGGCAATGCGTACCGGATGCTCTGCTGGCCCAGGATGGGAAGGTAGAATGCAGGGGGTAACACCACTGCCTCAGGGAACTTTGCCTGGATGTGCGCGGTCTGCAGCTCGTGTACAGGGACGATGACGAAATTCTCGGGGACTGGAAGCTCCTGGCCCGCGCTGGCAGAGGCGGCTGCGATGAGCGGGACGGTGTACTTTTCAAAGTCGTTCGTGATCTTCAGGTTCTCCCTGGGGACCGCAACGAAGCGCAGCTTGGTGTGGTAGAGATCGTAGGACCCCGGGACTATGTCGTGAATCGGGGGAAGGAACATACGCGTTTTGTGCATCTAGGTTCCAGTCACGTCAATGAATGAGTACACTAGGTGTGCACAAGCTTACGGGGTGGGTTGGATGGCCTTCTACAATCGACTGTTCCCAATCGATGCTGGGCTGAGGAGAACTGCGGCGCGAGGGGCGGGTTCTCGAAAGAGTATTCTGAGTCCTTTATTAGCGCTCTACAGTGGGTGACCCATTCTGGAGACTAACTCTGCCAGAGGACGGAGCTCTCAAACTCGGCGGTGATGTCCTTAGAATGGTCTCCTGAATTTTCATGCTGCGCCCGAAGGTCTCCCAGAGGGGGAGAGGGCTACGCGAGGGAACCAGCGACGGAGCTTCAGAGAGGTCCCAGCCTGGGCCTGTGATAGCCTTCAAGACGGCCGTGGCCAAAGGGGCATGCTAAGATTAAACTTCAACAGTGATTCTCTGAATGAACACAGCCCTCCGCACCTCGTTGGGTTGGCTGGCACCGGAGGTAAACTCGAACACCAGTGGCATCATATCCATGGGATCAAGCAGGCCGATTTCTTGCCTCTGGATCTGTGCTATCGTGTTTGAAGATTGGGACATGACGAAGTGGGATAATCGCGAGGATGTCGCTCGCTGTGTACGCAGTCGCGATATCGGGCGGGGCGCGCGCGGAGACGTCTGCGAGGAGAAGTACGCAGATCCCGGATGCGTCAAAGCCGTCCGCAAGCTCGAGATATATTCCCCGGGCGAGAGACTCGGTGACGAGACACGAGAAGAGGCGCGCGGTTGTGCCAAAGGCGGCACGATCGGCGGGGGCGAGTTCAGGGAATTTGAGAGTCCGGAAGGCATGCTTGATTGAGCGAATGCTACCCATTGCCCAGAGTTATAACGTCGAAAAATTCAAATCGGCTGGGTGCGACTTGAGGCCGGTTCTGTGCATCTCAGGCTTGGCTCGGTTTGGTTGGTGAGCAACCCGGGCGATTGAATCGCGATGTGACGACACGGCACCGGTGGGAACCGCGTCTGCATGGGGCTCCCCTTTCCCACCATGCTTATTCCTGATTTTGCGGTCATACCATGAGGAACCGAAGTCCGAAGGTAGCAATTTCATGAGTGGAAGGAACAAATAGCGGGAGGGGGTTCGCCGTGTGGCCCCATTCTCTCCCTTTCTACCAATGTCTACCATGCGTTCCAAAGAAATTAATTCGAGCTCGGACGACGACGATACTATCAAGGCTCTCGAGAAGGGACAGGCCAAGAAACCAATTAGCGCACTGCAGCTCGATGTCGGAAAGGAGCATATGCGATTCAGAGAGAGTTGGTGGCAGCTGTGGTATGCTCTCCTCGAAATTTGCGATGAGGTTCGTTGCTGAATTTACTGCAGGATTCCTGCGGGTGTACCCCCTCCACCGCCCGACTCCTTGGACGATGCCGAGGCACTTGCTCACAATTCTGTGCGCTCGAGCTCGTTATCTGATATTTTTGCAGATTACTCCAATCGTATCAGCATCCCTTCTGTCCCAGTTGACTTACACATGGATAACCCCTATGATGGTACTGGAGCTGCCTTTATACGTCACCGTCGACTAACTCTGGATCCAGGTCCTGGGCTACCAGCGGACGCTTCAAGCGACCGACCTTTGGAGAGTGGGGCCAGAGCAGGAGGCCGGATATCTGTCCGACAAACTGGAGGCAGCCTGGGATCAGCGGGTCAATGCGGCCGACGAATGGAATGCGGGGCTCGACGATGGACGTATTAACCCACCCGTAGCGTGGCCGTTACCCGCCAGCTTCATTTGGCACGGCAATCAATGTCGGAGCTTGGATCTCGTGGCCACCCGGCGCCACCAACGGCGGGCCCGGCCCATTGTCCTCCCCTATTGTCCTACTAGCCCCACCTTCCCCCCTGTTCTGTTGCCTCATCCAGTTTTTTATTCTTTCTGTTCTATGTAGGTAGTGTGTATATTCTCCAATACACTGAAAAATCTCCACCATCGGACAGTCATTTGACTATGTATATAACAGGTATAATCGAACAATTGTCGCGTCCATTTGACGCGTCGCCGCTCAGGGTGGCACAGCGCGTCAAGAGATCACATGTACTACACATGTAATAAACTTGTTTGGCTCTGGCTCTCGGCCCTTTTCTCCCTCACATTGCTCCAGACTCCGTACTCGTCCATTCAACATCTATCGCACTCCCCATGCCCGCTGACCGGACCTCAGAGAAGGGCCCAGTAAATAATCCTTCGGGAGGGAATCAGCACCGCTCTAAACCGCTCCGTAAGTTGTGCCACTTGCCGCTACTCTAATTCTGTGGCAGCTCATTCGGCCATTCCCAGTCAAGGAACATCCAGAACTGCCGGAGTGGATTCAACAGTATATTGATGATGGTGTAAAGCAAGCGGATATGCCGCGCAATATCCTGGACGACCATGGGATTACTATTGGGTATGTCTCCATGCTTTGTCCCGGAATACATTGTTCTTGAACCAGACCCTCTTCAGATTGCGGAGCATCGAAAGGATTATCAAGAACAGCGACCTTCACACATCCCGCCACTCAGGCCTCACAGATGTGGAGAAGGGCGCTGCCATTATGGCCATCACTCAAGAGGACCCTCTTGGACGATGGGGTGGTCGCAAGATCAAGGAAAAGCTCTCTCTGCAATCCGTTCATATTCCGAGGTGTGTCATCTACTAGTTCCTTCGCTTTTTTGTATCTCATTGCCTAGTAGAAAATTCATAGACGATGTGCGCTGAGTTCTAGACCGTGATGCGAGCAACATGCGAAAACCCGGTGCTAAAAAAATCCACACCCGCGGTTTGTGGTCTGCAGGTCCAAACGAAGAGTGGTGTGTCGACGGCCATGAGAAAATTCTTCCGTCCATGGGGATTGCGGTATGGGGCGTTGTAGATAAATTCTCACGCAACGAGCAGAATCTATGGGCTCTTCCTGACTCACGTACTGCCGTTGTACCTCCAGCTTTATATTTACGCCAGGTACGCGAGAAAGGAGGTACAGTACAGTTTCTCCTTCGAAGTTTTGTTTTGCTGATCGATGTTCAGGCATGCCTCTCCAGACCACCAGTGACATGGGTAGCGAAACCCGTGTCCTTGCTGCTGTCCAGACCGCTCTGAGGTAATGCCCAATTAGTGATAATCGGAATGTAGCCTCATTTCCTCTCCAGGCAGATATACCTTCCGGATCTCGAGCTCGAGACAGTCCCGGCGCATCTTTCAGTGAAAAGTGTGTATAATATCACTCGAGAGCGCGGATGGCGCCCCATTTGGGAGAAGGAGCTCGCCAACGTCAAATATGCGTACGAATCAGGGAAAATGGCCTCAGGATTTCATCCCGAAGATCCCATTCACAAGTACGTGTTTGCGCTGCAGTTTGCAGCGGCAGATTCTAATGTACTTTATTTATCCATTCAGGGGCGTCGCACTGTGGCTGTGGGCGAAAATAGTACAGCTCCGGCTGGACAATATCAAGAGGGAGAATGCACGTCACCATGTGCGCTACCAGCGAGGTAAACTACTGCCTACTGGGGGCCGAATCGGAGAATTCTACTCTCATCCTGAGAAATGGGGCGGACGCGATCAGCTTGTTCCTGTCGATATTGCTGTCGTTGACCGCTTGATTGAGCAGTATACGCCACCGGACCTTTTCCAGTTTGGGAGGGATGAAATGGTTGCACTGTGCGAGGATTTGTACAAGGCCGTTGGTTCCCCAGATGTGAGCTCGGTGAATGGATGGGCGGTGTTTACGGCCATGATTGGGCAGCTTACAGCGTAGCGTAATATGATGTAGCCATGAAACGATATTTTGGTCATTCCGAAGCTTTGTGAATCAAAATAGGGGCAGTCAGCGGGCACTAATGGGGATGGAAAATTACCCACAAACCCATCCTAAAAAAATTGAGGGCGCTCTCTAGCATCGAAAGAACGTAGGATAGTTCCCACAAGCGTGCGGGTGCACTGTGGTGGTCACAAATTGGTGCGCAAGTCCGTCAATCAGACTTGCCAAAATATGTGCAAGCCCAATCTTCGGGCACTAATGGGAACGGAAAATTACCCACAAACCCATCCTGAAAAAAATTGAGGACGTTCTATAGCATCGAAAGACCTTAGGATAATTCCTACCAGTGTGCCGGTGCATTTTGGTGGTCGCAAATTGGTGCGCGAGTCCGTCAATCAGACTTACCAAACATGTGGAAGCCCAATCTTCGGGACTAATGGGAACGGAAACTTATCCACAAATTGCCCACAAACCCATCCTGAAAAAATGAAGGACTTTCTATAGCATAGAAACAACGCAGTATAGCTCCCACGAGTGCTCAGGCGCGATGAGGCCGTCGCAAATTACTACTTGAGTTCGCCAATCACCTGTACCAAGCCAAATCTCCGGGCACTAATGGGGATGGAAACTTACCCACAAACCCATCCTGAAAAAAGTTGTGGGCGTTCTATAGCATCTAAAGACCCTAGGATAATTCCTACAAGTGTGCCGGTGCGTTGTGGTGGGTTGCAAATTGATGCTCGAGTTGGTCAATCAGACTTGCCAAACACGTGCAAGCCAGATCTTCTTACTTACTTTGGAACGGCCATGCAAGCAGTAGACTCGATCGAGCAATTATTGATCACAGTGGCGACAATGAAGATCGAGGTGAGCCACATACCAAAGTGAGACTAGGTATTTCTACTGGGGCATCAATGGGAATCCACCGTCCTCGCAACTGGCCTATATAACCAGCACAGTCTCGTATTCGATCCAACTGCCTTCCCTGATCCACCTCATAACTATTTGGTTCTCTGCCCTCCCCGGTCCTCATCACTTCTTTAAATCTTGCTTTCCTTCCGCTCTCTGTCAAATGCCTCTTTGTCAGGGCTGTGGCAAAAACTACCGGTGGCTTGCTGCTAATGAGCGCTGCGGACGTTGTCAGGATCGTGCAGCCAAACGCAACTCTGACTGGACTCCGTGTACTGGGTGTGGTAATACTTTCCAGTTCCTGGACGAGAGCGAGTGTGATGTGTGTAAAGAGCGAGGTGATATCATCTTGTTTTGTACTTTCAAAACATTCTTTCTCACTGCTGCCACAGACATCGCTGTAACCCATGTAGCTGATTGTGTCCAAAATCCGCCGAACCCACGTCAACCTGGTCTCTACCTTCCCCCTGCGCACCCAAGTCTCACGAGTAATCCGGATGTACGCTTTCAATATTTCTATCAGTCACATATATATGCTGATGCATCTCAGCTCCTCGCCAAGGCTCATGTAGCAATTGCTTCATTGCAGAATGCGCACGCATCAGCTATCCACAATGCCACGCATCCCGATAATGTTGCACGTTCGAAGGTTCGTGGCTCAGCTGCTATTATCAAGTCTGTGCCGCGCCTGCAAGTAAAGGTCAGTAGCCACAGTGTCTATATACACTTAAACTTAAACGCATTGATTATTTCTTTCGCAGATATCCAAGGCATTGAATGCAAATGCTGCCCGTGCGTCAGAGAAGAACAGCAGCATTATGCCCACCCTCACCGACTGGCCTGAGACTGCCCCCGTCAGCGAAGTCAAACAATCCATCGCCGCTACTGTCGACTTCCACTATTCCAAAAAATATAATTTCCGTGTTACTAGGTACGCCATAGGACTAGTGTGCTCTTATTTAATCGCTCGAACGTTTCAAAAGCGATGATATCACGCTTATATACGCCAATTCTGGGACTGTTATCAACGAAGCCCACGCTTCAGGCACTCTTGCTAGGTTGTGGCGCAACAGCAGTGGGATAGCTGTCAGTGCGAAAGATCGAAGAAATGGTGTTCTGGACATCCATGTCAGTGTCCAGTATCCTCTCAAGGTTTCGAGCGAGGTAATGTTTTCCGTTCAATTGGATTCTTTGCAGAATTACTGAGTCTTTCCTGCAAGGACATTCACTCCGACGATTCCGATGTGTCCTCCGATATTTTTGTTGGTCCAGGAAAACGCAAGGCGTCTACCTCCACAGTCATTCGATCATCGAAGCGTAAGTCTGCTCCAAATTTGTCTCTACAATTCTTGATCGCCCCTTCCTGTTAAGGTATTGCTCTAGCCCCTGCCGGCGCTGGCGCATATCGCACATCGATTCAAATCAATGAGCAGCAGTATGCAGTCTCCCGTATTGACTGCACTATCGACGACCTGGGCGCCTCCATCTTTACCGAAGAGTCACAACCTTTGTATGTCTCTGTGCGTGAAGAGCCCTCAGCCTCGGGAACGACAAAGAAGATGTTTATTGTAAGCTGGCATCGCTGATTACATGCTAGTGCATTATTGATTGTGCGCAGCTGACTCTAAACGGAGTTCACTACGCTGCCAAGTGCTTCTTCGACATCGGGGCTCGCGCTCCAACGCCCGAAGAAAATTTGGGCACCTCAAGAATGAGCTCACCTGCCAGAAACAAGCGGCCCGTTGTTTGACTTGATTTCAAGCAAGGGCGACTGAGAAAAAAATCCCGATTGCAGGTGTGTTTGGACGTCCCAGCTTCTCCGATTGTATTTGCTTATTCCATTCGTACCAGATCTCCGTGTAGCAGAATCATTCATTCTGCACGTTGTCTCTGGGCCTCAGAAACATCACGCTTGGATTGTAGATCCACTTCTCAGCACCCTCCAGACTGTGAAATTCTCCGGGACTGACGTTGCTGGTAGTCATGGTGATCTTTTTGGAGCGACCTGCGACGCTCTGGCCCATTTTTCACTCGAAGACTCTGAAAAGTATCTTGTTTTTGTCGACATTCAGGGTGTGTATTCTTTATCTGTCTAGACGCCCGATCTAACCCGCTCATTCTGCAGGTATCAAGGAACCCAATTATATCCATGGTGCACGCGGCTCAGATGAGCTTGTCTTGTTCGATTTAATGGCACACACGTACGCCATTTATTATTAATATGCCTCTTTCCCATTACTCATCTGTTGGACAGGCAAGATGGGGCCACGAACCTTGGCGACAAAGGTCCCGCTGGCGTCCAAGACTTCAAACTCCAGCACAAGTGCAACAGCATCTGCAAGCGAACCCCTCTACGGGCGACAGGACGTCCTGGTACAACAACACAAACACAATTAACACAAAGTGATGGTATGCATTCGTTTTTACACCCCCACAACGGTCAACACCCAACGTCGCATAGAGAAACGACCTGCGCCAGCGCCACCTACCTTCTGTGTACGAATTGGGAAAGGTGTCATTGACGAGTCGAAACCGATCTCCACTCCTCGTACCCCTCGTGGTGCTCTTCGCTTTGCAGGGGCCGCATTCAAGCATACCTTGGCTATAGATAGCAGCGCAGTTTCCGTGTTTGGTCCTTTTGACGTCTGTGAGGTACGAATATCAATGAAACGAAAATTTCCCTAACACTGACGGTCTTATCTCATAGGCGACATTGACCCACTCTCGAATTCCAGCCCGCCACGCCATTGAACTGTACAAGTTTTCTGAGCGCAGTGGTGGCACAACTGACTCGAATACTGACGTCCACGTTCAAGAGATCACCCGCTACGCTGATGCGCGCGAGTTGATAGAGGAATTCGAGGACTCCTTGGAGCAGAGCCAGTACACACTCACCGCGGTTGCCTCCGATGATGACAAGTCCTTACATTGCAAGTCGCTTCATTAAACCGTTCTGTTCACCGCTGATTTAGCTCCAGTTTTGGGACTTGCAGATTTCGAGATTCTGGAAGCTAAGGATCATGACCACAGATGGCTTTACAACGCCGGCGATCTACGCAGCAGCCCATTAATCGATGCAGAAGAGGACACCGAAGATCTCAAACAGCGCAAATTCAATTCTCTCTTGAACACTTTCTCTCATTTCGTGTTTCACCAATCAAAGGGCCAATACGTCTATCATCACTTCCGTTGTACGTGTTATATACATATATTCTTTCAGCCATTTCTGACGTATGAAAACCAGATATTTGGCTTGACACGGAGGGTGGGGCAAGCCCCTTCATTGTTTATTTCCAATCTTCAACGTTAGTACTTCATTATTCTACGCACTTGCTTGATAACTCAATTTCTTGGTGTATAGCGCTGAGGGAGGAACTTGCCACAATGACGGTGGCCGCCGGGGACTCGACGAATTTGCGCTTACCCACACGTGTGGAACCCTATGTAAAGTACTAGAACTGCCGCTCGTAGAATTGCAGTAGCGATTTCGCCAGGCTTGTATCACTCTTACTCCAATTTATGTTCGTTCTGCCCGCTCCTGGTCAAATATGAAGCACATTAACTTGGCAGTAACGTCCGAAGATCTGGCTTGCAGGTGTTTAGCCAGTCTGATTGACGGACTCGCGCACCAATTTGCGATCACCACAGTGCACCTGCACACTTGTAGGAATTATCCTAGGGTCTGTCGATGCTATAGAACGTCCTCAATTTTTTTCAGGATGGGTTTGTGAGTAATTTTCCGTCCCCATTAGTGCCCGAAGATTGGGCTTGCACATATTTGGCAAGTCTGATTGACGGACTTGCGCACCAATTTGTGACCACCACAGTGCACCCGCACACTTGTGGGAATTATCCTACGTTCTTTCGATGCTAGAGAGCGCCCTCATTCTTTTTTAGGATGGGTTTGTTGGTAATTTTCCATCCCCATTAGTGCCCGGAGATTGGGCTTGGTACAGGTGATCGGTGGACTCAAATAGTAATTTGCAACCACCTCATCGCAACTGAGCACTTGTAGGAATTATCCTGGGTCATTTCGGTGCTGTAGAACGCCCTCAATTTTATTCAGAATGGTTTTGTAGGTCAGTATCCGTCCTGATTAGTGCTTACAAGTTTCAGCGAGAGTTAGGAAAGATTTGAAGAAACACCAATTTCTCATCCAACAAAATAGCTGAGATACTATACAGTATTTGTACCTACTCTACTTCTCTTACTGCGTCTCAGCCCGCTGTCTCCAACATCACTACCAAGTGGCTCTTCATTCTCGTTGTCGAAAGTGCGTTTGTTTGGAATGGATGAGGATCTGCGCTCTTGCTTCATTCTTTCAATCTTGGGTAAAGTGAGCGACTTCCGGGGACGACCCATAAGTCCAGTACGGTGCTGGTAGCCGTCATCAGCAATGCAAGTGAAAAATCAATAATAATCACATACCTTTTCAGGCCGTCCACGGCGTACAAGGGACTTGGCCACATGAAGATCAACCTTGTTCTGCATTGGTTCTTTAAAGGAGGCGACTCCAAGCGTAGTTAGAAATCCGGCGTTGGTAATATCAGTGAATTCGGTAATCTAGATAGACAAATTAGTGCGCTACCAGAGCCTGAAGTATAGCCACGGTTCACCTCTTCAAGAATAGGCCATCCTTTGGGAACCTTGGCCAATATGATATGATATCTTCGCCCGTCTGTACCGGAGAAGCATCGTACTGGAACATCTTTCCATTCCACTGTCAGTGGCTCAAATGGTTTCAAGTATGGTGTGCCTAACAAGAAATAGTTGAGATTACTTTCAAGAGCGAAATGAAACAACTTTACCGATGACATGATCAGGGTCAAGATTCCCGAGAGCAAGATGGAGATTATACAGGTCACGCAGAACACGGACTCTGGTGCGGCGGTAAGTGTCCACATAACCTTCCATGAAATTGCGATCAGAGGTTGTATTGAATGCAAATGGATTGAGTGAGTTTGTACGACCAGCACATGCACTGAGGAACTTAGGAGATACCCATGTTGCCATGAAGAGTGGGAGATGGGCTCGAAATCTGTAGTACCACTCGTCGTTGCCGCACAAAAAAAAGCTGGGGGTATCGGGATAAAGACCAACCTGGTGCAGGAAATCACAGGCAAGGTGTTTCCCCATACCTCCACCGGGCCCGTGAGCGGTAGCGAGGACCTCAACGATGGAAGTCTGCGTTTTGTTCTCCAGTACATCCTGGCGCCATTGATCCAAGTTGAGGAGGGCATCTTCGCGCTCGTAGACCCAGTCCGGACCGCCTGGGAACATATTCCACAAGCGCTCTTTCCACATCTGGATGCAGCTCAGCAATCAGCAAATCAGTAGGAGGAAGTAAAGCCAGGGACTGACCGTAGATTTGGGCTGTATATCTTCCTCCCTCAATTTGCTGCCAGAACTAACGACATGGAGGCGAGTGATGCGATTGAAGTCGGATATTACAAAGGCTTTGTGCGCAGTCACAATCGCACCGAGGACAGTGACCGTTGAATCAGACTGGGACCGAGCTGTGCGCTCCCGAAATTTGGGAGGTAAAACAAAGCAACGCATTTGCGCGGCTTTTTCTGGATCTTTGTTGGGACCAGGGACGCACTCTGATACGATGAGGTTGAAGTCGTCCACATTCATGGGCGTGATATTTCCCTGCAGACCAAGATGGCATACAAGAGCATGCTTCAAGCGCAAATTGTGTGAGAAACGTTGCACATTGAAAGATTCATGAGTTACTCACATAACCCGCGGTGAATACCAGGCACTTGCCCCTTACACCAACGTAAACAGGCCCAATTTTGAGCTGTTTGGTGGCGACATAAGCCCAGCTCACGTTGTCGGGGATTCGATCCGCGTCCCAATGGTTAAGCTTGCGGGTCCGAGGCTCCTGAAAGTCATGGTAGTCTCCGCGGTCCGCGCTCAAGGTTGTGGCGCGTGTTGGTGTCGTTGTGTCATAGAGAGCAAACGCGTGGTGTCACAATCAGGTCACACTGGGCGAACAGCGAGTGCACTCGAGAGGTTTCCGAATTTCATGGATTGTTTATTGTAGTACTGGTATCTAGAGCATAACTACCGCTGTCAACTTGGCCGCATACCGCTCAAAAAGACACGGCATGGGTGGCGGCCTAACCACAGGCGTATGTGGGGTTTTGATATATCATTTGTTGGGCAGCGCCCCAACATCCATGATATATCACCGCCCACACTTGCCCAGGTGCAGTGATATATCATTTGTAGATGTGCCTTTCTCGGTTGCCCCATGCGCACGCCGCCGCGCTCGTTGGGGCGGCGTCGCATGCGCCCTGTTGATGCCGCATCAACAACGCATCAATCGACCCAAAACGGTGTTGTTTGCACTTGTTGCATCCCAATGTCCTTCCCCCCTGATTCCGCTGCCCAGCTCCTACTTGCGGGTGGCTCCCGCTTTAGTCTTGCCCAGCACGTCGTTTCCAGTCCACGCTATGTTGCTCCCCACTACCTGAAGCTCCTAATGGCCTACAAACACCTCAGTCTCCCTTACAATCTGCCCTCCCTCTGGCTTCCTCGCACGCTCCCATGGCCCCTGGCCTTTCTGCCGGCCTGTACCTGTGGTGAATTGGCATTATTACTTCAAATCAGCTGCTTTACGTTCTCACTGCTTTCGCCACTGGTCATACAGCTTGTCGGGGCGCTATATTGCCTCAATTTGCCTGCGTGCCCGCTTCTCTCCGGCGAGTCTGCGCACCCGTATTGCCTTCTGTAGACGACGAGGTCTAGGATTATTAGTACTTCAGCTACATGCCGGACTCATCGCGCCACCTCTCCATAGCTATACGCCACCGCACCCGTTGATGCTACTTCTGGGTACGTCAATCGTGAAATACCACCTGTGATCGCTACCCGCCGTCCCTGCACCCTCTCGTGCAGCAATTACCCACCCCTGGATGTTTGCTGGTCCACTTTCGCACTGCTCCCGCACCCGCACGCCGCAGGTGCCGCAGTCAATTCTGAGGCAACCAGTGTTATTGATGTCACCATAGTGCTGCCCGCTCCCGTCCCTTGTCGTTCCTGCTTCTGGATCGCCCTTTATTCGCCAAGCCTCTCATCTTTTTGCTCTACATAATAAAAATGCTAATAGCAATCTCAGGACAGGCGGCGAAAGTCATCCTTTAATATGTACGTACACCTGGAGCACTTGAATTGCATAGCTGGCACATATTTTTTAATGTACAGCATGATCTTGATGACTTGCTAAATCTCCGTTTTCGAGCTCTCAGCTGGTTAGAATGGACAAAATTCACATACTGACAGATACTGGGGTTTTGATGGCAGCGCAAATTGTTATCTTTGAGAAAGCCTGGCATACCGCGAGCATGATTAAACAGTATATTACATGCCAACACCCTCTGATGTTTTTTTGGGCCGGTGGGAAATTTGAATGTGCATGCTGGACGACGTGTCGAGTCCAACAAACCTATCGTGCATATGTACCTGTAAAATTTACATATGCTTCGAGCACTTAAATTGTGCGCCCACTACATATTTTCCTGTGTACAATAGATTTAAAGCAAGTATAATACATCCATTGTAGGCCCCCCGATTGGTCGGAATAGATTGAATCCGCATAATGACTGATTATTCGGTTTTTGATGTTTGACGTGATTTCTACTCTTTATGAAGGCCTGGTGCATCCCAACCATGGCGGAACAGTACAGGAGATATCAGTATTCACTCCAGTGTGATTTTAAGGCTGTAGAGCAAACATTCAGATTTAAATGCTGAACGAACCGTCGAGTCCAACACGAGTCAGCTGCCATACTGGGTATACGCTCGCGAACCAGTACCTCTTTCACAAAATTTCCCCCACCACCTCTTCCTGGCCGAAATTGGATATTCTCGGACTTAGAGAGACCCCCTCAACCTTTCTATCATGCTGGACCAAGGATATGAAGCATTTTCGGGTCCCATCGAACCCGTTTTCCGTGCCTTTAATTTTGAGTACAGATTTTTTCCCAACTTCTCTGTTGCCAACCAAGTCGGAGGGTTCATTAATAATGTTCTCGAGATTCCAAATGTGTTTAACATACCCCATGAAGTCGCATGAAGGCGAACTTCTTGTTTAAGACATTCAAAACGGGCGTATTGGTCAAGTTTCTCCATTTCATTTTGCTACCAATGAACTAGGGATATAAATTTAAGCTATTATGCCGGTTCAGAATGTGTCTTAAATGCCTCATCTTATAGCAGGACGGTGAACCCGATGTTTATGACCCTCATGTGTAACGCAGTCACATTCGTGACTGTCTCTCCTCCTACCACGACGATTGGACTCGAAAAGCTGTTCTGCATCCTCTCTGGTCACAATCTAATGCGGGGAGCGTCACCCAGGCCTCCCTTGAGTATGACTGGTGGCTATCCTTTTCATTTCATCGTGCCGATCTTGCGCTACAGCTCGTTTCCATCCCCTACCTTTGTGGCTCTAGGAACACCCAGTACGCTGCTTCCCGTCTTTGCCCAGCCTCGTACGTCCTGCGACGATCTAACAGGACTCGTCATGGCAAGCTTTATATGCGCCTCCGCGCGAGTATAGCGGGCCAAATGCAGAGTGGATAGCGGAGCGGAGGAAAGACCCCAAGGGAGGCTACTGTGGGTACTGTTCGGTGCGTATGCTGTGTTCTAGTCTCGCTGCGGTGTTCTGAATGTCCATCGATCTTCTCCGGCCCCCAAGACACCATTCTTTGCAAAAATCCGAATACGACCTGGGCGCCACGGCTGTCGCTCAGCTAGCATCAGCGCCCTGTGTTTCCGAGTATCTTATATCATCTGCATGCTCCGCCGCCCGCCGCCCCCGCTCCGCTCCTTGTCACGCGCCAATCGATGAGTCGCAGGCTTGCAGTACCCGTAGTGCGCCGTACCCAGCCGCCAGCGATGCAGCAAGGCCATGTCTCGTTGGCATGGGACTTGCCATCGCTTGCTGCGATGCATACGTCCACGGGGAATGCCTGCCGCGGCTGCATATGGCGCCGGGGAATGCCAGCTGCAACTGCATATGACGCTGGGCCCGGGGCCGCGGCGACGTGGCGGTGAGTTTCCGCCGCGCGCACAGGCGGTCCGGGGGGTCGCATGCTGCATTCAGCCTTACGGGGCCAAAGCAGACAACTGCCAAAGCCCCGTGGCAATGGACTGCTGCCGTAGCGCCCACGCTCCTCGCTCCTCCAGCGGCCCCACCGAAGCGCTCGAGCGGCCAGCATTTCACAGCGTCCGTCACTATCCCTGTGACACGGTCGTCGCCTCCGAGTGAGCTGCTGATCGTGCGCCCTTATCCCTGAGCCACGACGGGAGGAATGACACGAGAACCACAGTATCGGCGTGGCCCGAGTGGGCGCTGTACACCCGCGGCAATGATCAAAGGATGGCACGCACACTTTAACGCTCTCGCTGGACGAGGTCGGCGCAGTCCGTCTATGCGGACGTTCGAGCTGGGGCTCTGTGTGCGTGCGGGGGCAGCTACCGTCGGTGGCAGCATTGAATGTATATGGTTCACTTACTCGGGGCATCCTTTTGCAGTCCCCCGGGGGTCTGGATTCAAGCGGGGCACGAACACCAGCGGGATGCAGCGTATCCACAAAAAAAAGCATCTTTCACACTGGTTCAAGCAGGTTCAGACTAGACCTTGAACCTTATGGTTCATCTGTATCGGCTCTACACTCCATAATTTTGTAGTGATTTTTGAAGACAATTTTATGGTCATCGTGGCCGACGACGTCCAGAGCCTTTTGATGGCTGTGGTCCAAATGCGGATGCTCGAGCTCGTCGTGCATCATGACGCCGGCACATGGAAAAAAAATGATCTGATGGATATCTTCTGCATTCGGATGAGTCTACAATTGATATATCATTGCGGGTCGGCAACTGTAGGGCTTGATATATCATGCACTTTGGGGCCTTGTCGAGGGATGATATATCACTCCCCCATACTGTGGTCCTAACCATCTCCCCATAAATACACGCCACGCACGCCCTCATTGATCCCCGCCATGCGCACTCCTTTGCGAGCAGCACAGGTGGCTGGAGGGATATCTTCGGTCGCTGGGACCCACACCCAGGGATGATCAGAATCAGCATCAATATCCGCACTCAGCGCGCAAAAGCAAATCACACACCGTCCGCGAGGGCCAGGAGATCCCGAGCCCCTCCTAATTGCAGACAATTGAGGGCTGAGACAGCAAGCACAGTCGGTGGGTGCACTGAGAACAATGGACCGGAGAGCTGTTGATGGCGCCGGGTGGCCGCCGGAATTGGGACTCCGACTGATGGGAGCCACCCTGGCGGGTAACGGCCACTGTACACCCGTATCCAAGCGTTTTTTGTGGTCCGTCATGTCACTAGCTGGTGGGCTCAAGTATCGTGCTCGTTGTGCTGCATTGGAGAAGCAGTGGCGCGAGGTGGATGGCCGCAAGGAAGCTAGTCTCGCGTGGGCGATGAACGATGTCTTCGGCCATCTGTTCTGGGTTGGCGGCGCATCCAAGGTCAGATATTCGTTGTCTTTTCATACCTCCAGACTGATCCCCGCTGCAGGTGCTTGGTGATACCGCGCAGCTCATGGGCCCCATCCTAGTCAAGGTGTGCATCGAGACAGTTTTCAACCAGCATCATTGCTCAGACATCGCAGACGATCATCAACTTTGCCAAGGCGCGGGCAGCTGCGAGGGAGGCTGGGACAGAATTGCCGTCTATCAGGCACGGGATAGGGCTTTCCATTGGCCTGCTGTGGCTCGTTATCATGGCGAGCATTTTTCAACATCAGGTAACGTAATGTTCAATTCCACGCCAATCTGAGGTTCTCACGGTTATAATCCCTGCAGTTTTTCTGGCGTAGTATGACCACCGGCGTGCTCGTCCGTGCGGCACTCACTGCCTCGATCTATAAACGCGGCGTTCGTCTCACGGGAAAGGCTCGCACCACCCTTACAAACTCCGATATTCTCAACCATGTCTCCACCGATGTACGTCTCTTCACCTCACACGGCCATGCATCCTCACGGAACCGAAATTAAGGTGAGCCGAATTGATGCGTGTGCCCAGTGGTTTGTAAGTACATGTTTTTTTAGAACGTTGTGGAAGCGTGGCTAATTATGTTACCTCTAGCATGCTGGTGAGTGCCACGAGTCTACGGGACACCAGAACCGGCGACTGATGTGCGTGCAATTACAGCATGGACGGCACCGATCCAAGGTAAATCTCGAAAGAGTACATTGATCGTGTGCTGAGAGATTAACGCATTGTGAAAGTGACTATTTGCCTTATCATATTGTTAACCCAGGTATTATATTTTGTCGCCCATCCCAAATTTCTTTACTGACTTGTTATATCAGCTTGGGCCTTCAGCCCTAGCGGGTTTCTCCTTGTTCGTGTTCATTATCCCCATCCTCGAGCGCATTATGGCCAGGCAGTTCAAGACACGCGGCGCATCTATGAAGTTCACCGACCTTCGGGCAAAGGTTTTGCTTGAGGTCCTCGGGTCGATGCGGGTCGTCAAATATTTCTGCTACGAGGTGCCGTTCTTGAAACGTGAATGATATTTCTCGCTTTGTATCCACCACCCTCTCACCGGAAATTTTCCAGGGATATTCGAGATCAGAATGAATGAAATTCGAGGAATTCGGAAGATCCAGCACTCGCAGTCTGCCAAGTGAGATTTTTCTCCGCCTGCAATAAAGTTGCGAATATTGATTTTGGACAACCAGCATCGCACTGGCGTTTTCGCTCCCCGTTCTTGCGTCGACGCTCGCGTTCGTAACATACACTCGCGTAACCGTCGGCTTCGACATCGCCATCATCTTCTCGTCGTTCAGCTTGTTCCAGCTGCTGCGGCAGCCTATGATGTTCCTGCCCCGGGCGCTCTCCAACATCGCGGACGCGCGGAACGCGCTCAACCGCCTGTCGCGCTTGCTCCACGCCGAGGTGCTCACGGGCGTCGCGTTTAAAATCGACCCCAAACAAGAGTTTGCATTGGACGCCAAAGACATGTCGTTCGAGTGGGAGTCGGGCGCGAAGGAGCGGGAGGCGAAGACCAAATCAGCCGCTGAAAACAGGGTGGCGGACAAGATGAGTGACGAGGACGCCGAGTCACAGGACGATCAGCCGTTCCGGATTCAGAACGTCGACATGCGCATCCCGCGCGGTACGCTCGCCGGCGTCGTCGGGCGCGTGGGGTCGGGAAAGTCGAGTCTGATGCAGGGGCTGATTGGCGAGATGAAGTGCATCGGCGGGGATTTTTCGTTCGGCGGCAAGGTCGCGTACTGCCCACAGACTGCGTGGATCCAGAACGCAAGCTTAGTGCGCTAATTTTATCTATGCCGGCATCGATATCTTGATAGCTAACTGGAGCTCCAAGAGGGACAATGTGCTCTTCGGGCAGCCGTTCGACTCGGATCGTTATTGGGGCATTATGGAGACGGCTTGTCTCTTGCCCGACCTCCAACTTCTAGCGGACGGGGACTTGACTGAGGTATTTATCCAGTTTCAACCACATTACGTAATGTTCAACCTTTTTGAACCACAGATCGGCGAAAAAGGCAAGATCGGCGCTGATGCGCTTTGACGTTTTCTGACATTTAATTTAGGAATCAATTTATCTGGTGGCCAAAAGCAACGTGTGCGTGTCTTCAACTTTCTTCGGTTTTAGTTCTGATGAATTTCGATTTCTAGGTGAATATCGCGAGAGCGCTTTACTATAACGCCGATGTCATTATATTCGACGATCCGCTGTCCGCGGGTTCGTAACCTTTCCTCAATTACGAGTCAATTCACACCTTCCCGCTCCACAGTCGATGCGAACGTTGGGAAGAGCCTTTTCCACAACGCCATCCTCGGGCTAGTCCAACAAGGCAAAACGGTGATCCTGGTCACGCATGCGCTGCACTTTCTGTCTCAGTGCGACTACATATACACGCTCGAGGGCGGGCGCATATCCGAGCACGGGTCATACCAGGAGCTCCTTGACAAGAAGGGCGAGTTTGCGCGGCTCGATAAGGAGTTCGGGGGCGGCGGCAATGAGGGCGAGCTCGCAGAGAATTTGGTAACCATTACGACGACGGTGGAGGAGCTGAAGATCAAGTCCGCCAAGGCGGGCGGGACGGGGAAGATCGAGGGTAAATTGATCACGAAGGAGCGGCGGACGACGGGCTCTGTTTCATGGAGGGGTGCGTATCTTTCCATTCAAATATTCCATTTCTATCCACTGATGTCCATCGGCGACCTCAGTATACGGGAGCTATCTCAAGGCGGGGCGGGGGTATATTACTCTGCCGTTCGTCATCCTGGCCGTCCTCGGGATGCAGGCATGCCAGATCAGCAACTCGTATACCCTGGTTTGGTGGCAGGCCAAGTGAGCCGATCTTTCCGATCTCGTTTGGCCAAAACTTGCTCACTTTGTGCAGCGCGTTCAACCGGCCGTTTTCGTTCTATCAGACACTCTACGCTCTTCTGGGTGTATCGCAGGCCATCTTCACTTTCCTTATGTTCGTTGACATACTTTATCACCGGGATGTAGCTATGCTGATGATGTCTTTCAGGGGCGTCGCAATAGATGTCTTGTCTATGGCCGCCGCTAAGAATCTTCATCACAACTCCGTGCACAACATCCTTTACGCGCCGATGTCTTTCTTTGGTAGGTCTTTGTATTTTGAGGACGTTCTTCTAAGGTTGAATATTTGTTCTGTAGACACTATAGTATGTTTTATTCGGCTGCTATATGCTGCTTACTGAGGACTCCATTACAGCCAATGGGGCGTATTATTGGTGTGTTTGGGAAAGATATTGACAGTACGTTGTGTTTGTCTTCATGTTCTTGAAAATTCTCATAAATTCGGGCAGCTATTGATAATCTCTTGTCGAGTATGTCGCTTTTTATACTCTTGTGATCGAGTTGCTTATCGCCTTCGGTTCCAGTGTCGTTGCGCATGTGTATGTTGTGATCTTCACTTGCTTAGTTCCAACTGACGGTTGTATTTTTAGTCACTTTGGTCATGTCCAACATGACTTCGTATGTGTTAACCAACCTTTCCTGAGGTCGTTTAAACTGACCGCTGTAATTTTCAAGCGCTATAATCCTGATTTCTGTACTGGAACATTATTTCAGTAGGTAGTTTTATATTAACAAAAGATGCGACTGAGCACCATTCGCAGTCATCGCGGCCGTTTTCATCGCGTGCGGTTACAGTTATTTTGCGGCATTTTATCGAGCGAGTGCTCGTGAAATGAAGGTACTGTGGATTGTTCCGTCTATCAATCTTGTCTGCTGATACTCTTGTGCGCTCCAGAGACTCGGTATTGTCTTCCTTGAAATTATCCGAGGTCTCGCTAACTCGACAACAGACGCCATGCTCCGTTCTGTGCTTTATGCTCACTTTGCGGAGTCCCTCACAGGTAATTAACAGCTAACATCCTTTAATCCAACTCAACGTTAGCAGGCCTTCCCACCATTCGCAGCTATGGAGAGATCCCTCGTTTCATCGAATCCAACAAATATTATATCGACCTCCAGAACCGGGCGCTGTTTTTA
Source organism: Mycena latifolia (assembly GCA_029289555.1). Classification (NCBI taxonomy): domain Eukaryota; kingdom Fungi; phylum Basidiomycota; class Agaricomycetes; order Agaricales; family Mycenaceae; genus Mycena; species Mycena latifolia. The sequence goes on along the minus strand of JARJLE010000063.1, from coordinate 142,231 downwards.
ACGGTCACTAATCAACGGTCGGTAATTTGTCTTGGTTGGAAACGATCCTCTGACCGGCGTAATTTAGATGGCTTGCCATTCGACTCGACGTGTGTGGAGCGGTCATGGTGTTCATCGTACGTCCAGATTTAAAGCTGACTTCGTCGTAATTTACCGCTCGGTTCAGGTGGCTATCTTTGCTGTTATTGGTGTATCAGGGATCGGTCCGGCGCAGATCGGGCTGGTTCTCACTTATACTAGTAGCGCACTTCGTTTATATTCTGGTTACTTGGCTGACGGGCTGATAGCTCAGCTCACTCAAATGTGCAGTATGGTCACCCGCCAATCTGCGGAACTCGAGGTTGGTCTGAGTAATCGAAGTATACGAGGTTACTTAATCGTTTATTAGAATTACATGAATTCGGTCGAGCGAGGTGAGCGTCTTATTCTTAGTATATTCTCCATTATTAATCGCTTGCTCCCAGTGGTGCATTACAGTCGGACGGATATTATTCCTCAAGAAGCGGCCTATGAGAGTGATCCGGCGCACAAGCCCCCGCCAGCATGGCCCACCCGAGGTGCAGTTGAATTCAAAAATGTCGAAATGAGCTATAGGCCGGGACTACCCAACGTCCTGCATGGAATTTCCATGAGCATAAATGCTGGAGAGAAGATTGGGGTGGTGGGACGGTTGGTGTTCGACTCGCACCCTTCTCCCTGCAGTGCTGATCTTTGTCTGTACAGAACCGGTGCCGGAAAGTCGTCCTTGGCTTTAACTTTGCTGCGAATAGTGGAGTACTCGGGAACTATTCTAGTTGACGAGTGAGTCGAGTTCATTGCGTCCTCGCATACACATGCTCATCAGGTTCAGTGTCGATATTGCCAAAATAGGTCAGTTGACCGGCCATGGTTGAACCTTTTCTGAGGGCTGTTACAGGTCTCAAAGACTTGCGATCAAATATTTCCATCATCCCTCAAGATGTGAGCTAATTCCTCTTCCTAAAACTCATCTTAATTGCACTCTCCCAGCCAACTCTGTTCAGCGGCACTGTCCGGACGGTATTGGATCCGTTTGGCCGATTCGACGATGCTCGCTTATGGGATGCTCTACGTCGTTCTTTCTTGGTGGATTCTGGCACTTCTACTCCAGTTTCAACCCTAGACTACGACGGGCACCCACGGCACCGAATCGATCTTGACACCGTCGTTGAGATAGACGGTGCAAATTTGAGTGTCGGGGAGAGAAGTCTCCTCAGTCTTGCTCGCGCCTTGGTGAGCATCCAAAAAAATTCGTTTCCGATCTCCTTCTGAAAGACATGACAGGTCAAGGACTCCAAAGTGGTTATCCTCGACGAAGCCACGTAAGTCTACACAACAAAACGAACCATCCCAAGGATACTTATGCGCATCAGAGCGTCTGTTGATTTGGAGACCGACAATAAAATTCAGCGGACGATACAGACTCAATTTAAGGATAACACTTTGCTTTGCATCGCTCGTAAGCGACAATTGAATTCAACTGGTCCGAAGTTCAACGTTGTTCAGATCGTCTGCGCACGATTATATCGTATGACAGGATATTGGGTATGTAACTAAACCTCCCTTCCTTCTATTCTCATTGAACTTTCTTTTAGTCCTCGAAGCCGGAAACATCGCTGTTTGTCCATTTGTTGCTGGAATTTTACAGTTCTGATGCCATGACAGGAATTCGACACCCCCTTGACGCTCTTCAACCGGCCGGATAGTATTTTCCGTGGGCTATGCGAAAAAAGTAACATCGCATCTGCAGACATAGAGAAGGCCGTATTATATGACCGCGATTAATTTAGTTGGTTGGAATTGTAATATTTAACTGTTTGTCCTTGTTATGAACGCGACGCGTTTGCGCGATCTGCACGTGCTCGCCTCTCGTTCTTGTCTCGTTCAGCAGCGAATCCGATGGTGCTTGCAGCTGCCAGCCCCGAGAAAAATAAAGTGCGTTAGCTGAAGCATCCTCCGCGGGCGCATAAATTCATGATTCTTACCAGACCTGCAGGAAAAGACCAAGGCGAAACAGAGATATCTGAAACGGAAGAAGCAACGCAGAAAAAATAAGCCGAAGGCCACGGCCGGCAGCGCACATGCATCGGACGAGGACGACGCAGAGTCTGTTTCCGAGGCGGATCCTAATGACGAGCCTGCCCTGGACGAAGATCTGATTGAAGCGGACGCTCCTCAGGTTGAAGACAAGCCCCGTAAAGAAAAACGGCCGAAAAAACGCCAGAAGGTGGTGGAGGAAGAAGAGGATGTGGAAATGCCTGAGGAAGAGGCACAGGATGTCATGATGGTGGACCCCGAGCCTGCCCCACCGGCGCCCTTGCCGACTCTTCCTTCCTTTCCCTTACCTACTCACCCCAACGCGCCTTCAAAATCCGACCTTGCCCTTCAAGGCCTGGACCAAGCCTTAGTTGGTGCGGAGATCGTGGACGCCACAGGCCTCTTGCCTATTCCACCCGAGGGTGAAGATGACGGCGGTACGGGACTGAGTGAGAAGACTCGGAAGCGGCTGTTAGACCTTGGAATTGTCGAACTTTTTGCGGGTGAGTTCTCATTCTGCCAATCTTTACTTTCCTACTCCATTAACACGGCTTCCAGTCCAAACCAGCCTACTCCCATTTCTGCTTCCGCGGAATCCACTCCAGCGGTTCCTGTACCTTCCGTTCGATCCTCCGCGCGATGTGTGTGTATCCGCGCCGACCGGAAGTGGCAAGACTCTAGCTTATGTGCTGCCAATCGTGGAGGTGAGCTTTCTTTGCTTGTCCAAGACGCTTCTCAGGCTCCTCCAGATCGTTTCTACTAGAATTGTGACCCGTCTGCGGGCTTTGGTTGTGCTTCCCACCCGAGATCTAGTTACCCAAGTGCGCGAAACCTTCGAAGCCGTTGGGAAAGGGCGCGGTCTCAAGGTACGCCTTGTGCACTCAGGACTACCCGATATTTTTTACTGGTTTTTACTGGGACTCAGATCGGTACCGCAACTGGCCAGCACTCATTTTCCCATGAACAGTCCCAGCTGGTAGCAGACAAAACGACCCAGTAAGCTTTCCCGACCACTCTCCCAAAGCCAACCACTGATCACTCGCTCAGTCTTGCCGGTGGGTCCAGCAAGGTCGACATCCTGATATGTACGCCTGGAAGGTTGATGGATCACCTGAATGGGACTCCCAACTTCTCGCTGCAGCACCTGAGATTTCTTGTCCGTCATTGCCATGTTGTTGCCGTTTCCTCTCTTTAATAATGCCAGGTCATCGACGAGGCAGATCGGCTTTTAGCACAGTCTTTCCAAGACTGGCTAGCACAAGTTCTGGCTGCCACACGTCCTCCATCCGGAGAAGCTTCGATTCCATCCGGCTTCCCCCAGCATCACGACGCCGTTGCGCCCGCTTTCCGTGCACTCCTCCCGTATGCGGATATTCCATCCTTCGTCACGGAACGGAAGGAATCCTCGTGTCAAAAGCTTTTGTTCTCTGCAACGCTCACACGGGATCCCGGAAAACTCGCAGCGCTCGAATTACGGGACCCGAAATATTTCATTGTGCAGGACAAGAGCGATGGGCCGGGAGTCCTGGATGTGGCCATGGATAAATTCACAATGCCCGCCACTTTGACCGTAAGTATCTCCATTTCTCTCTACTCTATCAAATCTCACGACTACTTTAGGAGCACATGTTGGTCTGCGAGTCCTCGTTGAAGCCGCTTGTTTTCTTCCATCTCGTCTACGAACGCGGGGTGACAAATGCACTCGTGTTCACCAAATCCGCCGAGTCTACGGCACGGCTCGTTCGATTATTTGATTTTTTTGATACCGCCAAACGCATGGCGCTAAGCGGGGAGCCGACGGCATTCGTTGCGCGTGCCTATTCCAGCGATCTAAGCGCCAGTGAACGCAAGTCGATCTTGGATAAGTTTAGGGCGAAGGAAATCCAGATGTGGGCATTATACTTGGGTACTTGTTCTTGTTCTAATGCCGCCTACCTTTTCCAGCCTTGTATGTTCAGACCTAATATCGCGCGGAATCGACATTAGTCATGTTTCGCATGTGGTTAGTTATGATGTGCCTGTCGATATGCGCAAGTATGTGCACCGCGTCGGGCGTACAGCTCGTGCTGGCCGGGAAGGGGATGCCTGGACCCTAGTCGAGGAGCAAGAGGTATCTTGATCCCCTTATCCGTTATCGTTATCTACGTTAAATGTTTCCTCAAGGCACGGTATTTCAAAGGCATGCTAAAACAGGCTGGTCATTTTTCGAAGATTAAACGGATGAACGTTGGTGAAAAAGAGCTTGCATCTCTCACAGTTTATTATGAGGTACGTTTCCCAATCTCCGGCAACTCGTCAGCCGCTGATGTCTATTTAAGGGTGCCCTAGGCCAGTTGAAGGAATCGTATAGTCGATAATGTAAATTGAACGTATAGTAGCTAACTAATAAAGATGGCGCCAGTTGCAACTCAGCAGCGTACCCTCTCGGAGTGGCTTGATGGAAATAGTTTCCGCGGCGCGCTCCATTGATTTCGGACAACCCGGTGGCCCAGTGGGCCGTCAAATGCTGGCCGCGGCAAGTCGACGGCATGTGCCTTGCTTATAAACGACATTGACTGTGGTTCGGAAAGTTTCCGGTGCGAGTCACTTTCCGTCCTCTCTCATGGCCAAATCTGAGGCCGGCGAAGATGTTCCCGCTGCATCGCGGGCATCGACAACGTCGACAGATGTAGCCGATGAAAAGCCCAAAGTTGGGCCCGTTTTGGTTAGCTACAACCGGTCATGGTGCGTCACACTATCCGGGGAAAGGCGCGTCAAAGGTTAATTTAAACCATTAGGTGGTCTCGCGTCCCGTTCACGTCGACCAAGTCCCCACCACCTCCTGGAGGCACCCTCGAAGACGCCCAGCTCTCCCCTGAAGTAACCGCCGCCTGGTGGAACCTGATTTTCTTCGGATGGATCACCCCGTTACTGGCCTTGGGTTACGCGCGGCCGCTGGAGGCAACGGATCTGTACAAGCTTGGGGATGAACGCGCGTCTGCGTACATTGCCGAGAAAATCACCGCTTCATTCGACAGGAGGCACAAGGACGCTACCGAATATAATAAACGCCTGGCTGAGGGAGAGATCAAGCCCGGTTGGCGCGTTATTTGGTGGACCTTGCGAGGCAATAGGGACAAGCGCGAGAAGCGATGGAGAGAGGTTGACGGAAAGCGTCGAGCGAGTCTCGTCTGGGCAATGAACGACAGCATTAAATGGTGGTTTTGGTCAGGTGGCGCGCTCAAGGTCATCGGTGATACTGCTCAAATCACAAGGTACGTCCTCGTCCTCGTATTCGTTCACATCTCTTTCTAATCGCATCTCTCTCGTCGCCCAGTCCGCTCGTAGTCAAGGTACTTGGAGCCCGCCTATCCCATCTTAAATATTTATTGCTCACATTTATCAGGCAATCATCTCGTTCGCTACCACGTCGTACACCGCGCACAGAACGGGGGATACCCCGCCGCCCATTGGAAAGGGTGTTGGGCTCGCCATCGGACTATTACTGATGCAGCTTATTGGATCGATATGCCAGCACCAGTTCTTCTACCGTGCCATGTCCACCGGTGTCCTTGTTAGAGGCGGGCTAATTACAGCCATCTACTCCCGTTCCCTGCGATTGACGTCCCGAGCTCGGTCGACCCTCACAAATGGCAAGCTTGTCAACCATATATCCTCAGATGTTTCGCGCATCGACTTCTGTGCCGGATTTTTCCACATGGTAGGCGTTTCGATTTGTTCCATCTGCAGTAGTCTAACCTCGTCCTCCGCAGTCATGGACTTCTCCAATACAGATGGTAATCTGTCTAATCCTCCTGGTATGGATATCTCTTTCGTCGAAACAACCCCTACTGATCCTTATATACTCAGCTTATCAATCTTGGTCCCAGCGCTGTATGTCCACTGTTAGTAAATAAGCTGTCGCTAAGCAGTGTATCTAGCTCTGTGGCTTTGCCTTCTTCATTCTCGCCACTCCAGCACAAACGATGGTGATGAAGCGGTTATTCATGTTTCGGCAAAAGTCCATGATATGGACTGACAAACGCGCCAAGCTATTGCAAGAACTCCTGGGAGGCATGAAGATTCTCAAGCTGTTCAACTGGCAAGCCCCGTTTCTTGCGCGGATCAGCGGGTACCGACAGAAGGAAATGGCGTATGTAGCCTTCCGCCGCAAGATGAAAACCTTGACGGTGATTCATTCTTAGGTATATCCGCTCCCTACTCTTGTTGAGATCGGGCACCAATGCAGTAGCCATGTCGATGCCTGGTAAACCTCGCAACTTATGTTATTCCGATCCTTATTTGACATCTCCCAGCCCTGGCCTCTGTTTTATCCTTTGTGACGTACTCATTGACGGGCCACGCACTGGAGCCCTCAGTCGTTTTCGCCTCCTTGACACTCTTCAATCTGCTCCGCCTGCCACTCATGTTGTACGTTCCTACATTTTATGCTGTTGCACGTTGCACTTAATAAACCTTTGTTCAGTTTGCGTACGTGGCGCCGGCCTATTGTCTTCAACCTCTGATTCCTTCTTCAGCGGTCTCCTTCAGTTCCATTGCAGACGCCCTGAATGCAAGCCACCGCTTGTACGATGTTTTCGTAGCCGAAACATTCCAAGACACGCAACTTCGTGATGACACTTTGGATGTTGCCGTCGAGGTGAATATCAATCTCTCGCCCCTTCACAGTTTTAATGCCGCTCAGGTCCATGATGCCACCTTCACTTGGGATGGTCCCCCGCCCGAAGTCGAAGAGACCAAAAAGCGAAAAGGAAAGAAGGCCACGCCGCTTGAAAAGGCCGCAAAGGCTGCCGCCCTCGCAGTGGAACAAGCAAAAATCGAGGAGGAGAAGGCGTTCCAAATGAAAAACCTGACGTTTTCGATTCCCCGGGGCCAACTGGTTGCCATCGTCGGAGCTGTACGCTACTTCTTATCCGTGAATCGCCTTCTGAATTCTCAATACGTGAATCGCAGGTCGGAAGCGGAAAAACGTCTCTGTTGCAGGGAATGATCGGGGAAATGAGGCGAACGACGGGGTACACCAAATTTGGCGGCTCCGTCGGATATTGCCCTCAAAGTGCTTGGATTCAAGTAAATCCATTTCATTATCTACAGTCATTTTGCTCAAGGCGTCGTTATTAGAACGCCACGATACGCGAGAACATCTGCTTCGGTCTGCCTGTGGGTCAAACCTGCGTTGTCACTCGTATAATGTGCTTATCCTGTCGCTAGTTCGAAGAGGAGAAATATTGGAAAGCAGTGAACGACTCATGCCTGCAGCCAGATCTTGAGATGCTTCCCAATGGGGATTTGACCGAAGTGTGTTTTTTGATCTGCGCGCTTAAGCATCTCTCATCTCTTCTATGTATAGGTCGGAGAAAAGGTGAATACACGCAGAGTCAAACTAGCTGCGATCTGACTACGTGTTCAAAGGGTATCTCGCTCTCTGGCGGTCAGCGTCAACGGTTGAATATCTGCCGGTCGATCTACTCTGACACTGATATCCAAATCTTCGACGTATGCTTTAAGTCTTTTCCTCCGCAGCACACAACTCACAATGGAGCCTAGGATCCTTTAAGTGCCTTAGACGCCCATGTTGGGAAGTCCGTCTTCCACAATGTGCTCCAAAACACACTCCAGGGCAAGACACGCATCCTTGTCACACACGCGCTGCATTTCCTCCCTTACGTGGACTACATTATCACCATTGCGGACGGTCGCATAGCCGAGAGAGGAACTTACGCAGAACTAATCAAGAAGGATGGGGAATTTTCTAAATTCGTCGCTGAGTTCGGGTCAAAGGAGCAGTCGAAGGGCGACGCGGAAGCGGCGGGGACGGAGGACACCGAGGCTGCCCCTCAGGCGGACGCACGTAAAAAGGCTACGGCTGGTGTCGGTCTTATGCAGGCGGAGGAAAGGAACGTGGGGTCGATTGCGCTCGATGTGTACAAGGTCAGCATGGGTAGTTACTCTTTAATTGACAGCGCAGCTCACATATCATACAAGGCGTATATGTCGGCGGGCAACGGCAAAATCATCGTCCCGCTTCTCTTGCTATCTTTGGTTCTCCTTCAAGGCTCCAATGTCATGTCATCGTACTGGCTCGTCTACTGGCAGGAGAAGAAGTGGCCTAGACCTGAAGGCTTTTATGTAAGTCTCGCAATTTATTCCTTGGCCGTTTCTAATCAGACAATCTCAGATGGCCATCTACGCGTTTTTCGGCGCCTCACAAGCTATCACATTTTTCTTCATGGGCAGCACGTTCGCGATGCTCACCTACTTCGCGTCCCAAAATCTTCACAAGGTTTGTGTTAGTCCGTGGTTAGCCGATGTTTTTTGCTCATGGGCTTCGTAGCGTGCTTTGACGCGGGTGATGCATGCTGTAAGAATGTTCTCCCTCCTCGTGTGTGCCGTTTTCTAATGACGACCTGAAGCCGATGTCGTTCTTTGAGACCACGGTTCGTTCTCATTGCTTTGTAACTAATATCCATCTCATTCAGTAACTATCTTCTAGCCATTAGGGCGTATTATGCATCGATTCACCAAAGGTCCGGTGTTCGTTCACCCTTTGAGCACAAAATAATCGACTTCCTTCAGATTGCGACACGATCGACAGTACGCTAGGCGAGGCTCTGAGGATGTTTTTTGCCACGCTTTCGAACATCATTGGAGCAATTATCTTGATCGCGATCATCCTCCCGTGGTTTTTGATAGCCGTAGTGTGCATTCTCATCCTGTATGTCTACTTTGCCGCGTTCTATCGAGCCAGCGCAAGAGAGATCAAGGTAAGAATACACTTTTCCCTTCCGGTTCGCCCTGTGACTCATGTACATTTTTCTGTACAGAGACTTGGTACACATTTTCTCATCCGCCATTTCCGTCCCTGATCGATGAATCTACAGACGCTCTGTTGCGGTCGTCGTTGTATACTCACTTCAGTGAGAGCTTGTCCGGCTTGGCTACGGTAATTTGTAAGCCGCCCACTTGTATTGTCTTTGAACGTGTCCACAGATTCGTGCCTACGGTGTAGCAGAGCGATTCCGGCTTGATAACGAACGTCTGGTTGATACAGAGAATCGGTCAGTCGGATTGTTCCTGTTGGATCTACTGTCTCATCATCATCCACACACAGCGCCTACTGGCTCACGGTTACTAACCAGGTTAGAAATACCCTTGCTTGCCCCTTCGCATTGCTCTAACGCCTTTGGTAGCGATGGCTTGGCATTCGTCTCGATTTCCTCGGCTCGTTGCTGACGTTCGTCGTATCAATGCTTGCCGTGGGCACACGGTTTTCCGTCTCGCCATCGCAGACAGGAGTTGTCCTTGCTTATATTCTGAGCGTTCAACAAGCGTTCGTCGTCCTTTGTGTCCTGCTTATTTTCGAACACTTATACCCTGGTATAGGTTTGGCTGGATGGTGAGACAGAGCGCCGAGGTGGAAAACGACATGAACTCAGTTGAGCGGGTCCTGCACTACGCGACCGAAGTGGAGCAGGAGGCGCCCAATGAAATCCCTGAGAAGAAGCCAACAGCTCCGTGGCCTTCCAGTGGCCATATCGAGATCAAGGACATTGTCCTGAAGTATAGGCCCGGTCTCCCAGCTGTGATCAAAGGTATGATGTCTTCTCTGAGGTACAGGTTCTGATTCGCCTGCAGGTATTTCTATGGGCGTGAAAGCAGGCGAAAAGATCGGTATCGTGGGCCGGTGAGTTGCCATTTCTTGGTTTTTGGACCGTCCATAACCTGGAGTGTTTAGTACGGGCGCTGGGAAATCTTCTATCATGGTATTTACGTTTCTTTGTATGTTTGTGAAATGTCACTCATCATCACTCAGTCTGGTGCGGACCCCTATGCGTGCCTACGATCTAGTCTAATTGAATGCATCTAGCCCTGTTCCGCCTGGTAGAACTTACATCTGGCTCGATACTGATTGACGGAGTCGACATATCACAAGTTGGTCTCGGAGACCTGCGAAGCGGCCTGGCTATCATTCCACAGGTCAGTTCCTATTCTCCGAGACTTTACGAATAAATCTTGACCCATTTGAATTGGCAGGATCCGCTACTATTCTCTGGGACTTTGCGAACTAACCTTGACCCGTTCAACTTGGCGGATGATGCAACGTTGTGGGACGCTTTAAGACGGTCTTATCTAGTCGAGCCGTCCAAACAGGATGAAGTAGATGACGAGACGCCAACGGGTTCGAACACACCGATGAACAAGTTCACGCTGGACACGATCATTGAAGACGAGGGGAATAACCTCAGCGTAGGGCAGGTGTGTGTTCTGTACTGGAACTGTGTGGCTCATCGACTAATGAACTTGCTTCAGCGTTCGCTCGTCTCCTTAGCCCGTGCACTTGTGAAGGACGCAAAGGTGCTCGTACTAGATGAAGCCACAGGTATGGAATTGCGCTATTCCTCCTCGCTGTTGGACCTAACCGTCCTTTAGCCTCTGTGGACTACGAAACAGACCGTAATATCCAAGACACGATCACTCACGAATTCGAAGATCGCACTATTCTATGCATTGCTCGTCAGTTCACGTCTGTTCTGCAGCTATATTTCATGTGACGTCTCGCATAGACCGCCTTTCCACGATTATTTCTTACGATCGCATATGCGTACTAGACGCGGGTCAGATAGCTGTGCGTCAATTCTTCTTCCAGCAGTACAACACATGTTAAATGGTCGACTTGCCAGGAATTCGACACCCCCGCGCGTCTGTTCCAGTCCAACGGCATCTTCAGAGGGATGTGCGACCATTCCTCTATTTCGCTCGATGATATCAACATGGCTTCAAAAGCACGAAGAATGAGGACCGATGTTTAAGAAGAGGATATTAAATTGCAGACAAAGAGATCGTGCATTTCAGAGATTATTTTCATGTAGCCATGAAACGAACAAATAGACATTGCTGTATCCTTTGCAGCCCCCTTTGTAGGATAAATGCAATTGTAGCGAGTCGCGACCGTGACGCATGCCCCAAAAGTTGACGGGAACTGGGCGCTGTAATGTCATCTTTACACCATGACCACCCTTTACTCACCTGGAACTCGTGTGTGGTTGGACGACTCCGAGAAGGCGTGGATTCCTGGGGAGGTGTCCTCTTGCACCAAGGCATCTCCTGACACCCTCACACTTGTTGTAACGGACGAGAATGGCAAGGCGCGTTGATTGATACTGATTCTCTTTCATCTGCCTAACCTTGCACTCAGGAAAGTACCCTCACAGGCACCGTATCGTCCTTGCCATACCTGCGAAATCCGCCATTACTCGAGAGCGCGGATGATCTGGCCACTCTTTCGCATCTCAACGAACCGTCTAGTGTGTACTTCTTTCGTCCTTCAGTTTCCTAGGCTCTAACCGCCGCAGTCCTACATGCGGTGCAGACGCGGTATGCTCAGCGCAAAATATACACGTATAGCGGGATCGTCCTGCTGGCTGTCAATCCATTTGAACCCGTACCAATGTACACACCGGAGATAGTCCAACAGTACATTGGTCACACCAAGGGCGAATTGGAACCTCACCTTTTTGCCATTGCCGAGGATGCATATGCGGCCATGGCGTTTGACGGGAAAGGGCAGACGATTATAGTGTCGGGCGAAAGTGGAGCAGGCAAGACAGAGTCGGCGCGTTCTTTTAATCAACTTGCTGCGATGGCTTTGCTCACTCTACATAGGCGAAGCTGGTCATGAGATTCATCGCTGCTCCCAAGTCGCCACACATAAACTCTGACAAAAACTCGTTCGTTGAGGGCGCGAGTCAAGTCGAGCAACAGATCCAAGCCACGAACCCCATCCTCGAGGCATTTGGCAATGTACGCTCCCCGCCGTAAGCACCTTTGCCCTGCATTCGTTGACCTAGGTTTAGGCCAAGACCACGCGAAACGACAATTCCTCTCGTTTCGGCAAATATATCCAGGCGAGAAGAATGTTATTGAGCTGGGACCTCTTCTGAACCTCGTTTTACAGCTACTATTTGATACCAACCGGCTGATCGTCGGGGGACGCGTGCGCACATACCTTCTAGAACGCTCACGGCTGTCGTACCAGGCAAAAACGGAGAGAAATTATCACATTTTCTATCAACTATGCGCAGGCCTCCCCTCCGAAGAACTAGAGGAGCTGGGGCTCGACGCCGACTATAGCAAATTCCATTATCTGAACCAGGGCGGGCCGTCTTCAACTGAACTGAGCGACCACGACAAGTTCCTCGCCATGCGGGACGCGCTCGGGATTGTCGGCATCGATGCTGCGAAGCAGACATCTATATTTCAGCTCCTGGCGGCGCTGTTGCACCTGGGCAATATCAGCGTCACGCAGACGCGTACGGATGCCGTTATCGAGGACGACGATGTGTCAATGCTCCGCGCAATAGAGTTCCTCGGCGTCGATGCGGCGGAGTTTAAGAAGTGGACCGTCAAGAAACAGATCACAACGCGCTCCGACAAGATTGCGACGGCGCTTACCGCTCCTCAAGCCGTCGGAGTACGGGACAGCATTGCGCGATTTGTCTACGCGTGTCTATTCGAATGGCTTGTCTCAGCTATCAATGAGAGTCTCACTGGGAGATATGGCGACGCTGCAAGTCGTGCCGAGACGTACGTGGGTGTGTTGGACATCTATGGCTTCGAGCACTTCGACAAGGCAGGCACCTCACTAGTGGCATACCTTAATCGGGCTTACACTTCCTCAGAATTCTTTTGAGCAGTTTTGCATCAACTTCGCCAACGAGAAACTACAACACGAAGTAAGGCTTTATATTCTTGTTCTTTAGGACCTTATCAACTATCCCCCAGTTTAACACATATGTATTCAAGTTGGCGCAGGAGGACTACGTCAAAGAGAAGATCAATTGGACTTTCATTGACTTTGACGACAACCAGCCCACGATCGACTTGATCGAAGGAAAACTTGGAATCCTCGCGCTCCTAGATGAGGAATCTAGACTGCCGCTTGGCAGCGACGCGTCGTTGCTACAGAAGCTAAACACGCAGCTCGACAAACCTGCGAACAAGGCGGTCTATAAGATGCCCAAGTTCGCGAACGCCGCGTTCACTGTCGCACACTACGCGCTGGACGTGACGTACCAGGTGGATGGGTTCCTCGAGAAAAATCGTGATACAGTACCCGAGGAACACCTCAACTTACTAACATTGTCGAGCAACGCATTTCTGCGGGATGTGCTCGACACCGCGCTCCACAGAGTGAGCGCCGAAGTTGCCGATCCACCCTTGCCAGGTGGAGCCGTTTCGAAGATCCCGGATCCAGGACGGACGTCGCTGGTTGGTACGACGGGGCGCGGTACCTCGGTCAAAAAACCGACCCTCGGGTCCATATTCAAGGGGTCTTTGGGTACTCTGATGGACATGCTTCGCATGACGAACGTGCACTACATCCGGTACAGTCTCTATCTAGACAGACGCTTGAATTGGTACCTAAACTCGTTCCAAGGTGCCTCAAGCCTAACCAACACAAGATGGCTTGGGAGTTCAACTCGTTGCAGGTTCTGGCGCAGTTGAGGGCAGCTGGCGTCCTCGAGACCATCAGGATCAGCACAGCGGGCTATCCGTCCCGCTGGACGTTTGAGAACTTTTCGCGCCGGTGAGTTGTGCTAACCTGTTAAGCTTTCTGCAATAACTGACGCCTCTCGTTCACCCTGGCAGCTACTTCACACTTATAAATTGGCGGGAGGGTCCTACCTTGCTCAAACGAGAGCAATTCAAGCGCATATGCGTTCTTGTCCTCCAGAAGACGATGATCGACAAGTCCCAATACCAGTTTGGCGAAACCAAAATCTTCCTGCGGACCGGTATCCTCGCCACGCTCGAAAACCATCGCTCGGCCAAACTGAATGCTGTGCACTTCTTGCAAACTAACGCACGCCGGTTAATCGCCATGCGGAAGTACCGCCATTTCCAGAAGAGTCTCGTGGGGATCCAGTCGTACTGGCGAGGGGCACAGGCGCGGAGGACGTTCAAAGAGGCCCAACAAAAGGCACAGCAGGAGGCGGAGGCCGCCAAGGCGAGAAAGGCCGCGAAGGCCGCGGCGGAGAGAGAGAAGAAGGCGTCCAAGGAGGGAGGCCAAAAGATCCCAGCCGACAAGGCCGCGTCGGAGAAGGGCAGTCCAAGCAAGATCAAGATCCGTCGAATGTTCTCTTTTGGAAGCAGGGAGAAATCCGTGCTCGCAGTGCCGGACCAACCGTCGCCTGAACCACCATTAATTGGCCGTCGACCGAGTAGGCTTGAAGCCGCTACCAAGCGACTTTCAAGGTCGTGGCACGACCCAGACAGTCCGCCGCGGAAATCACCGACTCCGAATCGCTTGGCGCCCCCTTCGTCAGGCTTGCCTGCAGGATCTTCTTCCAACTTTTCGACACCCATCTATGAACAGTTTATGAAGAAGCCGGCGTGGAACGCCAGCACTAGTTTACTTCACTAACGATTTCTTCCTACTTATATTGTGATGCTACAGTACTAATACTTGGATAATCTTTGGTGGCACTTGTACTTGCCGCTTTCCGCTTTCTCCACTGGTACTCCTGCTTGTTCCTTACGGGGACCACCGCAGTAATACTATCCTCCTCCTCCGAGATTTACATAACCATAATTCCGTAACCGGCAGAAAAATATCGAACACGGCTACTCGGTTGATTGGTGATAAGCCGGCCGTGCGTCCACAGTCAATCTATTCAGCGTGAAAAAAGAAATGACTCCAATATATGCGGAGCCGGGCGAGGATCTTGAGTTAATATAACAAGTCTCTCTTGCCTCCCAGTCCACCTTACGTCTCACCATGACCACATACAAATCGTTCGCGGTCGTCGGAGGCGGGACAATCGGATTACCTATCGTCAGTGCCCTCGCGGCCCAAAACGTTTCCGTCCTCCTCCTTTCACGACCGGAAGCCGCGACCAAAACAGTCCCAGTGGGCGTTCAGGTCGCCACAGTTGACTACACCAATGCCGCCGCAGTTGCCGCGGTATTCAAGGAGCACCAAGTCGAAGTAGTGCTGTCGGCGATTACCACAATGGCTGCAGCCGCACAGACATCGCTTGTGGAGGCCGCGAGACTTGCGGCAGTGAAGCTGTTCGCACCCTCTGAATATGGGATGCCGACCGAGGGGCAGGCGGAGGGCCCGCTCGGAGCCAAGAACCAGATTGCAGGCAGGAATACATATTGCTGGTCCTGCATTTGTACCTGACGGGGTCACGCAGAGGCTCTGAAGGCGGCTGCCATTCCCACTATCAGATTTTATGTGAGTGCGTACCGCCAACGATACGGACGATTAACCATAGATCAGGTCGGAATCTTCACCGACATCATCCCCTGGCTTGTCGGGTATTCCGAGCATGGAAAGATCAGAATTGTGGGCAAAGGTGAAGTGCCGGTGTCTTGGACTGCCGTCGCAGACATTGCAGGTGCGTTTTCCAATTAGCTGGCTCAACACTTCACCGACAATGACAGGATTCGTGGCACACGTACTGACCACCCTTCCTCCCTCTGAGCTTGAGAACCGCGCCCTCCGGCTCGAGGGCGATCGAGCGAGCATGAACGATCTTGGGGCGCTGTTCAAAACCTCAGTCGAGCATGTAGATGCCATTGTGGGGGAGGAAGGAAAAACATGGCTGATGACTGCCATGGACACTGGAGCAGGAAGCACAGGCTGGGATGAAGCCACTAAAGCGGAAGGATCGGGGAACAAGGCGGCGGGCAGTGGGAATGCGTTATGGCCAGGGCACCAGTGGAGGACCATCAAGGATGTCCACAACCTTTAATGTCGCGTAGACTAATGCCTGGGACGTTGCCAAATGTAGCGGATAACGCATACTTCAAAGAATTAAAATAACAAAGTTGTCCGTGTTATTCGTGAGACCCACAACAGCACCGACAGGGCCGGGAAAGCCTGGTGAAAGCAAGGATAGGAAGTATGTTCAACTTCAAGTTGGAGGTGGTGGTTGGAGGTCAACGCGTGAAATCATGTGCCGCGTGGGAACTCTGCGTCTTCCCGACGTCCCGCGTCTCTTTCATCCAAGCCGACCGCGTTCGGATTCACAGACGCGTCATCTCCGCCGGGCCCCGTTCTTCTCGATGTCTTCCTCAATGATTTCAGACGCGTCGCCGTCTCAGGCCACGTTTTCCTTGATTCTATCGCCTCAACGATCCCAGTCAGTCCTGCTGGCAGTCTCCACGAAGCCTGAAGATAACCGCGTCAAGTCTGCGATGTCCCTCGGATAGATGTCTGAACCTTGCTTGCGCGATGGCTTTGGAACTGGACGCCTATGGGATTGGACCCGGATGGGATGATGATGTGTAGACAACTTGAACTTGAAGCTCTGCACCTTCTTTGCTATCCAAGCATTCCCTACGATGTATTGGTGTTGGCTGAATGAATTCCATGATTTTAACTTGAATCATGGCGCTTGCTCAAGTTGTTAACCCGATCCAAGAGATTTATGCAAGAGACCAAGACTTGGATTCAATTGAAAGAGTACAGAACAGAACAAAGAAATATTCAAGACAATACAAGTAAAGAAGCAAAGATTAACGTGCTTTTGGTCGACGCGAGCGTCTCAAGCCCGGGGGCCCAACGGCAAGGGAGCACGAGGGTTGCGAACCCACCCCCGGGAACTATCTACTGACTACGGGATGGTAGGGCAAATGCAGACGAAGCTGCGTAGTCGGGTGAATTCGGCCTGCGAAGAAATTGTCAGCTACAGATCGAAGAAAAGCGAAGGAAGCGGGCGCACCAGGAGTGATTGCCACATCGCTCCGAGGCAGAGGAGGGGCTATGGCTGTTTGGCTTCAGTTTCGCCGAGCCCCAACTTGGGTCGCGATCCCGATTGGCAAGCTGGCACCAGCTCACATCCACCCTTCCGACGGCACCGCCGCGGGTTGATCAGCACCTGCTTGCTGCGACGCCGAAGCGCAGTGCGCAGTGAGCCGCTTCCACGTCTGGCCCGCCAGGCTCGTTACGTGGGTATGTGCCGCCCGTCTACTCGATGCCTGTGGATGACGGTTAGTGTTCGAAGCGGCTGACAAGGGTATAGCGGACACACCTATTGGCTGGTAACCCTCCCCTGCGCCGGGCTTTGAGATCGCCCTTCTTGTGGCGCGGTCTTTGGTGGGTGTGCTTGGTGTGGTGGGTGGGGGCCGCGTCGTCGGCGGCGAGGGGATCGGCCCTCGCCGCCAACAACCCTGGAGGAGATGTCAGCGCGCACCGGGAACAGCGAAGAAGGGAACTGACGAAGGGAGAGAGGTAGGGCGAGTCCTCACCGAAGTGGGTAGAGAGGTGAGGGTTTGCAGTGCTGGTGCCCCCGTTTATATATGTTTTCCAGACCAATCACCTGACGGCGTTGAGACAAACCAAATAGCGCAAAGCAGACGCGACGCGACGTGTTACCATAAAATTTGACCCGAATTTGGTGTGACAGGTCTCTTCCTGACCGCCATGGTCGAATTGCTGCATGAATATACTAGCGTTCCCCGTTTCTGCCTTTTTGAGTTGCAAAGTGGAGGCGAGGCCATATTCAGCCTGATGAAGTGATAGGCGCCCCGGCGTCTATCAGTTGTGATGAGCGCCTTCTGCTCCCGAGTCCGACGCTCGCACGCTCGCACAACCCTTCACTTGAGCCACAACGTGTCGAGCTAGACATCGCCGAACCTTGGCTATACATCGAAATTCCTGCGGTAAGCCGCTGCAACTTGAAAGGAGCAGACTTGACAGAGGAACTCAGGATCGGTACGCGTCGGTTCTTCTCCGAGTTGCGAGTGCCACTTATCGTTGGGCGTGCACGCCCACATACTTTGAGTATGGGGTCAGACCGGCCGTCGCACCTCAAGTCTCCTAGTGCACTCCCGTCTCCACGCTGCAGGTGCAGGGCCATTACTCAAATGATCCATTGCCGTTTGCACACTTGAAGTCTGGTCTCAGATCCCTCAAATTCGCACTCCCGCCGGGGCCCGTGAAGCTCCTACAAAGTTTTCGGCTAAAAGTGTACGCTTTTGGCCGAAAAAATCCATCTGCGAGCCACTTGGGCCTCAAGAGCTCTTTCCGCCTGTTGCGTGTCTTCTGGCCGTTATTGCTATTTCCGCGCTGGCAACGATCACAAGAAAGGGTTCCACCCACCCAACTCCTGGCCTAAAAAATCGTATTGGCGGACAAGGATATGCGATTCTAAGCCTTAAAATCCTATCTGCGGACAACGAAATCTGGATATTTAGCTCTCAAGAAGGACAACCCTTGGCTCCGCGGGCCTCTCCCACCTGCCATGCTGCTCCATGCCACTGCAATCTCAAAATTCACTGGTTGGATGTGATTCCTCATCGAGATGCCAATGGCTTTCGTAGAACATAAATTCGCCTTGAATTCGCCTTATTAACCTCACTATTCCTCGAATTCTCGCCTCATGATCCCGGGAGCCTGATTTATACGTATCTTCATTTAATCTGAGTATTAAGGCCTGAGCCGTGAAGAATCCAGCGCTGGAAATCAACAAGCAAATCCGCCATGAAAGAGAACTTGAAAGCGCCTCGCCGAATGTGCGCTGAGTAAGCCCTGTTCGGCTTCTCGGCATCGGCTTTCTCCATTTCCAGTAGCGGCAATTCAGCTCTCTCTGGACCACAATCATGTCGGTCGATATTTTCAACAAGCTGCCCAGAAGCCCTCGCGCCCCAAGCGGACTAGTCCCTAACGTGTGGCACTTTGATATTCGATACGTACAACTTCAACCCCCAAGCAACATGGTGTTTCTTCTCCAGCCAGAGAGCAGTTATGTCCACACGGAGCTGGTACCCATCGGGCAACCTCAGGGTTTGGGTTTTGCCTTCTTCCCAGATACCGCCAAGGAGGCGGCCCCCGAAATTGCCAAGGCCCTCATCCATGCCTTTGTGACCAGCTTTGGCGTCGGGAAATTCCAGAGACATCCCCCGCCCCCATACGCGCCCTGGTCGTTCACCACCGACGACCGCGGCCTAGCCAAAGAAGTCGGTGCGGAGCTCAAGCGATTAGGGGTCGAAGCGCCCGAGGTGTGCGATGTCAAGTTCGCCCCCAAGCTCACGAAACAGGCGCATACTGCATTCTCCGAGGTGTTCACATCAATGAAGAATACCCTAGATATGGCGCCCATTCTCCGCGCCGCCATCGTCGCCCCAAGTGGAATTTCATTCTCGTATTTCAAGCTAGCGCCATGGGTGGAAGAGAAGTCAGACGAGAATGAGGCCGCCCTCGCCTATGCCCAGAGGCTCTCCAGCGCTCGCCCTTTAGCCACGCCTCAGGTGACGGACGACTTCCTGACAGAGGTACAGGTTACGGTGGGGATGCTTCAGCAGCGCACGTCGGTCACTGTCCTTGCTGAAGCGGAAGCTGGAAATCCACAGGCTGCTCTAGAATATGCCCTCAGGTCCGCCCGAAGCCCCTCATCCATGCGTGTCATCCTCATCGATCGGACAGACTCCAATACGGAATCCAGTGCACCCCGAGTCGGTCGCTGTGCCGGCAGTATCTGATCAAGGTGATCTTGAACAAGAAGGCGGACGACACGATGAAGAGCATCGCGCACAGTCTTCTTATTGACTGGTCAGCGAGGTTCCTACCAATTAAATCATTGACACTAACCAAAAGTCAGGTATGTTTCGAATGTCTTCGAGAGCGACTCCCCTGTCCGCTACATCCATGCAGCCGCCCACAGCGCCGATGAAGCTGTCCGCCTGGCTGGCGGCGTATCGAGCCCCGCGGTCCTCTTTTTCGCGCTTCACGTTCTCGAGAAACATGCAAGCCGAGCCGTTGAGCTTTACGCGCAGTACAAGAACGTTTGGAAAGCCAAAGACAAAAGAGAGCAGGAGATGGCAGAAGCCGAGAGCAAGGCGACACAGAAGAGAATGAAACAGCCGAACAGATACATGTGCGCCAACGTTGACTGTCCTGTGTCGGCCGATTCGGGACACATGCTAAGCAGATGTATGCCCGAAACGAATCCAATTTATCCGAGGCCGCTCATGCTGTTAACAGGTTCCGGAAAATGTGATCAGGACAAGAAGCCAAGTTATTGTGGCAAGGCGTGTCGTGAGTGAGCTTCCTATCTATTCGGAATTTTATCTTACGAGCGTTCCGCAGAGAAAGCCGTATGTTAGCCGTCTAGACGGCGGGCAACCTGTTACTTACTACCTTGCAGGATTGGAAAAACCACAAGCCTTTCTGCAAGCCAGGCGCCGCCTGCAGCGTTATCGATCGGCCCCAAATCAATGCTCACGGCCATTCGGCAACGAAGGGTGGTGCCATCGAAGTACCCATTAGCAACCTAGATGGGACTACAACGATTCTTTCGTCCTCTACGCTAAGCCCGAGGATGCTGAAGAAGATGAAGGCGCATGCGGAGGCCCCTGGCGAGGGCCCTGGGCTTGGATTTAGTCGGAATATCACGGTCAGTATACACAAGATCAACGGCGACGACACCTCCGAATCGGATTCGGATTCGGAAAGCGATTGAATTGTTCGTCAACTGCCCCTACCGTGTCCAAAGTGGTGAAGTCTTCATTCACTTCAGTGGCAGCGTAGAAGTCGTAAAAGTCATTCGTAGATGCTAGCGTTACAAGTTATAAAGACATAATGATATCGATACAGTTATTGGTATTCTGACTCTGTCAGAAAGGCGTGGAAAGAGTGGGGGGAAGTTGGTTCGTAATATGGTGAACGAGAACGAGTCGAAGCGTGGTGATGTGGAGGTCATTAGCGGAGGGTAGCCCAGACCGCAACGGCGATGACGGCCACAGCCAGCACGAATACAAGCAGGGCGTACAAGCAGCGCTTGGCCCACTTGAGCTCTGCCGTGCGCATGCGGTCGATGATGACCTGGCGCTCCGCCTCGGTCTTTTCGGGCAGCCAGGCCGTTGAGGGTGTTGCCGCGGGAGGTGCGCGCAGGGGTGACAGCAGAATGAAGACGCCCATTATCCAGAACGGCGGGAATACTGGAGATAGGTATGTCAGAACGACGAAGAGAATAAGACATAAATATAGACGCACAGAAGCCAAATTTGAAGAGGAACATGGCGAGAGTTACAGGCTCCTTCGCGCGCTCTGTGTACTCCGGCGCGTCGACGTATGGGGGAGGAGCGAGTGCAGCGTCGGCCGCAGAAATGCGCCGATCGTGGCGGCTGTCGCGGGTGCGGGAAGACGCGAGGGCGTATCCAAAGAAATCGTCGACGGGGTTCGTGGTATTCTCGACGGTCGCGGACCGTTCAAGGTGGGTCACCGCTGCAGAGGGCGCCGCTACGTGGCAATCGATGGGTGTAGACATTATGCGGAAGGAGAAGGGTTTTCCGACTCGGGGATGGCTTGGGACATGAACTGGAGACGCAAGCCATTTCAGCGGAGAATTTATAGCAGTTCTTGCGCTCCAGGGGCAATCCAAACGTTAGCGACAATCCGGAGAGAAAATCAGAGAGGATCGGGCGCCGAATTGGGGCTATAAACAGAGCCAAAGAACTTACCGCCAGTTATTTTTGGCGCATGTGGAAAATGCCATATATGGCATGTGTTTGCCTTTCCAACCTGAATAAAGCTCACTCCGTTTACGAGAGTCATAAAGATAAATATGGGTTCAAGAAAAAGCGGAGTCCGGCCAGATCCGCAAATCACGCTGGAATCCAAATTAGGATTCTAGAGTTCTGGTAACTTACATACAGGGAGCTGCGAAATTTGTATCCCGAACCATGATCCTGTTGCGATACAATATGAAATGGAGAATAAATAACCAGTCGGAGCTGACACGAAGGGCACACAGTGGTATAGGAGTCCTCAAGTTATCTTCCCCGCGACTTGGAGCCTCACAGTTCAAACCACCCGATTTCCGGGTGCGCGCGCGAGGTACGCGACAGTCCTTTAAAGTACTGAGGCTTGTGATATGGGTGCCCGTCTTGATGGATCTTGCAGGAGTTCATTTGTCTACCAAGCCGGCAATTTCTTTTGGTTAGTTCCGGCCGGCTTCGTGGGGCGTAGTACTCGCTGGCTCTGTAACTGTCTGAACCAAATTATGACCATAACTTCATTTGAAGAGAGGTTGAGCACCCTTCACGTTGGGGCGAATAATCAAGTCATGATCAGGAATCGTCGATTGTAAGTAAAAATACATATGGTGCTGCTATTGTATAGATACTAGGAACTGCCAATGCGTGAATCCCTCAAGCTAATACATTAAATCCGGACGCATTCAGGGC
Source organism: Mycena latifolia (assembly GCA_029289555.1). NCBI lineage: Eukaryota > Fungi > Basidiomycota > Agaricomycetes > Agaricales > Mycenaceae > Mycena > Mycena latifolia. The sequence continues at coordinate 119,980 of JARJLE010000063.1, read as the reverse complement.
TTGTTGATTTCCTGCTGAGCCTGTCCCTTATCATGCTGCACATTTCCCTGCGCTTGCTGGGACTTGTCGCCGGTGAGGGCACCGACTACACTGTCTTTCTTGCCCTCGACACGGTCGGCAGTGCCCTCGACGTAGCCCTGAGCTTGGGCGGCTTTGTACTCTGCTTCACCGGCAGCGTGCTCCTCCTAAAAATATGGATGAGGATGTGCGTGAAGGGATGGAAGAAGGGACGAACCTTGCCAGACTGTTGCCACGATGTAGCACCGGTCAGGTTTCCGATGGTCTCAACAACAGTTCCCTTGGTAGAGTGGAATTGACCGGTGGTCTTGCTGTTAATTGAAGGTAGGTTAGAACGAATAAAGAAAAAGAGCGCAAGAAACACGTACTCGGGGCCGGAGTTGGAAGACATTGTTTGTAAAGTGGATGTGTGGTTGGTTGGGTGAGTGGTTGGTTTGTGGTGTGGATGATGGATTGAACTCGTTGACTGCGAGCCTTTTATATGGGCGGAAATTCAAATGCTATGCATACGTCGGCGTCATTTGGCTCGTCAGGGCGCCCCAGGAGGAGTCCATGACGAGGTAATGACGGGTGACGTCACCCAATTAGGACGCGTCGCGTCGCGCCATCGCCGCACGTGAAGCGTGGCACGATATCACGTGGTTTTAGTTTAACTTGACCAGAACTTCTACCTTCAAGACTCAAGAGCCTCTCTCTGCGTCTGCTGTTCAACCGTGCAGTGTTGTCATTGACCGAGTCTGACCGGGTCTGTCAGTAGAGTCGGGGGACGATTGACCTTGCGATTGCTGCTGCCCTTAGTGGATGACGTCGACGCTGACAAAATTGTTTGACAAATTTAAGTTAGGAGAAAGGGCGGGTCAATGAATTTTTGATGGACCCGTCAATGCCCGTCATAGACGGTCAGTTGCATGACAACCCTGCTGCAGCTGTTGCAGCACGAATCGCGCTCATTCATAGGCACACACTCACCGGTGACTCCTACATAAACACGTACCCCACCGTCATCTCCGCCCTTGCAGCTGATTGCGCCGCAAACTCCGCAGTGGGTCCCAGCGTTCGGCAAACATGCATATGACTGCTTGATGCGCTTTTACGCGCGATTGCTATTCATCTCCTGACCGCCGATCTCGGGGCCATCCTGCGCTTCATTAAGTCTTTATTCGTCTTTATTTTCTTCGCCTTTCGGACTATAAATCCAAGATTTCGATTTGACGACATAAATGCAAGTCCTTCCCCGCTCTCCCGCCCATGTTTGCCCGCATTCGCCATTCTCATGTCTGGTACTCTGACCCTTCACAAAATCACGTCCGAATTAATCGTGGTTCCCAAGTGATTCCATTCCAAATCATTGCTCGGCTCAGTGTCTCTTATGTAACCCATTGCAAGGTTGAAGATGCCGCACAGTGGTCTTCTCCCTGGCGTTGCCGCTCGCTAGCATGCACAAATCGCCGTTGTGCGAATAATACGCGCCGGTGTATACAGTTTTGGGTTATTTCCGCTGCGGGGTACAAACGCCCACGGTCAAAGTTCCCTCCACTCCGCTGCAGTCTCAGAATCTTCCAGTCGATGGTTCCTCTCTCGTAAAGTACAGGCCCTTCAAATTGCCATACGTGGGACCTTCACTTCACCGTCGTAGGCGTGCCCGTCGCCCGCCATCACCCTGCCCAGCAGTCATATCAATCAAACAAATATCAGAGCACTTGGGGATGAAACGAGCGTTTGCCGACGTTTGCGCCTCGAGGCCTTGAAATGGAATATTCCCCCGCCTTCTCCCCCGCCCAGTCCCTCCGGTTGTCCACCGGACTGATCCTGATGCCGCTGCCTCGTTGCATGGCTTCTCTCGCGCCGGACATTTCCCATGATCAGCCCGCGGTACTTATGGCAGACTTCTCTAATTTTTCCAAGCCCTCTGTCCTCCCTCCAGGAGACACGGAACGCTTTCACCTCACTTACGCGTCTTTTCATCCCTTCTCGTCCCTGCCCATTGTCTTTCCTCTTTCCTTGCTTTCTAGGCCCTCTATCGCTTCTTTTCATGTCACCTTCTTCATTTCGTCACTATGGTTTGCACCAGGCTGCGCTTATGGGCGACGACGACGGTGTCCGTCGCGCCCTCCGATCTGGCGCGAGCGTCAACGACCTCGACTCCGCCGGTCGCAGCGCTGTAATGTGCGCAGTCGCGGGGGAAAAGTACGTATTCTTTCTTCGTGGGAAAATACAAAAAATGAATTTTCTGTACCCCAGTTGGGAAACTATCGACGCGTTAAACGCGTCTTTTACGACTCCAGGGCAGCTCAAAGTTATCCGTACGCTCTTGGGAGATTCCCAAATATCGTTGTTCACGCTCAATGCGCCACAAATGGCGTACCAAGGCGTGACTCCCCTTGGCATGGCGGCGTGGCTGAACACGGGCGACGCTGTTCGTGTGCTCCTTGAGGAGAGCTCAGAATACGTGTCGGTGGACGGGATGGATGTTCATGGCGCGACGCCGCTTATGTGTACGTCCGCATACGTCCTGTGAACGAGTGCTAGAGCCTAATCGCTAAATATAGATGCTGCGCGAGATGGCCGGCTCGACGTGGTACAGATACTGGTGCGTCTTTCTTTCTCCGGACTTCACGGTCTAGCTAACGTTTTTACCCCCTTCCGATAGCTTCGCCATGGAGCACGCCCGGATTTCGGAGACGGGAACCATCGTACATCCGTCCAGTTTGCCCTGGCCTATCCGCAGATTGTATGGCTATGTGAGACGGCCCTTCGCCGGCATCGATGGCTGGAGAGTCAGGTACCTGCCTGTCATCTACTTCTCCAATAAGCTTGACTGACGCCGGTCTCAGTCTCCAGATCGTAATAGAATTTCTTCCAATCCAAACTCTGAACAACTCCTGCACATTGCAAGCGCGGCGCTCTCGCCTTCCCGCATTTTCGAGCCTCCCCCTATGTCCGTCTTCTCGAGTGACGCTACCTCCCGCCTCACGACCACCATCATTCAATCTGTTATGTCCTCCGATGTCGCGTTTCTCCACTCGTTGCTATTTTCTCCCTCTATCCCTGCCTCTTCTCAACCTGAGTTGTATCCGATGTCTTCCCCAGTTCTCGTGAACGTGCCGGACAAGAAAGGCTGGAGCCCAATCCACTACTGTGCCGCCGCGGAATTCCCCTCCATCAACATCCTTGACGCCCTCTACTGCGCTGGTGCAGTCGTCCCGTTATTCACTGCGAATGAGCACTGGACCCCTCTGCATTGCTTCGCGCAAGTCGCCCGCCGACTCCCTCACGACCGCCCGGAGGTATGTCTCGCCCTGTACCAATTCATCACACATCTCGTCCACGACCTCCGCGCCCCGCTAGCGGCCAGAGACCAGCAGGACGAGACCTGTATTCATATCGCCGCGGAACGAGGCAGCTGTATAGAAACACTGATACTTCTGTTGGATTGTGACACCTCGCGCACCGTCCGGGACCTACGAAACGCCCGAGGGTACGTCATCCTATTCGAATTTTAATGAGGGTCGCTGCTGACGCGGTGGTTATAGTCTAACAGCGCTAGAGGTATGTAAACCCGAGTTCCGCGCTGCATTCGGAGAGCAGCTCGAAGATCTTCGCTCTGGCTCGTCACTCTCGTGCTACACCATCCGCCCATCAACCTCGAATGCTTCTCTATCCTCTTGGTACTCGAGGTCGAGCCCACCCCACGATAACGACGACGCGTCGGTCCTCGACAACGTCGACATATCCGCGTCCGCCGAACAACTCCTTGCCAACCTCCGCCTCACCTCGCCCTCTGAGAGCCATCAGGCGACCCCATTCCACCTCAACTTCCTGGACAACCTCATCCGCGAGGCAGCCGACATCACAGCGATCGTGTCCACTCACTACCGCACGATCACGGCCGAGGCGACGAAGGACGTGCAGCTCCTGCGTACGAACGCGGACAAGATGCAGCTGCTTCTGGACCGGACGTACCGCGATGTCGAGCAAGCAATGCACTCGCGCGACCTCTCGCCTATTGTGCCCCGGAAGCGCTTCAATCGCGAGTCGGAGGACTCTCAGGCGACAGCGGTGTCTGTCGATTCCCCTGCATCTCCTGATGGCTCTGTTCCCTGGCCGCAATGGCACGACAACTTCGTGCAGGATGGCAAAATGCCGTCAGTGGAGCGCTTTGGACCTCGCTCACCCAGCGTTGAGCAGCTCATAGCTGATGATCTGGTCAAGCCTGTCCTCAACATACAAGTGGAAGAGCAGCCGGAGCCGAAGGTCGAGTCTGCCAAGTCAATTAAACGACAAAGCGGGACGACGAAGATCAAAGCTTGGATGAAGCGGAAGCTCCTGCCTGCCGACGTCTCGATAGTCGAGTATCGTGCGGCCGATCTTCCTCTTGCTACGGTGATTCGCCCGAAGCTTGAAGTGATCCTCGAGCAGGAGGTGGACCCTGGGAAGGCCGTTGCAGTGCCGCCTTCTCCGGGTCGTCTGTCCGTGGATCCTGATTTGACGGCCGACGCGTGGATGGATGGGCTGCTCCGGACAGCACATTCTACGCTCCAAGCTGCAGGTCGGGATCTGGACCGCATCAGGGAGTGCATTGCCTCGGTATGTCATTATCTTACCCCTTCCCCAAGCAGAACAGGTGCTCACATTCCAGTAAAGGCAGAGCATTTCATTACCATTGTCGATCGCTGCGCGGCGAGGACAGAGCGTGTTGTCAACAGAGCGCTCAAGGTAAACTGGGATTGCCCCTTTCTACGATCCTTTTCTGATTACCTTATGTACAGAAACGAGAATCAGCCATCGCGAAACTCCGCTTGACTTCCAACACCACTTCAGGGGACGACTTCTTCGTCCGACCTAGCTTGCTTTCTCCAAAATCCAGCATTGCGTCGCTATCCTCTATGTATTCTGCCCGTTCATCCTGTGTATCCCTCGCCGCCACCCTCGCGGAGCAAGAAGACGACGATACCCGCCTCGTCCGGCGGCTGTTGTTGCGCAAAATCGACACAGGAGCCAGCGGAGCCCAAGATCAACTCCAACAGGGAGTGAACTGGCTCCGCATAGTCAAGGAGGTCGTCCGGGGAGCCAAAAAAACGGCCTACGTCTAATGACCAGCCGTCGAATGTATTTATACGAAGAACCCGTAATATAGTGTTGTACCACCGTGATATAGAGCATTTGTCCATTTGTATTATAATCCAATGTTATGTATGTGCTGTCTCGTCGTAGGATTCTAGCCTCCGAGCAAATGTTACGAAGGCTGTTGAAACATGCGAGTCTCATAGCTAGCTGTCCAATGCTATCGAGCCTTCGCCGGAGGCTAAAAGACTTCTACGATGCCGTGGCGCGGGAGGATGGCATAGAGCACGGGAGGATGGATATGCATGTACACTAGGGCATCAATGTCTGGTCTCGTTCAACCGTTTTGAAAAGGCTTCACGACATTGATAGTGTGTCACCTCCCCCCTGGTTACGGCGCACGGCGATTGAATATCTTGCACCATAGGCATATGGACAAAACTTACCTGGGAGCATGCACAGCAATGAAACTGTTCCCAATACGTTTATGGCATTGAGGGCATCTGCAAAAGTGAATCAGATTATTAAAATGTCAGACCGGGGGCGCAGATCACACACATCCGACTGTCCGTGACCTTCACTCTCTTAGTCTGGAGCGCCATGAGCTTCCTCTCGACCTGATCTCCACGAGCCTTGCTAAGGTTCCGGATGACACGAGTGTCAAATACCGGCGTGCGGAGCGCTCCGATGAGGAAGGTGCGGATGTCTTGCGTCGTGACCAGCGGCGGCAGAAGCTGGAGTGTGTCGACAGCGTCCAACTGAGGGCTATGCCGTGCGATAAGCTCCAAAGCAGGTTGCAGGAGGTCGGGTACACTCTTGACAGTAGGACGGAGATATATGCGCAATAGTGTCAAATATACATTGGAGGTTTCTGTGCCAGCACGATAAACGCGCGTACAGTGCCTGGAAAAGACAGTCAAAGATGGGACAAGGTGAGGATGCAGTGGGAAGCTAACTGCTCCGCTTTGAGATAGTCCTGCAGCCGGTATACATAAAGCTCCAGTGCCTGATCATGGCGCCCGAATCGGCCTAACAGTATTGCACGAGCCTCGAATAGGTCTGGAGATGATAAGCAAGGGAAGGACGGACCAAAGAGGGTACGGACCTTCTGAAGATATCATACTGTATAGACGATCGATTCTATACCGATCAGTGGTATCAATAAACTTCAAGAGTTTGGCGTAATGTTGTGACCAGCCTGTGGCCAGTCAATATCCCATCTTTGGAATCAACGAGTAACTTGCCCTTGTCATTTCGTTTCTTAGCTGAAAGCGTCATCTTCAGATACAACTCTGCCAATCGGTCATGGAAGACAGTCGATTCCTCGCGGCGCTCCTCGATGAGGAATTCGAGATAACGGATACATAACAGAGGGTCAATGCTCTCCAAATAGTCAGCGACAGCTGGCCGAGGGAGCTCAACATCTTCAGAAGTGAAGATCTGAAAAACCATGATGTCATTACAATAATATGAACAGAGCGTTCATAACCTACTTGAAAAGCCATCGCGCTGTCCTGTGCAAATATCCAACGTGATGAAGCAAAGATTTCGTCCAAATGTTCCGGTCCCAACTTTTGGAGATAGTAAATGGAAGGTGTGAGCTTATCTTCCATGTCCGTCTCTTGTTCACTCAGGCTTCGCACAATCAGTCGCATGTTACTAGTTTACGGAGAAAAAAAGCGCACAGTTTGAGGAGATCTAAGGCTTTCCGGTGCATCTTCTTGCCGTTGTAAAGATCCCTAAGTTCGGCAAATTTCTTGGGGGCAAGCGGTAAGCTTGGAGTGAAAACAGTAGAGCAGCAGACTAGCAGACCTTGCGGGCACGAAGCTCCTCTTCCACCTCTGACACCTCACACCAATTTGATACTCGGCATAAAGATCCGAGGAGTCCGGGGCGGATGAGGAGATAAGACTTGAACAGCGCCGTGTCGACGATCTGAGCGAAACGGAGGAGCTGCTCTGGAGTTAAAGCGGAGAGAGGGGCATTCGGGAGTGCAAACAAGTCTTCAACAGAAGTCTCCGAAAGAAAAGCAATCTCGTGTGACTGGTTTGCCGGTGTGATTCCTACCGCCGCCAGAGCCGCAGCAACCTTGGGACGGCGATCGGAAAGATATCTAAGCAAGGTCTCCACGGAGCGAGGTAAATCGTCTGGGGAGAAGTTAGCTTGCAAGATAAGGCCGGCGTTTCTGGACTTGCCATGGACGGTTTGCTTGGGCTTGGATTTGCGTTTGACTGATGCTCGGTCATCATCTTTGAGCGCAGCAGGCAGAAATGCACCCAATCCGGTCTTGAATCGGCCCCGAATGGTACCAGAAGTGGATGGAGCCAGACTTTCTACTTCTGCTGAGAGGCTCTCGTGAGCATCAATGCCGTCCTTGTGGGAATCAGTCAAACTGGGAGTGGAAGACGTGGAGTCGTCGTCGACTCCGGTGTGCGCAGGTCCACCGAATAGAGGTATCCAGGAGTCCTGAGGAACGGACAGACGTCCGGCAACCGCTTCCGGATACAACGCGACCACTTTGGCCGGATTGACATCCAAGGCGATAAGTGTGTCAATCGCGGTGTCGAATTGCGACGAACGAAACTGCGAGACGGCGTTCAGTCCACGTATGCGTGTGACCCTTTGCTCCTATTACACAAAAATGAGCAAAAGTGATGCTGGAGCTGGTGCTGGTGACAACCTTGTCGCGGAGTGCACTGATGTCGATTGTATCCAGAAGAGCCAGAGCGTCAGAATATTGTCCTGCGACGACTAATTCATCAATCTGGGCCTCCCACGACTTCATTCTGAACTGCCATATGGTGCTCCCTTCAGCAGTGGCGGTGGCCCTGTCGGTTGGAGTAGTGACAAGGAAGAGCGGTGATTTGGCTGAAGCTGAAGGTGTCAACAATCGGACAGTAGCGTTTATGGGGGGCGAAGTCGAAAGCGAAGGGGATGACGAGGGCTGGTTGAATGGGAAAGATAGAGTTTGTGTTGGCAGCAAAGATATTGAAGACCGAATTTGGACGACTGCTGTTGGGGTCACGGGGGGCTGTGTCCCGGAAGACTCAACAGTAGGTTTGGGGGATTGGGGAGAAATAGCTCCAGGTGGGAGGACGGAAAAGATGTAGGGCTTGACGAACGCTATAGAAACAGTTGAAGATGTGGCTAAACAGAATCTAGGAGGCGTACCAATTTCCTCTGGAGGAGCAGGCCATTCAACGGAAGCAGGCCTTGAAGGCGCGGCATCGTGACCAACGAAAATGCCCTCATCTGCACAGTTGAGAGTCGATAAAGAGTGTTTCTAAGACCCGACTTACTATCTTTGAGAATAAGCGCCTCCGATTCACTGATCTGAAGAGCTCCAGACTTCGGTTTGTGGCCGAGGCCAAGAGTCATGTATCCTCCGAGACCGTATCCTCCGAGTCCGCCGAAAGCTCCGATCCCTGTCCCGGCGGCGGTGACAGGTAGAGGAATGGAGACGTCCGTTGCCGTCATAGTAGGGATGGAGAATATTGCGTATTCTGTGAGAGGGTACGCAAAGCACACTGTATCCTTGTCCAAAAAGGAGATTACTCGAGGTGAGTGCGGTAAAGCAGCTTCCTGATACTCGTCAAACAAATATGGCAGAAACAGAAAACTAGCTTACCTTGGACTCCTGCGCTTCCCCGTCTTTCCAGCAGTATATCACGACCTTTCTCTTACATCCTACGACCAATTGTGTCACCAAGGTGGGGATTGATGAGGCCGTCAGGAAGTCTCCTGCGGAGGATGTGCTTTCAGGCGAAATATGTTGGACGGAGGTGTGGATTGCGAATGAAAAGGCTCCCTTGCTCTTGAGTAATGGAGTGGCTGAGGAAAAGGTCGGGAGTGGAAACAATGTAACCGTCGACTCTGTAATACCGAATGAATATTCATGATGAATATGCGCATCGACACTTGCCGGATAATAGCACCAAGGAGTTGATATCCTTGATGAATCCAATCTGTTCGATGGCCTTTCTGGCAAGTCCTTTCTTGGTTTCCACCAAGGTTACTGTTTCTTCGCCTTCATCAGCTGCCCGGAACATTAGGAGCACATAACGTGGAGAGGCGGCCTCATACTGTTATCGTCAATCCCGTAGATTTTGAGGCTTCCTGTAGCAGTCCCGACGTACAATCTATCACCTAAAGACCTGGTAAAGAGCTGCGACACAAGCACCAAGAGATGTCGTTGCCTTGGACTGTCAAACTCTCGATCCTCTCTTTGAATCCGGAGACAACGACGGTTGGGGATTCGAATGGGGCCATCCGGTAGGATATCAGGTCTGTGTTACTGTCCGACCTGCGAGGACTGCGCGCTGGGCGTCTCCGCTTGGGGCGACGCGTGTCATGTGACTGGGCGACGCGACGCAACGATAAACAACAGAGCCAAATCATCATGTTGCAATTATCCCCGCTCGTTGAACTTTCGACTTCGATGGGTTTCAAATTCCAACGTTTCTTTCCTTCGCTATGATTTCAAATTTTAAACGGAGTGACCGTGACTCTCCCGTAGTGGTGAGAGGCTGAACTTTTTGAATCTTTTTGATCTGTGCATACATGGGGTGTGTTCTGCTGGAAGTATAATGAGAAGTAAATCAAAAAGCAATGGCACAAAAACTAGAGTCGACCTTCATTAGGAACGACGCCAGGCTCCCATGACTGGAAATAGGGAAATTGTATATTACCCCAATCCATAGACTCGTTCAGGCGACGCGTAACGGCCCAATTTTCTGAGGTGGTTAAAAGTGGCTACAGCTAAAAAGAGAGTTCATCGACCATCTCGGTGAGTGAAATTTCGGAAATTAATGAACACTTGGTCGCAATAGTACAGTAATCGACGGCAAGTCGACGGTGGTCTGAAATTGAAGGACACACATTGTATTAACGAAGGGTTATTGCGAAGCAGTGGGTCTGTTCTACACGTGTCATATTTATTTGCTCTCTTTCTTCTTTCTGGTTCGAAAATGAGCTCGCGTTCCGTGGACCGTCAGCGCGTCAGCGCGCCGTTATTCCGGCCTTGCTATTGGACTATTCACGTGATCGCGATACTTCACGTAATAATTCGGCTGTTGCGGCGCAGCGAACACAACTTATTCATCTACCATGTCTGATCCTCAAAAACGCTCCCTTCACCAGAGAGCTCTCCCTGTTCTGACCAAACTCATTCATGGCTCCGCTCCCTTTATCACCACTTTCCTGCTTATACACCTCTCAGCCCCAATACTCGCGAACCTCGGCGGCTCGTCGTTGGCGTCGCAGACAATGGTTCGCTTCGATTTCCCCCTGAAATCCAAATTTTCATTTTATTACCCTAGCTCCTCGGCCGCGAATACTACCAAACGGATTTCGGAGAAAAATATCTACTATTGGGACCCCTTGCCGTCCATTCCTTGTCAGGCATCACCAAACGACTCTTATCTCCGGCCAACGCACCTCCACGTCCCCGAACAAGCCTGCTTACCCTGACCGGCTACGCCTCCATGCTTTTCTTCCTCCCGGTCCATTTCATGACGCATCGTGCGCTTCCGATGAATCCTGCCGCACCCATTCATGCCTTGGGCCCTGCAGAGCTCGACTTCGAATTCGTAAAGTATGGACTGGCGACCTGGCCTTGGAGGAGTTGGTTCCTGTATGGTGGCCTGGTTGCCGGTGTGGTGCTTCATGTGGTAGAAGGCGAGCGGCTGTTGTTTAACACTTACTTTGGTGAGAGTATGGGGCGGATCAAGATCGCCTTAAGGAAGCGCCTCCTCGCCATTGGCCTCGGACTTCTAGCGGTCCCTGTTCTCTCGGGAATTTTTTTCATGTCGAAGGAACCGCTTATGGTCTTTTCTTCTACCGCCGAACGTATCCAAGCCTCCTTCGCGCAAGCCCCACTATATAGATTTTGAAGGTTCGTCTCTCAGCCACGTTCAAAGCCTGCGTCCATTGACACATGTGTTGTCAGCCTGGAGATCACGATACCTAACTTTCGCTATAAACGTGCTACTTCAATTTTAATCAAACGTGATTCTATCCAGTCAATCTGTGTCCTACGCAGGTTGAGCACATACAACCGATATGCTAATTCGCGGTAGATGAACTTGGCAACCAAGAAAAGCCGGGGACAGCGAAAAATTGCCCATTGAAGCTTCAAGATATTTTCGTTGGTACAGTGCATTAGCCGAGGACACCTACACGGGCCTGAACTCCAGCCGGAGTGGACGATGCTATTAGTACTACGGCGGCCAATAACAGGGATTGCCGGCATCGGAGGCCCCGTCGTATCGTCATAATCGAAGTATCATTCGTGGCATACTCGAACGTTGACGATGATATTTATGTGGTGGTCAAGCCTTCCCTTTACTGCTGTTTATCCCTTCGTCAGTCTAGGGCATCTGCCGGACTTCGGGGATGAACTTACCATACGCCAGTACCCTTGTCAGGGAAACCCTGAGATGGCGGCCGGTTGCTCCCACAGGTATGTAGAGGGATGTATACGCCGATGTAATTGAGCCGCACGTTTCCAAACATGCCTCATTTCCTCGCGGTAGAGTGTGTCTACCGTGGATATCGAATTCCCGCTGGCTCAGTTATCGCTAATTCTTAGTCAGTATTTATTTTACCAACCCTAGATGAGTGAGGCAGGGCCGTTCTCCATGACGAGGTGCGTACAACCTTGAAGTTGTCTTCAACTAAATAAACATCCAGACACTGTACATAGATCCAGAAACATTCAGTCCGGAGTCCTTTGTGGCTGTAGGTTGAACCATGCTGTCGAAGATCAGACGCAGCTTTTGATTTTGTGCACCGGTGAGTTGCCCTCGAATATATTGAAGAAATACTTTGAATTCCCGGAGGGTCTGTCCTGGACGATGCATGCCGTGGCACTAGGTGATAGCGTCCATGTTACCAAACCTGTTAAGGATCAAGGGGAAACTGTCCAACCAGCTTTTGGCCTTGTCCCAGCATTGTGGTGTGAGTCTCTCAAATATCCCTCCGGTTTCGGAGAGATCTTACCGCTCTCCTTACCATTCAAATGGCCAATCAAATCAAGACCAGGGTACATGGTCATTAAATGCAGCGCACCTCAAAGGTGCTGGTCAAGTGTTGGCGGAGCGGCAGGGAGAAATTAAAGGATTTTTGAAGCATTGTCTTGAATTCCAGTTCCTAAGCTTCAAATGAAAAATATGGAAAACAAAACGGGGGAGGGGTTATGGAACGAAGGCCACGTGAGTCGACGGTTGAAATTTTAGTTGAAGTTGAACATCGACGGATTCGACTAATTTTGCATGTAATTCAGAGCTGCGACCAAGTTACTTAGTTGACCATACACACAACCTTCCCCGCAGCCGAATTTGCCTCCATATACGCGTGCGCTTCTCCTGCGTTCGCCATATCAAACACCTTATCCACACTCAACTTGATTTCTCCCGTGTCGACAGCGTCAACAATCTGCTGCAACGGCGCGGTTGACATGTTTACCGTACCTGACCCGAACATCGTCAAATGCTTCCAAAGACGTTAGCACCACGCTAATAAGAAGTGTAATTCACATCACCTTGCTCGGAGCCAACGAGGCCATGGGGTCAAATTCAGACCTCCAAATCCCTGCCAATAACCCAACTACTGCAATTACGCCGTCGGGCGCCAGCGCAGCGCACGAGTCCTCGAGGGCGGGTGGGCCAACCAGCTCTACGGCCTTTGTTGCCCCGACACCCCCGGTAAGCCTTTTGACCTCTGCGCTTACAGATCCCGTGTCGAGGATAACATGGTCTGCTCCGCTCGCTTTCACAGAAGCTATTTTGTGCGCAGCGCGGGTGGTGGATATTACTGTTGAAATATTGAAGAGGCTGGATTTTGCGAGGGCCGCGCACGCAAGTCCGACACTGCTGGTGCCGCCATGAATGAACAGGCTATCGCTTGAAGTGACTTTGAGTGCTGAATGCAAAGTGCCCCAGGCTGTATAAGAACAGTAAGGATTGATCTTGCGAGTGTTTGACGGCGCTCACCAGTCATGAAGGTTTCGGGGATGGCAGCGAACGTTTCCCATCCCATATTTTTAGGGAGCTTGATTGCGGGGGAAACAGACGAGTGTGGTACCAGTGTATATTCGGCATAGCCGCCTGCGTCGATTGGAAATTCAATGCAGTCCACACGGCGTTGAGAGGGAAAATCAACCAACCATCAAACTGCCTTCCCATTCCGCCCTATGGGTTGCCTTTAATTGAGGAGGAAAATCGCACAGAAATGAGGTAGCTACCATGATAGCTGCCACAACATCTCCCTCTTTCCACTTCCCGCCACCTGCATCTTTGACCACCCCAACACATTCGATGCCGAGGACCCGTGGGAACACAATCCCAGGGGAGTGGCCTTGGCGCGTGAATAGCTCCGAACGGTTCAACCCGAATGCCTTTACACGTAGGAGAACATGGCCAGTCTTTGGTTGAGGCATGGGGTGCGTTGTTGTGTAGACAAGCTGAGAGGGCGAAATGGGGACGCTTGGGCAAACCACTGCGCGCATTGCGAGAGGAAGAGACATGATTGTTATGGACCTGTTGTAGAAAAAAGAATACAGGAGCAGTCCCCCTAGTACGAGGTTAAAGGGCAGAGCACTGTGCATGGGAGCTACTTTAGTCATTCACACTACTATATATAGATTCTCGGAGGTACGGAGGTAATTTATCCGATTCACCTCAAATTTAACCGTCCCCGTTCCAATACCTCAACTGGTTTTGCGTCTCAATACCATCCAGCATTCCATAATATTTCTCTCCGGGTCCTGACTCTTGCCTCATGTAACTCTTCTTGTGATTCCCCCACCACTGGATAGAGTCTCAAGATTTACTTATTATTGGAGAGCCGTATGTAAGTACCACCAATGTGGATATATCACCGCACGATTTATATTTCTGCATTCCCCTTGAAAAATTGAACCATTTTGTGGTTCAACCGCGGTCACGTGCTATGTGGTTCAAACTTCGTGGAACGCCCGGGCTGGAATCTACGCGGCTTACATATGAAGCGTAGATAGTTCCGGTAATATAAACATCCATAGGTATAGCTATTATATTTAGTTATCCACTGAACGAGGAACAGCAATCTGGTCCGACTGTATACTCTCACCGTTCACTCCAATAAAGACCCGAACCTGCCCGAGTCGCGAGATAGAAACGCGAAATTTACCAGGACCACGGCGCACAGAAAGGCCGCCGGGGATCCTACAAGAATATAAAACACACCAGCCCATATGCGTGAATCGCGTCCGTCGTCGTTCAGCGTGTGTACTCGTCTTCTCATTATAGCCACCGGCACATCGGACGCTCGGGGCTGAGGATTCGACAGCTGTGCCACGAAGAAGCAAGCCAATTTTAGGAGACACCTGGGAAACGAGAAATCAATCGACGGAAAGCTGCGGCATATTTTGGAACAGGAAGTTGCGCAGAACATCTGCCAAGAGTCCGAGCTTAATATAACAAGTAAGTTCGGCTTTAACGCACGGCGGTTGCGCAGGTCGTGAATCCCCATGCGACCCGCGATGTTGGGAAGAAAATTGGGCACTGAATGGGTGTCAATGTATCTGATGTGCTCTGAAGATAATTCCGGTTTCACGGCCTGGGTCTGCCGAGGTGACTGTAAAGATTCCGACCAAAGTAATTGGTGCACTTGCATTCCACTACCTCAGGGAGATATGAAATCCTACTTGCAAAGATGAATACTAGTAGACGTGAAGATTTTGCGTAGAAAGAGGGCGCATGAGGATTCAACAGCCGAAGTTGAACAGTTGAACATCCGTATGCTGTGATACCAATCTCGACATAGAAAAGAACTCTGGGCAACTGCAAGCCGAAAACGCGTTTTAGCGAGATCATTCAGCGGCCAAGGCTGTAGAATTATGTATACTATGCATTGGGAAACCGGCGGATCATGATGGACTGCGGACAGGAGGAATACTGAGCGATAGACTACTTGTGCAGAAAATCAAAGGTAGGGCGCAAGAGTCGACCTGGATGAAAGATAGTTCAGGTATCTAAACGAGGGAGTTCCAGTGCAATAAACCCGTCTAGGCAAACCCGAGCGCCGTCCGGGTCAGGGTGAACCCTTCCGCGGTGAGGAACTGCTGCGCGTCCTTCATCCTGTAACATGGCAGTGAGTGACGGTTTGTGCTGATTTACTTGACAGCGTACAAATCTGTGACGAGGATGAGCGATCCCGGCAAAGTGACGTTCAGCTGTGTCGTTGCCTTGGCCATGATAGGGTCGAGAGTCGAAACCATGGTCGAGAAGCTCGGAACCTTCCCGGTCGCTTTGATTCCGGAGAGAGTCGATGCGACTAGTCTGTCAAATAGGGGTCAAAATCGACGGAAGGCGGAGGTAAGACTCGAACTTACTGCAGTGAGTCGGCGTACGTCACGCTAACGTCGTCGTTCGTAGGCTTGACGGTGGTCGAGCCGGCACTGACTGCAGTGCCGGCGAGGCCAGTGGCGGTCTTGTTGAACGCGGTATTAAGCATCGCCATCTGCTGGCCGACCGTCGTGTCGCTCAAGGTCTGGTTAGCCATCTCCGTCACTGCGAGCCTTTGAGTATGCTCTTAAATTTATACGGGCATTAGAAAACGCACAAACGGTGGGGCCGACTTGGTGCATAGTCTCATCGAGGGAGTCGAGAATCGATATGATGGCGGCGTTCGTGTTCGTCGTTTGGCGGACATTGAGCTTGCTCGCGCAAGCGACAGAGACAAGAGCGAGAGTAAAAAAACGGCGCAGAGTGAACATGATGCGGAGAGAGACGAAAGTCAAGCGTCGCAACAGATACGAGAACAAAACACAGCGAGAATAAAAGATACAATCGTGGGTACGAAATAGTTCCATTTCGCCTAGAGATCCGTGAAGACGCCAAACATGGTGCGAGCTGATTTTGGGAGCCTCTTTCAGGACCAATGAGAGCGGGCAAGATTTGCGTCGGGAAAAGTTCCTCGGAATGCGTGGAAAAGAGCGTCAAGTCGGGAATGTACTGGATTTAGGATGCATCACAGATTCACAGAAGTTTTCCCATGGCCGTGAGAGTTGACTGTCTGGGCATTATAATAGGGAAACACTGGCTACCGCCGGAGCAGATTGACCGGGCAACATTCTCTCACCATCGTGGTGGCATCATGTAATTTTTGCTGTCCCACTGGGCCGCACTCGTTCTACCGGACCCGTTTGAAGACAGCAAACGATTGATACTTGCGGTAGCCCACATGGTCGCGGAGCCGAGAGGCTTGTTCAACGGGTGAGAAAACTTGGCAAGGCACCGGTACCGTAGTGGTCAAGAGCAAGATTCGACTTGTTGACGTCAGAGGTCAGTGGACCGAGTTTTTCAAGACCGAGTGCAGCAGCACTTTTTGTGATTCGACAGCAGATATTGAAGTGTCAGGTAAACCAGGATCAGGTATCAAATATTGGGAATGGGTTGCAAGGTGGGGCCCGGAGTTAGAAATGCAAACCCGTTGGCCCGGACAAGGTACATAACTCAGGTGATGACGTCACACTTTTTACTTACTATTTCGATAGCATGACCACCGACAAACTAACATGCCTCTCGCCTTTTACTAGAGGCATCAGTGTCGTGTGGTCAGCAATGCTATCTAACCAATTTTTCAGCTCTCAGCTTGTTCTGAGTTGTCCCTTCCTTTCTTTTTCCACGTTCCCTTTGTTTTGCATCATCTCACGCCTCTTTCTTTTGAGCGTTTCGGTTACAGCTAAATCGAAAACGATAGACCTTTTTGATTTTCGAGCTGAATTCGGGCCGGGCGCTCCCAACGCGTCATACTCCACTCCAACGCCACCGTACCATCTCGCCAGAACGCTGTTTTAACGCTGTTCACAATTTTCCTCCTCAAACCCTACTATACTGCTGGAAGGGTATAGACTACATGCCAACTGCCTCTTGCTGAAAAAACAGCTGATTCTGAGACCCCGGACATGAGAAGGAAGCGGGAGTGAACTAAATTTAATGCGGATGACGCATTGCCGAGAGCTCCGCCGAATTCAGCTCGAAAATTGAAAACGTCTATCGTTTTCAATTTAGCTGTAATGAGTCTCAGTCTGCAGAAGCATTCCATCATCCGCTTGTGTTGTTGGTTTTGAGCCAGTAGCCACTCTCTCTATTTGACCATTCATTAATGATCTCGACAGGTTCTGCTACAGTAATAAGAGTACGATGTACATTATTCCCAAAGAGTAGTCGAATTAATATTATTCACCAATGCCTGCGTATAGCTCGCGGTCGAAGTGTCTCTGTGTCTGCGGTAGGAGCGGTATCGGATGCCCTCCGGGTCGTGCTCGACGTGTCTACGGCCCGAGCACGGATGGTTTCCCGTCGCGGAAACAACGTCGTTGCCTTATCAGCGCTCGAAGCCACAGGAGCACTCGGCCAAGCCATGTTTTCACGCTCGAGCTTAGTGGGCGGGTAATCCCCTCCGGCTGCAGGCCGTCCGACCGCGGCTGTGCACCATGGCGGGGCACAGATCACTGAAGCTTGCAGGGGGCGGCCCGCTGGTGCCCGACATCCGCCGCGAGCCGAAGAGACAAAGAGCGACGGGGTGCTTGGGTCCAACCGTGCCTGTCGCCTCCAGAACAGGATCAAGACGCCGAGGAGCAGGGCAAGGCCGCCGGCGACAGGGCCGATAATCAGGAGGTCACGGTGCAGATGCGGTCTGCAGTGCCTGTGCTGAGAGGGTCTGTGGTCAAGCCCAAGCTCGTCGTTCTTCCGTTTGATGAGGTGAAGGTAAATATGCCGCTAGAACCCACGGTCGAGGAACTCAGCCCTGTGAAATTTGCACTCGCACCGTTGAAATTTCTTGCGTTGTACCCGGAGGAACAGCTCGAAATTTGCCGGTCAGATTTGACCCTCGATCACGTGTGCTCGGCCCTTGATCGCGTACTACGACGAACGTCGACGAATCGTCTATGATGGCGGTATTCTCTCGCCTGATACCTGCAGCCACTAGCGCATATGTTCTACAAACTCGTGAATGATCATCAGTTAACACTGAGCCCGCCGCTTACCTTTCCCCAGTGCTTGCGATGATATTTGTCCCGCAACAGAATGAAAAGTACTATGATTTAGGCGGCGCCGCTGGATTCCTATCCACTGCTTTCGTCTCACTGTACTACCCCGCACTTAGAAGCAAGTTCCTCGACGGGAAGCCGGGCCCTCTGCCCTCGATCATGTCGTTCGCGCCCCGTCAGTTGCTTCTGAGTGCGGCACTTGGGATCTGGAGTGTACGCCTCGGAAGCTTTTTAGCTATGGTCAGTGGACTGTATGGTAGCTGCTCTACACCTCTGCTTATTTAATTTCCACACAGAGGGCAATCAAGGCCGGCGGAGACTCCAGGTTCGAGGAAGTCAAAAAGGACCCCAAACGCTTCACGTATTTCTGGCTGGCACAAGGTAAAGCGTTCGATTAGATAGACCAAGAAGACCTCCCTGAACTCGCGCAGCGACGTGGGTTCTCCTCGTCGGTCTTCCGGTTTACATGGTCAATTCCCTGCCACCGCACCTCCATCCCGCGCTCGGCATCCGCGACTACGCAGCATTCGGTCTCTTCGCGGGCTCATTCATTTTTGAAGTCGTTGCGGACCGCCAGAAGTCCGCCTGGAGACGTGCCAAAGACGCAAAGGAGCACAATGAGAAGTTTATTACCCGCGGACTGTGGTCGATCTCGAGACATCCCAAGTACGCCGGCGACGAACTCTTGCGATCTTTCTCTGACGTATCCTAGCTATGTGGGCGAGGTGGGGATCTGGACCGGCATTTGGGCGCTGGCGTCGGGCAGTTTGCAGACCGCATACTTTCCGATCGGGACGGTTGCGCTCACCGCCGCCAGCCCGCTGTTTACCTGGTTCTTGGTCCGCAAGGTATGTACCCTCTCACCTCCGAGGGCGAACTCGATGCCGACGGAGCATATGCAGGTCTCCGGCGTCCCGCCCCTCGAGAAGGCCGGGGACAAGAAGTTTGCCGGTGACAAGAAATGGGAGGAGTATAAAAGGTGGCTGTTTCTTCCAGATATTCGTGTGGCTACTGTGCTTACAACCCCCAGGAACGTACCTATTTTCTGGCCATGGGGGTCGAAGAATTGAGATTCTCATCGGGCTGTAAACTTGAAATTCGCTGCGTGTAGTTTTAACATCCGTACTGAGACAGATATGTATATTCAATGAACTCTTTTTGATGATTTCAGTCGCAGTGATTTGAGACGGTTAATTAATGCGGGGGAGGGGAAGTATCTGTCACCACCTGCTTTTTACTTTTACACCAACCATTCACCACCTGAACTCTCAGCTGGTTTCCTTTTCGGAGCGTTTTCGCCACTAGCGACGAGCCTAGGATGCTCTGCCAAGGCGACCGCCGGATATGGTCATCGTCCCTTCGCTTGCATCCCCCAATACTCGGCTGTTGCACTCGACGGTAAGGACAGCCTCGTCCTTTGGCAGGTGCTTCAACGGACCCTGAGTTCGTCACGTACACCTTCCTGGGGACTGTGCGGGTAGCTATGTGCCAGCCTTCCCCCTCGAGCGTTTCGGGGTGCTCTTATCGACGACTGCCAGTGAGGCGCCCGAGATTTGGGAACATCCCGGATTATGCACTGATACATACAGTAGTTCACATGCATACCCGGGTTTAATGAGCGCGCCCTGACCTGTGACCGCCGAATTGAATCCAGCCTATTATCCTAAGGCAGCCTAATGCAAAACACAGTCAAGGAATTACTGGGCACCACCAAGGCACGACCGGCTACAGAATCCACAAGTGTGACGCCCGATTTTCGAGGTTTCAAAAATCGTTCCAGTGCATCAGGAAATTTACTGACTATCTCGGTAACGAAAACTCCCTAAATGATTATCTTTCCAGAGCGCTACAGCTGTACATGTACAGCCAGCGCAATCTTCAAGGCGGGAAATATAGAGGTGTGATTGCGTGACGCTACGTCTTAAGCGGAGATTGAATTTCTTGGCCCTTTGGCATCGGCTTCGACAGCGAGCACTGATTTCCTCACCTTTCGCCTCTATCTACCTCCGTGCCTGGGGGGAATATACTCCCGCGCTTGGTTTCATTGAAAGTGGCAGCACCTGCGCCGTACGCTCTTGCACATGCCTCTGTTTTTTTATCAGTACCCATGTTTTGCACAGAAACGTGGTACATCGGACTGGCGGAGTTGGTACCCGGTCCACCCCCGTGTGCTCACAACATCTGTGCATATCATTCGGAGCCAACGCCGTAGCCGGCGGCACCTCTTTTGGCCATCACGCAGCGTCAGGGTCGCGATTACCAACTGGGTCAACCCTCTCAAGTACTAATAATATTGTTGAATTTCGGAAAACGCGTATTGTTCTAGTATGGATAATCCTCAGCACTACCAACCACTTTCGTATGCATTGCACCCACCAAATACATCCACCACCCCGAAACCAGGCGCATCGTCGGTCCCGCACCAGCGAGAAGAGCAAGAAGAAGAGGAAGGGGAAGACGAGAATTTCGTCGCCGATCACTTGAACCAGAATGACCACTCGAGCGACGCGTCGACGAGCAAGCCAGCAGGGTACGCTCCTTCCAGCGTGGCGATCAGCCGCTAATATTCGTTGCAGGGCCGGTGACGCGGCGCCGCAGGAGCACCAATTTCTCCAAGAGCCGGATCCCGGTGGGAAGCGTCGTCCAGGACGTCCGCGAGGGTCTAAAAACAGAAAAATCCAGTCCCCAACTGGCACCGCTCCCCCCAAGCCGGATGCCCATCCATCCCATCCAACCGGAACGGGCACTGCGCCGCCACAGCTTCCGGATGTCAATTCACAGAATCAGCAGGTGGGGGCTCCTCGTTCTGGAAGGCATTTCTTGGTATTATGGAACTAGTATTATGAATTTCAGTGGCGAGTGCTGAATCTGTGCGCGGAGTTTTACGGTGCGGCAGAGGAGCTCGTCGTAGGTGTCGCTCAACCAGCCCTTGAGCATCGTCTCACGGCCAACAGAAAGGAACACCTCCGTTAGGTTGTCGCCCAATGTTACCAAATGGGCCCAGGGAGCAAGGTCGACCCGTTAATGATGCTTAACGACGCGAAACGGATATGTGACACACTCGTGAGCCCGCTTTGACCTGAGCTCGACATCATTCTCCGACACAATTTGTCTCAGCTCGCAAATCCCACGCAATTAATATCAAGCCCGCCCCCGCCTCTGTACCCTGCAATCCCCACATTCTACCATCCACAACCGGTCGCCAGCACCGCCGCGCCCCCAAAGGCATCGACGTCGACAGCCAAGCCCACTCCCACTCCCGCACCTGCACCCGCACCCGCACCCGCCCCTGCCTCCGCCCCTGCCCCACCACCGGGTCCCGCTCCTCCACCGTCGGCTGTGATTACGAACCCGGGGTCTTTCGTGGTATCCCTTGGAACGCAACCGACATATCCGTATGCCAGCTATGCGCCTCCGGCGGGACAATATCCGGGCACGTACTATGCTCCCTACGGATACCCCGCAGGAGCATATTACCCCACTGCCCAACCTCACACTGCCCAACCTCAGCAACAAGCACAACCACAAGCACCACCACAGCCGCTGGCACAGCAACCACAGTCTACAGCCAAGGCCCAACCGCCTCCACCACAGGCATCGACATCGACTCTCAAGTCTGCTCCAGCAGCACCAGCGTCGGGCAACGGAGGCACTCAGGGTCCATGGTCGGACGAAGAGGTGGAACGCTTAAAGAAGCTGGCAGAAGATAGCAAAGCCAAGGCCGCCTCGGGGGAGACCGAATGGGATTGGGTGGTGGGCGAATGGGGCCCCGGCCGCACGAGGTCTGTGTTTCGGCACGGCGCTTTTGCCAGTTGCTAACATTGGAAAATTAGGCACCAAATTTTACTGAAAGCGACAGGCCTCGGTCTAAAAGAAAGCAAAGGGCGAGGCAACAAGCGACGGCGCGAACCGGACGACCCGGGTACGCCCGCGAGCCCCGCCCCGCCGCCCAATCCCGCAACCGCCAACTCCAAAATTGCCATGTCCACATCGACGCCGAGCAACACAGGGTCGCCTGCGATGAGCCACGCGACGTCCACGCCCATTGCGTCACCATCGATGAGCCACCTCCAACGCCCCCCGAGCGCCAAGGGACACGCGCCACCACCAAAGCCCGCCCCGACCCCAGCTAGCAATATGCCTTGGCCGATGCCCACCGTGGCAGCCGCCAACATTTCACCCGTCCTCTCGCCGTCGGTCCAGGGAGAGCAGCGCCCCAGCTATTACCGGCCGCGTCCTCCGACCGATGCTGCCGGCACGGCACCCCGCACCACCAATCACCAGTTCATGTACCAAAATGGCCCTGTTCAGAACGGCGCGTCTTGATACCCCGCATGGACATAGACATTGCCCGTGTCACTTATTTTATTATATTCGCTCTCTGAGGCTCCCTAGTAGTGCTGTTGCTCTGTAACGCTGTATACCAGTGTCATAAGTAGTCCTGTACTTAACTAACCAACTAAGTGTATTCAATTCCGGTAGATTAGTCGGCTGTCAGAGCGGCTTGCCGCTTCAAGCTCAATGTGAACCCCAATTAGGAAATTCGCCTTTTGACGTAACCCACATGATACAACAACGCCGAATAGAAGGCGCCAAGGCTGGTACCTCCAGTTCCAAATCACGAAAGTTCTTGTCTGGTTTCAGAAAAGCAAAATCACCCACGGAAGATGTCGCCTTGTGCTCCAAGTTCCAAGATTTGCCGTACGATATCCTCCTCCAGGTTCTCGCACACCTTCCAGAAAATTACATCGTCATACTATGCCTACTGGTATTTCCGTCAATTGTTTTCCTAAAAGAAACAACTCATGATATTTTCCAGTCACGAAGCATGTTCGACTTGCTGCTCTCATCGCTTTACGCCTCCCTTGATCTCAAGTCGAGTGGCGCCTGCCGTGCCACTTTGAAGCGCCTGGATCTCGAGCCGAACCTGGCCATACACATCCGGAAGCTCGTCGTGAGGCCCAGCCGCCCGTCGCGCTGGATCCGAGCCAACGAGACAACTGTCGACGAATCATTGGTTGCCGACATGCTCGCCCAGCTGGCGTCTTCTGGGCATCTGGAAAACCTGCATACATTCATCTGGGACGGGATGGAGAGTCCCAATGACTCTCTGTGGCTCGCGCTACGTCTTAAGTAATTCTCTGCCTCCATCTGGTGCCGACGCTCCATTGACGAGTGCGAGCGTTCTAGCTGCCCGCATTTAAAAACTGTTGGTACTAGCGTTGGTTTAAATACGCAGAAGCTTGACCCGGAAAGCCATGTAAGACCGGAAATCCTGGCTTGAGTTGCTGTTCCGACCAGTTCCCTAGCTTTTTGACTTCCGCGATCTAATTGGTTTTTCGCTCGGTATAAATCGCCCTCATTGTCCTCTCCGTAATAACACATTTCTCCCCCCTAGTAACACAAAAACTGGTTCGGTGGACGAGTAAGTATGTAACTTTATAGGCGCCAATTTTGCTAATGAAGATGTATTTCAGATATTTTCACCGGCCAACTACTCCCGGATCGCCTTTGGGAAATGCTGCTAGTGAATAGCCCGAATTTGGTTGAGCTGACATTGGATGGTACTTGTATCGTCTCACAATTGTGGAATATTCGCAAGATATTATCTGGACGCTGGCGTTCATTGCGGGCCCTTTCGTTCGGGAACTTATCTTCGCGATCATTGGAGACGGACTCTCAGGAAGTAACAAATTTCCTCAAGGCACATCCCCGGCTAGAAAACTTGATGTTCTTCAGGAGCCTGTCTGGATTTACTAGCGGCATATCCTCTCTGCCGCTAGTGCCGTTACCCCGACTGCGGGCGTTTACCGGGAAAGTTAACCAGCTCAAGGGTGTAACGGGAGCGCAGCTTTCTTCACTGCGGACCCTTCATTTGTCCGACTACTTCAGTCCCGCCGCAAATTTTGCACCCATACTCCAGGAATTTCCCTCTGTTTTGTCATTATCAGTCTGTGTCAACTTTTTGGACACGACGAATGGCGTCCACCAGGGATTCTTTGAGCGCTTGCTGGGTGCATGCCCACAACTCATGCACGTCAGCGTCTCGTCCACATCCTCATTCAACTTGGTAAGATCGAATCACACCGTGTTCAACTCAGATTCTTAGGTTATTTCTTAGGATCATTTCTCAGAAGCCATACGTCATACGCCCCATTTGCGCTCCTTCGTTCTAACACTTCCCCGGCGGAAGATCACGCAGCAGAGCACGAGTAAATTTGCGATGCGCACCGCAGGTCGATATCCCAGCTTGGAGGAGTTCATCATCCGTGTTATCGCGGATTGGGACCACGAAGACCAACTCAACGATAATTATCGACTGTCGCACCTGGGTGTTTACTACATCATAATTTCGGCATCATCCCGCCTCCTTCGTATCCATGAATCATTGGGGGGTCTCGTCCGTTATGCCAACTCTGTGACTCGTGTTATACCCCCGAATTCTGACACATAACATGGACATTTAATATATGTGAGGTAGTGATAGTTAAATAGAACGAACCGCGAGAAAGGAGGGAATGGAGGTAGGTTGTAAGTGTTTGCGGGGGTTTGACCGCTCCGGCCAACTTGAATTCGGGGACTTCGCGACGGGAAGTCCGAAACGGGAGGAATGGAAGGCAGACACGACCAAACGCGTACGCAAGGCCACACTGGTAGGGCGAGAATGTGACCTGTAGCAACCCGAGCGTAAGCTCAAAAAAAGAGGGATGGGATGGTGGGGCAAAAACTTAAGTCTTGAGTGAAAAGGCGGCGCTGGAAAGGACGTTGTCGGTTATTTGTTGAAGCGTCTGTCTATACGATTATTCCTACTTATTCCTATCTAATCTTATCAAACCTGTCTACCAGGCTCGCGAGCTCGCCTATCCTAAGCTCACACGAAAGCGTTTACATCTATATCGTCACCCATCATCTAAGTAATTACACCATCTATGTCAGGAGTGAGTACATAGATCTAAGTCTCATCATTAAGCCGTTCATGAACTAGCATACCTACTCGGACCCGGCTGCGTGAAATCAAGCCCCGCCCCCCATTTCTATATTTTTCCCCTTGATACTCTTCCATTCTATGACTAACGAGCCGACGAGGGAGAGGGCCGCCATGGCGACGGAGACGTAGAACGCGGACGTCAGAGCGTCGTTGTACACCTGGAGCACGGCTGAGAGGTACTGCGGATCGATGGCATTTTTAAGGCTTGTCGCGCCGGCAGACAGCACGAGCGCGGGAGACACGCCCGGGACGTGCGCGATGAGACCCGATATCAACTGGTTGGAGAAGACATTTTGTCCTATGGCGATGAAGAGCGCGCCGCCGAGCGTTTGCGCGAACATGATAATGGAAGTCCCAATGGGGACGTCAGTGAGCTCGAGGACGGCCTGTGCCGCGATGATGGGCTGCTGCATGCCGAAGCCAACGCCCAGACCGAAGACAATCTGGTATCCGATCCAGTGCGCATGGCCCGCGCTGGGGGTGAGCGTCGACAGAAGCCCGGCGCCAACGGACATGAGCACGGATGACAGCAGCATAAACGGCGTGTAGTACCCGAACGTCGTGATGAGGGACCCAGCGAGTAGCGAGGAGACTACGAGCGAGAGGATCATGGGGAGGTTGTCGATGCCGGATTTGACGGCAGAGACACCCTTAATGGCTTGGAACCAAATTGCTGAAGCTGTATGAGAGGAATGAAGCTTCCCAAATTGAAGGAAAACTCACGTAGATAAAACACGAGAATAAAGAACGCGGATCCGAGACACCACGAGAACCATGCGCCTGACCATATGCTTCTTGTCCTGAAGATACGCGGGGGGACGGTTGCGTCTTCCTGTTTCCAACTTTGGATGACGAGGAACCCAATGATGAGGACACCGAAGACAACAAAGAGACCGATGATGCGTCCATTTTTCCACTCGTATTTGGATCCCCCCCATTGCAGCGCGAGGAGCAAACAGACAATGGCTGGAATAAACAACAGTGTACCCCATGGATCGAACTTGTTTATGCGTTCCATCATAGAGATATTCTGGGGCTCGTGATCGGCGCTCTTGGGCATCTTGAACAAAAATATCATAACCAGAAGCGTTATTGCACCGATGGGGAGATTGATGTAGAAACACCTGCCGCAGAACAGGCAGTCAGCACAAGGTAACGGGGGAGAGAAAGAGTCAATACCATCTCCAGGAGACTTTGTCCGTGAAAGCGCCTCCCATCAGGGGACCGGATACACTGGCGATCCCATACATCGCTCCAATCAATCCTGTGTATAAAGGGCGCTTTTTTAAAGGAACAGAGTGCGCTAGCACGAGCCGTAAGGCTCGCGAACATCGAATGGATCAAGTTGATCTTACCGACGATGATAAGTGCCCCACTGAAGATTCCGGCGCTTCCTAGCCCCGCAATGGCACGACCAACGATGAGAGCATTGGAATTTGGCGCCGCCCCGCAAACGAGGGATCCAATCTCAAAAATGGTAATCGCGCTGATGTACACCTTCGAAGTGGGATCAAAACCAAGAGAGGAAACGAAAAAAGGCCAACTTACCCATTTTATAGAAACGAATGTGTAGAATTTCCCAAAGAGCAGTTGCGTCGCGGCAGTGGCCTGGGGAAGGAATTAGTCGTGCGAATAGAGTTGAGAAGAAGCTATACCAGCAGATATCTATACAAAATCCAGTGAAAATGAGACGTGAACTTGCCAACCTTGAGCAAATAGCCACTTACGCGCTACCGTACTGCGAATTAAACGGTCAGCTATGAAGAAAAGATAAAGACACCGCATTAGCCACCTACCCAACCGACATCGTCGAGAGAGTTGAACTGGTCCGTGATTTTGGGCTAAAAAATAGTTAAGAATGCGGATGCTCTGGAAGAGAGGCTTCCCACAATTGCGGTGGAAATGATTGTATTATCCTTGACGAGAGTTGGTGGACGTTGGCAAATTTTAGCAGTAAGCACGTACGAGGGCGAGGAGAAACACGGAGAGACAAAGAGCCAGTGTGAGAAGGCCGAGTTTCATTCCATGGGGGTAGTCATCCTCGGAGTCCTGAACTGCAGAAATATTAAACGAGGTCGCGTTTTGTAGATAGACGCTCCAGCGCGGAAACTCCGAGTCGTACCTTGTGAGATTTTCTCCAAGTCATTTTCCCCGGAAATGTGGGTCTTCTCTGGATCCGATACAGCGTGAAAGGAACTGTTGTCGTTGAGGGTCGCCCCTTCGCTACCGGGCAATAGAGCAGGCATGGAGGAGAGCGCGATGGGTAGCCTGCAGCTGGGCCATGTTTGATGAATTCTGATATTTATGCATTCTATCCCCTTTAGTCGACGCGTCGCGCTTAGTCACATCATTTACCCCACGGCTAAACGGCGAAAGCGCGTATCGGCGCGTTTTTCCGAAGCTGCAAGTTCGCAATTCAAGCTTTGAATCACGCAGGCAATCCTCCTCAGTTTCTACCCGAGATATAGGTCTTTGACTGCCGTAAGTACTGGCTCTGGCGAACGCCATGGATCGACGCGGTCCCGTAGACCGCACGGTCCCGTTTAGGAACTAGGAACTGCCTCTAAGAATCTTAGTAAAAAACGATTAAAAATTGTAGTCCTTCTGTTTCAAGGAAGATCAAAGGTCGATAGAAACGCAAAAGATCCCAGGATGATTCATCGCCGTCATAATGATAACAATGTAGTCGAAGTAGGTAGAGTGTTACGCGCGTCGTTGGTGGATTCTTTTTGGGTCTTCAATCGAGATCGTCGAGGCCCTTGAACTCGCGTCTGTAACTCGAAAATTAATAAAGGTCGAGGTGAACTCAGAGGACATCTCACCCCAAGAGAGCGTCGACTTCGTCCCGAGAAATAAGATTCCGTCCAAACAACTTGATCAATTCATCTTCCCCCACAATCCGCGCGTCGCGTTGGAACAGGTCGACTACTTCGTCCGCGGGGTCATCGCCTCCAGGTCCACCCACCCCGCCGGTAGGGTGCACGCCAGCCTTGGGGAAGCCGTCGAGCGGGTTGGGCGTTATTTCAGGCGAGCCGGCGGAGGCGGTTCCACTGGGAGTTAGACCGGAAGGTGCTGGCATCGCAGAGCTCGGAATAGGCCCTCCGCTGGGAAGATCCGTAGGTTCGGCGGTGGGCGGGGATTGCGACGCCGACGCGCTGACACTACCAGACGATGCTATGACACCAGAGGACGCACCCGAGGGGATCGGCGCACCGCCGGAACTCTTGGGCGGAATCGAGGGCTGAGATGACGCCGGGGGCGCACCGCTCAATGCAGTGGACGGCTGAGAGACGCTAGTGGGCGGCACGTTAATTCCCGAGGAGACAGCCGAAGGGAGACTAGCGCTCCCACTGCTCTTCGGTGGGACCGGAACAGGTGCCGAAGGTGGGGCATTCGAAGACTGGACGGAGCTTGATGGACTCGCACTTGCGGACGGGACGAAAAGACCCGACGAGACCGCAGAAGGGAGGATTGTGCCGCTGGTACTCTTGGACGGTTGGGGACCCTTCTCAGCCGACGCTGATGATACGCTGCTCGAAGTCGCCCCCGATGAGGAGATGGTTGCACTGGCGCTGGCGGACGGAGTACCAACGGCAGAAGAGAAGCCGGATGGGAGCGTCTTCGACAGGCTGACACTGACACTCTTCGCAGAGGATACCGAAGGGATGGCTGGGAGGATGTGGTTGGGATCGAGGCAGAGGGACTAGCACTCGATATACTGGTGGGGCCGGAACCACCGGACGAGGGGCCTCCGCTGGCGCTCTGAGACGGAATTGGACCATTGGCCAACAGGGAGGATGTAGCGTGAGCTTTCGAGGCCGATGAACCAATGGACGTGTGAAGAGGGTCAGCACTAGGAAGTCGATGTGCTCGATACTTGGTGGAATACTCGCTGTTGCGGAGGAAGGCTGAGCAGATAAGGAGGACGCGGGATGGGGCGACGATCCCTGAGCTGGCCAGCGTGCCTCGATACTGGTGAATACTGCCTGTTGCAGAGAAGTGGGGTTACCAGCCGAGGAAGGTCGGGCCGGCAGAGAGGACGTAGCATGAGACGATGCCGAAACAGGTGCGGTTTT
The DNA here is from genome assembly GCA_029289555.1 of Mycena latifolia. Classification (NCBI taxonomy): domain Eukaryota; kingdom Fungi; phylum Basidiomycota; class Agaricomycetes; order Agaricales; family Mycenaceae; genus Mycena; species Mycena latifolia. The sequence continues at coordinate 90,798 of JARJLE010000063.1, read as the reverse complement.
TGAGGAAGGCAGGGGGGGCTGGAACCCGGCGCACTAGACGCAGGTGGGACACTCGCTGTGGTCGATGAAGGCTTCGATCCACCTGCAGACAATGAGCTGGGCGCCGCCGAAGGCGAAAGACTAGGTGATGGTTTCGTAGACTCTCCCGTGGCGGAGGAAACAACTACGGCGGTATTGGACGGAAGCACAACGGCAGAGGACAGCGCCGTGGAGCCCTGGGGAGGCTGGGAGGAAGATAAGTCCCTGGTACGATAGTAGAACGGGTTGCTTACATTAACCGACGAGGTTGGATGATGCTCCGAATGCGCAGGAGTGACACTGGGACCGAGCGGGGGCTTGGAGGTCGGGCCGACGGGATTTGACGCCGGCTCGCTGTGGGGCGGCGAAGGTGAAGGCGGGGGACTTGACTGTAGCAGCAGAAGATGAGTATGGCACGGCATGTGGGACAGGTTATGTATCTTTACCGCAGAAACAGGGGGAGCACTTGACGGCGCCGGAGCTGGGTTTGAAGTGGACCCAGTCGGGAGCGCACTCAAACTTGACGGGCCCGAAGAGTGAACACTGGAACGAGAGGCCGGCTGCGACGATTTCGGCGGCGGCGGTGGAAGCGCCCCTGAAAATGTAGGCTGCAACCCGCTAGGCAGGACTGTACGCGAAGTGGTGGTGGCCGAACTGAGTGCAGCGCTATTGTCAGGCGGAGACGAGCTTTGCGGTGCTGAACTTGATGGGGGCGCAGAGGAAGGCGGGACTACAGCGCTACTAGCAGCCGGGGCAGATGTCGAGCCGACGGAAGCCCCAGGGATCGATGCGGGCGAAGACAGGGCCAGGGCCGACGAAATGCCCCCAGAAGCGCTGGAGGGCTGGGCGTGCCCTGAGAGACTGGAAGTCTTCGGCAGAGCGTTAGTATTAGATACAGGAACGCTGCTGGGGACGATGGAAGACGAAGTTGCGATTTGAGTTGCTGAAACGGATGGGGCAGCCGAATGAGAGGATCCCGTAGAAGCGCTGGCCGGTGCATGCGACGACGAGACTGACGGTGGTGGCGGCGGCGAGATTTGACTATGGGAAGGCACGGAGCTCGAGGCAGCGAGGGGCGGAGATTGAGAAGCGGGAGTCGTCAACTGCGATGGCACGGAAGACTGGATGGAAGCGCTGGGGCTCACAGATTGAGGAGGAGCAATTGAAGAGACAGACGGTTGATCTGAGGATAACGGAATCGAGACAGCCGAGCTCGTTGGGACGCCTGAGGACAGAGGCAGAACGGAACTGGGGGCAATCGTCAAGCTCCTAGAGGCAGTGGAGGATGGAGGAGGCGCAAAACTAGGGGCAATTGTTAAGCTCCTTGATGCATTCGGGGGTAGGGTAGGAGCAGAACTAGGGAATGCGGTGGCTGGAGATGCTGATGGCAGGGTATCGGGTACGGACGAATGAGGCGGCGGCTGTTGAGAAGATGCCGGGGGCGCAGGGCCGGAAGCGAGGACCGACGACACAGCTGGAGGAGCAGATGCGCTTGGATGCGGCTGTTCACTTGCAGGAACGCTAGAGGCAGATGGCCGGGGAAGAGAGGACACTAAGCTCGAAGTTGGTTGTTCTAACGCAGAGCTTCCGTGGCTTCCGCTACTACTGGCAGGAGCGTTTTCGCGCCGTACCACAGGCGAACCTCTACGGGACGAACATCAGCTCTTCCTCTCCGAAGCAATGCCCGCGGGACTCACCTAATGGGCACTGCAGACGAAGAGGCTGCCGTCAGGACCACCGTCGCCAGCACGAACGCAGAGCCGGTGTGAACCATGGTTCGAGTTCACAATAGATAGAGGAGTTCAAGAGAAGGCGTCGCGGATGTCGTGTAAAAGCGGGGAGGCGCAGGGCTCAGGAAGAGAGGTATATTCCGACTCGATGACCAGCACGCGAGTGGGGAATGAGCACAGCTGAGGCGCGAGCATCGGAAAGCCCCGTCTTATATGGGCGGTCGCGAGTCGCTCAGTCCGCGTCGTTACAGCGATGGATTCAAGGCGAGGTGGGCGGCACCCCCAAGCCAACTGGACAATTCAACGCTGCGTTGCATGAGAGCAACATGGGATGAAGACGGTTACGGGCTTCGTGTTTTTGCTATGGTCGGAACCAAGTCGGGAAATGGCAATCAAGCATCGCGCCTTTGCTTTACAGTGAAATTTAAATCATACTCCCAAGCTAACGTGAAGAACACTGTTCAAGCTACGGGCTACAGGCATGAACACAAGGACTTGTGTCGACACTGAATCCCCAAGTGATGCAGCAAGTTGCAACAGCTGCGGCAACTGCCCGACTCGAGAGGTTGCAGGAGGTTGCCTGGACATTCTGATCACCACCACTGCCCGACTCTCTTACCGTCGCTCTCAAGAGCGTACAGCAAGGTTACCAAGCCCACCCTCATATGATATATATTCCAGATACCATTCCTCGACACGAAAGCAGCAGTCTGATATATGTAAATGTTAGCAGGAAGAAACCCATAGCTGATAAGATAGTAGTGCGTTGTCATAAGGAGGGGCGGCCACAGTGGGGTTGGGTCAGGTCGGGTATGCGGATATGCGTCGTATGTATATACACTTTGCTCTCTCTCCGTGTGTGTGTGTGGGTTCATGCTGTTTTGAAAGACTGGAGGAAAGTCGGCGTAAGTGCGGGGGCGAAAACGAAGGGAGGAGGACCAACCTTGACGACCTTCTTCGTCAGGATGCGCTTCTGCACGTAGTGGATCATGCGCTTGATGTCAGGGACGATGAAGATAGGGAGGACGACCGCCATCACCGGGAGCGCGATGATCCAGAACCTGCGTGCGGGGTGAGCGGGCAACCTACGAGTAAGAAGGGGGAAACACACAGGACGTCTGAATGCCCCTGTACGCTCCACATGCGTTCGAAGTTCATCCCAAAGTACCCCGTGAGGAGCGTGAGCGGGAGGAAGATGATCGTCGCGAGCGTGAGCCGGCGCATCACCTCGTTCATCTCGTACGACGCCATCTAGCCGCGGGTCAGCAAGTAAAAGAGCAGGAAGGGGAAAGGACGCACGTTGAACGTGTAGTTGATGAGGTTCTCCCCGATGCCCGCGAACATCTCGAGGCTGGTGAGGATGTACTCCATGTGGTCGAAAACGTCCGCCTGCGCGCGCGAGCTATAAGCGGGGGGGAAAGCAGGGGAAGGGCGGCACCCACCAGGTAGATTTTGCTCTTGTGGCTCATGAACCCGACGGCCTTGACGTTCTCGCTCCCCTCCGCCGTCGTGTCGATGAGCGCCGCGGCGCGGTCAACGTCGTACCGCCGTAGGCCGTAGATGACCGTCCGGATCGGCTCGAGCGTGCGCTTGTGCAGAATGAGGTCGCCCGAGAGGATGTGCAGGTTGCGGACCGTCGTGATCCGCGGCTTGAGCAGGATCTCGCGCTCAAACTTTTTAATCTTGACGTGGTATGCGTCGATGACCTTTGACACAATGAGACAAGTCGAGGACAGAGACGGGTCGCCTACCTCGAGCGCCTTATCGACAAGCAGATCGAGGAGACTCTGCACGAGGAGTGACGAGTCCGCGGACGTGCGCAGGCCGGTGTCGCGCTGCCGCAGCCGCCGTGTGATAGGTTGAGTGAGCTCGAGGTTTGGCGTCGAGTGCATAGAGATGACGGTCCCTGTCTGCGGTCAGTCTAATCTATCCACGGAGGAGTCGCGTCACGCACCATCTCTTAAGAGGAAGATATACATGGGGGACACCTTGACGTTCACCCGCTCGCCGCTCTTCAAGGCTTGAATCGCGGCCTCCTCAATCCGGCGGCCCTTGTTGATTTCTGCAGTGTCTCTGCGCGCCGTCGGGACGCGCGACTGTGCCCGATGCCGCGGGCCCGCACTCACGTCGGAGCGGGTGGTCGGCAACAGTGGTCGGCGCTTCCGTGTGGACTGGGTGCCGCGCAGAGTCTTCTCGTCCTCCCCAAAGTCACCCTTGCCCATTTCGCGCAGCTCCATCTCGGCGTCGGCATCCGTAAACGGCGTCGGCGAGTCGGAGCGCGGGAGTTCGGTGAGGGTCGAGCCCTCCGCAGCCGAGGATAATATCTGCTCGTCGGGGTCCCCCAGTTCATGGCACAGGATGCGCAAGAAGAGATGCTTCGTCTAAATTGATAGTTGATATGTGAGGGGAAAGACTGAGACGAAGGAACGAACGCACGTAGTAATCAGCTTTGGAACGCGTCTGGCTCCGCGTATGGAACACATCCTCGAGAGCAAGAGGGTGGAGATCTGGTCCCATTTAGCGACGCCTAATTAATTGCACTAATATAATTCGCGACTGACCGTATTTTATCGACACGGCTTTGATAACATCCCAACTCATCCCTCCAATGTTTATCCAGCGCACCTTGACCCAGGGCTCCCGCGCGCTCGCGGCGGGGTCATTCATAATATTCACAAACTCCCGGTTGGTCATGCGCCCGAAGCTGCTGCGAACGGCCGAGTAGTCTGCGACCTCGATAACACAGTCCTGCTTTATCCCACCGAACTGGGCATCCGCCGAGGCCCGACGGGGATCGACACCCGGCTCCGCGCCCACGCCTCGCCCCGACAGCACATTGGTCCCACGGTGCATCGCGATGACCTTCCGCACGGTGTGGCGAAACCGATGCACTGGGTGCATGGCCGACGTCCCAGCATGAGCGGTAGACGCTGGGGCCCGTGTGGTCGCAGTGTGCTTCGTGGGGGATGTTGGTTGCGTGCGGCTGTGGACGGACGTGGGAGATGCGGCATAGTTGGGGGATGCTGGCCTGGGGCCATCGGCCTCCTCGAGGTCGGGAGTCAGCGAGCGGCCGTCCGAGTCGCTGAAGCTGTTTTCGCGGGGCATGGTAGTCGGGGAACAAGAGGGAGACAAGTGCTATACTTGACACATCCCCCTGCCTCAAGGTAAATAGCGCCCTAAAATGTTGCCGTCAACAGATCAACCGTTGCCGTTGACATATTCCTTTCCAGACAAACGCTTTTTAAAATTTTAACTTGGACTCTGACCTCCACCTTGCCTCAGGGCATCCATGCCTCCTTCGTGCGCCATGGCTTGAGTGACTATTTTATTTTATTTTATCTTATATGGTAAGTAAACGAGCCGCAGATCTCAGTTATAAATAGACGCCCAGAGACCAGTGAAGGCTCGCATGAACCCGATTTCGCCTGGATTGACTATGGGGGAGCAATTTTTTTGACTTCAGAACTACATCTCGGACTAATCTGGGCTGGAGACTCGGCATGAAGCAGCAAGAGTAGGCAGAGTCAGACAAGAGTCACTAAACACGCGGAAGGAACAGGTCAACAAGTCAACATCTTGCATGAACCGCCCGCGAAAACCCCATCTTGGGCACTGATCCGGTCAAAAAGGCGGGGTCTTCAAGGTTGCCCAGAGGTTCTCCGCTAACGGCTGTTTCCAATGCTTCTTCGATGAGAAGCAAAAAAAATGGTGGTATACAAACAAGTAGATCTCATCTTTTTCTCCAGACCGCGCAAATTAGACGAACCTTGAGACCTCCGGTGTTCAATTTTGGTTTTGCGGCTAACCGCTGTCATCGTACCGTGATGGCGGTCCAAGCCGAGTCTTGGTTTGGTCTTGGCACAGCCGAACAAATCGCGGCGCGGGCCACATAGCCTACCAAATTTTGTGTTTGATGGAAAACCTGGTGAGTGCCGTGTTGAAGTCTTTCTTCAAGCTGACTCGGACGTTCATTGTAACCAAAATTCCTGATAACCACAGACCTATTCACGGCCTCGAGCGCTCTTCGCTACTTGCTCATTAATATTCGGAGCGGGCGGGCGGCCGCAATTCAAATCGGCAGGCGCATCCGAGTCTCCCGCGCAGCTCGCCAAGTTTTACCGATGAATGTATGTTTTATCGAACCTAAGTCTTCACCATAATTACTATAATACGTGTCTCATTTTTCCTTCTTTCCGCTAGACGAACCTTTATAGGTCTCAGGCGCTCAATATTCAATTAGAGCTCAGTTTTCGCGGAATATGGCGCCCACCCGAGTCTGCTTAACTGCTGCCATCATAACTCCGACGTCCCGAGTAAGTGCAGTGAGCATCTCGACCGCGTCATCTCGAAACATGCAGCGGTCCATAGCTTCTGCGCTGTCTGCGAGCGGGGGGTAAATTTCTTGTAAGCGTCTTTTTTTGTTGTCTCCTTCCTCTTCCACGACGACAGGTGAATAAACACAATTTCTTGAAGGCTAGGGCTAGCCCATTTCATTTTATTAGCCAAACTCAAATTTCCCCGCTCGATCTGGATAAAGCCCCATTTCTTTCGGAGTACAAGGACTTCTGACGTATTTCGTAATTCTATCTTGCACCAGTGGATTTTCGCTGATTTGTAGCCTGAACGATTTACATTTCGGCGTTGTACGGCTCGCGATTTAATGTATCTCCGGAATGTGCTGTATGTCGGCCTACTGTATCGGCAGGAGAGACTAAAATAAAAACGAGTTCATCCTGAGATTTGTATGAACTATCCTTTAAACTCATCGTCTCTAACTTACTCTTATAAACACGTCGAACGTCGAACGATACAACCGTGGGAACATAGCTGCCAATTGGACAGCCACACAAACTTTATCTCTTAGGCACAGATCTAGACCGCATGCAGCTTATCTCGCACGCGGGCGGCCGCGGCTCCAGCGCCGAATCTTTGAAGCTATCCTCGAGCTACCCCATATAACCGTTAATGCAAATCCCCTAGCCAGCATTTTCTATCCCCAGCATGTCCGGATCCCCTCTGAAAGCTGACGCTGTAATGTGAGTGCGATATTGCCGCCCAAAAAGTTGACGCGCAAATGAGGAATCTTCCAGTATCGGTGGAGGGCCGGTAGGCTCGCTCATCGCGTACCAGCTGGCGCGGTTCGGATGCCAACCATATCTCATGGGTACGGCCTTCGTTGCGAGAATACTATGCTGCGTGTGTTGAGGGATGTGGCACCCAGAGCAAGACGACAAGAGAGCAATGCCTTGTTACGGGCGGGCGACGACGATGTGGCCGCGGACCATCGAGATGCTGGACCAGCTGGACCTAGCGGAGCGCCTGATGCAGATCGGAGTCGTCACTCGCAATGCGCTGCATTTTCGCGAGTCCGTGCATCTATTCTCGTTCAATCGGAGAATGCTTATCTGGTTGCAAGGGGACGCCGGACCTTTGGTGGACTCATGTTCGGGAGCAGGATGGACCAGCTAGGCATGTCGTAATGCGCGCTTGTTCCTTTTTCTTCTAACATATCATCGCAGGGGACACATTTTATAAATTCTCGTGAGCGCGTTCCTCTGTTCCTGGTGGCAGTATTGACTTGCTCTCAGGCTCCATCTGCGCCAGCGCCTCACAGAGGAACAGTTCGCCGAGGCGCTGGAAGAGAATGACATTCAACAACACATGCGCAGACGCGTCGAGGGGTTCACGATCGACGAGAGCGCCGAGGACGGGTACCCTGTCACTGTGCGCGCAAGGGATCTGGACAAGGACGAGGTCTTTGAAGTCAAGACGTGATGCGCCCATTCGCTTTTCTTTCGCCCGGCTGAACTTTGATTCACAGGAAATATCTCATTGGGGCCGACGTACGCCTCCTTCTTCTCTGCCAAAACACCCGCTTACCTTCCCTAGGGCGGTAAATCGACGGTACGGACCCTTGCGGGGATACCGTTCAACGGCGAGCGCACGACGCACCGCTGGATCCGGATGGACGCGCGCGTCAAGACCAACATGCCCAATCCGCGGTGCCTCAACAGCATCGACAGCCGTGGCCACGGCCAGATCCTCTGGTGTCCGATAGATAACGGGCTCACCCGCATCGGCTACGTCTTTTCCCAGGCGTTGCTCGAGAAGTACGGTGGCGTCGAGGGCGTGACGCAGGAGGTTGCGGTGAAGGAGGCGATACAGGCTCTGCAGCCCTTCGAGGTCGAGTTCCTTGAGGTCGATTGGTTCACTATCTACGTGCGTTCTCTATCCCAGTCTCATGAATGTTTTTGGCTTTATTGGAGCCTCCAGGGAATCGGTCAAGCAATTGCGGAGACCTTTTGCGCGCAGGACCGGGTCTTCCTTGCTGGAGACGCATGCCATACTCACAGCTCTGGATCAGCGCAGGGGCTGAATACTGGTGTCCACGAGTACGCCGATTGATCTGTTTTATCCCCGACTCACCAATTCAAATGATATGTCCCCGTCTCCCTCAGCGCCGTGAATCTGTCTTGGAAGCTTGCCGTGAGTATTGCGATCTTTCCATGGACCAATCTAACCGACCGGACCAGCTCAACATCCTCAATCTCGGCAAAAAGTCGCTCATAGACTCGTACAACGAGGAGCGCAAGCCCAGTGTCCAACGAGTGAGTTCAAGACCTGTCCTTCCGTCCAGGCTAACACCGTCTACAGGTGATTGATAATGACAAAGTGATCAGCATGCTAATCTCGGGCCAGTATCCTCCGCGCTTCGAAGGGCGCAAGGAGCACCCACGGTGCGTCTGCAATACATCTTCGTTTATAGTGGGACTCAATCCAAGCAGTGATATCCTGACAGAGTGGTATACCGATCTTAATATCCGGCTTTTTACCCTTGGATTAGGTATGTCCTTTCCGTCTAGCGACGGAGAAAAAGCTGACCGTATTGTATTAGGCATATCATACTGTATGGGAACATCTAACCATTGTCATCTCCGTTGAATCGTTTATCTTAGCCACGAATGCCCTCAATTCCGCCAACACTGATCTGTCTGCTGCAACTATCGTTCCGGGCGAGCGCGGACCTGACGTGTATCTCAGCACCATTGGGTATGCAGTCCTTTGTGTGCTTGCCTTTCACCACCAACCTTCGCGTGTAGGACAAACGACCCCATCCGGCTGCACCAAGTCCTCAAGAACGACGCAAAGTTCCAGTGCGTGTACATACTTGCTCCGCTGGCAAACCACTCATGCTCCCCAAAGCATTGTCGTGTTCGCGGGCAACCCCGCCTTGACGCGCTCGGCCCTCGCCGCGTTGCAGACGGCGCTGGAGGCCCCGACGTCCTTCCGACACGCCTTCCCCGCACGGCGTGTGTTCCGCTTCACGACCCTCGCCGCTGCGGTGGGGAACGGCGCGGCGGACGTGGGCGTGCCGTCCTTCGGGGGGCGCGTCTATTGGGACGCCGAGGGGTGTGCGCACGGCATTTACGGCGTCGATGAGGCGAGGGGTGCCGTCATCGTGTTCCGTCCTGACGGGTGGATTGGCACCGTGGTAGCGCTGGAGAATGTGCAGGACTTGGGGATGTATTTTTCAAATCTTTTGGTGGGGGTTTAGAGCAGTACTCATAGTTGGCGAGTAAGTTGCATGTTTACATCTCTCGCGATTTACAAGCGGTAAAAAAATCATTCGTATGCTAGCGTTACAAGTTATAAAGAGACATAATAATATCGATACAGTTTCTAATCGTCTGACTCTGTCAGGATGGCGTAGGAGGGTCCGTAATGCGCAAGAACGGGTATATGCACGGCGCAGAGTGGCAATGGGGGAACGGGTCCGAGGTCGTATAATCATGAGCGGTGGGTGGCCCAGACCGCAACGGCGATGACGGCCACAGCCAGCACGAATGCGAGCAGGGCGTACAAGCAGCGCTTTGCCCACTTGAGCTCCGCCGTGCGCATGCGGTCGATGATGACCTGGCGCTCCGCGTCTGTTTTTTCGGGTAGCCAGGCGGCGGAGGGCGTTGCCGCAGGAGGTGCGCGCAGTGGCGACATGAGGATGACGACGCTCATTATCCAGAACGGCGGGAATACTGGGAGATATGTAAGAATGATGGAGAGTAGTGCACAGGCAGAAATGGACGTACAGAAGCCAAATTTGAAGAGGAACATGGCGAGAGTTACAGGCTCCTTCGCGCGCTCTGCGTACTCCGGTGCTTCGACGTATGGGGGAGGTGCAACTGCAGACTCTGCCGTAGAGATGCGCCGATCATGGCGGCTGTCGCGGGTACGAGACGACGCGAGTGTGTATCCGAAGAAGTCATCGACGGGGTTCGTGGTATTTTCGATGGTCGAAGACCGTTCGAGGCGGGTCGCCGCTGCAGAGGGTGCTGGAATGGAGGTCGCTACGTGGCAGTCGATGGGAGTGAGGAAGATAGACATTGTGCGGAAGGAGGTGGATTTTCCGAGGTAGCTTGGGACGTGGGCTTGAGGAAGAAGACCATGGTGGCCAGGATTTATAGCAGTTGCTTCGGCTCCAATCCCAGGGGCAATCAAGACAAGAATCAGAGATAATTTGGGACCCGAATTGGGCGATACACAAAGCCAAATAGACTGCCTCCAGTTATTTTTGGCGTTTCAGAAAATGCCATATATGGCAGGTGTTGTATGTCGTGCAAGAAAAAAATGTACCGACCAAGTACCTCCCTAAAAAAAATGATTCAACTGGGCACTGATAAGACCTTTTATCAAGCGTGACCCTGCCTAGCAAGATGTGTGGCGCGGATAGCAGAGAGAACTTGCCTAGCGGTGTAATGACTAGCATCAGATATACTTGATTTACTTCCCCGTTCACCCTCGGAACACAAAAACGGTTATTAACATCCTCCCCCGCGACCAACTCTTCCGGGTCGCCAAGAACGGAGAGTCGACTCGATGCCTACGGCAAAACGGTAAAACGGATTCCTCAACTGCCTGTTCCACCAGGTATCTTGCTAAGGCTTCCTCGGGCAGTGGACGCTCACCGGGCGCAATAGATAATGTTGCACTGATCTTGGCGGCAACTGTTGAGCCATCGTCATCTAGATTCGTCAGATCTTGGTCAGTCCGTTTCACGTGGGCGCGTAAGACTTGCCCCTAATTGAAATTCAAATCATATAAGACGCGTCTGAAAGCTGAAAGGACTGAGCGAGCACACACATTCCCCTCGCAACTCCTCACAACACCCTCCTCACAAATCATGTCCGCCTACAAGTCGTTCGCTGTTGTTGGAGGCGGGACACTCGGATTACCGATTGTCAGCGCCCTCGCCGCCCAGAACGTCTCCGTTGTCCTTCTCTCGCGGCCGGGATCCTCGACAAAGACCGTTCCATCAGGCGTCCAGGTCGCCACCGTCGATTTCACCGATGCCTCAGCAATCGCCGCGGTATTCAAACAATACAAAGTCGATGTCGTTCTCTCGACCATCACCACGACAGCTGCCGCCGCCCAGAAGTCGCTCGTGGACGCCGCGGGCCTTGCGGCAGTCAAGCTGTTCGTGCCCTCCGAGTATGGGATGCCGACCGACGGGCAGGCGGAGGGTCCTCTTGGAGCCAAGAACCAGATTGCAGGTAAGAACATTCATGACTGATGTTGAGCCGTATCTCACCCGTCTCCAGCCGAACTGAAAGCCGCCGGCATCCCTTCTACCAGAATTTTCGTGAGTACCCGCAGCGCTGGAGACACCTATAAGATGACTGACTTCCTTTGATTCAGGTTGGAATGTTCACCGAATTCATCCCGTGGCTTGTTGGATACTCCGACCACGGAAAGATCAGAATCGTTGGCAAGGGGGAGGTGCCGGTGTCCTTCACGTCCATTGGAGACATTGCAGGTGCGTTGCGAATCAATTAATTACCCACTGGTTATTCACCAGATTTCACAGGATTCGTGGCGTACGTTTTGACGACTCTCCCTCCCTCTGAACTCGAGAACCGCATCTTCCGACTCGAGGGCGATCGCGCTAGCCTCAATGAACTCGGGGCGCAATTCAAGACTTCCGTTGAACACATCGACAGCATCACCGGGGAGGCAGGCGAGCTTAAAACGATCTTGTTGGCAATCGTGGAAACTGGTGCAGGGAGCACGGGCTGGGACGCAGCGGCGAAGAACGAGGGATCGGGGAACAAGGCGGCAGGAAGTGCGAATGCGCTGTGGCCGGGCCACCAGTGGAAGAGCATCAAGGACGTGCACAAACTTTAAGTGTGCGGACTCGTAGGAAAATGCCATAACCAAGTTGTTGTACTATTCTTGAGAAAATCCGGCCTGGAAACAACCTGGAAACCAGTGCGTAAATCTCTGAGCATACGAATCTGAAGCATACTCAGTGGCGGGACATGATGGATCCAAAATTTGCGAGCTGAAGCGACGCAAGAAGCGACGCATTTTCGTTGTTCAGAGTTGATTGTTTGAAGTCCGCCGGCACTTAGTCCCGGCGAAGCTAATGCCGATCGGTGCCGATCGGCCGACTTGATACTGCGGGATCGCTGGTGAACAGCATCATTCCTCCGGCATCCGGCAAAGCAACGGCAAAGTTCACCATTGATGGTTTCAGCCGGCGGCTGCTGGCCCCTTTCTCTCTCTTCATGTACTTATTGTTCTTACCAGTCGCTGCATTCATCCTCGCGATCTTTGCTTGCAGATTCCTTGCCCCCTCACCCCTCACGTACAGCCGACTTGGCCAAGCCACACTCTTCCCCGTCGTCAAATGCGGCAGTGCCAATACCAAGACGGCCAGCTATAATCCCCGGACCTACAGTCCCGACCCTCCACGGTTTGTATATAACGACCCAAGTGTCGGCTACGACGCCCTCGCTCGCTACGGCAACGTATTAAACGCATTGGAAATGCAAAGGCGGGTGTGCCCGCCCCAAACTCTCGATTCCTGGCGACCCGTTCTCAAACATTTGGAAAAAATAAAATATCATGATGAACGCTGGGTGGACACACTTTTGGATCATATAACGAGTTTCTTGATGCCTCTGGTGGAGGACATACTACCAGGTGAGTTGGAGTACCAGTATCCTGAGCTATCGGAGGGCCAACAAGGGGGCCGCAACATCGTCGTTGAAATGGAACACCCTCGAATCAACCATGGGATTGCCGAAGAATCTAAATGCACCCCCGTCCTAAACAAACTATATGGGGACATCACCTGCCCGATGGTGCTCCCCAACGGCAAGCTGGAGGAGGAAAAGGCTGTCATGGTCAAGGTATTAACTATCAATTTACTCTTCCGAACATTCTAACCTCCAGTCCGTTGATTGAATAGATAGGCCTCCAGTTGCAAAAATTAAGAACTCGAGTACCAACAGCTCGTCACGGACTAATATTGTCCGGGACCGATTGCTACGTAGTCGAACTATGTATGTTTATTCTCTAGTTTCTAACATAATGACATCCTCACCCTTCCGGGCCTTGCAGGTCAAACAACAGTCGGAGGAACCGTCTTCCCAGGTCTTGCGGTTTCCAATAGGATCGCGCTTTCGCCGTCGTCGGAGGATGACAGCCCGGTCCAATCTTTGGCGACACTCGTTCTTGGGCTAATCATCCCTCCGACTGTGCTTCCCTACGCCCTCCCCCGAGATCCCTCCTCTCGCGCCGATCGGAAAACGATCGAGGCGGGCCTCAAAGCACTCATCGCCAGAGGAGGGGCCAATGGTGCGGGCGGGGGTGGAGCCGTTGGCGGAGGCGGAAGTGGAGGAGCAGGAGACCAGGAGGGGCCCTCCGGTGTCCCCCCCGCGTTAAAATTGGGTAGCGCCGTGGTGTAGGTTTGAACCTTTCCTCTGAAACTCATGTGCTGATGCGACCCTTGCAGGCAATGCGCCTAGCCAAAACTCCTTTTTTTAATCCACTGCAGCCCCTCCTGGTCGTCGATCGACTAGACATCGAAGCCCTCTGGGGGCCGCTAGTCGACACGACATGCGCGGGCCTTTCCTCTCGCAGTATATCCCCGGCCCCGTCGCACGCGTCCTGTTCGACAGCCGTGTCCGACAGCAGCGAGGTGGACTCGTGCACGACGGTCCCGTCTTACATCGCAGCCCCTCAGATCCATCTCGTATCTACTATACACAGCGGACTGTCGGCAGACGTCGCCCGAGCTACGTTCCACGCCGGCAACCAAATCTTCGCGGTTGTGTTCAAGACCTACAATGCTACTGGGGTAGATGAAGTCGTTGCGGAAACCCGAGCGTACGAAAGCCTCCGGGACTTGCAGGGCACAACCGTAGCAGCCCAGATTGGGATCGTCGCCTCCCCAGATTGGGCTTGGATAGGGTTGTTGATGGAAGATGCCGGGGAGCGACTGGGGTGTCGGGAAGACTGGAGTGGGCTTTCTTTAGCCGAGAAGTGAGTCATCCGCTTTTACAATGTTCACGTTCGTTTATTGAAGTTTGTCGCCTTGAGACAAGACATTTATGGCTCGTTAGTTAAGATTCACCAGAAGGGTGTTCGGCATGGAGATGTCGCTCCGCGGAACGTCGTCCGACGCCCTACTGGTAGTCTTTCGTTTGTTGACTTCGGTCGTGCCGAGCAGCACTGCTGTCCGGGCGCGGACTGTACTGAAGTTGCCCGGCTGAAAAAAGAATTAAAGATATAGCATTTAATCCAAATTGACTCGAAGCACCGCGCTCCATTTCTGCTTGCCCAGGTCTGTCATAGATGGCGTCAGATCGCCCTATCTACACCCTGTCTTTGGGATTGCCTCGATGTAGTACGGTACAACCCACATCTTTTCGACCTTTGGATGAAGCGCTCTGGCGTGTTTCGGCTCTCACTCCTGGCTAACGATAGGACACTCGAGGCCATCCTGCCCTACTCGCATCGCATGGGAAACAGTCCACTTGGACTCTTTGACCGCCCCATCCATTCACAGTCATGTGGCTGCCCGAGACCGCGTCCCACTTCTTCGCCAGTTCTTCCTCGAATTCTCGTTAGACTACGACGTAGACGAGCTGAACCGAAGTCCCGCCCTGTTAGACGTTTTCAAACTTGCCCCAAGCCTCCGCTCCGTCGAGTTCAGGAGCGCGCCCAACCTGGATCTCCGCCTTCCTTTTTCTCAACTCGTATCATTCCCGCCTCGGCCGATCATATCTTGCGCTTGTGCCACGGCGCGGCCAATGTTACGGTGCTCAGTATCTCGACGACCACCCTACCTCTCGAGGCCCTTCCATGCACGCTGTCCCATTTGAAATATCTGCTTGTCGACGACAGTTCCCTATTGTTTACATTGTTTACATTTTTTACATTTTTGTTCAAGGCGCCCTTTCACTCGTCGCCAACAAGATTGGAACCTTCCTCAGCAAACTCCCTGTCCTGCTCTCAATGAACTCGCCGTCTCCTCGTTGCGATATTCCTCCCGCGAGGTTCCTGCCGTATGCAAGTCCGAGCTCGTCGCCTTCCTCGCGCGCTCGCCTCTCCTTGCGAGGATGGACTTCCGGCTCGATCTCAATGACGACACCCTCCTCCTCGACATCCTCGTGCTCATACCCGCCCTCGAAGAGGTCCGCATTACCTTCGGTCAGAACGCGCCGTTCACAGCTGCGTTCTTCGAGCGCCTCACGTACGAGGCACCACCGCTCAGCCCCCGCATCCGCATCATCCGTGTCATGGGCTATCACAAGTTCGAGTCAGCCGACGCGCTCATCGAAATGGTCGCGTCGCGCTGGCACCTCGCGGACAGCGCGCCCGTTGCGCGGCTGGAGCGGGTCGCGTTCCGTTGCGAGGACCCCCAGCTGGCCGAGTTCGTCGCGGAAGGGCTTGCGCTCAGTTTTTATTGGCCCCGCTGCATTTTTGATACCGAATAATACTTCGTCGACTCACCGTTTATCATAAATACCGAAAACCGGGATCTTCAAGAAGGTGTCTCAAGGTGTTTTTGAACATGATGAAGTCCCTACGACCGCCGCGTAAGGATGCGGACACTTGGGTACAGACTAATGTGGAACAGTCGAAGGAAGCATTGTGGCTGGTGCAGCCTGCAGCCTGCACGTAGATGTTCAACGAGGAGGATATTCGGATGGTCAAAAATATATTGGTGTTATAGACCACTTGAACGCAGGTGGAAAGGAATCAGACAGCCATGGATTGAATAATTTCCTCCACTTCTTTCGACCTAGGTTTTATGGAACATTTGAACGGCAGAGGCGAGCTGCGAAGATGTAATTAACACTTTTGAAACTGAATAGATTTCTAAAGCTCACTCCAGGAACTTGGAAGTATGTCTCGGAGTCGGCTCTATGACCTCTCCGTCCTCGCCAATGACCTTGGTGAATTCGAATGCCGCGAGCATGGAGGCTATCATTATCCATAGCGTGCTCCACGCCATTTCTTTTCCAGCGCAGATGCTTTATTAAAACAGCCTCAGGTCATACCCACACGACAATGAATCAAACTTACCGTCGACCGAAACCAAAGGCCGGATGTGGGTCTGCGAAAGCGGGATCCAATTTACCATCAATTAAGTAACGGTCCGGATTGAATGCGTGGGGATCTGGATAAACGGTCTGGGTAGGAGATGAGTAAAGGAAGATCAACTACGGGGACAAACACTGTAACCTCGTCATGAAGGATGGCCCTGTTAGATTCCAGTTCATGCAGTAATGAGATTTAAGAAATAAAACACTCGCCAGGCATTCGTCACGATAACTGAACCGGACGGAATACGATAGCCGCGATAGGTGTCTTCAACATGTAGCAGACGAGGAAAAACTACAGCAACATAAGGGTAATCGCCGTAACCAACGCAAACACCTACCAAGTGGGGCGACCGGCCACCATCTCAGCGTTTCCTTCACACAGGCAGATACATAAGGAAGGTCAGCTTCGTCCGCAAAATCTGGGAGATGGCCATGCTGGACGACCGAGTCAATTTCGTGTTGAGCCTTCTTCTGGGCTTCCGGATTCTGCAGCATGGCGAGCACAAAGACACGGAGAGAAAGGCTAGACTGAATCATGAATGAAGGAAGTTCAGTTCTGCGCATACTTGTATCTGCAGCGAGACATACCGTGTCTATTCCTCCTACGTACATGTTCGCTGCCACACCCTTGATAATAGTTTCCTGCTTCTCTTTATCCGCATACTGATCTAGGGAGAGTAAATTTTCCACAACGAACGACAGACGCGGCGTTCCATCATTCTGATAATTGATCCCAAACTCGAAATTGCTGAGGAGAAGGAGTAGACACACCAGAGCGTGCTTTGCAGCATCGAAGGGCAGATCCAGCATTCGATGTAGGCTCTTCTTCCACTTTGCTGCCTGTCGTCTGAAGCCCGCACCCGGCACCCACGCCGGAACGTGTTTCAGTATCGGTATGTTGTCCTGCGTCGTAGAATAAGTTCTTGAGGCAGAGCCCGGCCTCGGGAAACAAAATACGCACGACCAAGAACTGCCCGGGACTGGCGGCCGCGTTGATTGTTTTAATCCCAGCATCGGATGCCTTGACGTACGGATCGTCGACGTCCACGACGTCCAAGCCATACGTCACAGATATCATATGTGCGCTCAGGACACTACCAGCATTCAGTTAGCGTGTTAAGAATCGGGAAGGCTACGAACTAGTTGAAATGCTCAACAAACGCATCCGGGGCGTCGAGCAAGCGGCGAAGCAAATCATGCGCGTGCTTCAGACCCTGGGGTCGGAAGCGTCGGCCAGCGGCACCGTCGAGTGCCTGGTGGAAAAGCCGGCGAGAAGCGCGCCTATGATGTCAAGTATCAATGTAGCCTGCGTGTATTGCTATGGTATTGCGTACCAAATATTGTCGTATTTTCCGAAAGCTTTGGGAGAAAGAGTAAGAATATCTGAGCATCAGTAATAGTACGAAACTCTCACCAAATAACGCCTCGCCCCCGACTAATTCGTGGAACATCGTAAACTGCGGTCTTGTACACGCGGTGTCAAAATAGACTTGTGAGGAATAAGAGATTCAAGAGGGCCAACCTATCCGAATAAATAGCCGATCGTTTATCGAGAAGGTCCACCGCCGCCTCGACCGACGATAGGATGACCGTCGACGTGCCCGCCATATTCAGGTGGATGATGTCCGAGTCTCCAGAGGTTCAGCACGGTAAGTTGCATGTTTAAGCTTATTCTAACGTGGCGCACCAAGTTCCCTACTCCATTGCGCGTACACCTCCCACGGGCAATAGAGGGGACGGCGAGCAGGTTGCCGATAAGAGGGAGTTTGGTTGGCCCAGGTGGCCAAGGGGAGCTCATTTCAAAATCGTAATGGAGACGGCCATCGGCATACGCTAACGGTGACAACTTCACAAGACCTTCGAACAATCTGTGCTTAATAGCTTCTTCAGAAAACTAACATTAGTGTTTACGAACACGAGAAGCCCGTGAGTGGGTATGGCAGATTTTAGGTAGTTCCCGTGAAGCCTTGGGTGGAGAATGAGCTGGAATTCTCCCCTGCCTCTCCGCCCCTCTGTCAAGGATTCGGCATTCAAGCTCGTCTGCTGGGCGCTCTGCGGTCTCGCAGTAATCTCACGTCTCTACTGCAACGTTCGGCGCCACATTGCAGTCCAAACTTGAACTGTGTGTGCGGACAGTGAGGCGCAAATTAGGAGGAGGAAGGACAGGCATCCCTGTTAAGATACGTCAAGCACATACTTGTCTTTAAATCCATTCGAGGCAGTCTTAATGAAGTCAACGTTTTAAAACGTACCGTAGTTCCTTCTCCAGCTTCAAACTTAAAACCTGAGAGCGAACTGAAGGAAAGATGAGGTCGCCCAATGCGTTAAAGCTCGGATGTATCGCGGGAAGGGAACAATGAGACCATGAGACTTCAGGCCGCGTCTGCCGTAGAAATCGAACATATATTCCTCGGACCATCACCCACCTGCTGTTCCGGGCTTGGGTGGAAGGACGGTTACAGAATCGGTACATTGTCGACCTTGAGCCTCCTGAGATTCCCACTGAGGCAAAAAGTGCTGCAAAAAGTGCTCGCGAGCAGTTGTTTTGTTAAGTAATTGAGGGGTCAGTTAACCTTCAAACTTAGCTCTTCACTTGCTCGTATGCCTGTCTTATCGAGTCCAAGAATGAGTCGACTTCCTTTGACCTATGAGTCCATCAAACGTAGAAAATCCTGTAAGAAGTTTCAGTGAGCGCTAAACATGGCACTGTGTACTCACTGCATATAACCTCATATAACCTTCTGCCGTTGAACTCTATACCTCGTCGAGAATTAACCTCAGAAGAAATTCGGAAGCGCTGCGCACAAACTCAGCGGTCAGACAGGATAAAGTTGTTCATCCGTGTCGACGTCTGACTTTGGGAGACTAACTCAGCGCGCAACCGGGGGATTTTCTCCTCCTGCAACACAGCCGAGAAATATGACTCCGAAAGTGGCAGTGAGTGGAAACGGAGGAAACGGCCGGATTACATAATCCACTCGCCTTGTCCGGAACCACCACAATTGTCTCGCTCTACTAGTTCTCCTACGTCCCACTCCCTCGAAACAAGGGTATACTCGGCTGAAATATGTTTTCGAGTCCCACACCCGCACCGGGATCCAGGGCCCTGGCCAATAACGCCCTCCGTGGAGCAGGTCTCATAGACCGCGACGCCACTATGCGCGACGTTTCCGACAAGCCAACTGGCCGCAAACCAGCCGCCAAGCATCGCCCACACAGGGCTCGAGCAATATACGATGTTAATGACAAGGGCTCGGGCGGCAGTCGCATGGTAAATACTCACTACTCATTTCGTGGTCAGGTTTTCGCCCACCCACCCCCCTTTTTGCCGAAAAATTGAGTCCACCCGCTTACCCACCGCCCGACGTTGTCCGCAGCTTTCCTCCCGCATATCAGCCGACCCTGGCCCGTCCGATCTGCTCTCCATACGGGGGGCTTCGCGCGCCTCCACCAATGGCACCCGCCCTCGCCGAAACGCAGTCTCCGGCGGGGTCATTGTCGGTGCACCTGTCGTCTCTCATCCTACTGTCCGCGTTTCCACCAAGACCCGGACGGTCGACCATTGGTACGAGTTTGTCAAGAAGCGGTATGATCCGCAGACCAAGTGTCTCAATCTCGATGTGCGTTTCTCTGCTCCTGCTACTCCGAAGCCTGTATTCAATCTCCTCCAGTCCATGGCCGACGACGAAATCCTGCGGAAGTATAATCTCCTCGCACCTGGCACCGGGGGTGGCACTGCGCGCGAGGCAGGTGTCATCTTCAAGCTAGCCTCTCGTCTCAAGCCACCGGTGCGCATATACCCACTTCTCTCTTGTGCCGCGTTCTAATCTCCAGCAGGTCGAGACCGTGTCTCTTGCCAACAATGGCCTGAGTGGCCAGCATTTGACCTACCTCGACAAATACCTCCCGCGGGTCGCACATTTATCGTTACAAAACAACAACCTGCGCCTGTGGAAGGACATCGAGCCCATCTCGTCCCGGCGAGAGAAGCTCGTGAATTTGCGGGAACTTGTCCTTATGGGCAACCCGTTGCGCGAAGGAGAGTACCGCGCTGGTCACGCCGACCGATATAAGCGGTGCGCCACACTCTCTTCTTCCCTGAACTCTACTTACTCTTTCCATCGCAGCGAAATGGCTCGGCGGTTCCTGACCCTCGAGCTCCTCGATCAAGAAGCCATTGCGAAGATCTCATTCGACGTCACGCAGTCCGATGATCTAGCCACCGCCCCAGCGGGCAGCGTACATCCCCCGACTGCGACCACCTTCCCCCTCGAAATGGGCCCGTCCTTTATCGACGGCGTCGACCCCTCGCTCGTCAGCACATTCCTGTCGCGGTTCTTCCCCGCGTTCGACACGCAGAGGCCCTCGCTCGCCGACGTCTACACGCCCGCGTCGACCTTTTCCTACCAGGCCAACACGGCCATCCCCACCCGCGCACGCGTCGAGGGCGTGTATACCTCGCGCGAGATGCCGAATCAACGCAAACTTGAGTGGACGGCGTGGCTCGGGAACGGCTCGCGCAACCTGCACCGCCTCTCGGGCGACCGCGTGATCGACGCGCTGCACATTGGCTCGCAGGACATCGTCCAGGCGCTGATGAAACTACCACTGACAAAGCACGACATCCTCGGCGCGCCTGAAAAATTCTGCGTCGATTCGTTCCTGGCGGGCGTGGGCCTGCTCGTCATTGTCCACGGCCAATTTATCGAAGGTCTGTTTGTTTCTCGCTGGTTTGTTTGTTGGAGTACTCATATGTGTTTCGTTGCAGCCCCCTCGCAGGGCGTACGCTCATTTGACCGTACCTTTATGCTGGCACCCGCACCCGAGGGCTCCCGGTACGTATCTGCTAAGCGTCCTATGCTGTCCTGTCACTGACCTACTTCCTTTCTGTAGCGCAAAAATGAACGGCTGGGACGTCGTGATACTGTCCGACCAGTGGACGATCCGCGGCTTCTCCAAGCCCGAGGCATGGGCGCCCGGCCCGATGCTCGTGCAGGCGACGCTGGAGAGCAACCCCCCTCCGCCCCCGCCACGACTTCCCCCTCTGCCGGCCGACCAGCAGGCCCTCCTGAGCTCACTCGTACGCTTCTTCCCCTTCTCTATATATTTCAAGCAAGACTAAGTGTTGGATGCGCAGCCGGAGCAGCAGCGCGCACCCGTTATTCAGGTGTGCGGCCAGACGGGGCTGACGGTCAAGTACGCGCTCGACTGCCTGATGGGCAACGGGTGGGACCTTGAGCGCGCCGTCGCCAACTTTAACCAAGTCAAGGTGCGTTGTGCTTCATTTTACTCTCTTCTTCTCTGTGACTTACTGGTTACGCTGCAGGCCACCTTACCCCCCGACGCGTTTCTCGTGCGACAATAGTGCATTGCGACGAAGAAAGTCCGGACG
This sequence comes from Mycena latifolia, assembly GCA_029289555.1. Classification (NCBI taxonomy): domain Eukaryota; kingdom Fungi; phylum Basidiomycota; class Agaricomycetes; order Agaricales; family Mycenaceae; genus Mycena; species Mycena latifolia. The sequence goes on along the minus strand of JARJLE010000063.1, from coordinate 69,268 downwards.
CTTAATTAACATCACGCATAACCAAACATCATTCACCCACCCACCCACCACCATGACCTTTTTCGTATCGTTGGGCAATGTACAATACTGGCGCTAAGGCTATTATAAGTTATCAAGTACCACTCATCCGTAGATACATTTACGTCGCAATTTGAACGCGTATTTTATGCGCTGTTTGCATGCTTCTGACTGCTGGAGCAGGAATCTGGGCAGGGCTCCAAGTTAGCTTGAGTCAGAAGCGTAACCTGAAATGAGTTGGATGAGCACACGACTGGCCCTCGGGTCTAGGTCCTGATCGATGTAGCGATGTCAAGGAATCGGGGAATAAGCCTTAAGATCAGTGGCTGTGGTGGAGTCTCTTTCCCGATTTTTGTGTGGCGGACAACATATTAGCGATAGAATAAAATGAATAAGAATCCTGTAGACTCGTTGAACCTCTAGATCTACTGCATTCTCTCTTCCTGAGCGTACTAAAATACCCCAAAAATTAGCGAGAACGGACGGGAACGTCGTCGGGAAGGCCAAGCGAACAGATCCTTTGCCGCTTCCTGCCCTTCTTTACACTCAGTACAGATTGACGGTTTCCTCTCTTTCACCTCACCCTTGCTTGGCTTCACCTGGGCATTCTCGACGGAGTATTCGCGTCACCGACACGCAGCGCCCAGCCTGAGCGCCCAGACACGTGCGTGCGTCATGTCAAGGCCTTCCGACATCATATATCCGCACCTCGGACAATCTTATAATAAATCTTGGCTCTTGGCCTGCACCTCCCATGGCTTCGTCCCAGACAGTCATGAACGACTGCCAGCTCACAATGCGCGTAGCAGCAGAGGACGGCCCATTCCTCCCCCTGCTCACCACGGTTTTCACGGTGCGTGGCTCTGGCACCTACATTGTCGTGTTTGTCACTCATTTGCGTGGCAGTCGATTCTCGAGGTGTTTTTGCTGTGTCTCGCGGGGTACATCCTTGCCGGGCGCGGTATCCTTGACAAGAAGACCCAAAAGGTTCGTCGTTGCGCCTCTACAGCGCCCACCAAAGCTTATCGTCATCCAGCAACTAAATCGCCTCAATGTCTCGCTGTTTACGCCGTCTCTGTTGTTCTCCAAGGTCGCGTTCTTCCTGTCGCCTGGTGTGTGACCCCGTTGCTCGCACTTGAACCGCCTGCCGAATCTCTCCCAGAAAAATTGAGGGAGCTGTGGATTATTCCGATTTTCTTCGTGCTCGTTACAACTGTGTCGATGACGGTCGCTTTTCTCCTGGGATGGATATTTCGTGTCAAGCGGTCGCAGAGGTACGCCCATTGTCTCTTCGGCTTACTTCGGGGAGATAGCATTTTTGGGTTTTCATGCTAAATTCGGTTCGCAGAAATTTCGCCATGGCTGCCGCCATGTTCATGAACTCGAATTCTCTCCCCATTGCACTTATGCAGAGCCTCGTCGTTACCGTCCCCGGCCTCAAGTGGGGGCACGAGGACAACAAAAACGCGATGGTGGGCAGGGCACTTACGTATCTCGTGCTTTACAGTACGCTTGGCATGGTGCTACGGTGGAGTTATGGTGTGCGATTGCTTGCCCAGTCGGATCCCGAAAGCGAGGCCGCTCCAGACGCCGAGACCAGCGCACTGCCGGACCACCAGTTCCCCGCGGACGAAGGCACGCTGCGCCCCACTAGCACCGTGTACGAAGACGCCACCCCACAAATTCAGGTTCACACCCAGGTCCACCACCCCCACACGTTACTGCGGCCGGGACACGAGCGCCGCCGCTCGCGCTTCTACAACTCGTTCCCGAACTCACCCAACCAGTCGCGTGTGCAGCTGCCCGACATCGAGACCTCGCCCAACTCCTCCACCGCGTCGACCTTCGTGCCTAGCCCCGACAACTCTGAGTCGGAAAGCGACTCCGAGGCCGAGCCGCTCGTGCGCGCAGAAGCGGGCGCGGATGCCGCCGCCCCCGCGCTCCCGCAGCACGTCCGCCGGCCGTCGCACCACCAGCGTCGCGGGTCGACCATGTCTCACTCTGGCGGGCGGTTGACACGGCTGCGTCGCCTACGGCGGCACCTGTACCGGGCGTGGGTCGCGCTGAACGAGTTCATGACCGTCCCGCTGTGGGCTGCGCTTGCGTCGCTCGTCGTCGCGTGTGTGCGCCCGCTGCAGCACGCGCTCGAGGATCACATGCAGCCCATCAAGGGCGCGGTCACCAGCGCGGGGAACTGCTCGATCCCGCTCACGCTCATCGTGCTCGGCGGGTACTTCTACCCATCGCCGCCGGAGGGCGCCATGGCGCCGGTGGGGGCGGCAGCGGCCGGGCAGGGCGCGCGGCTCACGACGGCGTCGAAGAGTACGACGTCGTTGCTCGAGAGCGTGCGCGAGATGTTCGGGAAGCCGAGGCCCGGGGGCCGCCCTGCGGAGAAGCCCGTCGCGCGCCCCGGGGAGACGAAGACGGTGATAATCGCCGTCGCGTCGCGCATGATCCTCACGCCGATGCTCCTCCTCCCCTTCATCGCGCTCTCGGCGAAGTTCGACCTCCACGCTGTGTTTGAGGAGTGCGTGGTCCCCCCATTCACCCTGTTAACTGACTGACTGACTGCCCGCAGCCCCGTGTTCGTCGTGGCAAACGTCCTGCTCGTGTCCTCCCCGCCGGCGCTGACCCTCGCGCAGGCACGTCCCTTCCTCCGTTCTCTTCTTTACCTGCTTCTGACAGGAGCATAGATAACACAAGCCGCGTCGGGCGACGCCTTCGAGCGGCTCATCAGCCGCACGATCTTCTGGGCGTACTGCGTCGTCACGCCGCCCGCGACGATCGCGTACGTCGTCATCGGCCTGATGCTCTCCAAGCTGTAGCTTGGTGCTCTCCGAGCTGTGGCCGTCCCTTTGTTGTCGAGTTGTCGTCCAATCTTCCTGCATATGAATCGATAGACGGACATATGTACCTCATACACTGATTTTACCCCGCAGCATCGTTATGTAGAGTTTGTAATACCATTATGTACTGTAGTAGTTCCGTTATTACTGGATGGACCTGTTTTCTTCTGTGGTATATACTGTCCGCATACGCGCTTTTTGTCAATATCATTCGATAGGACCCCTGCGAATAGCCTGGGAGGCTTGCCATCCGGCGGACACAGTTTTGAAAACCATTGTGAGCAAAAAAACCGAAAGTGATCGCCTTCGCGAGAAAACCGTTTTCGTAGCGTCAGAAAAGCGTGGGAAAGTACTTTTGTCCGGTCCATATTGGGGAGCCTTCCGGCCCGGCCAAGGCAGGGCTCATTCGATTGTGTTGTGACATGTGACCGTTTTCCTGGTCCGAAACGCTCATCTTCAGCTTGGTCCAAGGTCTACGCGCTCAGCCCGACGCGTTCAGTTGCCTCCGAGTTGGGAGACGCGAGCCCGCTCCCTCGACAATCGAACTCCATTGAGGATTCCAGTTTATCCGCATTGTCATTTAGCAGCGTTCCGCGCTGTTGACAACCCCCTAGGCCAACTACAACTCCTAAAGACCAGATCTGAGCCCGTCTTTCTCTTTTCCTTCCCTCTGTCATTTTTCGCCTGCAGGTCTCATTCACGCTCATGCTACTCTGCCGCTCTGTCTCTTGCCACTCTGTCTCTTTAACAAGAATACTACTACCCTTCGCCCACTTGCCGCACCCCCTGTCAGTCTTGACCGATAAATTTAGGGACCTCCCGAAGCACTTTCTTGGCGCCCCTCGACACTCACTGGTTTAAAGGTCCGTTTCCTATAGTAAGGCATTCTCTGCCCCCCACACACTTTTTCGGTCATGCGTTTCGCTTCCACGGGCGCTTTGGTCCTCGCCCTTGCCGCTTCAACTGTTGCTTTTACACCCACCAGCACACGCAGCACACGCCTCAGCAACCTGCCATCGTTGGAAGACCTTATTGCTGCTCGTAGCACGGACCAAATTGTGGACATCGTCGCGGACCCCGTAGTGCTGCCGCGAACCAACGCAGAGCGCCTCGCGAGGGGCCTCCCGCTCCTGAAGCCGCATCGTCGTGACAGTGAGCCAGCCATGCCAAATTTCTTTCGCCTCACACCTTGATGAACATCGTAAAGTGGTTCATCCGGCACGGGCGCAAAGCTCGCCAGTCGCACCGACCACGTATGCCCAGTTTCGTTCTGGGTCGTCTGCCTGTGTGCTAACTTTTGGGATGCTACAGGGTCAAATGCAACATCCAAGTCCAGACCTCGGATGGCGCTAACCGTGGATACCTCAGCACCGAGACGACATACAGCTCGTTTTATGGGAAATTCCAGGCGAACCAGGGTGCTGGTGCCTTGGAGATATCCCTTTCGTTCTCTTCAGCGTCATCCAGTCAACTCGCTTTGACGGTGACCAACGGCCCCTTCCCCAGCTATCCTTAGCTCGGCGGCAGTGCGTATGCATTCCCTCCAAGCCACCACAGACTTCACTCACGAGCCGGTTTTAGTCGTTGGATATTTTAATTCGGACGATAACATATATGCGACGAGCTATAAGTGAGCTTGTGACCTGCGTGCTCTGATTAGAGTCCTGACATTATATATAGTTATATGTGGCTCGGAGGTACTACGGAGAGCTCTCCTGGAAGTCCCCCCGTGTATGGGGATGGCAACTCGTTCTCGGCCGACCCCGATTACGGTCCTCCAAAGAAGATGGAGAGTGCGATTTGGAGCTATGATCCAGGCACTAAGCTCCTCGCACCTCAATGGATCAACACCGACAGTTCCGCGCCTCCTACAGTCCTCGCCTTTGCTGAAGGAGACGGTGCGTATCGCCCCATGTTTCCCCAGCGCTGAACACGCTTCTAATAACTGCTTTTGTATTTTTTTTTCGCGATAGAAAACTTTGTCCTTATCGGTTCAGTAAGCGCTTATAACTCGCGCTTTAGTGCGGCTTTGCCTGCGGTGAGCATCCTCCCACGTACATTCCGTTTGGGACTCATCGATTCGATGTAGACCTTCACCTGCGTGACCCCGCTCGACTGAGCTAGAGCTAGTTCGAACTTTTCTTCCATTCATTCTACGGGCGTCTTTTACGGGTATAACACAGTTGTTTCTTCATGCGAGCGGAATATATCAAGTTACACCCGCTAATGAAACAGCTTCGCAAATCACAGCTCGAGACGTGGACGAGAGGGCCCAGTGTCCTTTGAATCTATTTTGACTGACTAATCCCACTCACGAGCCGGTGTTAGTCGTTGGAGATTTTGATTCGGACAATAACATATCTGCGACGAGCTATAAGTGTGTTTGTGGCCTCCGTGCTCTGATTAGAGTTCTAACATCATATATAGTTATATGTGGCTCGGAGGTACCACGCAGATGTACAAGGACGGTAACTCGTTCTCGATCGACTATCCTCCGCAGAAGATGGAGAGTGCGATTTGGAGCTATGACCCAGACACTAAGCTCCTCACACCCCGATGGATCAACACCGACAGTTCCGCGCTTACAATCCTCGCTTTGCTTCAGGACAAGGTGCGTATTGCCCCATTTTCCCCTCGGTACTGAACACGCTTCTAATAACTGTTTTCGTATTTTTTAGAGAAAGTAAGCGCCTATGAAGCGTTGGGTATGGGTGTGGCTTTGCCTGCAGTGAGCATCCTCGCAGACGCATTCCGCTCGGGACTCATTAATTCGCTTCACCTGCGTGGCTCCGCTCGCCTGATAGCATCCATCCTTGTATCGTTCGAAATTACCAAGGCCATTGGCGAGGACGGAGAGGTAGAGCCGACTCCGGGACATACTTCTGACTTCGTCGAGTGAGATTTGAAACTAACCGAATTTCCCAAGTCCGTGCGGACTCCACGCTCCCAGCTCACCCCTGCCGTTCAAATGTTCCATAAATCCTCGGTCGAAAGAAGCTGAGGAAATTATTCGATCCACGACGAATTGAAAATTCTGTATGATTTCTTCCCGCCTACGCGAAGCAGTCTGTAACACAAGCAATTCTTTTTAACTGGGCATGTACATGTGCAGGATGCGCTCAGCCATCATTCTTAAGCATTCCTTCAAGATTCCATTGAGCGATGCAGTGAATTGGCGTCGAACACTGATGAACGTAGACATAACGACCTTGGACAATCGCTTGTTAAGAGTCTTAGAATATTAAACAGGATACTGTGCTTAATTGCCAATGCTCAATTACCACCTTAGGCGTCAGCAAAGGTTCCTAACATCGGACAGAAATAGAGTTTTCAACTCCCGAACTGAACCGTGGGAATAAATTACATAAACAGTCCTCTAAGGGCGAAATTATATTTCCGAGGAAGAAAATAGTACACGTAGGTCAAAGACCGCATTCTACTGTTCTACATCAAACTGAAATCGTAGATTTAATGAGTTCAGCCGCTGCATTCGACCTCGGCTTGATAGAGCATTTGAACGGAGTGGGGGTGCTGCACCGAAATCAGTAAATCCACAAGTTGAAAAAAGATCACGCGTACGTTACGAGCTGAGACACATGGCCGGGCGGGGGTTCAATCACCTTCCCGTCCTCCCCAACCGCCTTGGTGATGTCAAACACAGTAAGCATGGACGCGACCATGATCCAGACGGACTAGGTTTGTTCAGAAAACATTATTATGGTGTACAAGGAGCCGAAAACTTACATCCCAGCCCATGTATCTCCCCGGACAGGATCTAGGTTTGTTCAGCAAACATTATCATCGCGGACGAAGAGCCGTAAACTTACCGCCGACCGAAGCCAAAAATAATGTCCAATGGGTCTCTGACAGCAGGGTTCAATTTGCCGTCAAGTAAGAAGCGCTCTGGCTTGAATAAGTGGGGGTCTTGATATGCAGACTGGACAGATCTTAGTGGCTGGTCAATACGCATGCGACGTTATTTTACCTCATCGTGGAGCAAAGCCCTGCAACACCCGATCTCTTTAGCCTGAGCAATGGAAAGAAATCGTGCGCACTGACCAGGAATTCGCAAAAACCACGGAACCGGCAGGTATGCGATATCCACGATAATTATCCTCCTCCGTAACAGCATGGGGCACCCCTGAAAGGTTCAGCTTGCAAGACTATTTAGCAATTCAATCCCGCCTACCCATTGGAGCAACGGGCCACCATCTCATGGTTTCTTTTATCACCGCAGTGATATAAGGAAGCCGATCCATGTCCTCGAAGCCCGGGAGCTGACCCGGCCCTATGACTGCGTCAATTTCTTGTTGTGCCATTCTTTGGGCTGTTGGATTTGATAGAATGCCTCGCAGGAACATGATTAGGGTAGCACGAGTCTGCGTAATTTCGCCATTGTAAAATATTCGATCAAACAGGATATGGAGGAACGTACGGTGTCTGTTCCGGTCGCATACATGCTGGCGGCTACTTGCTTTATATCCAGCTCTTGGGAGGCCTCATCCTGTGCGTCATCCAGGGACATCAGCCTGCTTGTCGTGAACGATGTGCTCTCGATACCAGTCGCCTATAAACGCGGGGGTAAATTAATCTAATGACGCCCCAGACCACACTCACTACGGCGGTTTTCGAGGCCGCGAATGGCAAATCGATCATTTCTTGAACAATATTTTTCCACCCAGCCGCCTTCCGTTTGAATTCGGCACCTGGGAACCAAGGCGGAACATATTTCAGGGCAGGAATGACATCCTAATTTGTTTCAGAATAACATTAACCCTGATATGAATCGGTGCTCACGACAAGGAATCGTCCAGGAAGTGCGGCCCCACTCAGCACACGCAGGGCGACATGTGCTGAGGTGATGTACGGGTCGTTGTGGGGCTGAATATCCAACCCGTAGGCCATGTTTATCATGATGGCTCCGAAAACACTGGACATATACCAATTAAGCGGATCGAAGACAGAAATAATGGGTTACGGACTAATCATAGTGCTCGACATATTCATCCGGGTTATCGAGGATGCGTCTCAGCAAGTGATGGGACTGCTGGAGCTCTAGGGAGCGAAAACGTCGAGCAGCTACGGAGTTGAGTTCGTGGTGGAAGAGCCGGCGATGTGTACGCCTATGAAAAATATGAATGAAAGAGTCCAGAGAAACGATTTGCGCATACCAGGTATCGCCTACAATGGACGACTTTTTGTAACTTGGGGAGGAATATAATAGAATCCGAGCGCACCATATCTTTGCAATGCTAGGTGGAACTGCAAGTTAGGAACGAAGATGCGAAGGATCTCTACTTACCAAACATAAAGTAGCCTCCCACTAATTCCAGCATTTGCCCCTGCGGCCTAAGAAAATTAATACTTCAATTTTAAAGATGTGGACGTGATAGAGCACATGCCTATCTGAATATATTGACGAACGCTTGTCAAGCAGATCTTCTACCGCCTCCATTGAAGATAGAATGACGATGTCAGTCCCCATAGCATTAAGGTGAATTATGTCCGAGTCTGTCGAGATTTGCATTGGGTTTTCCTCTGTTTGAGTAAGGGAAAATCTACGCACCATATTCTTTGCTCCAGTTCCAATATGTTTCCCATTCGGTATTTGTCGGCATGCTAAACAGATTGCCAACAAGAGGCAATTTCGGGGGACCGGGCGGAAGAGGTGCGGCGGCACGAGCCTTGATTTTCAGGTATAGGATGGATATGGCTGAAGCCCCTAGGGCAGCATAGATCAAAGGGAGAGAGCTAGAATCCATAGCTGGGACTCTCGTGCTAACAGAGATTTCTATTTGGCAGGCACGAATTACTTATAAACCAGCGAAAAGGGTCACCGCTAGTAACGGCATCGGAATGACATCCTGCTAAGGATACGGAGCGGCCGGTGATGCGATACGATTACAGGCGGCACCATGAGCGAGGAACCCGCCGGATTCCTGATCTGCGGACTCCGAGTCGGGTTTCCATATCTTGATGCCCGCGGCGGTGCGGGTCCAGGCAGCATAACCCCGCTGTTACGCGGTAGTGACGAGCTTCTCAAAAATCGAAACGGAATACTAAATAGCGTGAAGCATAGACCAGATTTTGCTCACATGGGTAAGATGGAAAATGTCTTGGTAACTCAACACATCCCGTTCCGATGGTAATATTGAGGCCTTGGGAATGTGTCCTTTTATGTCGTCCGGTTGAATGAATCTCTTATTGTTTGATCGGGTTTCCAAAGATTGCCGGAAATGGGGCCGGCTTTCTCGTAGAAGGCTGCCAGCGGGATTCGGGCGGAGGTTTGGCAGCTGGATTTGGCGAAGTTTTAAACGCCGGATCCAGATCCCCATATTATCGTTGTCAATATCATGCGGCCGCAAGCGATCTGAGACAAAAAAAGCAGACTATAGCAGAAGGTGCTTACAGGGAAATGGCTTGGACAAGAAGCGATAGAGAGATGTACTTTATAAAGAGGGACTCGAATTTTATTCCTATACAAATCGATATCGTCTTTTCCCAAATCCCTCTGGACGGCACCGGAATATCATCTCTGAAAGTCTCGGGTTCTATCCCGGAGATTTGGCCCACCGTCAATTTTATCGCAAACAAGTTTTATTCTTCAACCATGCTCAACAGAATGCATCCATCTTTTATCTTGTTCGGTCCTGACAAATTGAACTGTGGGAATATGAAGCAACTCTTCCACGTGATCGAAGTGCTGCTCAAATTTGATTCAACGGCTTGTAGAAAGAATAGTATCCACAGCTTCTCTAGACCTCGGTGTAATCGAGCATTCGAACAGCAATGGGGTGCTAGTAGATACTCTTAACAGACACACGCTAAAAGCTGTCTTGCTTACCCTATAAAGTCGGAAACCTGATCAAGTGGAGGTGGCTCTGTCGGCACTCCATCTGCACCGACAGTTTTGGTTATATCGAACACAGTAAGCATGGATGCAACCATCAACCACAGGGTGTCCCACGCCATGTGGCGACCCGGACAGGCTCTTCGGCGAGCTCAGTACCATGGATGCAAGTACATGTTCGAAACACATACCGCCGACCGAATCCGAAAGCTGCGTCGGGATCTCTCGCAGCTGAGTTCAGCTGGCCCCCAATAAGGAAGCGCTCCGGCTTGAATGAGCGTGGCTCGGGGTAAACCGACTGCACTTTTAAGAGAGTGTCCACAGAAAAGGTAACATTTTTACCTCGTCGTTGAACATGGCCCTTTGAACATCAGAAAGATTGTGGTACGAGTGAGCGAATAACTGCCTACCAGGTATTGGCAATAACGATCGATCCCGCCGGAATCCGATATCCTCGATAAATGTCCTCTGAGACAATAAAATGGGGCACGCCTGCAACAGCGTTGTTTTTTTGTAGCAGGCTGCATTCCAGTACACATGTGCTCACCGATGGGTGTAACAGGCCACCACCTCAGAGTTTCTTTGACGAGGGCAGTGACATAAGGAAGCGCTTTTTCGTCCGCGAAATCAGGGAGCTGCCCCAGGCTTAGAACTGAGTCGATCTCTTCCTGCGCTTTCTTCTGGGCCTCTGGATTTTCCAGCATGGCTCGCAGAAACACCAGGAGAGAGGCAACCAACTATGTATCAACATGAACTCCTGAGGACCAAGCAGCGCTTAAAAGACATACGGTGTCAGTCCCCGCAGCGTAAATCGTTCCAGCGACTTCCTTTATATCTTGTTCTTGGGCGGCTTCGACCTCATTGTCATAAAGTGCGCGGAGGCGTTCAGTACAGAACGAAGGACGTGCGACACCCTCTTGCTGTAGAATGCGGCTCGACATGAATATTCATGACAAGGAGTATGTCCATCATGCACAAGCTCACCACTGCTCGTTTTGCATCCATGAACGGGCGGTCCACCATATGTTTCACTAGTTTATTCCATTCCGCAGCCTTTCGTTTGAATCCGGCGCCAGGAAACCAACTGGGGATGTATTTTAACGCAGGAATGATGTCCTGGATGATCGATTTTCACGTGGAGAATGAAAAACATATAAGTCACATACCACCAGAAACCGGCCAGGGACTCCAGCCATACTCATAGCACGAACTGCCGCCTGCGCCGCATTGAGATACGGGTCGTCGGATGGCCGCACATCTAAGCCGTAAGCGATGGACATTATAGCGGCACTGACAACACTGGTGAACGGTTTTCAAAGATCTGCACAGAATAATATAATGTACATACTGTTGAAAGTGCTTTGCGTAGTCATCTGGGGTGTCCAACAAACGGCGAATTAAATTGTGAGCTTCTTGCAGCTCTTGCCGGTGAAAGAGCTTTACGGCGATAGGCTGAAACTCCTGGTGGAACAACCGCCGATGTGTTCGCCTGAGTTACTTGCCAATGAAGTTTTCAAACTACATAAAACTTGTTTCATTACCAGGTGTCACCTAGGCAGCCCTCGGTCAACATGCCATTAAGTGCCAGGCCGCATTCACCATATCTTTTGAACGCTGTTCGCAGTGAGCGGCGTTGAAAGTTTTCGTCGAAAGTGTTGTAAAGGACTCACCGAACATGAAATCGCCCCCAACCATTTCGTTGTACATCGTGGATCGTGACCTTGATAACGTCAGATTCGTATTCATCTGCCAGTGACATGATTGACGCGCCTGTCAGAATATATTCCCGAGCGCTTATCCAGAAGATCCTCCGCGACCTCGACCGAAGAGAGAACGACAATCGAAGTGCCAGCAACATTCAGATGGATGACGTCCGAGTCTGAGAGATTCAATGTCGAAGTCAGGGGGGATAACCCTGCGTACCATATTCTTGGCTCCACCTCCGATATGTCTCCCACTCTGAACTCGACGGCATACTGAGCCAATTACCAATTAAAGGCCATTTTTTCGGTCCAGGTGGAAGAGGAGGGGTAGGAGGTCGCGTGAAGTAAAATCCAAAGGCGACGAGGAACACCAAGGCGCATAAGATGGACCCGGTGGGTGAAGTTACAGAATCCATAGCAAGTGATTGTCTTCACAAGATGGGCGTCGAGCGTCAACCTATAAATAAGATCGCTGGTCAGCCGACTGGAGAGCCGGGCACAGTTGTCAGTGGCGGCAGCCAAGTGGCAGCGACATCTGCATCAAATGCAGCGAGTTTTCATCTTGCGTGGAGTTAGTTTGTTGACGCCGAAGAGTAGAGAGATCCAAGCGCACCACTCGAGCGCGAACCCTGAGGAAGAAACAAAGAGGAAGAGGCTGTCGCCATTTCGGCGCTGCCGGCCAACTGATGTGATGTGACACCGTGACGTGTGACGTCGCGTGTTCACGTCCGCATCGAGCGACTCGGCCAGCGGCCGCCAGCCAGCGACGCGTTGTAGGCCCGTCCCTCCACAGAGCCTGTCTAACCGTAGGTAAATCAGGTTGATGTTCCATAGACCTTTCTCGCTGCTAAAAATACACCGGTGACGCGTTCTCGCAGGTCTCTGCGTGAATTCCTGGAATCTCGATCAGGCTCCGAGTCGATTATCGGTGGAAACAACATGGCACCTGGGGCTAATTACATGGGCGGTAAAAGGTTCTGAACGATGCGATATACAGGCTGAGATCTCTGACTGATTACAGGAATGCTGCTCGAGCACGCTCCAAAGACACGAGTCGCGTTCACAAAACCTTTTTTAGCCGTCAACGCCTCGATATTCTTTCCAAGGGGCTGAGCGGCCGAGCTCCTAGTGGCGGTATCTCAACCGGATATGGTCCACGGGTAACCGCCTCCGATATTGCACTCTCCCATGCAAGACATCCGGCGACATACCCCGAAGACCAGAACATAATTCCTGGCCCCGTTGAAATATCTCCCCTCCTGTGCCTCCACCTCCAAGTAAATCTCACAAGCGTTCGAGCTCTGGAAGTATTAGGAGTTCGAGGGTACTTGAAGCTCTTGATACGACGGAGCGTAGGTCTGCGCAGAATTTCACGACAATCTCACACTCATGATCAACATCCCTTAGCTATAGCAATGCGAGCTGCTATGAGTAGAATTCTTTCTATCCCAGATCTCGCGGGCCTCTCCACGCGCCAGAACGTTCACACACCACCCCGGAGATCAAAACGCACTCGTCGACACGATTCAGATTCGTGCCATCCCCAAGAGGGAGAGAGAAAGCGGCAGGCGCGAAACGAAAACCATTTCCACAGATAATGTTCCCTAACCTGAGTTACAGAAGAGCCAAAACGCGCAATCATACTCTCCCTCGAACTCAATCCAACAGGATGAAAACACCGAAGAGCCCGGTCAATTCGAACCAATGGGCGTCGATTATAATACCGCAGATGAAAGTGACGTCGAATACTCTGAACGGGACGTCTACGATTATGAACTGGCAAGTTCTCCCATTTCTGCATTCTGGCTGGAAAGATTTTTTACTGGTTCCCGTCATTTTGATCCCAGATTTTCGCGTGCAGCCCAGTTCAATCAAGCCCCTCATCTTTGGGATTTACGGAAGGGAAGTATTTGCAGTCTCCCGCTGATGCATTGATCCACGAGAAGCCACTCTCCAGTCCTATGAGCCATGAAACGAGAGACTCAATCTCCCCGCGATCTTTCAATCGTCCCTCTATCTCGCTTTCATCTTTTCCTGTTGTCATTACGTCCAAGCCTACACTTCTATCTTCATCCAAACAAAATGATCATGAAGAACCGACCTCGAAGAAGTTCGTGCTCCGCGATAATCTTTATGATTACCAAGATCCCTGGAATGCCATCGGAGTCATTCTTGGTTTAGAGAACGGAGAACATAAGAGCATGGCCGACGGGGATCCTCAGGAAGCCCTCGGTCGTCTGCCGGCTGAAATACTTGACCATCCAGATGCTCCGGACGACGAAGCAGCTTCGGTGCATTCCCAGCATTCTTCGAACACCCTTTCCTCGAATTACTCGCACGGATCTTCAACGGCCAACCATACACATCACACCACTTCTGACCATTCTACTGACGACGCGAGACAATCTCTACTCCCTTCTCTCCCTCTTACTCCTGCACGTCCGACAGTGCACAATGCCCACGTAGAGGAACTTCCTATCAACACAAGTGATAGTCCCCATGAACTCAAAGAGCCCAAGTGCGAGACAATTCCAGAACTCGATAGCACAACTATCGATCCGGAACCGTTCGGTCGTTCGACACACCACTCAAACCCTACCACTCCATTGTCCTCTCCTAACATAATTGGCATCAAACCATTCTTTTCCGTCGACGACTTTGATAACCAGAGCAACATGCGTGCTGAACAAATCCGCACTCCATCGCCCATGGCCCCGCGTCCGCCTAGCTCGCGCGGGCCAAAATTTGAGAAGTTTCCTTCAAGACTCAATGTGGAGCACAGAGCGGCACATCATTCGCGGAAGGAGATCGGAATGCCTTTTACTCCCACTTCTCGAGACTTTAAATTTCAACCACCCCGATCTGCTCTAAAACTCAAACGCCTCACTTCGTGTTCTCCGTCGTCTCCGTCGTCTCCCGATCATCAGGTCTCGCGCGAAGCAGGCTGGTCGGCGGAGGTAGTCCAGCATAAGCCCGATATTTCGCGATATTTCGACAATGCGGGCGCCGAATATCCAGACGCCAGGGAAGGAACTGACGTGGAAATCACACATACTTTGGTTGGAAAACAATTCGTGGAGGACGCTTTTATGGAGGAGAAAACGGAAGCAGACGTCCCATCCCCCCGCAAGCCGGAGAAGTTCTTTGGGGATCTCTGTCTTTTCTCGGACGACATCGACGAGCCAGAAAGCGACGACTGATTCAGTGTATTACTATTAGGTGCTATATAACACAATGCACGCTGTAGTCCGGAGCTCGTTGAATTGGATCACTTCTCAAATTCGTCCAGAACTACCGCTGAGTTTAGGTACGTCGTCCTGTCCAAATCCCAATCTAAGACGGCGGGTAAATTAGTGGTGCACCAGAAAATGGCATCAATCACTAACCGTCTGCGACCATCGTGATGTTGTCTCTCATGAGTTGCATGACTTGAGGGTTTTCAACATCGTACGCCGTCCATCCAGCTGAGGGAGGAGCGTCAGCCGTTTTCCGTACCTATCAACGTACGAGACGCACCTCCGGGATCGAGATCGTTCACGAAATTAAGATAGTAGTCCATCATCTGCGCCGTCAAGTCCGCCTCGACGGCTGTCGGCTCGGGACCCAGTAGCAGCAGCAGCTCCGAGCCGTGGTATACTGCGTGCACGGAATCATAAGTCAATGCACGGAGTAGCATCGATATCATACGTACCCCCGAGCACGGCAACGTTCCGGGGATGTACTCTGTGAAGTGGTAGCCATAGACCTTCTGTACAGGTGCGGCAGCGGCGGCGAAGAGCCGGCGCGGGGCGAGGAACATCGCGTCGGTGTACCATGCCTCAACACGGTCGAACAAGGCGTCCCCAGTGTGGAACGCGCCGCCGAGCGAGCTGTCGTTCGCGGGGAAGAGCGCGAGGATCTTGGCCAGGACCGGTGCCGTGAGCGTGCTGTTGTCGATGACCGACGCCCGGATGAAGTTGGCGAACACGCTGTCTTGGGCGGCACCTGTGAGATTCAGGCCGCGGACGGTGGTACTGAAGAGGGTTCCCTCGTTAAGCTGTATGCTCGCTCGTTCAGTGACCGTCGAACAGCGAGGAAAAAATGGTACACACATTCGTCCCACCGATATACGGCAGATGCAAGAAATTGCCGCTTGCTATCCGGGCAGAAGCTCTTTCGGGTATGAGACTCCCTTCCGGCCCAATGGCTGGTTCCCAAAGCTGGCCGTTCAGTGTCGTAGTTATCATCGCGTTGCTGATATTCATGAGCGTCTGGCGGGGAAATTTGCTTCAGTTACGACCCTCGATCGAACTGACAAAAAATCTTACTGCGAATGGTACATTTTGCAAGCATGGAATCGAAGTGGTGCCGGAGACACATCCGGTTGCCTCCAAAAGACGGGCAAACGGCTTCCCGGGTAGATCATAGGTGCTTGCATCGGGCGAGTTTTTGCTGAGAACAAACTCAACTTGCGAGATCAGTAGCAGGTGGGCGACATACTAGGGTCCAACGGAGGAGTCGGCAATTCCGGCACGGAATAGTGGCTCGTTCGAAGGAAACAAGAAGTGAGATTCAACGCTTCCGCCTCCCGCAGACTAAATGCGGTCAGCATGAAGCTTTCAGGAAAACTGGGAATTAATATTACCTGACCCCAGATTGTCACCTGATGCACAAATCAGCATGATCGAGGGTTCGCTGTTGAAGATTGTGAATACCTTGCACGGATCTCCCCCAAACTTTTTCAAGTTTGTCTGCAATAATTGGAGCGCTAGGCGTTGATCCAGCAGACCTGCATTCAAGTCGTCGGGGAGCATGTCGGCGCTGGCGAGCTACGTATCCAGCGTTAGCACTCCAGCAGATGATTTAATTTAAATAAATTCACAAAACCAAAGGTATTCAGTCGGTAGTTCCTAATGGTAAATCGGTAAGCTAAAGCGCACGACTAAGGGAATGAGAATCAAACATGGAGACGAAGACGATGGGTTTGCCGATTTCAACACTCCGCTGAATGATACCTGAAATTCCCTGCATTCAGCATACAAGAGAGCAGAAATAACACATATGGCGTACGGGTGGGATCGAAGGCAGGCGCAGAAGCTGAGCTGTACACACCAAAAGTCACCACTTGCAGATTTCAAAGACAGGCAAATCCTACAGTGTCGTCCAAGCTCCGCCCTGTCCGAAGGAATTAGTACGTGGAGAATTTCGATATCAGCACATTGCTCACATGTATCCATACCAGCACCGGAAGCCGAGACTTCGAGGTTGTCCCTTCTGGTCTCCATACCTGTCAGTAGGACGTTTTGTGAGCTAGAGCATGCGGATAAAGATGACAAATCCATACGTTGAAGTATAAGCAGTCCTCAGAAACAGCTGCCCCAAGGGGTGTGAGGGCGTTGGCCGGTTGCGGACAGGCGTTCCCAAACGCCGAGGCATTTTGAATGCCTGGTAGAGGTGTTGAGATTGGGACAGGCGCTTTGAATCGCAGGGGTCCAACAGGGGGTTCCGCGAACGGGATACCAAGCCATTCCTCGGTCCCGTTGACCCCGGCCATTCCCCGAAAGGTTCCCATCTCTAAAGAGATATCCAAGGACGTGGAATTGGAAGCTCGAGCGGCGAATGACGGCGAAATAAAAAGAGTCGCGGCTACCGCCCCAAACAGAGCGGAGGAAAATGAAGGCATGGGTGGGAAAGGGAGGAATAATGTAGAATAGGCGGGCGTTCCATTCGGTTTTATACAAATCTTTTGCCGCCGTCGCGTCTCATCGCGTTGTGCGATGGGATCACCGCCACTGCGATCAAGCCGTCGGGGACCGCCGCGGGCCCGCCGGCGTGATGACTAATTGTCCCTGATCTGCTTGCAATTAAGAGAAAAAGAGACTGAGGATTGCAAAGCTGAGGTAGTCTCTCTTGACAGACTCCCTCGCTCGTTCCTCGTTCTGAAAAGCTGAGGCCGAAAAAAGTATTCCTAGATGGCGTTCCCAGGACCAATCCTCTACTTGCATTTGTAGCATCGTAGCTCCCGATTGCCCAAGCATCGGCGCGTTTCAACAAGTATTTTCCAGGACTGGTGGAGCGCGAGTAACGGGCCATCGGTTGGAGATTTCAATCAGAAGGACTTCGATGCGTTTTCAGCATCGCGCGGGCGGATGTCGGGAATTCATGCTGCCACGCCCGGGCGAGGTAGTTGCCCTTACCTCTCGCGGGAGATCGTGTATCCTATCATCATAAATAGACGAACGCCGTGTCCGAATGAAGACCACAGAACTTGACGAAGGCTTTGGCTCGGAGGTTCCCGCCGGCCCGGGTGATCATGAATATTAATGCTCCGAATTTTGGTCTGTAGAAGATTTAGGTGAAGTAGTTAAATGAGTGCACATTAAAGAAGGATCGACACACTGAAAGAATAACTTGAAGAGAGGTTGAGAGGAAGACGGAGACGGTTTGGAGACAAGTTGGATGTTGCATGCTAGGCTCGCTTCAGCCTCTCTAGTATATCTTGCGTGAAATCTGAAGACAGTCGTTCAGATCACGTATACTATAGAGGCTGGATTTCACGAGTACAGGCGAGTCGAAGGTGCCTCGGAGTTTGAAATTAGTGATGGTTCTGTTCTAACGGCCGCAAAAACAACATTTTTGGGGGAAGGCTTCATGGTATGCTAAACATGAAGCTCTCTCTCATTTTTCTGGATAATTTACGATGAGATTTGACTGTGTCCCGAGCATTTCTTTTGCCGATTTCTTGAGGGAGAATTGATGGAGTGATGGACAGCTGATGGCTCGGCGTTCGGGTTTTGTTCGGATCTCTATTTTCGAACTCCGAGGCACCTTGTACTCGGCTGTACTCGTGAAACCAAGCCTAGTTGCATGCTTGGTCCGAGTCGACGCTTGATGGATTGATTCCCCCGGCAATTGCCGCTCTCCTCTTGCCTCAACCTCTTTGGCGAAAAAAAAAAACTTCCACTCGCCACCTCCAGGCGCGAGCAAGGAGAGGTGCCGAGTTTCAAGCTGGATTGAACCGCGACAATCAGCCCTTGATCCTGCGGCATTCTTGCCCTCAGCCTGTGGTCGGCCGCCAATCCGCCGCGGAATCTGCTAGTGCGAATGAGGAACGAGCGAGGGAGGCTGTCAATGAAGACTAGAATTTAAACCGCTTTCATTCGCTGAAATAGAACGAACTCATGGAAAAGCAATCCCTCGAAAGATTATGGCTTACTCCTTGGCAGGCTTTCTGGCACACGAAAAGCTCGATGAACGACTGGCCGAATTCGGCCAAGGCTCCTTTCGACAATAGAGTCGGGCCCTGTTTGCCCCCGTCAGCTATGCCAGTGGTAAGTACTACTGGTATGGGAATATATAGGAACCCCTTAAGGCCTGCGTGGTCTTGGTACTCAATAATCTAAATTCCTAGATTCCCTCCAGGAGCCCGAGACACTCAAAGCGCTTTGTTTTGTTGTCCGTGTCCGCAACGCCACTTCGTAGGATGCGGGCATATAGGTTCGGAAACATTGCGGAAATCATTTCATTGCTTCCGCTGTGGATACCAACCGACGAATTTAGCCAGTTTCTGTTTTTATCCTAAGGTATGTGGTCGAGTCCGGTCAAAAATGATGACTCGTAGATGATTTCCCGCTGGCATACATCTATGCACAGTATAATATTGGAGCCGCCAGTGCATTGATGGTGACCCGGATTGACGACACAATTCATTATTTTACAGCCCCAAAATGGATCGCGGTACAACGCGCGAAGTGAGCAATGACGGGACCCTCCAGGCTGGCATTGATTCCCGCGACACTAATCCCAAAATTATATCTAGACGCCAGCACATATAGTAGTCGTCAGGCTTACGACAGTGAATGTGCTATGCGAGCAGCAATGACAGTGGTAAAATTTGTTCCTAGTGGATAGTTACTAATTCCCATCGAACCGGAGAAAAGTTTCGTAGGAGACTCGGCCTGCGCTCGGTCCTAGACCGTGGAGCGGGGAGCGTTTGGACTCGGTGTAAGACCGAGACGGTGGTCGGCAAGTGGTGGGGTAACCGCATTCGGACTGGCAACAAGTTCAAGTTCGACCTCGACGGCCATCATGGGCATAGCTCCACACCAACGAATTTTCTGTTCGGCGTTGCCTTCTGGTACTTTCCTGGGCAAGACGCAATGCATATAGTAACGGATCTCAAGGCTGCGACGACAGACTTAATTTGGGCCTTGGCCTGGTTTCTATGCCAGCAGCCACAATTCGAGGTATATAACGGAGCGCTGGAGAGATGAGTTCCTCAGCTGTGCTCCCCACAATCCCTCTTTGGCGCAGGTTGCCTAGAGGTCTGTCTTCATTCACAAGTCGACTTCATTTCCTTGTCCAAGATACTTCCGTTCGACGAACCGTTCCACCAGTCCAAGTTCATCATGCTGCTGTCGACTTCCAACACCATTTTAGTGACTGCCTTGGCTCTCAATGTCGCTTCGACGCTTGGCGCTCCCATCCCGTACGTTGTTTTAATCAAATAGCCCTCGACAGCTGACAAATTTTCCTGTGCAGAGCGAAATACACCAACGATGTATACGCCAGGGCGGCGGATCAAGATAGCGGACTCGATCTTCACTCCCGCTATTTAGACGTCTTGGTGCCGAAAAAGCGGTTCCGGTCATGGAATAAAACGCGCCGTGCTGCTCGTGAAAGCGCTCTCAAAGTACTCCGACACGCAGAAGCGCGCGCCGCCGCTCTTGCTGAAACCCGGGAGAGCATTCGCCGCATGTTTGACCTTGAAGATCGAGACTTTGGTGATTATGAAGAGGAAGAGAGCAGAGAGCTCTCCCCGGCACATCGAATAGGCCGCAGAAGTCCTTATTCTGCCGACGACCTCGAAGACCTGGTCGCTCGTGATTTCGACGACGAACTGGAAACGAGGCACGCCCATCGCAATAAAAAGACGAAGGGGAACGGAAAGGGAAAGAGCAAGGCTCGCACCCAGTCCACGGTCGTCTCATTTGGCAACGGATGGTCTAATCACCATAATGGGATGTGTCCTTGCGCGCATGCGCCTCCCCAGATTCAGAACCCGTGCCCCCAACACCCAGGTACGACCAATGCCCCAGCCTTTTGTTTTTTGTTCAATTTTTGATTTTGATTTTGTGGCAGGTAACGGCTCTGGTGGTGGCAACTCTCCGCCTTCTGGTACGAACGCAGGGCCAACCGCCACCGACACCAGCTTCCCAAATGGTCCCACTGGTCTGCCCACTGGAACGGACACAGGGCCGACCAGCACCGACACCGCACCTGGATCGACGTCCACTGGCCTCCCCGATGGTGGTGGCGATGACGGCAACAGCACTGCGACATCCACCGGCCTCCCCGATGGCGGTGGCGATGACGGCAACAGCACTGCGACTGCTATTCCCTCCGCTACGGATTCTTCTTCTGTCCCAACTGAGAGTGGAGCTCCGGACACCGGTAGCAACACCACATCGCCTGATGACGGCGGTAATGGCGGAAACTCCACGGGCACTACTGGCAACAGCACAACGAATCCAACGGACGACGGAAATGACGGCGGGAACAGCACCTCAACGTCTGACCCGTCCTCAGACTCCGGGAGCGATGGAACCTCGACTCCAGATAAACGTAGTTTGTTCGAGCGGTGGCTCTCCGAGCGTACCACCCCCGTGAGACGGGTTAACAGTGCCCGCTTCCGGCAGCGTATTTGAGGATAGACTTGACTGGCTATCAACGTGGATGATGACGGCTTAAGAAGTTTGTAGACTCTAGGGACCGGCTCTATAGAGGGATGGGTGCAGTTTATTCTGGCAATAAACGGATTTAACGATAAATGGTGTGGATGCATTGTCAACGACGACATTCCGGTTAGACAGGCGACGGTCTGTCTAAGAAACTGTCGACAGAAACGACAAGCCTGCTTTTCATACACAAGCTGGATTTAAGCCCTAGAAAATTAAAGCGTCGGTCTGGAGCGTTCGGGATAATGAAACTCCGTGTGCAGAAAGCATTTTAAGCCCATTCGGTTGTGCTGCTGGTTGAGATCCAGTCGTGGCAATGTTGCTCAGGAGGAAATGCCGTTACGCTCAATTTATACCAGCGTGGGACGGATGAGCCTATCCAATGCTCGCCTGAACGATAGCTATGCTGCCGCAGGCGGGTCATGTAGTCGACAAAAGTGGGTGCGCGACGAACCTGTTCCTAGAATGGGCCTTCGGTTCTGCGAACTTCTTCTGTAGCCCACCAGGCTGCATGGTGATAACCTCGGGCCTCTCAACCAGCGGTATTGCTTGAGTAGTTCCAAAAGAAATTGAGACGAAAGCCTGATGACTTCGAAGAGTAATAGAAGCTTCTGCTACAAAATTAGCCCATTCTTTACCTTTCACGTTGTCTTGCACTTTTCACGTCGCCCAGCAGTCGCGTTGTGTGATGCTGCTCCACATACAGGCAGGCTGAGGATTGTCGCCGTCCAAGTGCTCTCCACGTGAACCAAATGAGAAAATCGCGCTTTATAAGTTTATTCCCACTTATTCCCCGACGTCGACCCTTGAACGCTACGAGACCCCAGGCCGCGCTCTCAAGACTGCGCTAGCACTCTGGGGGCTCGCCAGGCGAATGCCGAACCGGCTATACTCCGATCCATCACAGACGCGCTTACGACGCAGTTTTCTTCCGTGAGCTGCATGTAGATGAGGCGGCGCACCGCTCTTCTCTTGCTAGTTGTGTCTGCGCTATTCGGCGTGTCCTTATTTTGGTCCCCTCATCCTGGGCCCATCGACAGATATCCTCCTCGTCCTCACGCCGTTATTAATAATAAAGTCCAGCCTCCACCGAAAATCGTTGTTCCACCGAAGGAGGCCCAAGGCCAGGTTCCGGAGGGATGGCGTCCGTTCACACCACCCGACAGCTACCTCCTTCCCCTGTTTGCCGTAGAACCCACGCTCGCCCAGCGTCTACCTTGTGTCGACCAATGGGTGTCACTCGGGAAGCCCTGCAAATCGA
Source organism: Mycena latifolia (assembly GCA_029289555.1). Classification (NCBI taxonomy): domain Eukaryota; kingdom Fungi; phylum Basidiomycota; class Agaricomycetes; order Agaricales; family Mycenaceae; genus Mycena; species Mycena latifolia. Next base: position 46,874 of record JARJLE010000063.1, on the reverse strand, counting down.
CGGAAAATGGGACCATAGATGCCATTTGGACTTGGGTAAATGGATCGGAGCCCGTCTTGGCTGACACGCGCGACCATGTTATGGCAGCGGTGGCGGCCAGCGTAAAGAGGCCTCGTCCACCTGTCTTTTTGGGCTCCAGGCAGACGCATTTCAGGACCCACGGTGAAATGATCAATTCCATGCGATCCGTGTTGAGTTCCATGCCCTCGGAGGTTGTCCGAAAGGTGCGAGGCTGCCTTCGCCGTGGTCACACGAGCGGTATAATTCTGACCTTTTTGCAGTACATATTGCTTACCGCCGATGTTGCGGCCGACGACACAGCAGAGCTTCGTCTGGGTTCCGTGCCAACCTGGCTGGACTTGAATCAGAGCGCCGGAGTACAAGTTCTCCACCATTCTGATGTCTTTCGCGTACCGGAATCCTTGTTGCCCTCACAGACCGATGTGGAGCGCCAAGGGCATGACTGGCGAGACCGGAACGTCCCCTCGTTCAACAGTCTTGCCATCGAAAGCCAGCTCGCCAATATTCCAGAACTGGCGCCCACGATTTTCTGTAGGTCCTTCAGGTGGTACTGCTCGCTGAACTGACTCCCACTGCAGATCTCAACGACGACTGTTTCCTCTTGAAACCATTGTCGGCTGGGGATTTCGAGACACCTCTCTATGGTCCGGTGTTCCGAATTCAGTTCGATCTCGGGGTCAAAAGCAGGCCGCCTGGGTCCGTAAGGATGGGCATCGACAAGGAAGGCGAGTGGCCCGCTCTCGAATATAGTGAGTGCGCGCGCGATTTCGAGCGTATTGTGTGGCTAATGGGGTGCAGCAAACTGGCTCCTCGGTATATAATTTAATTCTTTCTCTCCACCAAGCTCATGACGATCAGACCAGCGATTTGGCAAGCGTGAACGTCGCTACTTGCATCATGTAGCCAAGGTCCTCCCTGCACCTATCATGCGGGAAGTAGCAGCCGTCTGGGCCGATGAAGTCGCAAAAGTGCCGTCGTTTTCCAACCCATTGCCCCTTGCCTTCTAACCCTCTATCAAGACAGCCGAAACTCGATTCCGTGGCCAAGGTTCTCAAGTGAACTTGGTATTCCTCACAACATGGTACACCATCGAGAAGCACCGTGAGAGCTTGTGCGTCCTCCGTGCCTCTCCTCTCTGCCGCTGACCCCCCGCTTCAGGCTTTACTCGTTCTTAATGTTGCGCGCCGACGCTGACGCTGACGGCGTTTTCTCCCCCGCCGAGCGCAAGACGCTAACAGCGGGCCTAGAGCGCAAGATCCCCATTGCGATGCGCGAGGGCGGCTCCGCGCACTGGGTCGAGCTCAACCTGCAGCGCGCGGGCGTCGGGGCGCCCAAGGAGACGAAGTACGACTGGCTCTCTTCGGACGGGTATCCCGTCACCCACACCGTCCGCAGCGGGTCCGCGGCGCACTGCACGATGGACGTGGACGCGTGCTTTGCGCCCGGCACCGCGCTCGACGTCTTCCGCCGCGTCGCGTTCGAGAAGCCCGAGTGCGGCGACTGCCTCATCGCGCATCTGATCAACCGAAGCGGGGCGGTGGGCCTCGCCGCGTTTCTGCCCCCGCCAGGCGCACCAAGCGCGCCGCCGCCGCCGACGCCCCCGCTCGCAAAGCGCTGGCAGGACGTGACCTTCTCCGCCGGAATGGGCCGCGAGTTTGCCGTCAACTCCATGTACGCTTCCTGCTTTTCTTGCCCAAATACCAGGCTGACCCTGACCCAGCCAGCGATATACCTACGTTATTGGTAAGGGCTTCTTGTTCCATTCTAACGATACCCTGCTGACCGCGCCACAGGCTCATCGCCCATTCAATTCCTCGCGCTGCGGCGCGGGTGGGACACAACCCACCTGCCGAACGTGTCCAGTCCGATCGCGTTCCTCGCCGTCAACGACGATGTGCGGAACTCAAACGCTGTTGAGGCGCTGGACCGGCAAATAGAGAGGTGGTACGCGCATCGGTGGGGCGACATGCGCGCGTGGTGGGAAAAGCACTGATATATATCTATATTAATGGCAATAATGTATGTACCAGTAATGGGAGTAACAAGTTGACGCTCAAACTGCAAAGCAAAGACTCTAATAATTATTGCTTCAGCTGAGCTTATAAAGTGCTTGTATCTAGCGCCTACTTCCTCAGAACGTCCTTCAACGCCTGGCTCACGACCTTGACCGCCTTCTTCACCTCCTCTGCACTCAGATCGCTCGTGAGCGCGAGCCGGATGCTGGGTCGCGCCTCGACCATCTCCTGCCCCCTTAGGCGCTTCGCGCGCGTGATCACCACCCCGCGCTTCAGCGCCTCCTCGACGACCTGCTGCAGCAGCCGCTCCTCCGCGTCGATGTCCCAGTCCCACGTGTTCGCGTCGCGTGGGAGGACAGATGCCGGGTTCGACGGCTTGCTGTGTGCATGGACGTTCACCGCTGCGGCGGGGTGCAGCAGCCCCGGCGCGGGCTTGCGGACGTGCATGTGGATGATGGGCGACGCGGGGTGCGAGGGGATGGATATGCACTCGAGGTCGTCGAGAATCGTGCGCGCGACGCGGATGTTCTGCTGCAGCTTGGCGAGGATGGACGGCGAGGAGCGTAGGATCTCGATGCCCTCCGAGGCACTGACCGCGAGGAGCGCAGGCATCGAGGCGGAGAAGACGAAGGAGGGGCCGTTGATTTGCTGTGAGGGGGTGAGGTGTGATCGTCGATGGGGAAGAAAGGAGCGCACCTGGTGGTCGATAACGTTTTGCGAGCCGGCACAGAAGCCTCCGCCAGCGCAGAGGCCGATAGCCATGGACCCAACAAGCATATCGACTTTGGTGGCGGGGACGTTGTACAGCTCGGTCAGACCGCGGCCAGTGCGACCGACAGTGCCGAAGGAGATGCTCTCGTCGAGGATGAGCCGGTATTTCTTTCTGTACTTAAGCTCGATCTAGGAGAATCGTTAGATGATAACTGAAAGCACTCATATATATACGTACCAGCTTCGGCAGGTCAATCATGGCGCCGTCCTTTTCAAAGATGCCCTCCGTGATGATGAACCGACGCGTGAGCGGCCCCCGGCGCTTCTTCCTCTCCTTCTCGACACTGTCCAGAACGTCCTCCAAGCTCTTCAAGTCGTTGTGATCGTACCAGCGGACAGTCGAGCGAGAGATTTGAATGCCCTTCTGAATCGCAAAGTTGACACCACGGTCGGCGACAATGATGTCTCCGCGCTTGCAGAAGGCCGGAATAACGGAGGAGATGGTGGAGAAACCCTGGGAGTAAATTATAGCGGCCTCTGCGCCCAGGAAGTCGGCGATATCCCGCTCCAAGGCCATGTGCACGTCTGCGTGAATATTGAGACGTTGAAAGGCCTGCTTAATGAACACACGAACCAAGAGTCCCATAGAATCCTGGGGGCCCGCAGCTGCCGAGACCATACTTGCGTAGAGTCTCAATGGCGCGCTCCTTGATGATTTCTTTCCCCGCTAGACCAGTGAAATTGTAGCTCGCGAGATTTGCAATAATTTTGGATGGTTGCCTGACGAGGGTCGGTTTGGGGCCATTTTGACCGACGACAATGGGCACAGCAGCCAGGTCCGAAACCTCTACAGCAGTAAGCGGCGCTGCGAGCGGCTCTGGGGTCCATTCGTCCACGAGTTCGTCGATTTCCTGCACAAGTGTCTTCAGCGTGGGTGCCATACACACCTCCATGTATGTTTACCTTATCATTGAACTGAATAAAGTGCTTCCCTTTGCTGTCTGAGCGGGTACGGGATTGCAACAGGGTGAATATCGCAAAGACGACGAGGATAAGCTCGAGAACGGTCCTCCCGGGGTCATTTTGGTGCGAGCTTTTGACGTATCGAACCAGGACGGCGGAGCCAGGCAGCCTCGAGAAAGCAGCTTCCAAGTTCGTTAGGGAATAAGCCAGGAAGGTCGACAGGGCATCGACGTCGGAGGACATGGCTGGGCCGAACTCGACGTGTGACCAATGTGTGTTACGTCAGATTGTTCGCGCGCGGATCGGGTCGTCCGACAGACTGCAAACTGAACGTCCACTAAAATTGTGTTTGCAAGTTCTACAACATTACATAATCTGACTACGAATGTCCTCAAAGAAATAAATGAATGGATACAGTAGTGGATTGGACCAGGATCCCAAAAGATCCATTGGGCCAGAAGCTCTAAAAGAATAGATAGGGCAGTCGGTCTCTACGCGTACGACTTGTCCTCCTCAAACGACGGCCGCGGCACGTCCTCCTTGAGCCTGACAGGCGTGTACTGCGGATTTACAGCCCGCGTCTGCCCGATCTTCCTGCTGCCCCGGATAAAGCTCATGACGCCGAGGAAGACGAGGACGAGGAGGATAAGGAGGTTGGCAGCGAGCAGGCCAATGATGATCGGCGCATATTTGTTCGCTTGAGAGTCTGTTGTGCTCGACGAACCGTTGTCGGCAAGGTTCACTGAGACTTTTCCCGAGCTCGGGGTGGTTTGAGGGTAAGAGCTTGAGTTTGAGGATGACCCGCTGCCCGCGTCGTCGCCGGACGAGGCGCCGGATCCCGAACCCGACGACGAGCTTGAGTTAGAAGACCCGCTGCCCGCTTCACCCGAGCCCGAGTCCGTGCTGAACGACGAGGCTGAGGTCCCGCTCGATGAAGGACCATCGAAAAGCTGAACGAGGTCCGCAGGCGCGATCTCAGGAGGGCTCTTGGCGAGGCGCCGTCTCCGGACACGGCGGAAGTCATTCCCGGCCTGCCACTCGTTTGTCTGGGAAAGGAATTGCACGTACGGTGCTGTAGTGTTGTCTCCAAACGAGAAGCTATCACCGAGCAATGAGCGTCGGCGAATATTATAATAAATAAAAAATCATACACGGTGTACACATTGCGCAGGAACGAGTCGCCGAGCAGGGCATCGCCGGAGGTGTTCGTATTCGTGATGGTCCCGCCGTTGGTGATAGTGCCGACACAAATGGTGTAGTTAACACCATCCGGGCCAACCCGCGTATACATGTCCGACAAGTCAAGCGGATGGATAGAATAAGGGTGGCCCCTGTGGGGACAGTGAGCACTTGCCAAGCTGCGGACTAAAAGCACACTGACTCGAAGTACGCGGTCATGCTGATTGTTTCGTTGCAAGGCACCACCCACACGTCCTTGTCCGCACTCCAATGCGTGTTCCACAGCGACGAGTTCTTCGCAAGAACTGCACCCGGGACGGCAGAATAGATGGCGGATACGATCTCAGGTTTCGCCAGAATATTTGTGGTCCCTGTATCGAGCCCAACGAGCTTTTTCCCGGCGGGCGTGGTCTCGCTGTTGACAGTCCAAGGGATATCCACTCCGTTGACAGAAAAGCCGTCCGACAGGATGCGCCAGCTCTTTGTCCCTTCCGGGTATAAGGGACGCTTGGGCTCCCATTCAACGTCCGCGTACTTTTCGTCGTAGTCGCCGATCGTCAAAGATGCATCCGCGGAACCCTTTCTATCCCCGAGGCGCGACAAAGAAAACGCAAAGAACCGCCCCTTGTCCGGGTTCATGTCAAAGATGCTGGAGAGCACCGATTTCCCAACCGTTGGGCCATCCATGCCTGCAGTACTGAGCGCGTTTTCGATGCCAACGGCGGGATTGTCGAAGCCGAGACCGACGAGACCACAAATGCCACTATTTTGACACTCGTAGAACCCTGCGCTCTAGAAGGCGGCCCATTTTCAAAATACGGAAACTGAATTCGACAGGCGGACATACATCTGTGACATTGATAAAGGCTGGATGCGACGCTTGAGTACAGGCTCTCCGAAGTCATTCTGGCACTTTACCTTGACTAGGAATCTTGTGCCCCGCAATATCAACCTCGCTCAGACCGATCGTGCCGTTGATGTACGTCTTTCCTTCACCATAGGCGATTTTGTGAGAAACGCCGGTGCTTTCGAAAGGTCCAACGGATGGGGGGTTAATCCACATGTCGGTCGAACCCGTATCGAGGGTCACATTTATAGCTGAAGGGGTCTGGTTTAAGTGAGGCAGCTTTTGAAAATCTGGTTAATGGGACGTACAGGTGCCCGCAACAGTAAGGGTGGCCGTATACTGAGGAATGGTCAATGATTGTGCGTGCAACAGTGCGTGCCACTTACGCGGTTGTTCTTCACGTTGTTAATATCATCGTCAGTATCATCATCGGCGGAGACGGCGCGTGGTGTGGCTAAGACAAGAAGAAAGAGGGAACGGAGAGCTATAGAAAAGAGCATATTAAAAGGGACAAAAAGAATGGATACCATCTGGACTCGACGGTCCTATATATACTTGCCGAGAGAGGAATGAGTTTCAGAATCACCGTACCGAGAGCTGTGCGCGCACAGGCGCCGACACTGTCGTGCGCCCTCCTTCCGTCGGAGTCCTCAAGTCGTGCGGTCCGGATCCAAAGAATAGCGAAGACGTATTGGCACTACTGAGCAACAGAGTCTTGTACAAAACCTATCGAGGTCAGGGCAAAGAGGAAACTGAAGACACGGCTGCTGAAAACGCGGGTCGGCCCACCATAACGCGGCCCACCATCAAATTTACGCGCAAATTTGAAAGGCTTGGCACCGCCGCCCATGCAACTGTCTCCGGCGGTTCGCCGGCGGTTTAGTATCACCGCGAACTGGTTCTGATGTTTTAGGCCCTGATAAGTTAGGAGGATTAAAGACAGGAACTGGCGCGATTCCAGACTATTGGCAACGGCCAGCGCTTCACGCTGCGTTTCAGCGAAAGAAGGAAAACCAGGGTGTACCGTGTAACGAGAAGTGCAACACTGAAGCTTGGAGCTTCGCGACAACGCGCGCCAACAATGCGAGGGCGGCGACTCCGGCAAGGGATTGGACTTGGCGGCGCAGACCAGGGTAAGTGACAAACCAGAGTAACAAGTGATGGCGCGATCCTAAAACGGAGTCCGAAAACTTCGACCATATCACCACCACCTCCTCCTCCTCCACAACGAACGCAGAAACAAGAATGCCAGGAAGGCTCAAATCGCGCCCATTATCGTGGTTATTTAAGGCAAGATCGTAGCTAGCCATTCGATTCAGAGTCTCTACCCGCCCTCCAGTACCCCTTGCACGATTCCCTCTTGCAGCCCGAGCCACACCCCAAACGCCGGTGTCCGCAGCCACCGCTCGTAGAACTCCTTTCGGCGCGCAGTGCTCCGGAACGGCAGCGCCGCGCCCGCACCGGTCTTGAGAGACTCCAAAAATGCCGGCGCGCTGAAGGCACGCATGCGCAGCAGCGCCGCGGGGGCGGCGGCGCGCTCCGCGGGCGTTGGGATGAGGGTGTGCAGGTAGCGCGAGAGCGGGACGAGCATCTCCGTCGTGCGCGCGTGGAAGTGCCGCCGCAGCTCGAGTGACGCGGCGAGCCCTGTGCGGGATTGAGCTATGGATGAACGAGAATACCCGAAAGTACGGACGTTCGGTCTCGGAGCCGCCCGCGCAGGCGGCCTCGAGGCGGCGCAGGAGCGGGCGGTCTTTCGAGATGTAACGCTTGTGCGTGCGCGTCTTCCACCCTGGCTCGGGGCCGGCGCGAGCGCGTGTATTGCCTGCGCTGGCGCCGTGGGTCGCCGTATTGAGTCTGCACCAAGGCGCAGTCAGGATTATGACCAAATAGAGAGGAAGGAAGGACGCACGGCACGCGCCGCCCGAGGCTGAGCACATGCGGCCAGTGCGCACACGCGCGCTCGAAGACGGGGTTGGTGACGCCGAGGACACGGCCCGCAGCCGGGGGGAGCCGCGACGCTAGCGCGGCGTGGTCGGTGTCGTGGATGGTGAAGTACGGGCGCATGTCGCCAGTGAGAGGGAGCGGGCGCAGGAGGTCGCGCAGCCACCAGACGGCCTGGCTCGTTTGGGCGGGAGACCCGCCGAAAACGAGGAGGGGCTCGCAGAGGATGAGGCATTCCCAGAGCGACCAGAGATGGGAGAGCGCCGCCTCGAAGAGTAGGAGGGGCGGCGGTGTGAAAGGGCTCGAGGAAGCGAGGATCTGGGGAGGGTAAATATAGATAAAATGGGAAGAGCACCAGACTGACGTGCTGTCGAGGATCGTACACTTTCCCTGCCAGCTGCTGTTGCTCCGGCGATTCTGGAAGCTCGATGGTGAGGACGGTGCCCAAGAACCCGAGCTCAGCAATCATGCCAGGTACCGGGTCAGACCTTTGCTTTGTCCGTGGAGTCAGCGGGGAGGAGCCTGGTTGCTGCGGGCTACACACCAAGTGGCAATGTTATGGCAAGCCGCCTCCAGCATTGGAAGGCCATGCTGCTGGAATAGGGGCCCGAGCAAAGCAGTTATCCGAGCGAAGAATGCGGGGTATGGATGGTGGGTTAAAATGACAAGAGAGCGCTGGAGAGGAATTAGGCCAATGCAAGGAATAATGCAGAGTTTCTCACCTGCTCGTATCCTCGCTTTGACGAGGAGTCTTTGCGCTGCGTGAAATGTGCAAAGCCGTACATAAAACCGTCCTTGGCGGCCGGCCGTCGGTCGCTTGAGAGAGATAGAACCTGCTCTCGTATACAAAAGGAGTGGTCCTGAGATCCATCCTCGAACTGAGGCGAGTCGGGGAACGCAGCGAAAGCGCTACAGTCCGGTTATTAGGCGTAAGGACAATTCAAAATTGCATACATGTTTTCTGCCTCTGCAGGGAATATGACGAGAGGGGGGTATATTCCGGTGATTACAGGGCCGTCATCGACATCAAAGTCGACGATAGCAACTCCCATTATCCACCGACGGATGCGAACAAGTACATCGGGTTCAACGACCAGCGAGTCAAGTTCTGAGTTCTTCCGGCGAGATTTAGTTTCGACCTGGGGCACTCTGGAGAGCGTATTGGACCTGGTTAAGCCGCGCGGTTGTTGAAGTTTGGACGGGGATTGCAGATCGAGGCTGGCCTTGCGAACCAATGACGGAGCGGAGCCAGCAGCAGGCGATGGACCCGCAGGGGACGCGAAGGCCGACGACGAGACTGAAAGCGCACTGAATTCAGCCTCGCCGACGTCGTCGTCCCCGACGGACACCTTCAAAGACATGGATGATGGAGCCAAGAGGGAGCAATCACATGTTGACAACTTGGCCGTTCTCACATCGCCAAAAGCGGAAAAACAATCTATGGCCACGCAAGGCCATATAAGGTACGGAAAGGCCGGCAGGCTCAGAAGGCTATAACTAGCCTTCCCTGAGATCCACAAACTTCAGCATGGTCATCAGGCTTGGCGAAGCTTGGCAGGCCTGCCATCCCTTCCAACGCATTCCAGCCATTATAAGGCCTTGCAGTAAATCCCGATGTTTTTCAAGGACTACCAGTTACCATATTCTCATTCAAATCCCAAATAAAATGCAAGAGAAAATAAATTATATTCGAGTGAATACATCTACTACTACAGCGGTTGGGTAACAGATGAGCGACAGGTAGGGTCGCAAAAGATGCGTAAGGGGCTTGCTTGCGACGGGGTGGTTTGACGCAGACATGCATAGAGCGCGAGACATTTGCGGCTATGTATACTTGAGCTTGACCGGCTTGAGGATGGGCTTGACATGCTTGAGGGCAGGGCTGTGCGCTTGATGAACTTGACGGGCTTGACGAGCTTGAACGCTTGACGAGCTTGACACGGTTGTGGGCTAAACATCTTGATGAGCTTGAGGGGGTGAGGGCGCGAAGAGCGCGACGTCCGTTGCACTCGGGGCAGCATTTTTGCAGCAATGGGCATCTGAAGACACCTTGAGGAAGAAACTTGCTGGAATAAGGAGCATAGCGAGCAGGGGAGAAGTGCTGGGTGAGTGAGGAGATGGGGGGAGAAAGGAACAAGTGCACCAACCGCCATCAATCACATCACGCCTTATCAAAGAGTGCACGGACCATCGGAGTTTCTTGACCGCATGACTCGTCGGAGTTTTGACGTGATCGCCGTGCATTTGGCCCGCGTCGTACTGGCGTGTCAGCGCACCAAAGTCGATTCGATCATCAATATCGACGCCGCTGCTGCCATATCGCGGCAACAATTCGAGTTCTTGATTTTGACTGTGAGGTGGGCACATTGAAGAGAAATTACTGAAAAACCAGCCTTCAGAAGTTAAGGATTCGGCACAAAAAACGGAGATGGGAGCATTCCGGACAAGGTTCATACAGGCTACACACCTCTGTAATAATATTATCTTTATTTCGGTCGGCGTAACAAATGAAGTAGTTGGTACGGCGGTGACAGTGGACCATCCACAGCCATGTATACCTTGCAGGCCCTGGGAGTCCATTGTATATCTATGAGGGCCTCGGGGTTGCTTATATGGTCAATACCTCGCCAGGTCAAACCTATGGAAGGGAATATCCGGCCAGGTATTCGGCTTCCAAGCCCTTGCCGACGGCATCTGCCAAGCCGTTCCAAATCAGGTCATATCAGATCTTTTCGGATTTGGTGATGCACGCCGCTCAACGTTCCCTCCTCAACTTGAAGCTCTCAGGTATCGTTTTCAACGCTCCTCTCTCTTAGCCGGGGACGGGTACGGATCCCTGTCTATGTTTCGAACTGGGAGAGTAGCCGATGGTTGCTCCTTTCCCTGGCTGCCCTCTCTACGTTAGAAAACTTTTCTCGAGTGCCTGTCCACTAGACTGGGCTCGTTTTAGACTGGACTCGTTTTTAGGAGGGTGTGGCTAGATCGTAGGTGAAGTTCAGAACTGAAGGGAATTCCACGATTGACTCTAATTGGGGGGAAGGAGCTGGGGCAGGGAGATCTTCGACGGTACGGCTTCAACTCGAATCAACGGAATCGCTCCACGCTGTGTCTGGAGAGTAAGTGGCGAACAGAGTCGATGTCGTCAAACCCACTGCGAAAAAATTAGCAGCAGCTCGGATCTATATTCTTCTCCGCCTCGCAGAATTGCGCTCAGACCGTTCCGAGTCCCTGCAGGTCGTGGTCGTAGTCGCAGACGGACTCGGGATCTTTCCGATCTTGCGGCCAAGTCTTCAGTTGAGACATATGTACATTTCCTTGAATCACCTTCGGTAATTTAACTGAGCAGGAAGCCTCATCCTCCGGGACAGGTCGAATTTGAAAACGGAGACCCCAAAGCTCACCAATAATTCCACGACTAGCTGTTTGAATAATGGACATGCACCTGCTTCGTTCACGGGAGGCGAATTCAATTCAAACCGTTCCTCGCGGCTTCAGATAACACCAGTTAATGCTCTCCATTTGGTTGCGAGGGAATTTCTGTCTCAGAGAGCTGATGCTGGATTTTATGGTTGTCGTCACAGTGATCACATGAGCGTTATGTTCGCGTCCGTGACACTTCTTGGAGTTACTTCTCCGCTGTATGGCCGCTGAAATGGACTATGGCCCCACTTTTTTCCACGCCTGCCCCACGAAGCATCGGCGCGCGCGAAGCAATCCCACCGTGACGTGACTCGGTCCGGGATTCATGCAAGCGAACCTGAGAATCCGATTCCCGATGGACAAACAATCCCTGACGCGGGCTGCCGAAGCATCTCACGACCAAACGTCGACCATGCCTTTCCCCCTCCCAATGCTTTTGTGGGCCTTGGTCTCTGTCCTTCAGTGTTTCTCCACTGCAGCGCCCTCGTTGGACGTATCTCTGAATATCGGTACATTCCGTGGCCTCTCCACCCCCAATAGTACCGAGAAATGGCTTGGAATACCCTTTGCGCAACCTCCTGTCGGACCACTTCGCTTCAAAGCCCCGGTCCCCATCGCGAAGGCCTTCAAGGGAATCACCAATGCTTCGACATTCGGAAACGCTTGCCCGCAACCACCAAGCGCAAGCCTCGGTGCTAATGTTGCAGAAAACTGTCTCTTTCTCAACGTACGTCAGCGTTTCCGTGCAGATCCTGGTCTCGTTTATCACCGAAGCGCAGGTTTGGAGACCGCAGAACACGAACGTCAACTCCAAACTCCCTGTTCTAGTCTGGATTCACGTAAGAATCCTGTCAACGAATTAATTACGCTGTCTAACAACAATCTAGGGCGGCGCATATACGAACGGGTAAGTATGGGTGAACTGCAACTCCAGTGCCGAGTGTATTGACTTTTTTTAGTGCTGCGTCCAGCCCTCAGTATGATCCCACAAGTATAATATCTGTCTCTCTTCGTCCCTTCAAAACTAATAATTCTTTTTAGGAATTCTTCAGAGGAGTATCGCGATAAATAAACCGATCCTCTTCGTTTCAACGTTAGCCGTCCTGAAATGAATTTATCCTAGTTGACTCACAGTGGTGCTACGTTCACAGGAATTACCGCGTCAACACGTTTGGATTCGTAAACATTCTATCTACATTTAGGTTGCCCGTTGACACCCAGGACTAGCTTTCAAGCGCAAGCGTTGCCCCCAAAAATTTGAATGTAGGCCTGCTCGATCAGCGGCAAGCTCTGGTTTTTATACAACAAAATATTGCGGCGTTTGGCGGGGACCCTTCTAAAGTGAGTCCACCATCATCTTCGCTGTCTGCTGCTGAGCGATTGCCGCATGAGGTTACCATTTGGGGTCAAGTAATAACATCAGTCCACTGAAAGAATGTTGTCCGATCAATATTTTCTAGTCTGCCGGTGCCGGAAGCATTGAAAGCCATTTCGTCTTTTCAGCTCCTCAGCCGCTATTCCGTGCCGGGATAGCTGATTCGTCGACTGGTCCTTTGTATGTCGGATTCCCCTGTCTATAACCGCATCTCACCGCTCCCTGCAGCAAGAACTCTCCGGAAGCTAGTACCTATGACAAGCCAGGAAAGCCCTTTTCTCGCCTCCTCTCAGCTACTGGTTGCGCGCCTGGGCCAGGCGCTGTTTCTTGCCTGCAAAAAGTTGAATTTGAGGTGCGAAACCCATCTCCAATATATATATATTATTGACAACTCGCGTCAGACACTTTTGAACATCAGCAACGCCATGATAACCTCCACCTTAAACAGCCAACTTTGGCAACCATCCGTTGGCCCAAAGGGAAGTTTGATCCCTGAAAGAGCCTCCACCCGGATAGCTCGCGGCGATTTCCTACATTTGCCTTACATTGGTGGAACCAATGTTGGTCCCTGTTCGCTGTGTCATTCATTGCTGACAGGGTGCTCAGATCAACGAAGGTACCACGTTCAGTGGATCAGTCCGCAATCTTGGTCTTGTTGGTGCGGCCCAGGACAATGCCTTCATCCAGTTCATAGGCCATCTTGTTATCGACAATAGCACTCTTACTCCGGATCTCTATGCAAAAACCCTAGCGCTCTACCCTGCCAATGACCCGGCTCTCGGTGCCCCGTTCAATACCGGGGACTCCCTTTTCGACCGGGCCGCAGCATGGTACACCGACATCATGTTTCTGTCGCCAAGGCGCAACTTCTTCCAGCACGGAGGATTACTTCAACCCATGTTTGCGTACCACTTCCGCGAGCTTATTCCTGGGAATGATCCAAGCTTGGGAGGTAATATCATTCCCAGCTGGATTATTTATTCTCTACTGAGCTGTTGCAGTGTTCCATGCTTCCGAGCTAGAACTTCTCTTTGGGCCATTCCCACCCGTCGAGGACGCGTTCGCGGCGCAAATGATTGACTTCTATATTAATTTCATCAACGATCTCAATCCTGGAGGTTCTTATTAGCCCTGCGCGTTGTTAAACTGCGACTGACAATCTCTGGACAGCACAATGGCCGGCCTTCACTCCTAGTGCAAAGCGCCCTGTGATGCAGCTCATGCGGGACAACATCACGATGATCCCCGACGGTATGTCAACCACTTCCAGCTTATGTTTCGGTCTACAACGAAATGAGCAGATTTCGACGTGGTCATGACGAATTTCTTGAACTCTGCTGAGGTTCTAAACGAGTTTGAAAAATAAACAACGGAGGCTACATAGGACTTTCTCTCAATGACCTGTTCGAATGACTTGAATAAATGCCTTTGCGATTGAGGCCTCCATGAACGCTAGATCATTCGGCGCGCTCCCTGGTTCTCCGCAGGAGAACGCACGATCTTCGGGAGCAATAGGGTTGCCTTTAGGGTCTAAGACGCGTCGTGATCGCATCAGTTTGTGATTGACGCGCGTTCCTTGGTTTCTGCTTTCGTCCAACCGCGTCCACTGTCCCGTTTTGCGCTGAATCGCGGATATGGGCTAGAAACGCGCCCGCGCGCGGCTTTGCACGCGTTTTTGTTGGTTTGTTTGGTCCGCAAGTGTGGGAATTCTGTTGTCAGCCACCAAGAGGGAATCATCGCTTGACATTACTACCACCACTCCCCGAAAATGTTCCCATAATCACTTCTATCTCCTTGTGCTTCACCAACGTTGCCTCCCACATCCACCAAGCTCACTGTCAAGCTGCCCGTACCGTCGAGCGGCTGATTGAGCGCGTCGTTGTCGTCGTCGTCGTCGCCTCCAAGTCCATCCACAAGATCGTCGACCGCTCCACCGTCGAAAAGAGTTCCCTGGCGCCCACGAAAACGACACCAATATTGCTTCCGGCCACGGTGTCATATCCCTCATACACCCCGCCCGTCGCCCTCTACATACTCGTGACATTCTTTGGCGCCATCGCCTTCGTAGTCTTCTCCGCCGCCCTCGTCAAGACGAGCGTCATCCATGCTACCTCGAATCTCTTCCGCAAGGTCTTCAACACCCTCGTTGAACGCTTCAAGGTTGCTCTCTTCGTCGTGTTCGTCTCACTCCCGCTGTTCGTCGCGGGGAATACAGCCAAGGTCTACGCAATGTCAAGGTCGGGCAAGGTTTTGTCACCCTACACCTCTGGTCTGCGAAACGGGGAACCCGGCGCGCAAGCTTGGTCAGTTGGCACCTCCCAGGCTCCGTCCTTTCCTCCAGTCTCGTCTTGCAAGCCTACGGACGCATCCTTGCCGTGTTCATCGCGGGGATCTCAGCCGTCGCAAAGGCTTTGGGGTATGGTGCTGTGGTCGACGTCGTTGTGGGAACTTTGCCAGACAAGGACACCGAGATAGGCTTTGCGTCGATGGTCCATATACTCCGGCGCACCCTGACGAATAGGCCGACGGGCTCGAACGACAGCGCCGTCGCAACTGGTGCCCTCTGGACGTCCCCGGATACTTGGACGCCCCTTCCAGAATTCGAGTTCCAAGACCCTTTGGATTCTGCCTTGCTTGCAATTGGCGAGGCGCTCGGCTCTGGTGGGTTCGGTGACGTCGTCGAGGCGGATATGGGCCCAGAAGACATCCCTCTCGCGATCAAGCGGGTGCGCAAACACCGCGATGGAGTCGACCCGGACCTTATCTTCAACGCCCTCTGTTCGGAGATCCAAGTACATAACCTGATGGTTGACCACGGGGCGTTTCCGACGATCTACGGGGCCTTCGAGGACGAGGAGCACTTCTATGTCGCCATGGTACTTCCTTTTCCTCCTTGTTCTTCACCTTTTCTAACCTGATTATCAGGACCGGGGACAATGCTCTTTCTGGGACAAGGAGTTGGAGGACGTGGACGTCGCCATGTTCTACGCGGCGCAGCTTGTGTGTACCTTCCTTTAACTCTTTGCGCTAGCTATAAACGATGCTTTCTAGGTTGTAGCTCTTCAAGAACTTCATAAGCGCGGCATCCTTCACTGCGACATCAAGCCCGACAATTTGCTGGCGGATATCGACAACAACCTGATGATTATCGACTACGGTCTCGCGACCGTTTTCGACATCCAGGCTTCCGCTGAGCAGCTGGCCAGACGACTTCCCTGTTCTGTGGCCTGGTCCCGACAACCCGCACACCATCCAAGTCAATTGCGGGACCCCGGGTTATGTGTCACCTGCTGTCCGTCTCGGGCCATGTTCCTTTGGCGCTGATTTCTTCGCCGTTGGCATAACCTTGCATTTTCTGATTACTGGCACGGTATGCTGTCCAGTCCTTCGGTTCTGACTGGAGCTCATACATGTTGTTCGTAGCTCCCAGAGTTTACGACCGAGGACGAGTGGACCCCCGACCCGAACCTCCCCTTGAGCGACCACGAGAGGGATTTCCTACGACGGGTATGTATCAACTCCTTCCGTCGTTTGCGAGTCCTCTGACGTGTCGTAGATGATGTCGATCGAAGAACCAGATCGGTTTGAGACATACTCGCAGCTCAAGGCGCATCCAATATGGGAGAACTAGTAAGTGTCTTCCTTTCTTCCTGAGTGTCTCGCTGATGTTCTTACTCGCACAGCGTCGATTGGGAAGACATCAAGCTCAGCTGGGAGCCTTGAAAGCCTATCGAGATTTTTTCCTTCCGTCCAATCACACACCACTTTGTCTGGGGATACCCTTTTAGTGTCGGCCTTGAACGTGGATATTATACCCGTACGCGTCCACGTCTGCCCCTCCGTTCTTACCTAACCCGTCGCTCTTAAGCCATATACCCCTTCCCTTTTTCCTACTTCTTCATCCTATACCGGTTGAGAATCGGGATTCCAGTGATCGCCCACGCTACTACCGCCAATAGAAGGGGTCAAGGCGGCATCTGGGGGTGTACCACGCGCAGGACGATGTTCAGGGAGGACCGAGACGGAGGCCGCGCGCGGGGTGTCTGGTGCGGCTGTGCGGATCGAGGGGGACGCCCTTCTTTACGCGCGGCCATGAGGATCGACGGGGACGCCCGTCTTTACTCGCCACCCGACAGCTTCCTCACCTCCGGCCTCGACTCGTATTCGACCGTTCGATCTTGTGCTGGTGCTCGTTGTTGATGTGTATGTCTTCTTCAAGTTTGCTCCCGCTGCTGTTTCTAACCTTCTTTTTGTTTTTCTCCAGCGCTGGCGCCGCTTGGGCGGGGAGCTGAGCGTCGTGGTGTAACCGACCGCCGGAGGGCTTTTTATTTTTATTTTCCTTTTTTCTCATTCCCACACCCATATACCCCTTCATATATACCCATTTTGTCGCCTGTATCCTTGTAAAATTGGGGACCCGACTGTACTGCGATATCTGTCCACGTTTGTCTCTGTGCATTTCCCGATCGTTCGAAGATCAAGACACCCGATGCATTCAACAAGAGTATGTATTGGAAAGTACAGCGAATAACTGGAGACGACATCTGTGAAGGTAGATACCAATACCTAGTTCAGTACATCGCTCAGCTCGGGATTTGTGCGTGGGCAGGAAATATATGTCGATCCAGAGGGCGAATGTGCTCCGCCCACGGTGGCGGCGTCTCGGGATGTGCACGCAGTGCAGCAAAGTCGGTGATATATGTATGCTGGTGCGTCGCGAGGAAGACTCATTTCAATTCTCGCGTTGAAGGAGGCGCACAGAATACGCGTGAGCGCCGCCATGAGTGCCGCGCGCTCGGATCGAAGTCGCGCGGGTCCGGGAGCGGTGGGCCAGGGTTTATGACAGTATTCGAATCTTGTCACCGATAACGGCAAACTGGTAGAAGCACGCCGCTCTCGTGTCCTCAAATGAGTAGGACTTGAGCTATCACTTAATGCAAACGTCGAGATAGCCTCCATCGCCTCGCCCCTAGCACGGGTTTTTTTTTTTTCTGACAGTGCAGTAGAAGAGGGAGGGATGGGCTCGTCCATGTCTTGTATGGGCCTATTATCCAGCAGTAGATTCACACCAAGAATTCGAAGAAAATGTCGACCGTTGCGGCGTATGCAGAGAGCAGCCAAGTCGCGTTCGCCATGAGCTCGGAGTCTTGTGACTCTTATCGGAGTTGAGTCGAACTTGTTACAGCGTGACCCTCGTGACACAGCGCGTCGACAAGCTCTCCCCGCGCTGAAAATACCAGACCGCAAATATCCAGTAAATAGCTCGACAACATTGCCTTGAGTGCTCTGGACGGTTCCAACGGCCCATACAGTAATTCCACACCGGAAACAGCCTCAAGTCTATTTCTTTGTGCTCAACTGCTACCACCCGCCGGATACTCGAAACCTCCGCACCGGAGCCGCCTGAATCTCGTTGCTGCTCCACCTGTAGGACAGCCTTGGGCAAATTCTAGGCCCAGTTCTTCCGGCAACTCCATTCCTGGACGAGACATTGCAAGAAAGGAGCCAATCTCAAATCTCAGCGTATGCGGGCGACTCATTTCTCTTGCGGCTTGACGGAACTTGCGCATGAAACCCAAAACCCTGCGTGCCGTGAATACTTACACCTTTACTTGCTTGCTCTTTGGCCAATCCCGTCGATATACGGAGTCTCACACTGCACTGCCTCGTTCAATTTGCCTTCCGTCCTTTCGAAACTGTGTTCACTTCGATTACATCCGCAAACGTATAAAGTCTGCGCGCCCTTATGCCTCAGGAATCATCAATCCGAAATCACCCACCAGAATATCAACCACCACCACCACCTTGTACACCGACATGTTCTCTCAGGTGATGATCTCTAGCCAGGTTACGCCCTCTCGGCCTGCTCAGGTCGCCCGACAAGTCAACGACGCTCGCACCCATGGCCATTATGTGCTTCTCAGGCACACGTCCGCGTCGAGCGACACAGACGATGACGACGTTGCCTCGCGGCCCACACGTGCATCCTCACCGAAGCGGCAGAGGAAGCTCAGCTTCACACGACTGCTGCGATTTGCCAAGCGCGGTCCTCAGCCGGACGCCAGAATCTAACTCAAAACAGTAAGCTATGCATTCTCGTCACTCACACTCTCTTTCTCATTAATTTTTCTAGCTCGCGCACTCATGAACCCAACATCTCATCTGCTTGCAAAATACATATTTCCCCTCGAGCTATGTATCCTGTAGTTGTATTACCAAAACACTGAGCACTCGCCAACATCTACACTCCGAGTCACCTCCGGCCTCGCTCGTACCCAACCTTTTGATCCGAAGCTGGTGCTCGTTCAAGTTGGTCGCTGTGTATGTATTTTTCAGTCTGAACGCGCTGCCGCTTTCTGACCTTTTCTATTTTGATGCAGCGCGGGCGCCGCTTGCGCGGGGAGCTGGGCGTTGCGGTGTACCCGACCGCTGGAGGGTTTTCTTTTACTACCATCCGCTCCTTGTCAACCCATATACTCAAAATTATATATATACACTTCCGCGTATCAATCATATGTCGAGTTCAATGGATTGTCAGGTACACCGACGGATGTCTGACCACGAGATCCATTATGAGATTTTGCCGCGCCTTCTTTCCTCCACCCATCTGCTACGAAAGTCCGCGCCTTTTGAAAACTGGCCCGGCACCCTATTCTGCGACTGCGCTTCGTCGTGCCCCTAGACGGCGGCCTGATTGTTCTGCAGGTGTTTAATAGCGAGCGAGCGAGGTGATCGACTGCGTACCTTAATCCTCCCCAATCCCTCCTTTGCTTCGGTCGAGTACATCCTTACCCACCGCTCTTTGCCCCGCTCTTCAAGTTCTTTCCGACCCTCGAAATACCCTCGGAGAATGGCCCGAACGTCGACGGTTACGGAGACGGCGCCCGCGCAGACGAAGACGGCCACTGGCAGCACCTACACGCCCCCGCCTGGCCGTCTAGGGAACCTAACCCCCGTTCAAGAGGCCGCCCTGGCCAAGGTGGCAGCGGTGCTACGCGCCGAGGGAGCGTTCGTGGAGGCACGGCATGATGATGCGACCCTGCTCAGGTGCGTTTGGAGCCATTCGGGGTCTGTGGAGTCTGGCGTTCGATACTGCCTTCTGCCTTCTTCTACGCCCTCGCCCGTATTCTGCCGTGTTCTCCTACGTATATACGCTAACCTGGCATCCACAGATTCCTCCGCGCGCGCAAATTTGACGTGTCGAAGACGAGGGAGATGCTCCTCGCTGCGGAGAAGTGGAGGAAGGAGTTCGGCGTCGACGAGCTGGTTAGGTATGTGTACGCTCGACTACCCTCTTGCGTTCGCGACTGTCGCGTGCGGGCGCTACTAGGCGTTGCAATTAATTATGCGGGGTAGTACTGATTGGCGCCCAGGACTTTCGACTTCACGGAGCTCGAGGAGGTGGACAAGTACTATCCCCAGTACTATCACAGCATGGACAAGGTACATATTTTCGCATTCTACTCTGTGCATTCATGCTTAACTCGTTTTTTTTTCCTCCGCAGTCCGGGCGACCCGTCTACATCGAGCGCATCGGCAACCTCAACATCAAGGCGCTGTATGCCTGCACCTCGCAGGAACGGCTCCTCCAGCGACTTGTCGTGGAGTACGAGTCCTTCCTCTCGTCGCGCCTGCCCGCGTGCGCCGCGGCCGCCGGACACCCCGTCGAGACATCCCTCACGATCCTCGACCTCGGCGGCGTCTCGCTCTCCAACTTCATCCGTGTCAAGGACTACGTCTTTGCCGCGACGTCCATCGGACAGAACATGTACCCCGAGTGCATGGGCGCGTTCTATATCATCAACGCGCCGTGGGCGTTCGCCGCCGTGTGGGCCGCGATCCGCCCGTGGCTCGACGAGGTGACGGCCGCGAAGGTGCAGATTGTCGGCGGCCCGCGCGCGTACCGCCCACTGCTGCTCTCGCAGATCGACGAGGCGAACCTGCCGGCGGACTTTGGCGGGAGCTGTGCGTGCGCGGGCGGGTGCTCGCTGAGCGATGTGGGCCCGTGGAACCCCGAGGGCGGGAAGCCCGCGAGCCCGACGGCGAGTGCACTCACGGAGAAGCTTACGGCGCCCGTGGCCGTCAAGCTCCCCGTAGGCGGGCAGGTTCTCTCCGTCTGACGCGTCGTCGTGTCGTCTTTTTATTCCCTACTTTATTGGTAGACCGACTGGAGCATGTACATAATCTACGCACTTACACTGTACATACCAACCACATACCCGTAATGTAACGTACTGGAGGAACATCTTCGCCCTGGAGGGGACACTGGATGCCTCTTACTCGGGCCCGCGGGGATTACGCTGTTCTTAGTCATAGCTCTTCCTGGGGCTATCCCGACGTACCGACGCACCACTCGTGAGTGAATTACAGCCAATGATGCGTTGAACATGTCCAAACCTTCCAAAAAAACCACCTGGGACTCATTTTGGTGTGGGTTTCGAGCCATCAGCTGGTCACATGACCAACATCTTCAAGTTTTTCTTCGCTCTCGCTGTGAAAGGTCGATGACGCACAGTATATACTGTTCCGAAAATTAGCAGGTGGGCCACAAATGTCTCCGATTTTTTTGGCTGATATGTTGTGGGCTCTTGACACACCCAGCGGCGTTGCCAGTTCTGTGATATCGTACATGCTGGCGCCCACAACATTTCCAAGGAACATGCCAAACACACCCGGAATATGACAGGAACACCTATACTATCCCCCAATACCTCAGTCATACACCATGCGATGTAACTGGCCGGTGGTTAAATGCGAATTCTCGCAACTACGTTTGAGGTCAGCTTGAACCTGTTCAACCTCAAAAAGGAAGTTCATGATCAACAAGTCTCTGAGACTTCGGCCGGTTGCGGGAATATACAATATGATTCTCGTCTCAGACTGAGGTCAGGGTAAAACAAAATTCACAGTGGTTTAAACGAGACACGTTGGGCCGCGGAGGTTTAACTGAATCTTGATGGCCTGACTAATTGAAGACTAATAGGCCCGGTCCGAGGCATTACCGATATCCGAGTAAGAGGCATCCAGTCTGTTCTCTTCGCCCTGGAACTTGCGCTGAATTTTCGTCGAGTGACTGTGACTGTGACTCGAACTAGTCTCTTCTCTCTCATGTTGTATATACTCGTCCCTCTTTTCCTCATTCTTTCAACGGTTCTATTTTATTTCCAGTTTTCTCCATTCTCCTCCACGCTCACATACAGAGGACTTGCAAAAGCCACCATTTTCCCTCAAATACTCTGCCAGTCAAGGAGTATCAACACGGCGCGGTACACGGCAGGTTCGCCCGCCGACGACCCCCCCCGCTTTTCCTACCATGACAAGAACCTTGGTATTGACGCCCTAGCTCGTTTCGATGCGGCCATTCGACTCCTTAACATTCCAAACCGAGCTTGCCCCAGCGAAATCTCTTCGGCTTGGGGCTTCCTATTGGACCATTTTCAGTACAGTGTCTACGATTCCGAGGACTGGGTCGACATCCTCATGGACCGAGCCACTTGTCTTGTGAGGCGTCTGATGGAAGATATGTTCCCAGACTCAAAACTAGTGACTTGGCATCCCGAGCTGTTTGCCAGTCAGCACGGTGATAGTAATGCGAAGTTCGAAGCTCATGCGGGGAAATCGGGTGTGGCCGAGAAATCCAACTCGGCGGCAGTCCTTGAGAGTCTGGACGTGGAGCTGACGCAATGCCTACTTCTGCCTAATGGTATTCTCGAGAAGGAAAAGGCCATCATGGTCAAGGTAGCTGTCAACTTATTTCTCCGCACATTCTGACCTCTAATCCGTTCGTTTGCGATAGCTCGGGTTGCAAATACAAGATTTGAAAGGGAAAGTATCTACAGCGCGCTACGGTCTCCTATTTTCGGGGACTGATTGCTACGTTGCCGAGATTTGTATGTTTCTGCTCTAGTTTCTAACATAATGACATCCCATCCTTCCGGGCCTTGCAGCTACGACAAGAGTGAACGGCCGCCAATTTTGGGGACTTGCAATCTCAAGTCGCATTCCACTGTCGCCGTCGGAGGAGGATGGCAGCCCTTCGATGTCGTTCATCACCCTACTTCTCGGGCTCCTCATCCCTCCGACCGTCCTTCCTTATGGCCCATGTCGAGATCCTTCCTCTCATGCCCACCCTGACGATTGGAAGAAAATCGAGACGGGCCTCAAGGATATGCTCCGCCTTGGCGGAGGAGGTGGGGGCGGGGGGTGGGCTGTTGGTGGACGCGGAGGGGGAGCTATTGGCGGAAGTGGGGGGGGAGCTGTTGGCAGCGGGGAAGGAGCTGTTGGCGGAGGCGGAGGCGGTGCGACAGGGCGCCGCGTAGGCGGAGGTGGAGAAGCAGGAGATCTAGGGTGTCAGGTTTCATTGCCAGTGGGAACCCCTTTGGTGTGGTTTGAACCTCTCCTCTGAAATCCGTGTGCTGATACACTCCTTGCAGAGGATGTGCACGCCCAATAGCTGTTACTTCAATCCCCAACAACCGCTTGTGGTTGTTGATGGTCTGACCGTTGAAACGCGTTGGCGGCCGCTGTCCGACGACGAACAAACCACATCGCCCTCGCCCTCCCCTCGCAGCCCATCCCCGGCGCGGTCCCACGCGTGTTCGACAGCAGCGTCTGACGACAGCGAGGGGGACTCGTGCTGGACGGCTCCTTCTGTAGCTTCTTCCCTCTCCTCCACCTTCATCGCCGAGATCAAAATACCCACTCTCACTATCACCTCAAAAATACAGACCGGAGTATTCGCCGACGTGGCACGAGGATCTCTATGCACGGGAGACCAAATCTCTCCTGTCACAATCAAGACATACAACGCTGCTGGTCTTGATGAGCTTGTCGCAGAGATTACAGCATATGGGCTCCTTGCGGATCTGCAGGGCTCAGCAGTCGCCGCTCAGATCGGCATCGTCGCCCCCTTGCATTGGGCTTGGGTCGGCCTGCTCATGGAGGATGTCGGACCCTCGCTAGGATCCGGTGAACGCTGGGAGGGGCTCGCACTCCAAGAAAAGTAAATCTCTTGCATCTAGGCTCCCGCTCGGTTATTGATGTTTGTCGCCTTTAGAAAAAACATTTATGACACACTCGTGACGATCCACCAGAAGGGTGTTGAGCATGGAGACGTCGCTCCTCGCAATGTTGTTAGGCGCCCTGGTGGAGGTATTGTGTTTATTGATTTCGGGAATGCCAAGGAGCATTCTTGTCCAGGCACAGATACGTGCTCTGAGTTACAACGACTTCTTTGTGCATTAGTATTTTAGCATGCATTTTATACCACGTGGGAATTGATGGCGCACCTTTCTCTCTCAGCGACTCTCATGCTCACCTGAAGTACTATCTTAATCGCAATGCTAATTGCGCACTCATAAGGCTGAACCCAATCTACTACTGCGGAAAGGCAATGCTTCAAGCTGGCCAGACTCAAAGTTGCCACGTTACCCGTCGCAGCAAAGAAAGTTCGTCGTGCAGCCGGGACGTAGCATTCGGAGCCAAGCAACATCCCTACATCTCTGTTGTCGGCGGCTTCTCTCGGTGTTGGACTCAATTGGTCACTTGCTATTTGAGCGTTGTGTCCGCAACAGCCCTTGATGTATGATGGCCGGTTCTCGCTCGGTCTCCGTCTATAAAGAGCGCGCTAGCAGCTATGCTCGGACCAGTGCGCCGGGCGCATCCACCCATTTATTAACTCTGTAGCATATGTATACCCTGGTGGTACTTTCGCTCACTTTCTCCACTTTCTTGCTCTCCACCGAGGCTCAGATATGGTGCTTTCTCATCCCTTTCACCCGATTCCTTTTTGTTCTTACTTTGGCAGCAACGCGACGTCTTTATGTCCAGCCGCAGCTCCCTGCTGCAGCGAATTTGGGTATTGTGGCACGGGGAACCAGTTCTGCCTCGCCGGCTGCAACCCGTTCCAGTCACACGCCCTCGACGCTTGCAAGCCTAGCCCTATCTGCAAATCCACGACGTATACGTTTAAAGATGGATCACGTATTCTTACCAACTCTACTCTCAACAATGGGGATGCAAGCAAGTATGACTGGGTTCTTGACGGAGGTGCTGTGAACGTCGCTAATGGGGAGCTCTCCATGCTGTGAGCAATTGTCATCTTCCCGAATTGACAGTAGACTGATGGTCCGTAGACTTACGGAGACGAACAGCGGTGTCCGCCTTTCTTCGACTCGATTCATCCACTACGGGACGATCACAGCGACTAGTGGGTACCCAGCGCTCCCTGTTTTCCAGACTCTCATCGTTTCCTCAGTGAAAACTGGGCGTTGGAACGGTGTGGTAGCGGGTTTCGTAACGATGAGCAAGTGTGTCTTACAGTAATTTATGAGATGTACGTTCTCACATCTCCACCCAGTATTCGCGACGAGGTTTGCACCAACTCTCTGTCTGTGAAATCCGCCCTGATTCATCGAACTCAGATCGACTGGGAGTTTCCTGGCGCTGCCACTATGGAAGGGCAGACGAACTACTTCTGGCAGGGCGTCGTCGGTATGTGAGCGCGGATTACGATACTCCATATCTAAGCTCCATACCAGCTTCACCCAACCACGGAGCAGCTTCCAAAGGTCTAACTGACACATACGACAACTATCACGACTACACTGTATGAGCTACGAGCTACGCCGTGCTTACTGGATCTGATCTTAATCCCTCGTAGATTGTGTGGTCGCCCGACTCTCTCGTCTTCCGGATCAACAACAAGACCGTGCGCACCATCGAGCGGAGCGACACTGTCGTGGACGGCGTCAGCCAGTTCCCGAACACTCCCTCTCGAATTCAGCTTAGGTATGTGAACCTTGGCCGCGTGCAGCACATCTTGACGTGTATATCACAGTTTATGGCCTGCCGGTACAAATGCCAGCGCCGCTGGAACTATCCAATGGGCTGGAGGTTAGTTCCCCTTATGCCTTGGATTCGACGAACTTATCATCCTCGCAGGCTTGATCAACTGGGCCGATAAAGACTACGTTGCTGCGGGTGGACATTTCACAGCCCGTGTCAAGTCCGTGTCGGTGAAATGCGGGGATCCCACCCCTCCTGGCGCCTCGGTACAAGGCTACGTGTATGGCGGGACGTTAAGCAGCCCTACTATTACTTTTTCCGATCAGAGCGTGCTCGCTGGGAATACGACGGTTCCCGTGATAGCACCGAGTGCTGGTGGGTCGATGTCGTCCGCTAGTGCGCCGGCGTTGGCGTCGTCCTCCCAGTCCTCCGCGTCTTTAGGGACGGCTGCGACAACCCCGAGCTCTTCGGCTTCTGCAACCCCCGTGTCCGCAGACGGCTCAGCTTCTGGTCAATCCTCGGCCGGCACTTCCTCGGACTCGACGATCACTACGACCCTCGGGAACAACGCCGTCAGCGCCGCACCGACGTCGGCCTCGCACGGCGGCTCATTCTTCGGGAACGGTGGCATGGATGCGTCGTCTGTGTCACTGAGGCCTAGCGCCTTGGCGTCTGGTTCTTCCGGGTCTGATTCCGCCACCCCGAGCGCGAGTCTCAGCGGCACGCCGACCGTGACACAGTCCGCTTCGATGTTGATGTCAGGGAGCAGCACCTCTGCTGCGAGCGCATCGAAGACGGCTGCTCCGAACGCTACTGCTGCGCGAGAAGTTGATGCTCGTGGGATCCTTGCGATTTTTGTAGGAGTACTGGTAGCACTTTTGTGATTCCAGGCTAGATTACAGTGTCATATCTTACCCATTAGGAATATGCACATTTTCCGGATCGACTGCTACTAATCGCAGCTCCACTACTGAACGTACCACAAATCAAGGTGAGAGTCACGATCTTCAAGCGTTCACGTCCCGTAACATCCAGAAATTGCCGAAAGTGCCTGCCGAGCCCGAGCCCGAGCCCGTCCGTACGCTCGACCGGGTCGGTGGGCTCGAAGCGACGTCGCATCCCAAACGCCGAACCAGAGCCGACTGCTTCTAGTGAGGCTAAATCGAATCGAAACACCCGCGCGGCCTGCTCAAATCGTATGAGGAGTTGTCCAACTCGGATGATGAACGGCCTTCCAGCCCGACGGATGGTAAGGCCAACGATCCTGACTCAGTGACTGGAAACCAATGGCTAGTGGTACCCGGACCGCCGTGCCGCTGCCAGTGGTACTCCAGTGGTGTCCCGGCGGGGGGGAGTCAGACGGGGAGTAGTCGGACGGTCTCCCAGTGGCAGGCGCAAGTCGAAATTGCGTAAATAGTCTGTCGTTGTTCTTGAGTTGTATTTATGCTTGAAAAAGTGCCTGCGTTTGCGCCTTGGGCGCTTATTGACGGCCCGATTGACTTTGGATCCAAACAGTTGTAAATCGTCTACCCTTCTCTTCCTCCTTCTTCCGTGAGACTCTTGACATTGCTGTTGTCGTGTTTCTTGTATTCCTGTCTACTACCCGTGTATCGTCTGGATACTGTAGAATCCGTGTATCCCTCTCTCATGTAAGAGCCCCTCCTGTTATTTTACACTGACATGTAGAGCGCTTGTTGCTTGTCGTCTTTCTGCTGCCTGTTTTACCTCCCACCGTGTCGTCGATACTCAACTGTCTTCATGTGATTCAATCCCTATAGACCACCGTGAACGAAAAAACTTGACCCTCTGTTGACCGTGCATTTGAGTCCAGCCATGCCTGAAGACGACTTTGACATTTATGGTGAAATCGACGCCCCCATGCCCGAACAAAACGAGGTGCGCGTGCGCGTTTTCTTTCCCGAGCTGCATTTGCTGACTTGAGCTAGGGCGAGCAAGTCGAGACACTGACATCGACACCGGCGACGGCCCTCGGCGACAAGCGGCCTCGGGATGACGACGAAGAGGATGAAGACGGCGCGGATTTGAACGTCAACCAGCCACCGTCCTCATCACGCCCCAGCTCTGCCACGGCCGCATCTTCCTCGTCCGGCGCGAATGGCGCAGCTCAATATACTTCTATGCTCGGCCAGACGCCCAACAGCGCCGGCGGAAACATGACCGTCGGGCCCGTCAATGACTCGTTGTACATTGGTGATCTGCAGTGGGTTCGTGGGCTTGGAGTATTTCTTGCTATACCACTCTAACACATCACCTATTCAGTGGACGACGGACGAAGACCTCCGCCAAGTAGCTTTGAATGTGGGCGTCAACATCGACCACAAGGACATCACTTTTTCGGAGCATAAAGTGAACGGCAAGAGCAAAGGGTGGGCACACTCGTCTCGTGCAGCACGTCGTTGACTGACAATGTTCGACAGGATCGCGTATGTCGAATGCGGGGATTACGAGAGCGCCGTAACGCTCAAGACTTGGTTTGACAACAAGTGAGACCCCTCCTTATGTCTAGTCTGGGTTTTCATCTCTTCGCAGCGACTTCCAGAACAGGCGTGCAGCAGCGACCCTAACGAGCTCTGCGCAGGGCAATCCCTTCCGCACACTTCCAAAAGGCAAGCAGCAGCTCAGCACCCTACAACTATCGCTAATCTTTGTCCATTCCAGAACCTCCGCCACGAGATGCACGTCCCGCGCACCAGGCGCAGCAGCAGACCCCACAGCAGATCCCCTCGGTGACGATGCCCAGCATGCCGATGGCGATGGCCGCGGCTGCAGGCATGATGGGCCGTGGGGGCGGGGGCAACTTCCGCGGCGGGATGCGTGGCGGGGGCGCGATGAACGGCATGATGGGGATGCGCGGCGGGATGCCGGGGATGGGCAACATGGGGATGGGGATGGGCGGGGGAATGGGCATGGGTGGCATGGGCATGGGCAATATGAACATGGGCATGGGCGGCATGAACATGATGGGCGGCGGCTTCGCCGGCGGGCGTGGAGGCATTCCCCAGGGTCCCCGGGGCGGCGGAGGGATGATGCGTGGCGGTATGGGTACGCAGCCGCTTCTGTCCTTAGAATGTATGCTTACTTGTCCCAGGGATGGGAATGGTGCCCACAGGCCCTGCGATGGGCCGCGGGGGCAATTTCGCTGCGAACGGCGGGGGACATTTCAACCCTGCGTTTATGCAGGGGCAGGCCGGCGGCGGGCAGCAGTTCTCGCCGCCCGATGGGCCAAGGAAGCGGTACCGCGTGGACGAGAGCGGATGAGCGCCTCTGGTCGGCCAGCCACAATGGGAACCTTAAAAGACGGTGTGGATGGAACTCGTTCCTCATGACTTAATCCCTAATATACAATCGTTGTCGTGTCCTTGCTTTCGTTGTTTTGTATCGCTTTATAGTGCGCCTGTTACCAAAGGAATGGAATCGTGCATTATGACATTGCTATCCTACAAGAAGAGTTAATATTACTTCGGCTCGCAATCCGACTTGGCAATGTATTTCGCGATCTCGACCTCCACATCGTACCCGAAATTGGCGTCGTTCAGCGACTCGGGTAGTTTGCCTGCGAGACAGGGTCGTTGAGTATATTTCGCGATAAACTGCTCTCAAGTGACGCACAAAGCACCCACAGGATCCAATCCCGCATTTTTTCCTGCCACCAGCTCTGCTTCTTTTTAGTAGCACCTCCATGCTTTGCGAAATCTAGGATTTTGTGGACGCGTGGCATCCGCACAACCTCGTACGCCTTGGCCGTCCGTTGAAGGGAGTCCCCCACGTCGAAGCGGTGCGAAACGCGGTAGTGCTTCAAGAGGAGCGCAAGCGCCACGGCGTCCTCGACGGCGCAGGAGACACCCTGTCCCGCGTGCGGCGGCATCGCGTGCGCGGCGTCGCCGAGGAGCAGGATGCGCCCGGAGCCAGAGAGGCTGCTCCAGTGCGGGAGGCGTGGCGTGACGTACCCGGGGAGGATGAGCAGCTTGGACGTGGGCGTGTCTGCGCAACCGAGGGCCATAATCTCGCGGAAGACGGGCCAGTCGGGCGTGTCGGCGGGAGACGCCCAATGCGCGTGGCGCTCAATGAGTTGCTCGAGGATCGTCGCGGGCGGCGTGTCGCGCGGGGGCGGGTCGCGCGTCTCGTAGGTTGACCACCACATGAGTTGCGCCGTTTTGAGGTCGGTGGGGTCCGGAGAAGAGGGAGTGTATCCGAAGAAACCTTTGGCACCGAAGGTCATAGTGACTGGATCTCGCCGTAAACTATTCCGGAAAGTTTCAGATAACGAGGCCACGGGGATGAACCCGCCTACACCCGTGAGCTCTCTAGAAAAGGATGAGAGATATCCGGGAACCAGGGTACGATACTCACTCGTATTTGGCATCGTACCTCTGGCCAAAGATGGCTTCGCGTACGACGCTCCTCACGCCATCAGCACCAATGACTAAATCCGCGGTCTCGACGGTGCCGTCTTCCAGTGTCACCTCCACGCCGTCGCGATTCTCTTTCACATACCGCACCTTGCTACCCCAAGCCACCGCGGCCGGACGTAATTCTTGGACTAGCGCCTGATGCACAGTTTCGCGAGGTAGCATCAGCTCGCCTAGCCCGTATCGCGCTTTGCGGCCCGCCCGAAAACGACCCAGCAGAGCTCCCTTGGAATTCCTGAACGTCATGACTTCCCCGGCGAACCCGCGCTCCTCGATATAGTCCGCAGCATCGGGAGAAATCCGCGAGATGGCGCGCAGACCGTTGGGCGCCAGACCAAGGCCGCCACCGATGACAGACGTGGTAGAGTCGCTCGATTTATGAGACTCGAAAACGACAATCGACACTGGGGGAGAGGCGTCGGCGAGGTGTTTGCGCAGGGCGTGGTACGCCGCGAGTCCACCGATCCCGCCACCGACGATGATGATCTTCATCTTGAAGCGCTGCGGGGAGCACACACCATGCTTACATTCAAGCTGCGAAGTTAAATGTCTGCTGCGGGCCTGCGGCAGAACGCCATTCTAAAGTCAAAGACAACGCGTGTACACGGCGGGAATCAGATGGTCCTTTTTCCGCAGCCGGGTACACCTGTTGAGCGAATAGTGTGCCTTTCAAGCGGCGATAACGATCTTTGCACGACGTCTGGAAGCCAGCCAGCCTCAAAGGAAACCGACGTAGAGGTTCAACCGTTGAGGAGGTTGAGGAGAAAAAGAGCGAAATCACAACGAGTTCAACTTGTGAAACCATCCCAAAAGGAGCATCGATTTCCGATTCTCGTCGGCCGCATAATTGGAACTTGGGCGACTTGGAGAGTTTCGTTCGAGGGCCCAACCAAAGTTTTTGAGTCCAAGGTATACTTGCAGGGGAAAACTTTGCTGATAGATGTGGGAGTAAAAGGCAAGAAAATGCCTCCTTAACACGTGGCCACAACGCGTCGGGATTCAAAGCGTAAACTTTAGTAAATAGACACGAAACCGCACAGGGACGATGGACTCAAGAATACCAACAGAAAAATTGAAAGTGGGGCGATACAGCACAGAATAATGTACATGCTAGGCGGGTGTTTTCGTGGTACCAGTACAGGATATGAATCCGTCCAATGTCCATAACTCGAGGAGGAAATATGCTTCCTAGGAAGAGCAGATGAGATGTTGGGTTCATGAGTGCGCGAGCTAGGAAAAAAAATGAGAAAGAGAGTGGGAGTGAGGAGAATGCACAGCTTACTGTTTTAAGTTAGACTCTGGCGTCCGGCGGAGGACCGCGCTTGGCAAATCGCAGCAGCCGTGTGAAGCTGAGCTTCCTCTGCCGCTTCGGTGAGGATGCACGTGTGGGCCGCGAGGCAACGTCATCGTCGTTCGTGTCGCTCAACGCGGACGTGTGCCTGCGAAGCACATAGTGGCCATGGGTGCGAGCGTCGTTGACTTGTCGGACAACCTGAGCAGGCCGGGAGGGCGTAACCTGGCTCGAGATCATCACCTGAGAGAACATGTTGGTGTAAAAAGTGGTTCTGGTGGTTGGTGTTCTGGTGGGTGATTTGGTATTGATGGTTTCTGAGGCATAAGGGCGCAGACTTTATACGTTTGCGGATGTAATCGAAGTGAACACAGTTTCGAAAGGACGGAAGGCGAATTGAACGAGGCAGTGCAATGTGAGACTCCGTATATCGACGGGATTGGCCAAGAGCAAGCAAGTAAAGGTGTAAGTATTCACGGCACGCAGGGTTTTGGGTTTCATGCGCAAGTTCCGTCAAGCCGCAAGAGAAATGAGTCGCCCGCATACGCTGAGATTTGAGATTGGCTCCTTTCTTGCAATGTCTCGTCCAGGAATGGAGTTGCCGGAAGAACTGGGCCTAGAATTTGCCCAAGGCTGTCCTACAGGTGGAGCAGCAACGAGATTCAGGCGGCTCCGGTGCGGAGGTTTCGAGTATCCGGCGGGTGGTAGCAGTTGAGCACAAAGAAATAGACTTGAGGCTGTTTCCGGTGTGGAATTACTGTATGGGCCGTTGGAACCGTCCAGAGCACTCAAGGCAATGTTGTCGAGCTATTTACTGGATATTTGCGGTCTGGTATTTTCAGCGCGGGGAGAGCTTGTCGACGCGCTGTGTCACGAGGGTCACGCTGTAACAAGTTCGACTCAACTCCGATAAGAGTCACAAGACTCCGAGCTCATGGCGAACGCGACTTGGCTGCTCTCTGCATACGCCGCAACGGTCGACATTTTCTTCGAATTCTTGGTGTGAATCTACTGCTGGATAATAGGCCCATACAAGACATGGACGAGCCCATCCCTCCCTCTTCTACTGCACTGTCAGAAAAAAAAAAATCCCGTGCTAGGGGCGAGGCGATGGAGGCTATCTCGACGTTTGCATTAAGTGATAGCTCAAGTCCTACTCATTTGAGGACACGAGAGCGGCGTGCTTCTACCAGTTTGCCGTTATCGGTGACAAGATTCGAATACTGTCATAAACCCTGGCCCACCGCTCCCGGACCCGCGCGACTTCGATCCGAGCGCGCGGCACTCATGGCGGCGCTCACGCGTATTCTGTGCGCCTCCTTCAACGCGAGAATTGAAATGAGTCTTCCTCGCGACGCACCAGCATACATATATCACCGACTTTGCTGCACTGCGTGCACATCCCGAGACGCCGCCACCGTGGGCGGAGCACATTCGCCCTCTGGATCGACATATATTTCCTGCCCACGCACAAATCCCGAGCTGAGCGATGTACTGAACTAGGTATTGGTATCTACCTTCACAGATGTCGTCTCCAGTTATTCGCTGTACTTTCCAATACATACTCTTGTTGAATGCATCGGGTGTCTTGATCTTCGAACGATCGGGAAATGCACAGAGACAAACGTGGACAGATATCGCAGTACAGTCGGGTCCCCAATTTTACAAGGATACAGGCGACAAAATGGGTATATATGAAGGGGTATATGGGTGTGGGAATGAGAAAAAAGGAAAATAAAAATAAAAAGCCCTCCGGCGGTCGGTTACACCACGACGCTCAGCTCCCCGCCCAAGCGGCGCCAGCGCTGGAGAAAAACAAAAAGAAGGTTAGAAACAGCAGCGGGAGCAAACTTGAAGAAGACATACACATCAACAACGAGCACCAGCACAAGATCGAACGGTCGAATACGAGTCGAGGCCGGAGGTGAGGAAGCTGTCGGGTGGCGAGTAAAGACGGGCGTCCCCGTCGATCCTCATGGCCGCGCGTAAAGAAGGGCGTCCCCCTCGATCCGCACAGCCGCACCAGACACCCCGCGCGCGGCCTCCGTCTCGGTCCTCCCTGAACATCGTCCTGCGCGTGGTACACCCCCAGATGCCGCCTTGACCCCTTCTATTGGCGGTAGTAGCGTGGGCGATCACTGGAATCCCGATTCTCAACCGGTATAGGATGAAGAAGTAGGAAAAAGGGAAGGGGTATATGGCTTAAGAGCGACGGGTTAGGTAAGAACGGAGGGGCAGACGTGGACGCGTACGGGTATAATATCCACGTTCAAGGCCGACACTAAAAGGGTATCCCCAGACAAAGTGGTGTGTGATTGGACGGAAGGAAAAAATCTCGATAGGCTTTCAAGGCTCCCAGCTGAGCTTGATGTCTTCCCAATCGACGCTGTGCGAGTAAGAACATCAGCGAGACACTCAGGAAGAAAGGAAGACACTTACTAGTTCTCCCATATTGGATGCGCCTTGAGCTGCGAGTATGTCTCAAACCGATCTGGTTCTTCGATCGACATCATCTACGACACGTCAGAGGACTCGCAAACGACGGAAGGAGTTGATACATACCCGTCGTAGGAAATCCCTCTCGTGGTCGCTCAAGGGGAGGTTCGGGTCGGGGGTCCACTCGTCCTCGGTCGTAAACTCTGGGAGCTACGAACAACATGTATGAGCTCCAGTCAGAACCGAAGGACTGGACAGCATACCGTGCCAGTAATCAGAAAATGCAAGGTTATGCCAACGGCGAAGAAATCAGCGCCAAAGGAACATGGCCCGAGACGGACAGCAGGTGACACATAACCCGGGGTCCCGCAATTGACTTGGATGGTGTGCGGGTTGTCGGGACCAGGCCACAGAACAGGGAAGTCGTCTGTGGCCAGCTGCTCAGCGGAAGCCTGGATGTCGAAAACGGTCGCGAGACCGTAGTCGATAATCATCAGGTTGTTGTCGATATCCGCCAGCAAATTGTCGGGCTTGATGTCGCAGTGAAGGATGCCGCGCTTATGAAGTTCTTGAAGAGCTACAACCTAGAAAGCATCGTTTATAGCTAGCGCAAAGAGTTAAAGGAAGGTACACACAAGCTGCGCCGCGTAGAACATGGCGACGTCCACGTCCTCCAACTCCTTGTCCCAGAAAGAGCATTGTCCCCGGTCCTGATAATCAGGTTAGAAAAGGTGAAGAACAAGGAGGAAAAGGAAGTACCATGGCGACATAGAAGTGCTCCTCGTCCTCGAAGGCCCCGTAGATCGTCGGAAACGCCCCGTGGTCAACCATCAGGTTATGTACTTGGATCTCCGAACAGAGGGCGTTGAAGATAAGGTCCGGGTCGACTCCATCGCGGTGTTTGCGCACCCGCTTGATCGCGAGAGGGATGTCTTCTGGGCCCATATCCGCCTCGACGACGTCACCGAACCCACCAGAGCCGAGCGCCTCGCCAATTGCAAGCAAGGCAGAATCCAAAGGGTCTTGGAACTCGAATTCTGGAAGGGGCGTCCAAGTATCCGGGGACGTCCAGAGGGCACCAGTTGCGACGGCGCTGTCGTTCGAGCCCGTCGGCCTACTCGTCAGGGTGCGCCGGAGTATATTGACCATCGACGCAAAGCCCATCTCGGTGTCCTTGTCTGGCATAGTTCCTACAACGACGTCGACCACAGCGCCATACCCCAAAGCCTTTGCGACGGTTGAAATCCCCGCGATGAACACGGCGAGGATGCGTCCGTAGGCTTGCAAGACGAGATTGGAGGCGAAGACGGAGCCTGGGAGGTGCCAAACGACCAAGCTTGCGCGCCGGGTTCTCTGTTTCACTGACCAGAGGTGTAGGGTGACGAAACCTTGCCCGACCTTGACATTGATGTAGACCTTGGCCGTACTCCCCGCGACGAACAGCGGGAGTGAGACGAACACGACGAAGAGAGCAACCTTGAAGCGTTCAACGAGGGTGTTGAAGACCTTGCGGAAGAGATTCGAGGTAGCATGGATGACGCTCGTCTTGACGAGGGCGGCGGAGAAGACTACGAAGGCGATGGCGCCAAAGAATGTCACGAGTATGTAGAGGGCGACGGGCGGGGTGTATGAGGGATATGACACCGTGGCCGGAAGCAATATTGGTGTCGTTTTCGTGGGCGCCAGGGAACTCTTTTCGACGGTGGAGCGGTCGACGATCTTGTGGATGGACTTGGAGGCGACGACGACGACGACAACGACGCGCTCAATCAGCCGCTCGACGGTACGGGCAGCTTGACAGTGAGCTTGGTGGATGTGGGAGGCAACGTTGGTGAAGCACAAGGAGATAGAAGTGATTATGGGAAACATTTTCGGGGAGTGGTGGTAGTATAATGTCAAGCGATGATTCCCTCTTGGTGGCTGACCAACAGAATTCCCACACTTGGGAACCAAACAAATCAACAAAAATGAGTACAAAGCACGCGTGCGGGCGCGTTTCCAGCTCATATCCGCGATTCAGCGCAAAACGGGACACTGAACGCGGTTGGACGAAAGCAGAAGCCAAGGAACGCGCGCCAATCACAAACTGACGCGATCACGACGCGTCTTAGACCCTAAAGGCAACCCTATTGCTCCCGAAGATCGTGCGTTCTCCTGCGGAGAACCGGGGCAACGTGATTAAGTAGGGTAGACCTAAGTAGGGTTGGGATTGGTTGTATTTGGGGCCTGCGGACGCGCCATCGCGGGGCCTGCCCGTGGCACCTTTCTCTCTCGCACCTAATTCTATCTGTGATATGGCTGGGCGCTGGTTTTTCGTGGACCAATTTCTGACTGCGAGCGCCTGTGGATAATTACATCTGCAACATTTCTGATTCACCTAGCACTCATTTATAACTGCGAGGCTATGGCAGTTTTCGCGTCTGTCTGCAGCCACCCCATCCATTTCTACCTGTGCTCTGATCCTTTCGAAATCGCAGCGATTTCAGCCCACGCGTGCCACCCTTTCTACCGTGGTGCAGGCTTTTCACCACCCATTTCTACCTACGCCCCCAAAGCTTTTAACAACGCAGGGATTTCTGCCCGCCCCGGCACCACCATTTCTGCCTGCGATGCGATCCTTTCGACATCACAGCGATTTCTGGTTGCGCCCCAATGCCTTCGACATTGCAGGGATTTCTGCCCGCGCGGCCCTCCCCATTTCTACCTGCGACACGATCTTTTCAACATTGCATGGATTGCTGCCCGTGCCCCCACCATCCTTTCTACCTGCGACGCAATCTTTTCGACATCACAGTAATTTCTGCCCGTGCACCTGTCCCCATTTCTACTTGCGACACAATTCTTTCAACATCGCAAGGATTTCTGCCTGCACGGCCATCATCCTTTCTACCTGCGATATGATCTTTTCGACATCGCAGCGATTTCTGCCCGCGCAGCCGTCCCCATTTCTACCTGCGCCCCAATCCTTTCGGCATCACAGCAATTTCTGCCCGCCCAGGACCGCCCTGGCACCACCATTTCTGCCTGTACCCCAATCCTTTTGACATCGCAGGCATTTCTGCCCACACGCCCGTCCCCATTTTTACCTGCACCCTAATGCCTTCCACATCGCAGCCATTTCTGCCCACGCGCGCGCCACCATTTCTACCTGCGATGCAATCCTTTCGACCTGGCAGTGATTTCTGCCCGTGCGGCTGTCCCCATTTCTACCTGTACCCCAATCCTTTCAACATTGCAGCCATTTCTGCCCGCCCCGGCACCACCATTTCTACCCGCGCCGCAGCCTTCTCGACCTCGCAGCCTATTCTACCCGTGGGCCCGCGACCACTTCTGCCTGCGCAGATTCCTTTGGCCACCGCACCCAGTTCTACCTGCGCCCTTCTGCCCGCGCGTCCATTTACACCTGTGCCCGGTTCGCGCGCCCACGGCTAGTTCTACCCGTGCCGACCCTTTCACCGCCGCATCCATTTCTACACATGAACCCGCTGCTACTTCTGCCCGTGCCGCAGCCTTCTCGACCTCGCAGCCAATGCTACCCGCGAGCCCCTGACGACTTCTGCCTGTGCCAAATTCTTAGACCACCGTGCCCAGTTCTACCTGCGCCCTAATTCACACGGCCGCGGCTACTTCTGCCCGCGCGTCCATTTTCACCTGCGCCCAATTCGCGCGCCTGCAGTTAGTTCTATCCGCACCGATTCTACATGTAACTTGGTTGCGAGCTTGTTTTTTTCTTCTTGTTTTATGGGGTCGCGGTATTAAGTGAACAAGTATCACATTCCGATGTTGCATAAATCAAAACCCCGCGCGGGTGCTGAATTTTTTTCTCTCTCAAAATTTGGAATATCTCTGTATTAAATACCTGTATGCTAGAATGCGAAACAAGCACTGAGGTAGGAGCACGGGCGGGCATAAGAGACTGTACACAAATGAGAGGGAAGACTCGTGTTGCAGCGCGGTACGCACCTGGCACACATAGTCGAAAGATGAGGGTGTCATACACAACGGTGACGAGATGACTCGGGTAAGGCGGTGGGAATACGATAGTGAGATGCGATAAAAGGTGTCTGTGAAGGAATTAGGTGAATCAAACAGGTTTGAAGGGACTCACCCGAGTGAAAAACTCGGTCTTTAGCCATATATGGCCGGAAGTTGATGGCGTCGTGGGCGATGTCGGTGAGACAACTCAGGTGCAGGGGTGGGAATGCAATGGCAGGATGCCATGCGAGACATCTGTGAAGGAATTAGGTCGATCGGACAGATTTTGACCGAGTAGGACTCACCCAAGTGAAAATCTCGGAGTTTGGCTGTGTGTGGTCGGAAGTTGGTGGCATCGTGGGCGACGTCGGTAAGACGACTCGGGTGCAGCAGGGGGGAATAGGACGGTAGGATGCCACATGAGGTGTCTGTGAAGGAATTAGGCAAATCGGACAGGCTTTGGCTGAATAGGACTCACCCAAGTGAAAATCTCGGAGTTTGTCTGTGTGTGGCCGGAAGTGGGCGGCGTCGTGGGCGACATTGGGGAGACCACCTGGCTACGGCGGTTGCAATACGATGGTGGGATGCCATACGAGGCGTCTGTGAAGGAATTGGGTCAATTTGACAGGATTTGAGTAAGTGGGACTCACCCAAGTGACAAACTCGGACTTGAGCCATTTATGGCCAGAAGTTGGCGTTGAGAAAGGGCTTGCGGTCATGTTCGTATGTGGAAATAGGACATTAGGATTCAGAGCTGCCTTGAGTGACCGTGGAAGTAGGGCTGGGGTGGGTGCGCGGTGAGCAGGACATCATGGTTGTTGATCAAGAACAGGAATGGCCGTGTCATTGGGTTGCAGAGGCAGAACGGGCACATGAGCACGGGCACGCGAGTACGGGCACGCGAGTCCGGGCACACGACGCGGACTCGGCCGCCGTCCGCGTTCACCCTGCTTTGCCAGCAGCGTCTCCGTGCGCGCGCCCGCCACGTCCCGAGCCCGAGCGCTGTCCCGCCGACTCAACGCCGGGACTCGCTGGGCCTCACACTGCATGCCGCACGCGCAGGCCCACCCGCGAATGCGCGGGGCGGTGTGCGCACGCGGCTGCAGTCGAGGCTTCCCCGCAGAGCTGGAGTCGGTGCTCAGCGCGAGCGCATCGGGCGCGGCGTGCATGGAAGTCGTGAGGGCGGGCGGGGGTTTGTTTGAGTAGAAGGTACAGACCAAGCTAGTTTTGTCGTAGTGTCAGATCCGCGCGTGCCAACTCCGAGTCCAACACGCGTGCGTGACGCGTCGAGTGCATAGCGTCGAGGACACACCGAGAGAGTGCGATGGCGGGGCTGGCGCCGCTCGGAAGGTTGGATGGAGTAAAGGCGGGCGCACAGTAGTAGTTAGATAGTTTCTGCATGGTAAGACTTGTTCTGCGCACCTTTTGAGCCGCCGCTAACCATAAATTTCCTGGGTCCCAGCTAACCCTCCACCCGCCGTCGACAGTCTCTTGAACGCGTCAATCTCGGGGAAGGTAGTTTCTGGATGGAGTGAAGAGTGGGCGTGCAGTAGTTAGATAGTTTCCGCACGGTAATGCTTTGCAAGGCGATGGCTGGCGGCCTTCTCTTCTGCGGGCCTTCTAAGTTCCCCTAGGTTATTTTGTAAGGGGGCACATCGATGAGGGAGAACCTACCTCGGGACATACGTCTTGGATGAGTCCATAGGAATTTTGCGTTGAGGCTTGTGTTTGGCCATGATACTCGCTATGATCAAGGCGGAATGCATACCATATTTGGCAACATCTCAACACTGTTTCGAACGACTTCGCCTTTAACATCTGTGAAACAGCCTCAAGCCACTTATATAATTCATTGGTTAGTCTGTCTCACCTTGAGGGTTATAGAGTTGCATCACAACACACCACTGGTGCTCTTGTTATTAGTCGTTGCACATGTTCCGGATTTTTTTATGGACCTGATTACTTGACTTTAAATGCTGTAAATCAAGTTTCACGTCTTCTGTCAACTACTATGGATGCAGATTTGTGTCAATTGCCCGAGAACAATTGCAACTGCGAATGTATGAATAATACCAAAAGGTTGAACTTCACCTTGACAGAGGTCTCTATATCCTAGACCCACATTGATACGACATGGGTGTACATAATACGAGGTCGCGCAGGCTCTTATAAACACGGGAATACTCGTTAACTATGTTCTGCGGCCAGCTTACCATGTTCCGGATTTCCAGAATGGTTCGTCCGAGGCCCGTCTTTTTTTGAACATTTGGTATACAAAATCTGTACGTTTGGCAGCGACAAAATTGCGGGCAGGCCCTTGAGGGTATGGAGAGCGATCCACAGATTTTGTTCCGGATTCAAGTGTGGCATTTGCCATTTAGGCAAAGGCCCCATGCAAGGGGTACCCACAAAAAAAATCTCCTACACCCACTCCTAAAAGTGACTTAAGGGTCGCTGGACCCTCCCTACCCTATTAGCCGAGTTATGTAAGCCCCAAATCGGGTAATTTTCCCAGGCAGATTGTTGAAAATCCGAATTTTGAGTCGCAATTAAGCACTCATTCATGAGTGATCTGCGCCAATGGTGACCAGACGAACCACGCCCAAGCCGTTCCACCATTCCAGACCTTGTTCTAGACACTCAGCTGGGCAGTGAAAAAGTCAAATTTTTTCTGACCCTTCTAAACACATTTTCAGAAGGTTCTACACAAATTCCAAAAAGTGAATTAAGAGGTCGCCGACCCACCCTACCCTATGACCCGGTGTCTCGGCATCTTCCGGCGGGTACCCCTTGGCCCCATGTGATCGTATTGTTGACAGCCTTTGGAATGGGGTCATTTGGTGCTACGGTTAAGGATGCTATGATGGTTCTTTTGTACAAAAAATCAAAATCCGCGCGCGAAAGAGATCCCGGCACGCGCGAAAGAGATCAATGCGCGCGCGAAAGATATCAGTTGCGCGCGCGAAAGAGCGTCAACTAATTGTTCTATTTCAGATTAAAAATAGCGACAAACTAACGGTATCGCCCCCCTCTGTGCGGTCTCTGCGGATTTTAGTCAAATTTCAGTGATCTGGAACCTCGACCTTAAGTTGATATCGTAATCCTGACCGGGGAAGCTGGTCATAATGCTCCAATTGAGGAGTCCGCTGCGAGGGAAAGCGAATCAGTGGTCTTCCAAGACATGATTTTTCAACCAACAGGTCAGAATTTCAACTTGATTTTAAGGTTCGAGTCGGCCAAGGTTGATCAACCAGATAAGATAATATGATTAGATTAGATTAGATTGGGCGGTTTTCCCTAAGTTCATATCGACTTTCCTAACACGGGAGTCAGGGCAGTAGTGACCAAAACTAAGAGGAATAAAGAGAGGCACCTAATAGTATGACACAGATGATGCTGTATACCAATATTAATGTTCGAACGGCAGTCTTTTTTCACACATATTTGGCACACATATCATGGTGTATGCATATTCAGCATTGAAAGCCTCAGGAAGTATATTAACACATCCACGTGCAGGCTCTGCATGTGCATGGAGATATGAAGATACGATTGATACGACCGGCTGCGCGCTAATACTTGTGTGTAGATTAATTTTGTGGGTGTCGCACAGCCACTCGGCTTGCCTACGGCTTGATGACACAGGCTGTCTGACGTACTTTCTTTCGCGCACGGTGCAAAACTCTTTCGCGCGCGCTGAGCCTCTTTCGCGGTTTTTTATACAAATGAACCCTCATAGATGCGGCTCCTCCGAAAGGTAGGTGTCTTGGGTGTACTGTGTTCGAGCCGTGCGGAGGCTGTTTTTTGGGGGCGTGCTCAAAAAAGCCTTTTAGAATATATTCTTTTTGGTCCTCAACACACCCACTAATCGCAGCACAGCCAAAAAGAAAAAGGGGGCCTATTCAGAATAATGCAGTAAGATTTATCAAGCACAATGCGGTACAATACTCTAGTAGACCTCCGCAGATGTTGGCAAAGGCAGCCTGTTCGTCGAATACACTTAGTTGCTTCCTGTGTATCGACACCAGCTGTTGTTTTATTAATGGCATTCAATTGCCCTCGCAGGTGAGCAATGAGCTCAGCCTGCAAGGCCACCTCATCCTTTAACGAATCGAGCGCAGGTAGAAGTGGACGTGTTGACGGAAAGGGTCGGAGCATGGACACAAGTAGCAGCGGGGTCATGATGTGCAGAAATGGACGCGGGTCACGCGGCGGTGAAAGAGTCAGCGCGGGTAGAACTAGCCGCGGGCGCACAAATCGGGCGCAGGTGGAAATGGATGCACGGTGATGATTCCGCGCAGGCAGATGTAGCCCGGCCACGCGAATTGGGCGCAGGTAGAACTCGCGGTGACCCAAGGATTCGATGCAGGCAGCAGTGGTCGCGGGTTCGCGGTTGGCTGCGAGGTCGAGAAGGCTGCGGCGTGGACAGAAATGGCGGTGCCGGGGCGGGCAGAATGGCTGCGATTTTGAAAGGATTGGGGTGCAGGTAAAAATGGGGATCGGCGTGCGGGCAGAAATGCCTGCGATGTCGAAAGGATTGGGGTGCAGGTAGAAATGGGGACGGACGCGCGGGCAGAAATCACCGCTATGTCCAAAGCATTAGGGTGCAGGTAAAAATGGGGACGGGCGTGTGGGCAGAAATGCCTGCGATGTCGAAAGGATTGGGGTACAGGTAGAAATGGGGACGTACGTGCGGGCAGAAATCGCTGCAATGTCGAAGGCATTAGGGCGCAGGCAGAAATGGGGACAGGCACGCGGGCAGAAATGCCTGCGATGTTGAAAAGATTGGGGTGCAGGTAGAAATGGGGGCGTATGTGTGCACCTAAGGGAGCGGCGACGCAGTCACGTGGTGGACCTGTTAGGGGGGGTTACCGTGTATGAGTAAAACCCCCCTAAAAGGCCGGGGTAGGCGTCGGAGGGAAGGAGGCTTCTATTAGGTAAACAGCCAATCTTATCTTTGGAATCTTATCCTGAGGCACGTGCCTCTCTCTCTTTTGTGCCAGAATGGCACCCAGTTCTCTGCGTTCTGCGCGTGCAGATCAGCGTGCCTCGACCTCTGGAGCGGGTCGCCACTTTACCAGTCCCATCAAGACACGAGATAAGTGCAAGAACCAGCCTATTCTCACCACAGGTGCCAGCCGCAAAGCAGAAAAAGAAAAAGCACTTCGAGCACGTATGAACGCGATCCTGCATCCCCCCGTGGCCCCTACACCTACCAGCGACTCGGGGGACCCCCTGCACCCCTCTGCAGGCCTCTCGGAGTCAGAGGGCGACGTGGAGATGGCTTGGGTCGACGAACCGCCTGCACCTCCTGCGCCTCTGATGCCGCCATCTCCACCACCCCTTGGATCCGCCTGCATGCACCAATTGGCGAGGGAGAGATGGCACCAATCCTGGGACCTTCTCCTCCCTCAGCTGATTGCACCATTCACTGCATATCGACAGGCTAGTCATGGTCAGCGGCCTACCCCCATCCCAAACCTCCTCCAGCATGACTGCGTGGTCTCCTGTGGCCGTTCTATCACAGCTCAAGTGCAGTGCCTCTACCTTACACGTTCGTAATCTATATACTGTCACCAGTCTCCATCTGAATTTTCGATCCAGATCCAGAATCCGTGCATGTAATCACTTGTAGCTGCATGCCGGTTCCAGTACTTCTAGTTCGCCATGGTGTCTTCCCAACCTCTCCTTCCCAGTGTCGCACTGGTGTTTCCATTGACTTCCTCAACGTTTACCGTGCCCTTTTTGAGCGCTCGTGCGACGCAATTACCGCCCTGGCCGCTGCGCTCCACACTGTACGACCGCTGAGGATTCAGGGTTATCTCAACCCGGGTATGCAGTCAATATATTTGGTTGTCATTGTACTCACTCAATCCCCAGAGTCGTGGTGGACTTGTGAAGGAGCCCTTCCGCGAAGGCCTCGCACAGGCTGTCCAGTGGTACAGCAACCTTAGAACAACAGTCCAGGCAAAGGTTGATGCTGTGCTTGCAGCTGCAGAGCAGTCTATTCTTCCACCTACCCTCATACCGAACCCAACCCCAGATATAGCGGCAAAGCAGGAGGCGTTGGAGGTGGGTGCGGAGGTGCAGGAGGCGGGTGCGGAGGCGCAGGAGGTGGGTGCGGAGGCCTGCGATGCGTCCTCTGATACCGAGACTATTGACGGTGCCTCACATC
The DNA here is from genome assembly GCA_029289555.1 of Mycena latifolia. Taxonomy (NCBI): domain Eukaryota; kingdom Fungi; phylum Basidiomycota; class Agaricomycetes; order Agaricales; family Mycenaceae; genus Mycena; species Mycena latifolia. Next base: position 3,309 of record JARJLE010000063.1, on the reverse strand, counting down.
CTGATGGTCCAAATTCGGGAGATGCCTCCGACGAGCATCCCATACCACCAGGCCCAACACCCGGACGTGCTCACCGGATTCTGCGTGAACGTTGCCCCGCCTGCTTTGGCCTGGAAACCTGGGGACGGTCACTTGCTGAGTGCGTAGTGCTATCTCATTTTACATTTACAGTGCTTGACAATCTTAAACAGTGGAGGGGATGTTCAACTCGGCGGCGACGCCTGCTTCAGCTATCGCCATCTGCGGTCCGCAGGAGATGGGCCAATCTCCTACGACCCCTCGTATTTCATTTCCAAGGAAAGGTAGAAAAGGTTCGCTCCCGAATTGCACAAGCCAGAAGCAAGAAACCTCGTGAAGTCAATCCTCCAATCCCGCAGGAGGCCATCGACGCTTGTCAAGCTTCCTGGGATGCAGCTAATGACAAAAAGCAGAAAGTCGACCCCAAGCGCCATGATGCAAGCGGAGTCTTTGTTTTGACCTGCCGGCATTCACAGGTCCTCTTCCTGTGTGATATCGACACCCCTGGCGAGCGGCAGGAATTTATTGTTGCGCTCATGGAGGAGACGAACAGCTACCTCCCACCCCAGGCAACAATTGTTCAAGCGTACGACGTAGGCTGTGTAACCGATCATAGCTTCAATCTTGTAATTTTCCATTTTCCATTTTGGCGTCGGAGGCCTACTGCTAACCGATGTTCTAGTTCCCTATTCTGAGTGAGGGCTTCCGTGAGCGGGTATGCTTTGTCATCAACGCGATGCACTCTTTTGGCCACCAGTGGGTCTGCCAGATTGTCTACAGTCCGCGTCTTCGCCGGGGCTATGTTTAACAGATGCCGAAGGAGTCGAACGTTTCTGGTCGCGTATCCGGAAATTAATTGGTATCACTAGAAGCCAATGGGTGAGTGCATTTGCCCTACCCCTTCCTCCCTCTATAACCCATCACCAGAACTCTCGGCGCATCTGGATGATCGACCAGTACACCGCCTTTGTGAATGAGGAAGGTCGGTCCAACCTTGGAAGTTGGATTCATCGCCAGGAACACCGAAATTTGACCAGGAAGCGGCGAGCTGCTAACAAAGTGCTTGCTGAGTGTGGTGTCTCAATTGAGGAGCTTCGCCGAAATTGGGCAGAGCAGAAGGCGGCGCAGACCTCCATCCGATCACGTGAGTCCGCATCGGAGGCTGCCCTCTTCCATGCTATTAACATAAACTGCAGATGCTCCAGTTCGTTTGAGACGGGAACTTGACAAGGTTCTTTCCCTACAGGCCCAAATCGATGCAGTGGAGCAGTCCATCGCAGATGTGAAGAACACCATCAAAGGTCCCGATGCATCTCCAGACTCCATTGGGCTGCTCCGTAGTCTCACGAGGACTAATGAAACTCTCAACACACAGGCCGAAGCCTTGTATGCATCACTGAATATTTCCCAGTCCTTCCCTGAGCTTCAGAACCTCCCACTCGAATTCGTCCGGATGCTTGTGGTGATGCGGGACCTGAATATCAACATTCGCAAGCGTGCCATTGGCAGCTTTTATGAATGGGAGACCCTTGACCGTGCGGTTGGAGGGAGGAGGGAAGCTCTCGGTCAGTCCGAAATCACGTCGGAGGCCTACGCCACCTACCTTACTGAGACATCACAGGTACTAAGATGCACCAAGCCACAAGGAAAGCAATCTCAAAGCGCCAGCCAGCTCTACTGTGTGCAATTGGAAAATTCAATGGGTATTGTGCTGAGCTCGAGAGGCTCAGGCCTCCAGGATGTAAAATTCCAATTCCATCTCCGTTGTCGACACAGCTGAATGGCCTTCGTGATGATCCTACCCTGCATGAGGATGTTTGGATCACCCCCTCTGAAGGTCAAATTCCACGCTGGCTGAATGACAGTGATGTTCGCGACGGCATTCGTGCACTCCATTCTGCAGACAGGTGTGCAGAAGAGGCTTCTAGGCTCAACATTGAGCGTCAGAACATGACAATCTGGCTAAAACATGAGATTTCTATTGTTGCAGCTGCTATCAACATGCTCACTGGTATGTCGAAATTCACTTCGTCAAAGGTTCCCTATTAATAGTTGTTTTAAAATCTCTGTTTGCGTAGACTCCACCCTTACTCTTGAGCTTCAACTACGATCAGAGTACCTCAAACACCTGCAAACCAGCTGGGCATCCGATATCTGCATTCGCCCTGAACCTTCTGCAGATCGCGGACAGCAGGCCTCCGATGCCCCCAACGCCGCCCCACTTTATCTACATCCTGCTCCTCCCATTGAATTTCAGCCTCCCACATCTACTGAGGCTCCTGCAACCTTATCTGTCATGGTTGAGCTGGAGCCAGAGGAGGATCTTTTTGAGGATTCTGCCATGGTGCTCACCTCCGACGCCATCATCGCGTCCGAGGAACTCGACCCAGGTTCCATGTCAGATAGCGATCATGACAATGTTTTAAGTATACAGGATATGCTTGCAAACCCTGAAGCTGAGGAAGAGTCGACAGGCGTGGAAGCGGACAACTTGAATTTTGAGATCGAGTGGGAGCGCCTGGTGCGGCACGTGACCTCCGGCGCTGCCATTGCACTAACTACCATTTCTCAGCCCCAGCTTTCCGTTGACACCAACTTTCTAGAGTGTGTCCAGGAGCACAATTCAAATGGTTGGGTAGAGCGAGGGCAAGTTAAACGCCTTGTCCTTGGTCTTGATGGGCGGCCACGCAATGAAGTTGAGCCCGAGGACATCTCCCGCATTCAGTGCCCCACCGGCCGGCTGACTGGCTTTGGAATTAATGCACTGTCTGCGGCATTCCTCAATATGCTTGGGAACCCGGGATCCCTGCACGCTGAGACTGCAAACAAATGTGCCGTGTTCAGCACCTACGACCTTCCCTGCATCCGTTACAAGCTATCTGACGATGCTCTATGGGGCTATGTACAGCACACCAAGTACTGGGAGAAGGATCTATGGCTGATACCAATCCATCGGGTTGATGAGGAGCACTGGGTGCTTGCTGTTGTCGATCTAGGCAATCAGCAGATCCTTTTCTTTGACAGTCTGGCCCTCAGAGCTGGCGGCTGGAGGCAGGATATCCGAGTTTGTATTCATTGGTGCTCTAGGGTTATGAAACTCATTGATTTTAGGATGTCATGGTGCTAATTACGCGGATGGTAGTCCTTGCAAATCGCCACAAGCATCCTCTGTATGTTTCGACAGAGGAGGACACCTGGGTCGCGCGCCCCTCTTTGCTGTAGTATGTGATTTCCTGTTGAAAACTGGCTCATATTCACCCTCATGCAAGGGAGAGCCTCGTCAATCCAATG